>CM073317.1:5372182-5997716 GCA_037043255.1 Diadegma fenestrale
TGAGCGGTGGTAGTTGCAGCGTGTACGGTCAACGTTTCATTGACACTTGTTGACACACACATAACATTCGACTCGACTATCCGCGCGCGGGTATGACCGACTCATATTTATTCAACGGAATATGTGTCCCTGCTTGTTGTCGCACTGCAGCAACGACGGAACTTTCGATATCCTATCCGCGTGTTTATCTCGAGTAAGCGCCTGTGTGTGTTTTTTAATTTTCCGATATTCGAGCGAGAGCACCGCGGCGAGCGAAAAAATCTCGAGAATTGTCCAAACTCGCTTTATTATTTCGCACTCTGTTTTTTCGGGGCAAAACTTCGCTGATTACCGTCGTTAAGAACCGGAAATTTACCAAAATTGCCTCAATGAGTTCCGGGGCAAAAAAACAAAAGGCGTTTCGAGCTTTTTGCATCGTTTGAACGTCCAAAACGAAAATAATTTCGGAAATTACGATTTTTCAAAAAACTGAGAGGAATCGAGGCTCGCGATTCATTTCTGTTGATTTTTTTTGGTCACTCAACTGACGCAATGACAGAATGGAAAATATAAATAGAAAAACTTGCGCAATAATGCAGCAAATTTTCTCCGCGAGCGTTTGTCGTTATTATTGCTCAGGCACAAATGTCTAACGCAAAAAATACGTTAAGGTATTTTTTTTTTCGCGTCTTACAAGGTCTACAGGATTTTACGACTCTGCGTGCGGCATCGAATGCCACAACTGAATTTTTTTCCTTTACGATGCTTTTTACGACGGACACTCGTATTCTCTGCGAGAGAAATGCGTGACGGTCTTTTGATCAGTTGCAAAATACTTTTCGCTGCTTTTCCTACGCGCAGGACTGAATTCGAGCTCGTACTTTGTCTCACTTTTATGGGGAATATCATGAGGATAAAATTCATTGACCTGTGAATGCCCCAGCTTGCTCAACATCCACCATTTTTCCTCCTTGCACCCCGCGTCGTTTTTATTTGTCTTCACTCTAGAGAGAAAAAATAAGGGTCGTTAACCTTAATCGCGGTGCATGTGCAAACTGCGAGCGTCAATAACGTTTATTTTTATGAGTTTATTACGACAAATTCAACATTTTTCCTCATTCCGAATTCGCACGTTTCAATTCTCTTCTAAACGTTTTTCTTTTAATCATCGCAGCGAGAAATATTCTAGAAATTCTCTTCGAAACGTCGATTTTTGTCATTCCAATCGTAAACTTTACTGACAGTCGCGTTAGAAATGAAAAATATTGTCAAAATAACGAAAATTTTGAAATTATCCAAAAATATTTCAGAGTTCAACAAAATATCGACATTTTTTGAAAAAATCGAATTTTCAGTGCACTTGAAAGAAAATTGTGTTGGAAAAGATTGATATTTTGTTGGATTCGTTCGACTAAACGTTTTTTTGGAAAAATCACAAAAATTTAGTTACTGCAACGAGAAATATTCTAGAAAATCTTTTCGAAAGTCAATTTTTGTCATTCCGATCGTAAATTTTGCTCACAGCTGCGTTGGAAATGAAAAATATTGTCAAAATAATGAGTGTTTACCAAAATATCGACGTTTTTTGACAGAATCGAATTAAAATAGTAAAAAAATGTAAAAAAATCTCCGATTTGATTTTTGATCGAATTTTCGTCGCTAATTACGAAAGATTTTTGGAATGATCAGAATTCTCGCTTATGAAAAATATATCTCGATCCCATCGCAACATTCCAATTTTCGTTTCGAAGATTGACGCGCAATGTCTGAGACTGGGATCGCGCGTTTTGAGGTCAAACCGTAAAACACTTTTTTTTTTTCATGATGCGCCGAAAATTAGCGCCGAACCGTACGAAACCGGTTCATCCGCAAAAGAAATGCTTTCTCTCATTCCCCGCCAGGCTCTCGTCCGTCGCGGACTCGCGCGCGCGGAAGCGAAACATGCTTCACCGCATTTCGCATCGGTATCGAGCAGCAACAACACAATTTCCTATCAGGGTCACGTGCCCTCGATGCGAAGCTGCGGTCGCGAGCACTTTGTCTTTACTTCAGAAACCACCTCATGAAGCAAAATCTCGCGAAATTTATGAATGAGAGTCGCTCGCAAGTCGCGTTCGATCTTCAGACTCGAATAATCCAAATTTTTTACGCAATACGAAACAAAAACGCGAATTTTTGAGTTCTGGACCAATTTTAGCCTCAAAAATGTCTCGTCAGTCATTAATTCAATGAATATTTTTAATTACTCCAAAATACGATGATGGAGACTCCAAAAATATGAGGCTGCGCGAGAGGCAGTTGAAAAGGTGCGAAAAAAAATTAGGATCGTATTCAGCAGGTGCTAATGACACTGCGGGCTGCAATAAACACACGAGATTGCAATTTTTTTCCAAAACCCACGTCGCCGAAAAGTAAAAAATAAAAAAAAACACATTTTTTCCAAAAATAATCGCACAATTTGCCGAAAAATGAAAAAAACAATTGCCGAGACGATTTCGAGTCGTTGAAAAAAGAAAAATTCGTGTTTTGGGTCATTTGTGAGTTGATGAACAAAGGAGAAAAAAAATGTGGATGGCTCGTCGAGCGTTAATGATTCGAAAAGAATCGCGCTAGCCATTGAATCTCTCTGGTTCTGAGCCATAAATTAATAATAGACTTTCTTAACCGAAGTAGATTAAAAAGCGTAGAGAACGAATGGTTCGATCCCATTGAATGGCTATGGGGCAATAAAACGATGAACGTTTTATTGCATCGAACATGATTATAGTGTCATTAAGTGCGCGCTACGAAAGTATAGCGATGGTTACATAAATCAAACATTTAACGGACGTACGAGGAGAAAAAACGTTTTGCATAGACGCCAAACTGCGGCGAGCCAGCGTCTAAATTATCCGGAGCACTTTCCTTCACGTTTTTTTTTTTATCAATCAAATTTCATTGTGTCCGAGTTTCCTGGTTCACATAATTAATCAATAAAAACCGCGAGACTGCGAGGAAATGAATCAATTGCTGTAAAAAATTCCACGACGCGATTCAGCCGTCGAGAAAAATGGAAAATGACGATTTTTATCGATTTTCTTCGAGAGATCGATGCACGAAAAAATGCGAATTTAAATGTGGGCGTAAAGCCGAAAATTCTCGAGTTCAATGACCTCGCAGGATCGTGAATATGTCAGTGGGACGAGATTCGACGGACGCGAAAGGTGCAGCTGATTTTTTTTTTTTTTTCTTCGAGGATAACGGGGACCGGGAATTACCCGAGCAATCGGGGGTCTTTCTGGAAGGAGTTGCAAGAGAGGATTGCAGAGGAAAGAGAAGGGGCAAACCTCGCGAAGGAAAGAAAGTTTGAGAGCCGGAGCAGACCACGTGACCGTTTACCATTTCCTCCCTTCTTTGGTCCAAAGTATTTCGTCTCTTGTAACACGCTCGCGCGCTCTCTCCCTCCGGAATCCCTTCCCTTGGGCCCGAGGACCCAAAGTCTTTATAAGCAGGAGGATGGCGCGTGGACGTTGTGAAAATAAGTCGCTCTCTTACGAACTGAGCAAAAGCGCGAAATATACGCGGATTTTTGGCTGCTTTTGCCTCCAAAAATCTTCAACACTCGTCGAGGAGTTGGACTTAATCAAAGTGCAGTTTTTTATTCGAAAATCCCATCGCAAAACGAGTGAGTCTTTTTTTTATTTCTATTTTTTTGATCCAAAGCCTCAAAATCCTTCCCCAAATTTTGAAACACTGAAAATTCAATTTTCTCAAAAACTTTTATGGATAATTTTAAAATTTTCGTTATTTTGACAATATTTTTAATTTCCATCGCAACTTTCAGCAAAATTTGCGATTGAAATGACTAAAATTGACTTTTCGAAGAGACTTTCTGGAATATTTCTCGCTGCAATGACAAAATTAAAAAAAAAACGTTTAGTCGAACGTTTCCAAAAATAAATCAACAAAAAATCGAAAATTCATGAGGAAATTAAAAAATAAAAATGCTCCGATAATTTTTTGGGAAATGTCGAAGAAAGGAGCTCGATGAATTTTTTTTCAAACGTGAACGAATTGTTTAGAAATGCAAACTCGATGATTTGGGCTCGCGTGACAAAGATTTTGGGGGAGAAACTGAATTAGCGTGAAGATTTCTCGGTCCTGGGGGGTGTTTCGCGATATAATCGTCAATCATCGTGTCACGAGGCCCGGCAAATTGGCCAGCAGCAAATCGTGTCATTTTTATTCACAACTACGCGATAAAACATTAATTTCCCAGCATCCTGGAGCTCGCGAGCTGAATAATAACGCGACAACACATTTGAACAAAATAATATGGCAAAGCCTCAAAGTTCACGGTATTAATACACGTAATTATATCGATAATTGTTCAGTTCTCATTTCAACTTTATATCCGGCTGTACGTAATATTCACAAATATCCCGATTTGTATTGGCCTCGTTAGTATTTAATAATTAAAATCCGATAATGTGATTCGATTGCTCGCGAGTTTGTCCAGTTATTCGCGTCAATTTGTCCTAATTCTTGATTCCCCATAATATTGATTTATTATCCGTCGTCCTCGTTTCCGCATCCACCTCATTAAAAAAAAAAAAAAAAAAAAAAACTCTCGTATTTGTGAGATTCCAATTAAGAGTTCATCAATCAACTTTCGAAATTTCCATCAGCGATTAAACCCGAAAAATAAATTTAAAAAACGCATCAATATTGTTGGACGATCGACTTTGTCACGTTTATCGAAAAATAATTCACAAAAATTGATTAAAATTGAAAATTCAACAATTTCGAGTTTTCGCTCTCTCGGTCACGAGTCCCAAGCAAATAATTGGTCCAGTCGCGACCTCATTTGGCCCCGAACGTAATAATCCTTGGGGAGAGATTATTGCAAGAGTTTTCGTCACGATGCAGCTTAGGGATGTAAGAAAGTTGATAAAGGGACGAAAAGCAACGAGAGAATCGATGGGGATTGAGCTTGAGTGTTGGGATCGATGGTTACGTGATTCTTAATAGGAAGAAAGTTTGCGGTGGTGTTATTCGAGTGATCCTGGCTATCAGTTACGTTGGAGACTTACGTGCAGGCTGCATAACGAGTCTCTCAGAATAAACCATAAAGACGTGTATTTATGGGTGTAGGAATCGACATAGTTATAGCGAGTGCCTGGCATTTGAGTAATTGATAAAAACAAGAAAAAAGAGAGACATGCGATTAGGTTCACGTGTACACATGCGAGAATACTCGCGGTGCGCGCGATGTGATTCACCAAAGAAAGTATACGAGCAGCTTCCTGCTCGGGCATTCGTCACTGCGCGTTTCAGCGCGAGCGAGAAAGCGGGATAATCAAAGAGAGTAACTTTTCGCACACACGTATCGTGAAATAACGATCCGAGTCTGCTCGATCCGGCCGTCATAACGCTCAGGAAATCATAGTTTCCCAGCAGCACTACACGATTAACTTTTCATCTGACTTTATCGACGTTTATTCTTATGTAAGGCCTCGCGCAGGCTCGCGAGATTCTTCCTGCTACGTTGTTGAACTGGCTCGCGTCGATTTTTCTTCGTCGTCGTCACGTAATCTTGACAACGACGAAAAAAAACGCGGGAAAAATGTTTTTTCGAGATTCTCGACCGTTTTGAGTCTTCGATTCTCTTTCGATGGTTCCGAGTTCGTAATTAAAAGGAACGTTACGAGGATCCAGTTTTTTTTTCTTTCAAGCACGAGCTCCGGCAACTCGTGCATGACACACCGTTTAAAAATTCGTTGACAAAACATCGCGAGCGCGCGATGCGGACGTGACTTTTGGGAGAATCAATTTTCACCTCGAGAAAGTCACAAAAAAACTGTCAAGGATTTCGTCTTCGGCAATTTCCAGCAAAAAACGAGACATTTTTAATAAATTTCGCGATTTGTTGACATTTCGAGTCTCGTGGCTGCCTCGCGAAGTCGATTCGAACTTGTCGCAACAAGCGTCACAGAATTAACGAGAATTAAAGGGCCCCAGAGTCATTAAAATGTTATATCGGTTTATTGCCAAGCAACCAATTGCGCCAACGCTATCTTTGCCTCTGCGTTATGACTCTCCGCGTCGAAACCAATTTACACTTAAGACTCATGAGCACACACAGCCTCGCCTCATATTTCTCTAGACTTTTCTTCGTCCTCGTAAAACACCGAGTAAACGCGAGGGTTAATTGTGTCATTCGGAACGAATGCCACGATAAACACTTTGCATTAACAAACCTGCGAGCACGTCCAACAACCTCGAGGGTGGAATTGCCAGCAACCAACGTTTCATAGAGAATTTCATTGTTTTACGAGACAGCGATCAAATCTGTGCACTGAAAATTTAATTTTGTCGAAATATTTTTCGATAATTTCAAAATTTTCGGTATTTTGGCTGATTTTCAAATCTGTTCACTGAAAATTTAATTTTGTCGGAACGATTTTCGATAATTTCAAAATTTTCGGTATTTTGACGATATTTTTTTATTAAATTGCCAGCAAACAACATTTCATAGGGAATTTCATTGTTTTACGAGACAGCGATCAAATCTGTGCACTGAAAATTAAATTTTGTCGAAACGTTTTTTGATAATTTCAAAATTTTTGGTATTTTGACGGTATTTTCGTAATTTTGTCGAAACATTTTTCGATAATTTCAAAAATTTTGATATTTTGACAATATTTTTCATTTCTCATGTCAATAAAATTCTCTTTCCAGTCGAATCGTCTCGATTTTTAGAGAAAATCTGTAAGCCAACGTCCCATGCGGCCGAGAATGGATTCGTCATCCATTAAAATCGCGTAATTGATTGAAAATAATCGATAAAAAAACACAATCTCAGAGAAAAGTGAAATTTCAATGAATTCATTAACGTCCCATAAGCGCATAATAGTTTAGTCCGTTGCCACGTGTTTGATAAAACCAGTTTGACGCCGTGAATAATTTTCCGGGTTCTCAATGCGAGATCGATAGCTGCGAACTATCCTTTTCCACTTCCTCAATATAACGCTCGAAATCGGACAACATAACGACGTGAGCGAAAGTGTATTCGACGCGGCAGAGATTAGAAACAAGAATGAATGAAGGAGAAATGCGAGAGACGCGTGTGCGTGCGAGAAAGATTTGAAAATGACGACGAGACGGAGTTTGTGCGAAAATGATTTGTCTCGAACGTGTTAATGGGTTCGTTGATTTCGCGCGCAAACGTTAGGACTCTCAAGATCGCTCGTGGCAAATAATGCACATCCTTTCGAAAGCTTGCCTCGGGCCATTTATTTTTTTGCCTTTACGACGATGCACGTAAGTTAATTCAACAGCTGCGAGACACGAAATCGCGCGCGCCTAAACTTCGTTTATATTTTTGCCTCATAAATATTTAAATTAATAATCCGTGTCGCCTCGTTCTACAATCTCATAGAAATGGCCCGTTTTTTCTTTTTTACCCTCGTTTCAACTCTCGTCAACCGATTTTCACGTCTCTAAAGACACGAGGCGAGTCACCCACAAATGCATCGCGCGTTGCACCGGCCGAGAGACACGCTTTCCATCAATTTCTTTGCAATCCGCGAGATCCCTGCTCGCGTGTAAACCGATCGTGGGTTTTTTCGAGTCTTTCTTTTTTTTCTTTTTCCCGAACGTGCGAATCGAATCGCTCCAGCTCGTGAAATCGCGCACGTTGAATCTACAGGTGCGACTGCATAAAAGCGTCCGTTTTTTTTCCCTCCCGAGCGGTGCGATGGACCGAAAAAAGAATTACGAAGAATAAAACAAAATTTACGAAAAAAAAAATTGCAAAAAGTTGAATTTTATCTCGAATTTACGATCGTAATTAAAAATCCGTACAAATGAGTTTTTTTTTCATTTTTTTTTTTTCAATTCACGAAAAATTGAGCCAAACGATTCGCGAACTCAATCCGAATAATGAAGAAAAGTTATGAACCTCGTGATCGCTCTTCCGAATCGAATATTTTATCGGTCTCGCGCGCAGTTCAATATTCCCAATGAGAAATCTTTTTCCAGACAGTCGCGTTCAATTACTTCCGTCAATATTATTGTTGCTACGGATTACCGTCCACCTACCCGAGTGATTGTTTGTGCAAAACGTCTCTCGACTTCGAGACTGATTACATGCCATTAACACGCTCCGACGCTTCGACGAATGCGAGAAAAAATTTCACTAAATTAATCAGGCAAATTCATACGTTGCTCTGCCTGTAGAAAATATCGAAACTACGTCAACGAATCAATTAATTTGCAAAAAAAACGTTAATATCCAACATTTTTTTTCAAATTTGCAAATTTTACTCCATTTTTCATTTTTTTTCGATAAATTTCTCGGAATATTTGTTTCCTTACGTGCCAATTATTTTTTCCCCCATAAACTATGTCAATAAATCACTGAATTAAAAAAAAAACGTTGATCTTAAATTTTTTTCAAATTTGCAAATTTTACTCCATTTTTCATTTTTTTTTTCGATGAACTTCTCAAAGTATTTTCTTCCTTGTTTGCCAATTATTTTCCCTCCATGAACTACGTCAATAAATCACGGAAATGAAAAAAAAAACGTTGATGTAAATTTTTTTTTTTCAAATTTGCAAGTTTTACTCCATTTTTCATTTTTTTCGATAAACTTCTCAGAATATTTTTTCCCTTGGTGGCCAATTATTTTTTTCCCCATAAACTACGTCAATAAATCACTGAATTAAAAAAAAAAAACGTTGATATTGAATTTTTTTTCAAATTTTTCTTCTTTTAGGCGACGAATTCGCACAAAACTCGATTTTTGATTCAAAATATTAATCAAACCAATTAATTTGAAAAACATTCGTTCAACTTTTTTCAATTTTTACTTTCTATTTTATAAAAAAAACTTTTGGTAGTTGAATCTAGAAAATTATGAGATTCAAAAACGTATCGATATCGCACGAAATGTTTTTTGTTTTGCAAAAGTTTTAAAATCGATCTATCGGAGAGTTGGGAGGAGCGTAACAGTTTTGCGGGCAGAAATGATGCAGCGTCCAGTCAAAGTGAACGTTGAAGTGAATACAGAGGAGTTGGGTGATGTGTAGACAGACGTGCGTCGAACAAAAGTAAACTTTCACCGATGATTCTTGCGTCTGGATGTTGAATAGAGGCCCCGAGAGCCGAGGGATCGCCGCGCGACTAGCAATTAATGTTTCGAGGGGCATGAGTCGAAGTTACTCGTCGTTGGCGCTGCGGTGCAGAGTGCACGCTGACCCGTGATGCACGAAAGTAATCGAGAATATTGTTGGGTAGTTTGGCGCACAGAGGGAGGGAGAGATAAAAAGAGTTTGAAAGTGAAATGTTATCGTAAATAGCCGTCCCTCATAATTTTTGCCCTCGTATCGTTCGAAAGCATAAAAAGCTCTCGAGCCCCGGCATATTTTGCCTTGTGCAATATTTCACCGGGCGCGCGGACCTTATCCCACAAGCTGCATTGTGTTTATGCCTGTTAATTAACTTTCGTACTCGCGTGTTCATCCATCCAGAGCTTCGCGTGCTTTGCTTTCGACAGCAGTTCACATTTTGTATAAACAAAGCGAGCTTCGAAAAACAAAAAATAATTAAACAAAACACTGATAACTCGAAAAAAACGAGAATTATCGAAAGAGAATGTTATTGAGAGTCCGTGGCCTTAACAAAAAGCTCAAAGGGCCAACTTTACCAAAAACACGGCGTTAATAACTTTTGTTCTCGTTTTTTTTTTTAAGCCCGAGCATTGTTCCACAATCCACACAGCATTTTTGTACCAGCACGCTCATTGTCTCTTTGGAATCTTATCTTAATTAATTCAAACTCGTGTTCCCAGACTCGCGACTTCAAACCAGCATTCCTGACAAAATTCCTCCCCCGCGAACACGTGCCTGACTTGGCGTTCATTTCTACTCGGAATTACGACTCGAAATATCAACTGGGACTGAAAAAATATTTTTTTTGATACGTTGGACTAAACTTTTGTTGAAAAATCACGAAAATGTTGTCGTTGCAGCAGAAGGTCTCTTCGAAATGTTAATTTTTGTCATTCCTGTCGTAAATTTTGCAAACGGTTGCGTTAGAAATGAAAAATATTGTCGAAATAACGAAAATTTTGAAATTATCCGAAAATATTTCAGTTTTCAAAGAAATATCGACGTTTTTTGAAAAAACTTGAATTTTCAGTGCACTGAAAAGAAAATTGTGTTGGAAAAGATTGATATTTTGTTAGATTCGTTCGACTGAACGTTTTTTTCGAAAAATCACAAAAATTTACTCATTGCAGCGAGAAATATTCTAGAAAATCTCTTCGAAAAGTCAATTTTTGTCATTCCTGTCGTAAATTGTGCCGACAGTTGCGTTAAAAATGAAAAATATTGTCGAAATAACGAAAATTTTGAAATTATCCAAAAATATTTAGTTCAGCGTGTGTTTAACAAAATATCGAAAAACTGTGAAGCCATGACGAGACGAATCGTCACAATAATGAGCCACGATCTTTCGCCATTCATTCGGTTGACAGAAAAAAATCGATTGATGAGGTAGCGGAGGACAAAATTCCCTTTCATTCCCCACAAAATGGGAACGTCATCGCGAGAGCCGCATTCAAGCATCGAAAAGTCTAGACGATGCATTGAATTCTCAACGACCACAAAAACTAATAAAAATTTCAACGTGGCAGGAATAAAAAAAAGTGCAGCTTCGATATTTTGCCTGCGCGTTCATTCATTAATTCATGATTACGATAAGCACGGCGTGCTCAATTTTTTATCAACTCGAACGAGCTATACACTTAGTATTTATCGGAATTAATACGATTTGGGATAAAGCAGAAAATTCCTTTCTTTGATTTGTTTCGTTTTGCACAAACTTTGTTTACTTTATTCGGCACCGAAAAAGGTCCTTAAAGTTTCCTCGCCGGAAGTTGCTTCCGCAATGAAAATTAAGGCAAAGTCGTGAATTATGCATTTGTTTCTTCAAGCAATTCTCCGCAGCGCGCACTTAAAACTGACAAACTTGCCAGCACTAAATCGTTCTCGGTAAATATAGAATTTACATGATTTAATCAATTAAAAAAACAGAAAATTTACAATTTGGAACTTTTGCGAGTTTCGATATTTTGTTGAGACCGGGAAATCGAATATTTTTTTGTTAATTTCAAAATTTTCGTTATTTTGACGATATTTTGCATTTCTAACGCAACTGTCAGCGAAATTTCCGATTGAAATGACAAAAATTAACTTTTCGAAGAGACTTTCCCGAATATTTCTCGCTGCAATGACCAAATTTTGGTGATTTTTCAAAAAAAACGTTCAGTCGAACGAATCCATCAAAATTTTATATTCTGTGAGCGAATTCCGTAACAGGCGTTAATGTCATCAAGTCTCAATAGATTTTCTGCATTAATTACATCATTCTCTTTCAACCTTTTTTTTATTCTTAATGTTCCTGGCGTTGATGCAATTGGCGAGAACGACCAATCAAGCTCATAATGCACGTGTTGCATAAGCGAAACGTCCTCGAATTGACAAACGAGACGAATGATCGCTGACGAAACGCGCGAATGTTAGCAAATTATTATAAATCGCCCGCCACGCTCGCTGCTGTTGCTCGAAATATAATTATCGCGTTGTATTTCCCACCGCGATGTCACACCAGGAGGGCAAAAAAATTCATCATCGACCCAAAAAACTTGCGATTAATTTATTTCAGCGAATAAATGCGAATTTTTTTTTCTTTTTCCTTAATCGTAACGAACTTGAGCGAATAATATCGTGGAATCCGATAAAAACGATAAATTTTCTTGCAAAAAAATTCATCATTTATTTACAGCGCCAACGACATTCTCGAACGTCTCGAGATTTTGGCAGCGGGTGCAAAAAAATTGTGCCTTATGAGGACGCGCAGCAACGAGGCCATTTTTTTGCGTTTTTTTTTCTGTTTAGAAGTTACGGAAGCTCAAGCGACGCTGTGCGTCCTTTCACTTTTGCAAACGGAACAGACTCATTTTTATCTCGTTAAGAATCGCTCACAGACGCGAATTGAAAAGTGAATTAATTGAATTGCGTGATACGAGGCCATCCGGGCCACCCTCTCACTCTCTTTTCAGTCTATTCTCAAAAGTCGAGGCCGAATCGCGAAACTAAAATTACGATTGAAAAAAAAAAACCAAAAAAATTGATGAGATTTCGGAGCCTTTTAAACCTCTCGCGACTTTCCCACAAAAAATCGTGATTCTCTTACAATTTCAAGAATATTTTTCAACCGAGACGAATTAATCAGAAAAAAATCGGATCGAAAGGAACGTTCGGGTCAAAATGACCCAGTAAATGGTCGAAATTCAGACTCTCCGGAAGCAGCTCCCAGTTTTTTTTTCTCCGCACTCAACTTCATATCAAAAATGTATAAAACGATCGAGCGGTATAGAAAGAGAGGGAAAGAGCGTCGAGAGTCGCGAGATGGTAACCTCGGCCGCGAACTTGCCCGCGTTGGCTCGCGGTAGCCGATGCAGACAGGTTTGTGTCCCAGAGCGTAGACCCCGCTCCGCCGCGCGCGCTCGATTCGAATGAAGAAATCGAAAAGGCGCCGCGCGCGAGAGCGATGACCCACAATTCTGTCTCTACAACTTAATCCACGCGCTTTGTGATCGAAGAAACTTTTTTCTCTCATGCGAATCCCGCCATGTCGTAAGAAGAGAAAAAAATTCTTTTTTTTTAATTAAAAAGGAGACTCGGAATAAATTGGAAAAGTAGGACGAAAAATAAATGATCAGAAATTTTTTTTTTTTGCAGTTAAAAAAAAAATGCAACCAAATCTTTTGCCACGTCATTCGTTTAGTAAAAAAAAAAATGAGCAAATTTATTGCAAAATTCCTCGAATATTTCGATCTCGAGTTCGGAATTTCTGTTTTCGTAACCAACTGCAAAAAATAATAATCTTGGCCTGATTTGCAACGGAAAAATAGACACTAAACAAATTTTTTTGCCATAAATTATTGTTGCAAACGGCGCATTGTGCAACAGCAAACTGGGACGAGATTCTTGTCCTTTCTATCCTGAAGTACCGTGAAATGTATATTAAAAATGATTTACTCCGAGAGTTACAAAATATTACCGAGACATTAACCGCCGGAGCAATGGCCAAATGCGATAAATTTTTCGTTCGATGAATTGCACGTTTTTTTCTCAATTTTATGTTGCTCCCCGGCTCGCTTTGTTGTTGCACGATAATCGCGGCCCCTTCACTCGCGTTTTACGACTCTCGGTTGCCACGAATGATTGGCAAGCCGTTAAAAAATCGTTCTCATTGTTTTTCGACGCAATTTCATAAAATCGTCAAAAATTTAAATGTCAAGCAATTTTTTTCTGCAAAAAAAAAAATCTCGAAAATATTGCGAGAGAATTTTTAATTCAAGATTTTTCATGAATCCTGAAATAAATGGCTCGGGTATTTTTTTTGTCCGTTCCAGATAAAAATGTATTCATCGACCGTAACGCAATTCGAGGAGCCGCCGAAGAAGAGTTTGCCACTGGAGGAAGATTCATCCGCAGAGAAGATTTCGTTACAAGACGAATCGGGCGAACAGCCTTTAATATTGAGAAACGTAATTGGAATCGGAATCTTGCACGTCCTGGCTGTTTATTCCTTTTACACAAGCTACAAAGACGCTAAATTCTGGACATGGATATTCAGTGAGTATTGAATAAAGTTGAGTCGTAATTATCAGAGAAATTTCGATTTCCACGGGATTTCATGGTGAAAAACGTTCACGCACAAGAGTCAGACTGTTCTGACAAGACTGAAGGATTCGCGTACGCGTGGATTTCCATAAAGACGTAAAAAGATGCGGATGCATTCGCGAAATGCATCGGTCTCTGGGGGGGGTGAATACGTTTTAGGAAAATGAGGACACGCGAGGGGCTGCGGAGCGTTTTTCTTTTTCCTGTTTGTTTTTTTTTCTTTATGTTGGAGAGGAAAGTGCTTCACCGCACGAACCGTACAGATCGCGCGCGAGCTACACATGTACAGCGCCCGCACATGGGGTTGAAGCTTCTCCGACACTCTCGTTTCGAGCGAGCCTCACTCTCTGCTTTCCTCGATCCCCCCCCCCCCCCGCCCACCGCACACTCTTGTACCATTACCCACAGCTATCCTCGCATCGTTTTCTATGTCTCCTCTCCTTTCGCTCCCTCCCCAACGACCCCGCATCGCCCCCCCGCACCCTCGTCTCCCATTATTTTCCCTCTCGTTTTTCCTCCGCAACCCCCACTTTTCCATTTTCCTGCCTTTTTTCTCGCTCTCGGTCTCCATTTTATATCCGCGTACTCTGTTTACACCCTTTCCAACCCTCCGCGCGACAACGTGGCTCTCTACGTCCCTCCATTGTACATGCCAAAACGACACCAAAACAATGACCAACAAAATTCCTTATACCAATTCGTTTTCAATTGAGATACCAACTTTTTTCTTTCCCACGAACCAGACTTGGGGGATAATAAAAATACGAGATATTACGGAATAATCGATAAAAGTTCAAGTTTCGAGGCGCGTGAATTATTCGAGAAACATTACGTCAATGTTTGCACTGAAAAGAAAATTTTGTCGGAAAAAATCGATATTTTGTAGGGTTTTTGAAAAATCAGAAAAATTTAGTCATTCCAATCGTAAATTTTGTTGACAGTTCCGTTGGAAATGGAAAATATTGTCGAAATGCCGAAAATCTTGAAATTATCCAAAAATATTCAGTTATTGACGTTTTTTGGCAAAATTTATAAATTCGAATTGGAAAAAATGAGTAATATTCATTTTTCGTTGAGAAAATAAAATTGCGAAGTTAAATAGATTAAAAGCCTCAAAAGCTTGTAACTCGAGGTGGCTTTTCGTTCGGTTTTCTTATTTTTTTCTTTGTTTTTTCAAATCGATATCGAGCAGGCCCTGAAACACAGCATTACTCAACGCCGGGATAAAATCAATTAGGTCAGCCGCGCACGGTATAGCGCACTAATTAGTCGCTGACACGGCGTATTCTTTTCCTCACCAGGCTATTTCTGACCCAGCCTGCTGCTGCGCGGGACACCAGTGTCCTCTGCACAGCAAATACACATGCAGCAGTCCTCGCTCTAGGAATAAGCTAAATTATAATAATTCGGCATTAATTATGCCATTCAACACGTTGTGCCTGAATTTTCATGATTTTTTCAACTTTTTTCATCATTCGTTTCTCAATCGACCCCCCAAAAGATTTGCAGATCGCTAATTTTCCGTAATCACTAATGATTAATAAATTAATAATTTATTATTTATAATAATAAATTTATCAAATTATTATTTAATAAATTATTATTTATTTATAAATAGTCAATTTATAAATTTACTAATTAATCAATTAATAATCACTAATAATTAATTAATTAATTATTGTTTATTTATAAATTTATTTTTAACCGAGTCCCGAAAGATTTTGGCTCGCGTGTTTTTCGGTAATGACTGATTAAAAATTGATTGGACGGCGATTAATTAATCGAAAATTGAATAAATTTTCCCTCCATTTTTCAACATTTTTAATAGTCACAAAATCCGTGATCGATTAAATATTGAATTTGTAAAAAAAAAAATCTCTATCGTCAGGATTCCGTGATTGTAAACAATCCATCAGATTTCTTGACAACACGACACGCTAGTTGAAGCTCGAGTATACGATAAAAAAAAAAATGAGACGAAAAACTAGCCTCCTCGGGTTTTTGTCTTTCGCCCGGTTCGATAGCTCATGATAATCGTGAACGATCGCGAACAGCCCTTACAGGGCGAGCCCGACAAGAATATAGTCACGTTCGTAGGTTCGAGTCAAGAGCTGTCTCCGGTTATTACGGGCAAAGTAGCTGATGGGGGAGCAGCGGAACGGAGTAACGGGGCGAGTGCAAGTCGATGCGGAGGGGATGAGACGATCGAGGATATTGTGCACCGAAGATAGCCCAAGAGTCGTGCACTACGTGATCAACGAGTTTTCCATTATTCGAGCTACTTTTTTATTTTTAGACTCTCGAAACACACCCTGCATTTTATTTTATATCGCGTATCATTGAATTTCGAGTGTTTTACGAAAATTCCATATTCAGGTCTTTAGACTTTTTGCATTTTTTTTTTTTACAGGTCCGATTTATGGAATAATGGCGGGTTTGGGAATAACTGCGGGAGCTCATCGTCTCTGGGCACACAAGAGTTACTCGGCGAAACTTCCTTTGAGAATATTCCTCGCGTACCTTTACTGCATGGCTGGCCAGGTAAGAAAATTTATCGATTTTTCTTGCTCCTTTTATTTTTGCACGCTGTCTAAGACTCTAAGGAATTTTGAAACTGCGAGAGCATCGGAATTTCGCTCGCTGCAACGGGGAATCCCGGGTCTCGAGGACCCAGTGTGTATTTCGAGCGAATTTTCGAGGAAAATTCATCAGGAATTTGAAATTTTATCGCCAACACGAATTTTCGAGATTCTTTATCGAAAAACGAGGAAAAAATTGAAAATGAACTTGACGAGACTCGGGCACCTTTTAACCTCGCAAATTTTTTTTTCCCTCGTCTCTTCTCTTCTCCTTTTATCCACGCTTAGCCACGCTTCACAGCAACCTCTTCGGCTCCTGCTGCTGCTGCTGCAAACTCCAAGAGCACTTCTTAACGCTTCGACTCTCCGAGAAGCTTGTGTCGCTCCAGTTGCCCCCGATCCTCGCCCCAGTAGTAGTAAAAACTAAAAATGCCTAAAGTTTCTTTAACAACGTTTCTCACACTAGTTTCTCGTTACGTTTTCTTCCTCCTCTCGCTCTCTCGCTCTCTTCGCGTTCGTGTTTCCATTTTCCATTGTCGCATCCTCTCAGATTTATTTTTATCATTTCATTCCTTTCGTTTTCCACTTCAATAAGTTTCCAAGAGTAATCTTGCCGGATAATAATCTCTAACGTAGCGTGAAAAATAAAACCAGCGTCGCCCATAAATCCTTCTCCCAACGTACATAAATATATATCATTATTTACATAAATATATTTATGTATTCATTTCGTAACCGAGAATCGATACAAAACAGCCAAACAAATTTCAACCGCGTCCAATGAATCAACGCAAAGAATTTCCAATTGTTCATCAAAATTTCCAACATTACGAAATTCTTTAGAAACCGAAAATCTCGAGACTCCGTAATGACTCTGAAGTTTGCAACGTTGAAATTTAAGGAAAAACATTTTTTTCTATTGATTATTTATTGAATTTTGAAAATCGTGGCAATTTTTCGAGTCGATTGAGTTTTTTGGTCGCAAGAGAGAATCGTTTTATTGGCCGGACCAAATATTCAATAATAATTATTGGCTCTGCTGAAGAAATAACATAATTTCGTTGGATTTCGACAATGGAAACTTCGAAAATCGAAATCCATGACTCTGAAGTTTGCAACGTTGAGATTTAACGAAAAACATTTTTTTCTATTGATTATTTATTGAATTTTGAAAATCGTGGCAATTTTTCGAGTCGATTGAGTTTTTTGATCGCAAGAGAGAAATTGAATAATAATTATTGGCTCGGCTGGAGAAATAACAGAATTTCGTTGCATTCAAACGATGGAAACTTCAGGATCTGGCTCCATAATCCATTTTCCTTCTGATATACTTGAAAAATGCTCAACCAAGACAGATTCGCGATATTCTGAATAATTAAAACCGATTAAGACCCAAAATGGCGAGAGATAATTGAATGTTCATAATTTTTCAGTCTGATTCATAAAAGTCAATCAAAAATTATTGAAGCGTGTGAAAAAGATTGAAAAAAACTGAAGAATTTGGCAAAATTTGATCATTTTTATTGTTGAGTGAAATTTTTTTTGTTTCTACAGCGAAAAATTCTCTTGTTCTCCGCGGTTTGCTTTACGTCGAAAGACAAAACATGTAAGTTCTGTGTGTGAAGGACTGTGACCTAAAAATGCAATAATCCGTTAATAACGAGATTTGGAATCGCGTCGCCCGACAATTTTAATTATTCTTGTACTAACGATTCCCACACGCTCGTCACAGTCGTTGAATTTTTATATTTTTTTTCCTTTTTTTCATTACTAACGAAAGCTCATTACATGCTAGAAGTCTTTCGGAATGTTGAACCGATTCGTCGTCGCTCTTGAAGCAGTTGGTGCATTAATATACGCGAGTGACCGAATTTGTGGAAAAAGCTCTTCGGGTTGCCGAGCGAAATTCTCACTAATCGAGCACTTGCGGGCTCGTGAATAAATCAGTGACCCATCCGCGACCACAGCGGTTACGAATGGAAGAGAAATTCATCGAATTCACCCGACGACATTTTCGTTTTTTTATGTTGCTAAAGAAAAAATAAAACGAAACCGGATCGAGAATAAATAAAACGTTAACATTATTTATCGTCGTCGCAAAAAATAGTGGAATCGAGCAAAAACGATCGATGCGACGTGCCTAATTAAAAATTTCACATTTAATTCAGTGAATTAATCGAAACGATGCAAAAGAAAGTCACGAGCCATTATTTTCTTATGGAATAAGAATCTCACGATTTTTTTCCCTTTTTTTTCAACGTCAATTTCGATCATTTCGAGTGTAAATTAAAAACAATTTATTCCCATGCATATTAATGCACGGAGAACGCGGAATGAGAAATAGCGATTCGCGAGAGCGAAAAGAAATTAAATAAAATTCTGCTCCTTGTGGACTCGCGAGTTTTGAGATTTTCGGGACTCAGACTTTGGGCATTAATTTCGAAAGTTGCCCACAAACTCGAAAAATGAGCTTCGCAACTAAAAAGAAAGAAAAAAACGAATTTCAGAGGCAAAAGAAAAAAAATTGGACATTTTATCGATCAGGCGTATCGGAAATAGGAAAAGATTTCGAAAGGTACGAAATATCATGACTTTCTCCGTATAGACCAAGAGAAACCACATGTGGCTTGTGTAGCACGTACAATCTCGTGGAACGGAGGCAAACAAATATACAGACCGTCCCTCTGCAATAATACTGAACGTCGAGAGAGAGCGAGAGAGAAAATGTCTCGAAACGCCTTCTCAGAAGGACGATAGAGCTTCAAACTGGGTATTCTGTCCCTCAGATATTGTCTGGCCCTTTCTCTCTCTCCCCTGCAGTCACCGTGTAGTAATGCCAGAGATATTTCACCTTTGGCGTTCACGTGTAGCATTGCAACTGTTATAGACTACACGAGTGTAGTCGCTACCGACTATTCTCGGCTCGAGGGACGGTACAACGACGCTAAATGCTGCAGGAAACTCGATCCCTTGGAGCAACACGAAATGTATCAACACAGTTCGCAACACGGCAGTGTGACAGGCTGTGACAGAATTTGTAGACAAAACGTTGCTGGGTGGTGTAAATTAATTGGGGGAAGATTCTGAAGAGAAAAGTTCTTATTCATTGTTTGGTGGGATGCATTGTTCGGAAGATAACAACTAAATTAGAATCTTTTCCTTTGTTTGGGTTTGTTTGGGTAATTAATATCTGGTGAAGACTCGACTTGAGACGAAAATGTGCAACAACTTTTCGCTGCAGAATTGTTCGATCTATCGATCCCCCCGGGGGCCGTTGAGTTTTGATGGAAACTGTAGAGCACGGACGCGTTCATCGAATCCCCGAACAAAAGTCCATTTCCTCATTTTTTGTCCACTTTATTTTTCTACGGGAAACTGCATTTTCTTTTGCCATCTCCTCGCCGCGCCCTCCCTTCATACGTATCTCTTTCCATTGTTCCGGCTTTTTTCTTCTACTTATTCCAACGTTATCCTACGACCAAGCTGTTTTCTGCACACATGTACCCAGAGCGCCAAGAGTCAGCGTTTTTATCGAGGATATTCGCAGGCAGCAGCTCTTAGCGCACTTCGGCATAGATGCTATTCTTATTCGGCAAATAGAAAACAGTCCGAAAACAGTGGGCACGCTTCTCTATATACGTCGAGCTACATTATCCATGCTGTATAAACTTCAAGCTCCAGAGTATAATGGCCTGCAACCAGTCAGCTCTATTCGCTTCACTGCCGCGGCAATATCCAGTTGAGAAATAGTCTCGAGCGCCCTCTAGTTCAATCGCCTATACAAGATCTCAATTTTCCGGCTGAATTACTCTTTCCCCGTGTGCCCAATCGTTTATTTCGTTTTTTCGCAAAAAGCTGCATCGTCGGGATATTAAGGAGGTTCCGATAGTCCAGCGATAATTAGATTCAAATTTGAAATCGAAATGTGTTCTTATTTAGGCTTGATTTAGGCTTTCACTTGATTGAACGAGTTGAAGGGTTGCAAATCAACGAAAAAATAGTGGGGTCAACTAATGTTTGGCGAAGATATTTCTAGTTTAGGAGTTTCGCGACGGATCGCTTGCTAAATGAAAAGCAGATCGTCATTTTTTAGAGGAGGTTTTGAAATTGCAATTAGTCTAATCGCTGCGACATGGAAAATCCAATGTCCCGCTTGTCATTAGAGAAGGTCCCGAGATTGCGGCAGGAGCAAAGTAAACTTGGTGTATGATCTTGCAGCCAATCCACTGTGCTCAACCGATATGTACAATTTGTACGTCAAGGAAGAGCCATGCAGCAGCGATAAAGACGGAGAGAGGCAGATCGGAACGCCCTACGTGCGACAACCAGGATGTATTCCGCAGGGTACGAATCTCGTGGAGATAAGCAAAGTTTACTCTCCCAGCGTGCCAGACTGGGTTAACCTAGCCAAGCATATATTGCTTCTATGATGGTGAGCTTTTCCCCTAACCAATCGACCTTGCATCGCTCCTTGCGAGTTATATCGTTTCGAGTAAATAAACGCCGGTGGGATATTACACTCCATTTCGAATTATTTCCGAGATGATTATGGCGAAATTCCTAGTCCCAGTCCTAATGGTCCAACTGATTTTCCAATCATTTTTCTCATGTGGAAAAGTGGCAGAGACTTGGGAGATGCGTTTGGAATTGAAAGAACGAACGAATTAATTGAGAAACATGTTTTCATTGAGATGGAGACGTTGCATTTGGTGCAAATGGAAAATATCGATCCCTGAAATCTTCCATTCAAAATGGGAGACGCTCGAGTAAATGAAGTCACGCTGACGATACCCACGAATCTATTATTCTCTTCAACGGCCAAAAAAAGCAACGGATCGCATCGTCGCTAGTGGGATGTATACATGGGAAACGAACCAGCCGCGATTCCCCATGGAATTGCTTACCGATACATTCTCGAGGCTCCAACAACGCCCGCTCAACGTCGAGCCATACAGCCTGTCTATCGATCGCCTCTTCGAGTCTCTCTCCCTCTTATGTCCTTCTTTTTGGCGAGACATCTCAACCCCGCGCCACCGAATATATGTGTTTTATCATGCAAATATCGATAGTTGGATAAAACCGACCTGACAACCCAGCGTTTTTACGTTGTATGTGTCGTATGCAAATTATTTGTACAGCATGTACCAAAACTCGTGATTCTGAGCGGCGAGTTGCGTAGATCATGAGATTCCAAGGAGAAAAGTCCTTTGGCACTTTTCGTTCCGATGCACCGTTCGAGAGATATTCTAATTATTAAGCATCAGCCAATCTCGTTTTCCGGTGATAACTGAACAACGCGCGATTGGCTGTCGCACATTTTCGTGAATATCTCGCCAACGGTTCGTCCAATCACAAAGTGCAAAAGGACTTTTCTTTCTAGTTTTTTGCGACAAACCCGACTAGACTAGTCTCCATCAATTTTATATCGTTGACAACTTTACATGCACGTTTGCACATCCACACGAATGTGGGACTCGTCACCGCAGCAATAGCGAGTATTTGCTCGTCTTGACGGACGTTTTCTCCGCGGAGAAATACTCTCGTAGGTTTTCTTAGCACGCGCGCTTCTCGAAAAGTCAGTAAATGCACTTGCGGACTTTATTGGACCCACGGTAACATCCCGGAGACGAGCCAAGTGGCATGGTAAATGTCACTGCATGTCTCCGGCTACACTTCCCGTCTGAATACCAATGTGAACGAACACAAACTGGAATACCGAATTCCCGATATTATTAACCGCGAACTACGTCATTCCCTCGGTTTTTTTCGTTGGGCTTCAAATGTTACGAGCAGCGACGAAATGTCGAGCGTCATCTCACGTTTCCTTCATTAATAAAACTCGACGGCGCGATAACTATGCCGAGTGAATAATCATGCAAATTAAAAATATAAACATTCGGAAACTGGAAGGATTTCGCAATGTCAGATATGCTTTGCTTATTCAACTGACTATCCAAAGTCGAATCCACATGGCGGATCATCAACTCCTAGCAAGAAATTGCGTTCTCTTCGGATTCGAAGCTCCCAATCAAAGTTAGCCAATTAGCTTGCTAATTGGGAGCCTCAATAACGAATCCGGAGTAAATACCTTAAACATGTTCGAGCAGCACATATTCCACAGACTGTGGATCATTGCTAATGCAACGTCATTAGCGGTTCCTCCGGAGAGAATCGGGGAGGACTAAAATTATAAATGAAATCATCGTCATTGAGTTCGAGTCTGAAAGTAGGTCAGGAAACGGTAGAATACGCGAATTCGATCAGCGAGTGATGGAAGGAAAAGACACGAGGAAGCGAAGCCAACAACTATGTTTAGTCAATGTTGAGAAAACAAAGTTTGTGGAGATCAATCCGACGGAGTTGAGTCGAATCGGTATAGTGAGCAAGCGAATCGTATCACACGCTCTCTCTTATGAAGACCGACAGAGGGAAACCTCAGGCTGGGAATTCTCCCAATCAACCGGAAAGTTTGATCGTCCAGGATGGAGGATCCTCGAGTCACCCCTCCCCCCCCTCTCTCTTGGTCTTTCTTTTCTTCCAACTACAGGAAGAGAATATCAATGCTTCCTTTTCGGATAACCACCAACTGATGTGCCAACTCAAAGTTTGTCACTAGTTGAACCATCAGAAGTGGAACATTCCACTATGTATCCGAGTTTATTTAATGAAAATGTCTGTTTTTCCAACTGGCAAACTGTTCGATGACTTTTTCATTGGAAAATCCACTTGACATTACAGACCTGCCTGTACAAATGGATCAGGGATCACAGGACTCATCACAGATTTACCGAGACCGCGGCAGACCCCCATGACGCCAACAGAGGATTCTTCTTTTCTCACGTTGGTTGGCTAATGATGCGTCGTCATCCAGCCGTCAAGAAATACGGGCAGAAGGTGGACATGAGTGACATTGAGGCTGATCCCGTGGTCCGTTTCGCGGACAAGTAAGTGCCGGAACTTTTTTTTCCATTGATAGAAGGAATTTTGAAGTGGGTGGACTGGATGGAACTTTGTGGGCCAAAGAGGTTCATGAGTTTCGAAGATTCTGCAGCGACTCTAATGGTATGGGACACATTACTATGTTGCAGATACTACACACCCATAATGCTATTCCTGTGCTTCGTACTGCCAGCGGCGTTGCCCGTTTATCTGTGGGGTGAGTCCTGGTACATCAGCATTCACGCGGTGATCATCCGGTACGTGTGGCTGCTCAACGCTACCTTCCTCGTCAACAGTTTCGCCCACATGTGGGGCAATCGCCCGTACAACAGGTACGTGCTTTGGCTCTAAGGGATCTCCGTCCATTCACCTTCTCTCTCTCTCTTTATCTCTTTCTCTCTTCAATTCCTGCTATCCGCAGGATCCTCTCAATAGCTAGCAGTCCTGACTGGCTACATTGGTGCTTGGTCCGTCCTCCGAATTACCTACACAAATGTCCCTTTTCCAAGTATATACAAACCCGGAGCTACCTAATTGACTCGACCACCCATTTCCATGCACACTCAACCTCCGCGCGTAACTACCTTCCTACGGTAACCAAGTACTTCACTCCCAAAAGCAACTTGCTACCGTGTGCCAAACTTCAAGGACGTGTATCGAACGTCCTTGAAAATGAGGCAAACTTGGTGAATACCATAAATTGCACGGTTGGACCTTCTTCTATTAAGAAATTCCAATCTCTGCTCGATAAAATGATACCAAATGGCGCATTTGAACGCCCCTACCATTTTTGCTCAATCCCAAAGAGCGCAAAAAGCCTTCCAACAGGTTGGAACTTGATGAAAACGTGAAACAAACACCGAAATAAGTTGAAACTCATTTTGTCTCGACAGAAAAGTAAAACCGACGGAAAATCCTACTGTCGCGTTCTTCACTCTTGGCGAGGGTTGGCACAACTATCATCACTCATTCCCATGGGACTACAAAGCAGCGGAACTCGGAGCTTACGGGCTCAATCCTACGACAGCTTTTATCGAGGTCATGGCCTTGCTAGGTCTCGCCTACAACCTCCGCACTCCCAGGAAGGATACCATCGCCAATCTCAGTGTCAGCAAAGGTGACGGAACAAACAGTCTCTGGGGACGTCGATATCACGCTCGTCATTAATCGATACCGTGCTCGACTCCAAATCGCGTTACTTTTTTTTTCCCCAACCCGCTGCGCCTCCCACAACGAAAACAAAGAAATAACAAACGAAAATCTTTGTTTCTCGACACGTACATTCAATTTTAAACAAAAACAAAAAATTCCTCGGCTTTGAGATCCATTTCAAACGTACCCGAAAATATTCTACATCGTTCTTTTCAACGACACGTTGCTCAATCTAATTGTTTACTACAAACAGAAATTATTTCAAACCCCGGTCGCGCAGTTATTGATCATTTTCTGATATTGCGAGGATCGTTACGACACTCGCGTCCGATAGCAAAGCTTTGGTTAATGGCTTTAAGTAAAATAAAGAAAATTCAATGGTACTCGAGCCGAAAAACAACATTCTCAAAATTCACGTGCCACTTTCACACTTTTTATTCAAATTTCGAGACTCTACGTTGCTGATGAATTCAATCGTTGAATCGCGAAAGTTTCAGGCGCGACGCAACAGCCCGAGTTAACTCGAACTAGAGAAAAAATTTCCTCGGCAAAGACACACGCAATAATTTTATTTCTCGACAGAAATTTTCCAAAAATTTTCTCAAATTGGATTCGAAACGAACGTTTTTCTTAGAATCTCTAATATTATTTCAATTTGTCGCATACCCTGCACATAAAATGTAAAAAACTATCAGTTAATATTGACGAAATAGCAAGAATGTCGATTATTAATTATAATGTTTATTTTATAGTCAAGAATTGCGAAAAACTTTCGTAATTAGGATTTTTTTTGTACAGGGCAAAGTAAATAATGTAAATATGGTTATTTAAAAAATAAATATATCGTTTCTTCGTCTTTAACGTGTTCGCAATTTTTATCATCCCTCAAAATTTCTAACTTCTCGATTCCAGCTCGATTCCGGCTCGGGTCAATTTGACCCAATTCGAAAAAAATCAAAATCCGAAATTTCTGAATTCGTAATGATCGCGGTGAATTGTTTGGTTAAGGGATTCGGACGAAAAATGGTGGATCGATGAAAAGGGGGCGAGGTTGAGATTCAATAACGAGATTTGGGGAACCACGCGGGGGGGGGGGGGGGGGGGGGTTGGCATTATGTTCGCTTCATTTCCTGCTGGCACGATTTTTTCGGTACTTTCGGTGGAGGTATCTCCGCGGAAGGTGCGGCATTGGTTTCTCCAGACGTCAAGCTATGAAAAGATCTCGAGTAAGTACCGTCGCATGGGCGAGGCTGCAGCCAGCGAGAGGAAATCCAATTTCAAAAGGGCTCGGGATTTCGTACTCGAGTGACGTTTTTTCTCTCGCTCCTTTTTACACTCTATTTTTTTGTTGAGCAATGCTCCCCGACTTTTTTTTTCTATCGCTCGACAGTCACATTCTGATCGATAACCAACTCTCGGCTTATTCTTCGCCTCGTCTCGCGTCTCGCTCGCTTTAAGAAAATCGCGCGCGATCAATCTAATTCCACGTTCGATGCATTTTCCACGAGAAATTATCGAAAAATCGGAAATTCGCTCTCGAATTATTAAGATCCCGGCTCGCGGGCAAATTTTTCCAAACTTTTATCGATTTTCAAAAAAAAAAAAGCTAATCCCGAAAAAATGCAAGTTTTTTGGTTTGAGGCAAAAATTTTATTACATTTTAGACAAAATTCCTGAAAGTGTCATCAATTTTCAAAAAATACTGGACCCGAATAAAAAATACAAATTTTTATAGATATTTTTCGGGCTTTTCTGTTTGGGGCCATATTTTTTATTACATTTTCTGGTCCGCTGGTTTCGCGAGCAATGCTCGAGGCAGTAGTTGCTCCAGATATAGCAAAAGCTTTTTTTTTACGAGTGTGGAGGGAAAAATCTAAAGGCGAGTGTAAAAATAGAGTATGCGGAAATGTTTGACGTTTTGGTGGGCGGAAAGGGAGAGAAAAATCTCATTGACAAGGAGGCAGAAGCGAAAAGTGTGGCGAGGGAGAAACGGAGGCGACCACCGGTTTGTTAGAACGATCGCGCGTCCTCTCTGTAACTGATGCGATAAAAAAAAAGTGGCTCGCGCGCGCGCGAGGGGTTCTACGACGGAAATGACGTCATGAATTTAAAGTCCCGCTAAACTGGCCTATAAGACGTAATTCGAAAGAAAATTTAACAAGTTATACGCCTCGCGGTTATAAACGGTTATGCCTGCGAGCTTTTTTTTTTGCCTCGCCGCACGCCCTTCGTCCTGCTGCTGCTTTCCCTTTTTTTCCCAACCTCGGCCGCGTACAAAAAATCTCTTTCCAGCACACCGACAGAACCTGTTAGCGCGTTCGAGAATTTACATCCCTCGCCCCTTACAATTTACATCCCCGCGTCCCTTTTCCCCCCGCCCGCAGCTTCCAACGACATTAGAATCTCATAATAATTTTCCACATTTTACAACAAATTTTATTCCTCCACGAAAAACTTGTATCTTCGCGGGGGTGCATAAAATTATCGTCATACGACCGTGACTTTTGTCTCTCGTATCGTGTTTCCCTCGCCAAGCTGCGCGGTGCCGACCGGACCAAACGAATCGTGAACAAATGCTGCTGCGATGCTTTTCAAACGCCACAATTAATCTTGGCAACGCTCGGCATAAATTACGAAATAGGAAAGTGAACAAAAAATGAATAAACTGAAAATGAAATTTTGTCTAAAAACGGTGAACTGAATATTTTTGGATAATTTCAAACTTTTCGTAATTTTGACGATATTTTTCATTTCTAACGCAACTGTCAACGAAATTTACGATTGGAATGACAAAAATTGACTTTTCGAAGAGAATTTCCAGAATATTTCTCGCTGCAATGACTGAATTTTTGTGTTTTTTCGGAAAAAACGTTCAGTCGAACGAATCCAACAAAATGTCAATCTTTTCCAACAAAATTTTCTTTCCAGTGCACTAAAAATTCATTTTTTTTAAAAAACGTCGATATTTTGTTGAACACTGAAATATTTTTGGATAATTTCAAAATTTTCGTTATTTTGACAATATTTTTCATTTCTAACGCAACCGTCTGCAAAATTTACGATTGGAATTCCAAGAATTGACTTTTCGAAGCAATAATGACTATTGAAAAAAAAAAACGTTCATTCGAACGCAAAATATCGCGATTTGTTCCCACGGAATTTTCTTTTCAGTGAACATAAAGCAATTATTGCGTATCAAAAATGAATAAATAACGAATGACCGACAAGCTTTTAATTCGGGTCACGAAAGTCGTTAAAGTGAGCCTCAAAATAGTGGCGCGCATTATTAAAACAATTCACGGAATTCCGCGTGCGGTTGATGAAGAATTTTTGTAGCGAAAAGTATTGAAAAAAAAGCCCGTAAAGAGAAGAAAAAAGGATGGAACGGCGGGAGTGATGTTTAAAGTTGGAAAAGTATTCTGGAGGATGAGCCCGCCCGCGCGCTGGTTGGAAGGAGCGAGAAAAGTTTAGTCGACACGACTGCGGCCAATTAGAGTATAGCGCGCGGTGGTGGGCGCTCGCGGCCCAGAGGATGGATGTACCGGGCGAAAGATATAGATTTGGTACGTAGAGCTCCGATTCAATGAACGGAGCAAGAATTTCAAGCGCGGAATTCAGAGAGTAACCTGCTCTCGCGCCCGAGCCGTGAGTGAACTCGCGTGGAATTTCGTAGCTCTTGGAGCACCGAAACTTCTCGATCTGCAGCAGGCTTGGCCAGGGAAGAAAAGCCGCGAGCATCGCTGGCAAAAGTGTATGGAAGCGAGAAGAAAAAAAGTTGAACGAGAGAGAACGAAAATGCGACGCGAATTGATTGATTGACATATATTTTTATGTCCCGGAATAATCCATGGGGCAAATGACGACGAAAACAGATACAGAAGCAAAAAAAGAGTTACAAAAAAATGGAGTAAAGAGAAAAAACGAGAGAGAGAGAGCGACGGGGAGCTGAGAAAAACGATCGATTTGGTGCAGAGACCGAGGCTGGGATGAAGAATCGTTGATAATAAAGAAAAGAGAGAGAGTGTGTGAAGAAAAATGAGAGAAGGAGCGCGAGACTGAGGAAAAATACGTACTCGGTCGAGAGAGTCACGCCCAAAAACTCCTTTCAACTCGTTCCTTTTATCCCCTGCTCTGCTAAATCATTTATATTCGAGTATAAATGTCCGAGAGGCTGGGATTTATCACGGTTATTCCTCACCAGCTCGTTTTAATTACGCGCCATGCTTTTGCTACATGCCCTGCACCTCGTTTCCCACTATTGGGCGCGTGCCTTATTCTTCGCCTTCCTGCTGGCCACCCAGCAGCATCCTCCGCACAACCAACATGTTACACAAACGCTCTACCAACATCCTCGCATCAAGAGCTCCATATTTACTATTTTATAAAACGGTTCACACACACATTTTTCAACTTTAACCTCGACCACACGATTTTCTTGTCGCGAAAAACTTTCCTCAGTTATTTCATAATCACGAAAACGTCGAAAAACTTTTTTTTTCGTATTCCGCGTCGTTATAAAAGTTGCAAATTTTTTTTTCCTCTGCAGAGGCATTTTTTGCAGTTAATTATCGATGTTTTATGGCCTTGGATTTAATTTTTGATGAAAACGAAATTTAAATGTCGAAAAATCGGGGACTGAACACTTTTCGGGTCAAAATGACCCAGTGTGGACTCGAGGGTTGAAAAAACTTGTTTGATGCTGAAAAAACGACTTTTTTAATGCACGAAGAATGAGAATCGATTTAAATTTTCATTTTGACAGTGACGCGAAGTTACTTTTTCTCTATCGTGGGTTTTGTGCGTTTTTTCTAGTCTGAAAAGCCTCGTGCGCTTCTGTCTGACTCTGACGGGCTCTCCTCCAGGTAAAATAAGAATAAGAGCGCGATAAATTAAATTCCACGCAATCGCCCGCCGGATGGCTCCGGCATTACCAAGCTGGCGAGTTTCATGGCTAGTCGCATTGCCATGGTATTTCTTCAAATATTCGTGCTCTCTATCCTGCAAATCCTCCACGAGATCCGGCCCAATCAAGGGCGAACCTCGCTCAGCACAAAAAAAAAGGGAAAAACGCAGAAAAAAAGTTCGGAAAATGAGAAGAAAGCGATCTAAGAGAAGAGGCTGGAGAAAAAAAAAGAAAAAGACGCAGAATTTTATGAGAAAATGCACCGAGAATAAAAAAAAACGAAATTTCGTTGCCCTCGACCAAAAATTCAACATTTTTGCATCAAATCAATGAGCAAATTGCACATTTTCTTAAAATCAACGATTTTTGGATTTATCTCGAAAAATTGTGAGGATTGCTGGGAGCTCAAAGTATCGGAATACGATCCTTTGGCGAAAAACAAGAAAGATGAGGAAACGAGGGCGGGGGGGTTGGTTCAAGTTGTTGAAAAAGTGCGGGACGAGCTGTCGTAATGCTCGAGCATGTTTGAGTGAGCTCAGAGTTGCCGCGCGGTATTCCATCGGGAACTGATACAACCTCGAGACCCATTCGCCGAGATGCTCGTGTTTCGAGAGACCTTTCGCTTGGCATCGAGTGTTGCCGAGCAAAAGCAGCCAAAGAAAGGTATTTCCTTTCCTGCTCCTTGCAAAAAACCATTGTGCTTAGGCGGAAAAAAGCTTTCACCGAATTTCAACCCCGCCCGCGCTTTCTTTATTCGCTTTCTCTTTGACATGGCCCTAAATCCCTATAGACACGAGTATCGCCCACGTACGTACCATTCGCGCTCCCTCAACTGGGTCAATGAAATTTTTTGTGAAGCCTCAAAACTTACCTGTAAACAGAGAGAGAAAAAAAAACAAATTAGTCGAAAGTTGAGTCATTTTTTTCGAAAATTGTCATAAAACCTCAACATCTCGTGGTTAAATATTTTTCCAGTTATATTGGAAAATTGTTTTTTCGTTATTCCAGTAAAAATGGGCTTTTAAGCAGAAAGAGCGTCTCGGAGATGGGAAAAATGATGAACGCTCTTGTAACAGAGACGCAATACACATTTGGCTGAATGCCAACTATTATTGAATCCAACAGACAGTGCAGCATCCGCCCCAGCAGGATGCCTCGGAGCGTATTACGTACATTCTTATTTTTCCTCAAGCATGAACTGCAGACCCGGTAGTTTTTCGCACCAACCACCGGCTCGTTTAACTGGTACGCTCGAACGCGCACAACTCCGGTATATACGAAATTGTGGTTATGTTGGTTAATAAAAATAAAAATAAAACACTGAGTCTGCAAGAGCCAAAGAGAGAAAGCTCGAGAGAGAGAGAAAACTTGTAGAGACATAAAAAGTTGTATTTGTGTTTGCTCAACAAGCTCCCTGCCAGACTTATACAATGAGTTAGTTACAATTTTCGTGTCTCACGGAAATGTGCGTGTTTCAGCGATAGTCCATCGTGCCACATGTTTAAAGGAAGAAAAAACAAATCGACGTCACGTGCTCCTGTCTTATTAAGCACGAACGGTGTTTGCTGCTTAATTAATAAGGCCACTGACGTGTGACCGACACTCGTTTTTTTATTGTAAATAACGAGAAACAAGATCGCGATGTCGTAAAACGTCTTATCGCTAAAAAATCGTTCACGATATTTCAATTTTTAGATGACGTTGAATTCTGCATCGTTGGAATGCAACGAAATCCGTGGCGGAGCTAAAAATGCATTGTTTGCGAATGAAAAACTGAATGTCAAAGAAAAATTGGGGAATTGGAAAAATTTGAGAAATTGTGAAAGGAAAAAATTAATTATTTATTGAATTTTGAAAAGAATGCCAATTTTTCGTCTCGATTGAGTTTTTGGGACTCACGACACGATCGTTTTTTGGTCCGGACCGAATATTGAAAAATAATTACGAGCCTCGCTCAAGAAAAAACAGAATTTCGTTGCATTTTTAAAGGGAGGCTCTTAAAACTGGGAGGCATCAAAGGGAAACAACGTGACGAATGGATCATCTCGATGCACGATCCGATTGAATAATCCGTAAACATAATTGAGCAATGCTTAACACGAAACTGTGATTGCGATCTCTCGCGCTATTGGTTATTAATTAGAAGCTCAACGGGCGACCACGTCATGCGAGGATAATGAAATAATCAGTGACATAGAAACGCCGATCTATAAATTGAGCTGCGAGTTGTGCGCAGGCTCGAAAAACAAGTAGGCCGCAAGATTCTGAGGAAAAAAGTCTTTGGGTATTTTCGTCTAGGACGAAGGGTTGCCGAGATATTCATCGATCAGTGCGGCGCCCAATCCCGTGCGCCTGAAGGAAAAAGCACGGGAGAGGGGGAAACGCAGCGGATTGGCCGGACTGCAAAACTGCGAATATCTCGAGAACGGCTCATCGGAATGAAAAATGCCAAAGGACTTTTCGTCTCGGGATAAAGCGATCGAACGATTGCCCGCGTAACCGAAACCGGAAGTCGGAAATTTTTTTTTACCCTGGCTAGCCGTTCAGTAACGGCCGTTACGAGCTGCTTCGCATCGACACACGTGTTTACAGAGCGAGAGGAACGAAGAGGAAGGTGAAAGAGAGATTTCTCGTGTAAGCGGTGCGGCAGCCGCTTCGATAAACGCAAAATCCGCAAATAGCACAGCAGCCGAGCAGGAGATAGGGGTCGCGCGCGCGGCAATGGCTCGAGCACCAACGACAGAAGCACACACTCGAGCTAAAAGCTTTACACGCCATTTGACGCGTCCATTGTTGGCCTGGGTACGCTCGTTTGCGCTATTTTGTAGCGCCCGCGCGGCGGCGGTACTTGGACGACGCGCGACTACCAACACTTTTGCACTTGGCCGGTTCGGCGAGGAGCGAATTGTATCGAAAAAAGTCGAGTCCTTCGGCGCAAACTGCACCCTAACCAAAATGACGAAAAGTCGTTGACACGCTGCTCCCTTTTTTTCTCTTTATATTCATCCATTCTTTTCACCTTCATTTTGCCATTCGAGGCAGTAAAAATAAATACGTTTATCGACATTCGCGAGCATATACACAACTTTTCCACCCCCCCAATGCTAATTCTCAACGTCGCAAAGTCTCTTTACGATCGCCGCACTTTTTTCTCATTATTTTCAATGCAAATCTTGTCAGCCAACGATTTTTCTTCAAGCTTTATAACAGCCCCGCCTCGCGAGCAGATAGCATTGGAAAAACGTTACTCTCAAACCCGCTCGAGCCAGATTTTCTTATTTTTCTTCTGACATTCTTATGCTTATGGTAACGATGTGGCAATAAAGAGAGCTTTTCTCTTTCTCTCTTGGGAGCGAAAACGTAAAATACCCAAACTCGCTGCCTACATTAACGATGCTCTGCTTTTTTCAATATCTCGGCCACTCTCCTCAACGCGCAACTCATTTTCTCTCTGTAATTAACGTCAACCATACGAAAAATAAGAAAATCGTTGAAAATCCAAATCGAATATGACATTTTTTCCCCTTTTTCCGTGAGGACGATTTCGGCTTTTTTCGAAATTTTGTATAAACGTTCTCGCCACCAAAACTAAAAATTCTCAAACTCAAATTCTTAACGGCAGACATTTTTCTTCCCAAAAGGAAATTTTCAGTTTGGTTTCCACGATTTTTGGGAAATTCTGCGCGAGATTTATCGCCCCGCAGCGCTAGCACGATTTTCCAGACACCGCGTATACTTTATATGGATTCTCTGCGAGCAGCTGCGGAGCTTTCGGTACTCTCTGGCTATTGGGTATAGGACGAGAGGATAACGCTTAGTGCTATGCATGAAAATTTTATGAGCTCGTCTCTCTTGATCTCTCATGCTCGCGGGAAAGCAACGAGAATGTACGCAGTGTGTGAAACAGACAAGAAAAGCGGTTGCGAAACCGGAAGCTCGAGGTGCAGTTTTGCACGTCTAGACGCTCGCGCGCAGTGACAACGAGTTTCATCTCTCGGTAGCAGGATATGCCACTTCTGGTGCTCGCGTGTTCTTATACAGCTCCTTCCGCACCTGACGAATCCTCCAGACACGCAAGAAGTCTGTTGCAGCAACAGCGGCAACCCCTGAAACCCGAGAGAGCTTTGCGATGCTTGCAAAGCTCGTCGAGGCTCTTCGCCTTCGCTTCTGCCTCCTCAGAATCAATCTATTCCATCCACTTTCGAGTATAAGCAAAGGAAACTACGCCCCTGACAAACTATCGCAGCGGTGGCCGCAAAACAACGCCCGGCGGAGCACGGTCGCTTGATTTACACTTTGGCAACTGCTTTCCTCTTTTTCCCTTTTCGGTAAAGACCCGAATCTCGAAAAATTCATATCTCCGGTAAAATTCAACGAAAAGCTTTCAATTTGGGCTCATTCTTTTCGTTTTTTAATGCAGAATCACGCGAGCCTCGGGCAATTTTGTTTAGAGTCGAAAAATTAGTCGAAAAAACGGAAAAACGAAGAAATTTTGTTTTTCTCAATCATTTTTCGTCGAATTTCCACGCTAAATTTCTATCGAGCTGGGAAATCCCGTAAGGATGAAATAATGAAGCTTTTGGTGCGAGCAAGTTTAAAAGACTCACCTCCCTTGCAGAATTTCTCTGCCGGAACGTAAACACTTATGCATCACTGACCTACCTGGAAAAACACGAGTTTAACATACCGAAACGCGGCAACGGTGTGTTTAAAGTCGTTGCACACGCATTCACCGCGAGGAGTTAAAATATTACGGCGTGCAAGCTCAAACAAATATGAATATGTCGGAAAACAGCAGCCGCGTGAGCTTTTGTATCCTTTCATTTTGTACCCCCGTCAATTTTACGCTTTTTTTTTGTTCCCCACTTACGTTACTGTTCGCACCTTCTCGTACGAGACTTTTTCGAGCGAAATTTCGTACGAAACGAAAGAAAAACGTTTTTTTTTCAATTTTACATGAAAATTTTTGTTCCCCGTTAAAAAAATTGCTCAGAATTCGACAAATTTTGAAAAAAAAAAAAAATCGTCCAGCTATGCACGATTTTTTGGAATTTTTGCCACGATCCCAAACTTTTACACAAAAATCCCCATAACAATTCCAAAAGGAGGAAAAACGCAGTTCGCACCTTCTCGTACAAGATTTTTTCGAGCGAAATTTCGTACGAAACAAAAGAAAAACATTTTTTTTGCAATTCTACATGAAAATTTTTGTTTCGCAGTCAAAAAATTGCTCAAAATTCGAAAAACCAATTAAAGAATTCAATACAAAAAAAAATATTCCAACCATGCACGATTTTTTGGGATTTTTGCCATGATCCCAAACTTTCATATAAAAATCCCCATAACAATTCCAAAAGGAAAAAAAAATGCAGTAAGAAAAAAGAGATTGAAAATAAATTTTAAAAATACAATAAAAGTGAAGAAAAAGGAGGGGAAATGGGTCTCGCGAGCGACAAGAGATTCAAGATCGTAGGGGGAGGCGCTTGATACACCTGAACCCGCTCACGTTCACGTCGGTCTGTAACTAAAGCTAATACGATTAAACAATACGTGTTGTGCTTTAGTGAGCACATAGCTCGTCCCCTTCTTTTCGCCTCCTTGTCCCAATTCCCTCGCGGCTGTAACTAAGCTGCAACGGAGACACTGCGTTGAGACTAACTTTGTCGCGGAGTAAATGTAGCGAGTTGTTAGACGAGAATGAAAACTCGATCAGATCAAAAATAGATTCATGAGGCGAATGGAATGAAAAAAAACTCGTGCAATTCCGAAACTTTGCTAAAATTAAGATTTTCCATGGACGACTACGACAGGAGTTTCAAACTCCTCGCCCCAACTCACACAACGCCATCTTTTTATTTCGAGTCAATGCGAGATGACCGAGAAACTGAATTATTAATTAATGCCGCGCGCGCGCGATCGTTAGTCGCGAATGAACGCTCCGAGGAATTATGAGAAAAGTCAGAACTATTAGTCGGATTATTTGGCCTCGTAATTATCGTCGCAGACATCGTGCTCACTGCAAATCGATTATCATTTTTTCTTCTTTCTCCATAAATATAGGACTCGGAAGGTTTCAATATTCCCCACGAATTGCCCGCAATACTTAATGCTCCTGAATAAATTTTCCGCGACTGTGACAAGCGAGCGTTATTCGCGATGCAACTTTATTTTTATTTCCACTGTTTTGTGTGAAAAGAAAATTTTCTTGGATTCGACGAAGAGTTTTTTTGAAAAATCACAAAAATTTAGTCATTGCAGCGAGAAATATTATAGAAAACCCTTTAAAAAGTCAATTTTCGTTATTTCGATCGTAAATTTTGCTGACAGTTGCGTTAGAAATGAAAAATATTGTCAAAATAACGAAAATTTTGAAATTCATCCAAAAATATTCATTTCACCGCGTTTCCAACAAAATTTCGACGTTTTTTGACGAAATTTTATTTTCAGTGTAAAAAGCCTCGTTGTAAATCAAATAAAGCTCCACCGCGCGTGTATCAAGTGAATCTTTTATTCGAGTCGAATAAATCGGAGAGTTATTCGGGGGAACTGGCGGCCGACACTTACAAACGTTTCTATCGATTTAAAACTTTTTGTTACATAATGTTACGATTGCTATCAAAGGGTTCGGTGCGGTGGGCGAAGAGGTATAGGCGACGCGGTTGCTACTTTACCTGCCAGCACAATTCGCTTCTCCGGGAGAAATTCAAGCCAGAAAATAAAAGCGGAGAATAGGATTGGAAAAATATGCAAATTTAAACTTGTGCACTGTTTCCTCGTAACTTTTCCCGCACACCGACAATGCCTCTGTGCGACTTTTAGTGGGTTCTTTACGTTTTTTTCCATTTTTCCTGAGGAGCCTTTGAAAAAGTCGAAAATTCTCGGGGGCGTAACGCGTCGAATTTATTTTCATTGCGCGTGTTTAAAAATTTGTTCTCAATTTTTTATAAATAACTAGAAAAAAATCGATATTTCGATATTTTCGATACTTTTGAGCCCGAAGGAGATTTGAGACGAAAAAAAAGGAATTTGGAGGAGAAAATGGCGGAAAATTATCGAGGAGAAAGCGGCAGAGACTCTCAACACCGCCATTTTGTATGAATCGGGTCCGCAAATGGAAAACGAAAATGGAAAAGAAAATTGGCTAGAACTTTGAGAAATTTCTCTCTGGTAATCTTAACAAATTAGTCTCTCTTATACGTGGCAGAGAAGGCGACACGGGCGGTTGGTTTTCTCTCACGAGGGAGCTGCTAGCGAAGACGCGCGCGCGGCTCAGACTCTTAATTATCAAAAGCTGCTCCGCGCGTTCAGAATCCTCGAGTCCTGCGAGCAGTCCCTTGGCGTCGTCTTTTTCGCTCAATATCTCAGTCTCATTCTTCGACTTAAAGTTCAAGCTTTTCGGTCAGACTGCTCGGCTTTCGCGCGAGCTCGAGGAAACCAAAAAAAAACGCGCGGAGTAGAGAGGATTTGTGTGTCACAAGTTCCGCGCGATTCTTCGGAGCAACAAAAAGCTCTCGCGATAGGAAAAATCAAGTTTAGGCGAGCACAAAAAAAAATTGAGAGCCAACTTCGTCACAGTCGGTCCCGGGGACCGACAACTTTCGTGACCTGTAACTCGGTCAAAAATGTGTCTAGAGAGATTTAATTGTAGTGAAATCGAAACGCCAGAATCTGGCCGACGAGACGAGCCAATCGGCAAAGTTGTAAAATCATTAGCTGAAGAGTTACAGCCCTTTAAAAAAGGAGGAATATCAATGACGCAAATTCGCTGGAATTAACGTCGAATGTCGTTGATAAGGGTAAAAACCAGAGGGTTTTTAAGATTTTAAATGCTCGTTGGCCGGAATGATAATCGTTGAGCGAGAGATTGCGAAGCTAACGGGGCGGCGTCGGATCCAAGCGAAAAGCTTGTAATTAAGAGAGCGAAAAGTAAAACTTGAGGTGCTGAGAGAAATGGCGCGTCGATGGGAGGTGCCGGCGAGGCGTTGCTCGCACGGATCCAACATTATCCATGGCATCGTCCTAGAGAAAAGTGCGCCTTAATCTGTCGCTCGTTAGCAAGGCCAAAAAAACGTGAAAAATTCCACAAATTGTCAGTTTTGTTGGGTCGTCGCGCAAGTACAAACGGAATTCCCATAATTTCAGTCCCAAAAATGAAACAAAATGGCGAGAATCTCGGAGCGAGTTCGATATGCGAAAATATCGAATAAAATGCGCCACAATCCGATGCAACGAACGTCAGAGCTTTGGCGGAATAAAAACTGAATAAGAAACGAACATGTGAGCCTTGAATTTTTCTATATACAGAGCGTAGCGACGCACAACGCGCATGGAGGAGGAAAGAGACAAGACGCGGAGAATGAAGACGCATGTAAAAATATATAGGGAGGCTGCGCGAGCAGGATCCATGATATAAATTGTATTTATGTGTCTACATGCCGCCTGCATCGGATCTTGATGCAGGCAGACTCTATGCAGCAACCCTCCCACCCTCTTTTCTCCTTTATTCGCGTGCGCGGGTATTTCGGAATTCTCGTAACACCTCAACCACGTACTCGATCCGACATCGCCCCATTCTCATTTCTTCCCGTCGAATCGTACTCGAAAATCCTCTTGTTCAATTCTCTCATGTTGGCGCGTATATATTTCCTTTGCAAGCGGTGACGGAACCTTCGCGAGTTTCTCTTACAGTCGCCCCCCTGCGCGTTATCGTCGCTCTATCCTTTCCTTATTATTGTGTAACCCTCTCGCGCTCGCATGCAACGTCGATTTCGTTCAAGCTTCTCTACACACCTTCTTATCATCCCGCCAGAGGCTTTTATGCTGTACACAAATTTGTACCAGCACCCATTGAGTCTATTCGCAGGAATATTTCTTTGTGCTTACCGCAAACAACCCATTGCAATCCGCGCAAATTTCGTGTACACTCGTCAACTGCAGCCTCGTATTCACAAAAATAATACGCGAGCGTTACTAAAATTCTCAACGATGTCGAACGAAAAATATTTTAGAGCACTCGACATTTTTCGAATTTTCGAAATTGTCCCAATTTTTCTCTGACACTCCGATTTTTAGTTGCAAAAATTATTCTAAACAAACGCGGCAGTTTTGTTTTTGGCTGAACTTTCAAAAAATTGAATAAAACAATTAATTTTTTTGTTATTTTTCTCAAAATACTAAAAGTCTCGAAAAATTATGAAAAATTCTGATAAATTTGATCGAAACGAAAATAAAAAAATCGAATTGTTTGACGACAAATTCGCGCTGAAATTTTTACGGATCAAGAATCGCGAGACCGTCAATAATTGATCGATGAATTACAAGTGGAAAAATGATGAGCCGAGATCGATGATCGGGGGGTTTAATTCACTTAAATAGTTGAGAGGCAACTGAGCATATCGAAATAAGTTTGCGGGGCGGCTCGTGGTCGCGGTGAGCTTAGCCGAGAGTGGGAGGCCGGGTCGAGCCGGATCCTAAAGCCCTTAAGAGTTTGGTAAGAAGATTCTCGAAGGCAGAGGAGAGCAGGAGTTTGGCAAAATGTTGAGATCACCGAGCAAACTTGGCCGTAATTGTCGTAGAGTGAAATTTTATCGCTCGGAGATGGTAATCAGGTGGTCCAGAGGTCCAACAGATCTGGTAATACTTGCAGCCCCCTGCTCCTTCTCATTTGCCCCCAAGACTTTCATTATTCCAGTCATTAGTCGTGATTTTCCGCAATTACATCCTTACCGAAGCCTCCCCTAGTTTCGTGCTTCGTAAAACATTGCAATTCTCTTTTCAACCGATGCGATTAAGTCACCGCCAAATTAAACACCAGAAAAAAAACTTTTCACCGCAATTCTCGACTTTTCCCACCCAAACGCCCCAAAATTCGCGTCGCGTTTCGTTTAAGAATTGCAAAAAAATGTTTTTACGAATTCCCTTTTGAAAAAAAAACAATTTTCTGCGAATAAAAATCGTAAATAAATTTTTATTCAAATATAAAAAATTCTGAACGTCAGAAAATTTTTAAATTAGTGCGAAAAAAATTGTAAAATCAAAAATCTCAAATTCAGAACGTCAGAAAATTTTGAAAAAATCCTCAAAAAAGTCACGTCGAAAGGAGAGAAAATCTTGTTTTTCTCGAGCACGTGGCTCTCGCGGCGATTGTAAGTGAAGGAATTGTAATGGGGTTAGTCGAGAGTTGAGCGCAGGGAAAAGGGGAAACAAAGGCGCGTTAAGGGGAAAAGGATTCGGTTATGCAGGCACGGGGCTAAGTAGTTACGAGCGTTTCCGGTAACAAATAACAACGCGTGTCCGGACAACAACTGGAAACATTGGTGGAATATAGTTTGGAGGTGGGAAATGAATCGAGTCGCGGTCGCGGCGAAGCCATAATCCATTGATAAAGGCGAGCCACGTGAGTCAAGGGGACCGGAAAAGGCCAGAAGAAGGCGCGCGAGCACGTTCGGAAAGTTTATGATTGATTGCCGTAATTAGTGGGCCGCGGCAACAATGCAAAGTGAGTAGAGCGAGCGGCGCCGCGCGGGAAGGGGCAAAGGGTTACGAGGGTGAAAATTTATAGTTGGTTCGCGCGGGCGGCAGCATTTGCTGGATTATTCCCTGTTCGGGGGTCCAGCCACGGCAAAACTTGCCGCGCTTCACGGACGCATTGGTTCGTTGGATATTTTACTACCTCGCCCTCATCGCGGCCTATGGCTTATTCGCACTCTGCGGCATTACTTGCTGCGGTTGCACTTGATTACGACAGCCCGTGCCGGAATCTGATCGTCCTGAACACTTTCCCGCGCTCCATGTTCAAAAAAGTCCGAAATTGAATTAAAAAAAAAAAAAAAGGAACGCCCCAAGAAATGTCTCTTAATCCATAAAAAAAAAAAGTTCGATGCATTTTTCGATATTTAATTTGCTCTTTTCATTTTCCCCATCTAGACTTTTTTTTTGCGGATTTCCAAAAAGGCTCAGAGACGAAATTTTTGGAGGAAAATCCTAAACACATTTTTTTGCAACTTTAAACGAAACGCGTGAATTTTGACGCGTTTGGGTGGGAAAAGTTAAAAATTGGAAATTAAACATCGCAAATTCTTGACGTCGCAGAGAATTTTTCTTCGTGAGCTTTGGTGTCAAGAATGTTACGAAATTATTGAAAAATCCTAAATCGAGGTCTCGCGTGGCGGTAGTTTTGTTCGCGCGACAGTAACGCACGCGGTGCGCAATTAATCGTAATAACGAGCTGCAGGCGGCAAATCAGGTCCGCAAACTTATAAATTTTGCAAATAACTTGACGGCGAAAGGGAAAGAAAGGATCGAGCTGATTTTTCTTCTGCTTTATTTTGGAGTCAACAGACTGGCCGCAATTAATTTGCGACGTTGAGCTCCGCGGCTCAGCACACAGCATTGTTACCGCGACGCAGCAGCAGCAGCAGCAGCGGGCAACGTATCTAGTCAAAGCCGTTAAACCGTTAGCCAAGCCGTTCGCGCATTGTAAACTATATTAAATTCCTGCTCGGTGACCGTTGAATAAAATGGCAACTTTCGACCCCAACCCCGCCGCCGCGCCATCGCCTATTTACGCCGTGAAACTCTCTCGCTCGCCCAACTTGGCGTCTATCCCGTTTACCCGAGACTTACAACGCAACGCGCGTGTGTGTGCGCGCGGTTATCGCTTTTGTCTGTAACCCTCCGCGTCCTATACGATCCGCAGCCCCATTAAAACGATTCCCCATAAGAGTAGAAGCGAAAAGCTCCGAGGAAACCTCACAATCGCCTCTCTGAATTTATTATAATCGATATTGTACAGTCTCCGAACAATGCCAACCGGAAATACCCGCGTTTTATGCTTTTTCCCACTATTTTCAACCCCTTGCATCAGATTTTCTTCATTAAATCCAGAAAAATGGCCAAAATTTTGTATCTTCATAAAAAAAAAACTCATTCATCTCGCGCCATCGTTTTTCGAGGGTTTTTGCGGCGGATTTTCAAACGAGCCACAAATTTACGAAAAAAAAACGAAAAATTTGAAAATTTGCAAAAACTTACGGAGGAAAATCGAAAAGGACGAAGAAATCGGTCGAAAATCTTGATCCTGAAGTTTGCATCGTTGGAATGCAACGAAATTCTGTTATTTCTGCAGCAGAGCCAATAATTATTATTGAATATTTGGTCCGGCCAATAAAACGATTCTCTCTTGCGCCCAAAAAACTCAATCGACTCAAAAAATTGCCACGATTTTCAAAATTCAATAAATTATCAATAGAAAAAAGTTTTTTCGTTAAATCTCAACGTTGCGAGCTTCAGAGTCATGGATTTCGATTTTCGAAGTTTGCATCGTCGAAATGCAACGAAATTCTGTTATTTCTTCAGCACGAGCCAATAATTATTATTGAACATTTGGTCCGGCCAATAAAACGATTCTCTCTTGCGACCAAAAAAACTCAATCGACTCAAAAAATTGCCACGATTTTCAAAATTCAATAAATAATCAATAGAAAAAATGTTTTTCGTTGAATCTCAACGTTGCAAACTTCAGAGTCATTGAAAATCAACGATTCGTCGACGCCAGAGGGAGAAATAGAAACCCGAAAGCAGACGATGAAAGCGAATAAGAAAAAAGAGAGCGTGGAGAAAGGGTAAGAAAAAAAAATGGCGATAGAGATTCCTGAAACTGGAATGATCATCCAGCGGGAGTGAAACCGCGCGCGCGTTTTATTCAGAGAGGAATTTAATAATACCGGACCATATTACAGAGCGAGTATACATGGAAAAAAAAGGAAATGGAGGTCACGCGGCAGCCAGGACACTTTCATCCGTGAAGCCAAACGTATTCATTTCCGGTCGCCCTCTCGTTTGGCTTTTTTAATAGTTTTTAATACAAGCCCGCGCGCGGAGACTGAAATTCTAATTTTCTAGTCCGGCGATTTTATCGTGTTTGAAAAAATGGCGCGCGTTTGTTTTTAATCAAGCTCCGCGCGAGTAAATTGTCTCTCGTAAAAACGCGCGGCAGCAAACTTTGTCGTTTTAATTGCCAAAGAATCCTGATGAAGATTTTTGGAAAAATTGTCATGCACGATCGAAAATCGCGCTGTCCAGCAAAGTTTGCTCGTTAGACGCGAAATTTGCGACCAAGTTGGTGCAAAAATGCTCGCGCGAGATTTATGCACGGAATGAAGTGAGAGAAGGAATAAAATGGAGAAATTTGAAGAAAACAACAAAAAGGCGAGTCGCAGCGAGTTTTGTGCCGGTGCTTTTTATTTTGGAGAAATGAGAGACGCTCGAAACATGCCCCGAGGGTGATGCTGTAATAAAATCAAGAGCGCCGCGCTCCCAGCAGACTCGTACAGAGAGTGCGTATCTTTTTGAGGACGCGCGTTTACTCCCGCAGAGTAAATTCAACGGGAGCAGCGCGAGACTTGTCTCGTTCCTTCCTTCCTAAAATCTTGTATTTCTCTTGCCTCTTTCAACTCGACAGTCTTTCTCGCATTCTGCTACGACGCTCGATACACAAAAGAGACAAAAAGCCCAATTTCATGCCGTACATCGCTCGCAGTTCCCCGCAACATATGCGCCAACGCGAATTTCCGATTTCATAGAAAAATGACATGAAAAAATTTGCGCTCATTATTTTTTGCCATTTTTTCTTCCGAAATTCCATCGAAACCAGAATTTTTTGTCAAAAACGTTCGACTCGACATTTTTTTTTTTTTTAATCACGACAAATTTCGTCATCGCAGCAAGAAAAATAACGAAAATTTTGTAATTACGAAAAAATATTTAGTTTAACGCGTTATCGATGGTTTTTGAGGAAATTTAATTTTCAGTGCGGAGCAAAAAGTTGGCGGCCGGGGCGATATAAAGTTACAGTTTGGCACGAAGGCTCGTTTACCTGTAACGAGGTGTAGCACCGATATTTATCGGGTTACCGGTAACGTCAAACTCGGATAATTAAGATCGACGCACCCGATTCTCGCGATCGGAAGCTCGCAAAAGTCTCACGAGCCACGGATATCCGTTTCCCTCACCCCCTTGCTCGCGCGCTCGCTTCTCACACGTCCTTGTGTGTTTGTGCAGTGCGAAGACTTTTGTATTTCGTGCTAAAAATCCAGCTGGTTCGTCCCGCAGCCATGATCGATCGAGTTTCAAACTACCGCAGACTTTTTCTACTCCCACAAACAGCTTTTTTAATTCAGTTCTCGATCCAATGAGGCCGCGCGCGTTTTGGTTCGCAAAAACACGCGCAAACTTGGAAAATCAATTCTCAAATTTCCATCGCAGCGAATAATCGAAATTTGAATCGACTCGCGATGTCGATTGTTAAAAAATTTCGACCCGAATTGACGGAAAATTGTGGAGACTCGAATAAATTTGCGAAAAACTGAAAATTGCAGTCGAAATTTGTAAAATTGAGGCGATTTTGACGGAGAAAAATGATTTTGCCATAAAGAAGAGGAAAAAGGTCTCGGCGGACGAAACGCAGAGTGTATGAAAAGCTGGCGGATCGATATTCCGTAAAATGTCTAGATGACACATACGTGAATAAAGGATGGCGATGCGCAGAGTAATATAAAGCCTGTAATAGTCCGAGTGTGCGGCGAGAAGCCAGGGGCGAATTCCGCCTCATCCTCAGGGAGACGTGGAATCCTTTGTGCTTCGTCAAGTGCAAAACAATAGGGATGACGCATGGAGAACGTGATTCACTCTCGCGACCAAGAGCTGCACGAGCGAGAGAGACCAACGAAAATTGGAAAGAAACTCAAGACCATTTTTCTGCATCCCTTCGACGTCGCCAACATGAATTATTCGCCATAGGACGAGCCTTTGAGTTTCAAAACCGAGAGGGTGACTTTATTAACCATCAAAATATATTGACAAGCTTCGCTGCTTTCGTCCGGAAAAAAATTCAAATCAATTTTGATCGCGAACCAAAAATTTTGAAAATTAATTTCAAAAATGCGCTAAAAATTAAGTTTTGTCAAAAAAAAAAACTTCGATATTTTGTTGATTTCAAAATTTTCGTTATTTTGATAATATTTTTCATTTTTTTACGATTGGAATGACAAAAATTGACTTTCTAAAATATTTCTCGCTGCAATGACAAAATTCTTCGTGATGGGTTGAGAAAAAATCGCGTTTTAGTTCGGGAACGAGGAGGAACCGAAACCAGACGCAAGGAGCAACAAAATGTTGTTGGGGCGAGTGAACGAGCGAGAGGAGCGTTTCGCGAGCCGCGCGGTAAATTAATTAATCCGATTACTAATTGCCACTTGGCTCGTTAGCCGGACAATTAGAGTCGCCGTTTATGCCGCGGGTGCGCGCGGCGGCTCTCGTTATTGTCAAAACGGCTAACGCGCCGCAGCATCGATTATGACGAAAACGAAATTCTCCAAATTTTCGATACGGAATCAAATTTCCGCTCGAAAAATCCAGAGAATCGTTAAAAATCAAAGAAAGCGCGGAATATTCAGTTAAAACAATAAAAAGCCATGAATTACAATAAATTTCAAGATTTTTCGTGAGATTCGCTTTTTCTGGACCACCGGCTCGTGATTTTTATTCAATATTTGGTCAGGACGATAAAACAATATTTTTTTAGGATCCAAAGAAAATTTCGGTACGAAAATAGTCAAAGTTCTTGAAATTTGATGAATTGATAGAAAAACGATTTTTTAGTTGGAATGCAACAAAAAATATTTGATTTTGTTGATGATTCGTTCAATTATTATTTTCGGGTGGCAAAAATCGATCATTTAATCATCGCAAATAAATTCTGCATTCGAATGATTATTTTTGTTAAAGATAGAAAAGAAATTCGTTGTGCGTTCCAACGATGCAAACTTCAGAGTCATACGCGAGCCTGAGTGGGCAATTGCGCACGGAGAATAATGAAATTCGGAATGGAATTGGTGTAGAATTGGTAAAATGGCATAAAGCGATTATAGAATGTACGAATAGGCCGTGAAATTTATAGGCGGGCACGAAAGATAGTGTGACCGCAGGATCAAACCAAGAGAGATAGGACTCGAACGGATGCAATTTAGATAAGGTAAATTATCTCGTAGAGGGGAGATGAGAAAGCAGAGAGCAGGGGGGGGGGGGGGCGCGACGTCGATAAAATTCGAGATGGACGGAGCGGGGCGAGCCGGGCAGCAAGGAGTAAAGAGAATAAAGGGAGATTCCCGCGAGTGGTATCGCACGACTCAGTACGTTCGAACGACTATAGGACTAATCGTGAGCGGTTTTGGTGCGAGCGAGCCATTAAGAATATGTATATCGAGTGTACGGGAGGGAGAAAGCGAGGGAGAGTGGAAAAGCCTGAGTAAATTTGTCTCGACATAGGGCTGGTGGCAAGGGCGAACGAGTCTCGCCCGATCGTGACTAAGAATTTAGGGTGACGTATGGTAATACCGCGTGGCTGCTGCTTCGGGATCGATAACTCCTTTGGAAAGGTCTCGCGCCATCTAAACCGACCATTTTCCACCGATTAGCGATCCTAACGAGCCCATACGACGAGTCTCTAATTAAAACTCGTATTATTTGTCAGGAATCGTTCAGAATTTCGAAAAAACGATTTTTTCCTATTTTTTTCAGGGAGACGTAAGAAAATATTGTTTCGGCTCCATCCGGCCCATTATCAAGGCCATTTCGCTGCTCGCAGCATCCCATTCGATCAGTCTCTCTCTTACTCGCAGCAACTGTGCTCGGACAATTTTCTCCCTCGCGTGCGCGCATTGTTTCGCCCTCTCCCGCGCCGTCGTTGGAGCCAATTGGCCATTAATCTCTCCGCAGATACGAGCGAATTACTCGTACAGCATCCCCACAAATTATAGCGTCAATGTTGCTTTTCCCCTTCACACTAATTCACAACTTTTTCCATGTCGAGTCTGCTGCGTGGGCTATCGATTCAAAGCGTCAAGAATATGGATTTCAAATGGACCGGAATCGCGTGGTCGTTATCGACGAGAGGGACCAATCGATCTCTATTTTTTGTTGCATTTTGCATTCCAACGATAAATTTTACTGAAAATTTCGTTAGAAATGAAAAATATTGTCAAAATAACGAAAATTTCAAAATCATCCAAAAATTTTTAGTTCACGTTCACCGAAATGTCAAAGTTTGTTGAAAAAAATTTAATTTTCATCGATTTTTTTTGCTTTTTTTCCTCAAACGTCATTGGATTTTCAATTTTTGTTGCAAATTCAAGCGCATCGTTCGGAAATTTCTAAATTATCCAAAAAATTTTAGTTCACGTTCACCAAAATGTCGAAGTTTGTTGAAAAAATTTTAATTTTCATCGATTTTTTTTGCTTTTTTTCCTCAAACGTCATTGGATTTTCAATGTTTGTTGCAGCGTCAAGCGCATCTGTAAATATCTCGTGCGACGAGATCATTATTTGCAGTGTTTCGAGCCCGCGCAGCAGCTGATCGATAAAAAGTGCTTACGAAAGCTTCGTCAAAGCAATTCGCAGCATCGAAGTGTATTAGGATCGTGAAGAAAAATAAATAATTGAAAAAACATGCCCCTCGATGGCGCGGAGAGTCGATACACAGCAAGGGAATGAGAAAGATGGACGCGAGGCTGAAGCAAGGGAGGGGGGGGGGGGGGTGAAGAAGGAAAAGAGAAAAGCTCGCCGAGTATCAGGCGATGCAGCCCCTTATTCCGGACCCTCTGACGCAACGCGCTTTGAGTGCAATATTCCGATTCGACGATAACTCGTTTACGAGAGCCGCATCTATTTCCCCGACCCTTCGCGCGTCCATCGCATGTCAACGCTGAAAGGGGCTTCGCCTCGCTCGCACTTCTCACACGAGTCTCAACTACCCCATGACGTCACGCTCTTTTCTCACTTTAATTACATTCACCCGGATTGGGAGAATAAAAAAAAAATAGCAAATTGCAACAAATTGCAGATTAAAAAACAAAAAATAGTCTTTTTACGCGCCTCTCGCATTCATTCCATCAATGCGAGAGTCATTACGAAAACAGGGGTTGCGAAAAGAGAGGTTTTACGAAAACAGAGGTTTTTCTGTATTTTCGTGTTATTGGAATGGAAAATCATTGACGTTTCGTTTCCACAGTCTTTTTCAAGTTTTCAGGCCCATCGTGCGATCTATTTCGATTAAAAAATCAAACTTTTTCGTCTGCAACAAACTGGGATTGAAATTTGATGCTCTCGTTTGCTCCTCGTCACATAAAACGTTTTTTTTTTGTTTATAATGCTAAAGAGACTTTTGTAGACTGGCACGACAGTCGAGAGCAATGACGTAAGGAAATTTCGATTCCCTAATGTACGGAGAGTGGACGCACAGAGTGCTGAGTGGTTTTCGTCAATGGCACCGCTTCGTGCAACACCTTTCATGGATATGCTTCATCGTTCAATCAATAATAAGTGGCAATATTGCTTGATATATAAAGCGCAGACGTTAATTCACTTTGCAAGGGATAAAGTAGAAGAGATTGCTGTATGGGCTTCGCTATCAAAGAGTCAACGTTGAAACGTCGAGGGAGGGGGGGGGGGGCTTTGGATAGGGGCGATTGAATTTACGTTGCACCGGCTCCAACAGCATTCGACTAATCTGTATGCACCTCGCGCCGCCCCTCGCTTTCCGTTTCATCATTTGATAGAAATTATTTATTGAATTATCAATCAAAGTGTGTCGCGCGCGGGCTCGGCAGGTAAAAAGCCATTGGAATAATCGATTTAACAACGCGATGTCGAAAATTTTAGAAGCTCCTGATAAAAACTGGTCAAAAGGCCAGAAGTAATCAAATTTTTTTGTTCCGATATCGCGTGTCCAGTATTGCAAAAGACGAAATTCGATCGGAAATTAACGCTTCGAGTGCTCGGACCTTCAAGTGCATATTGGGTCAATCTGACCCAAGGCATTTTGTTGGAAAAGATCGATATTTTTTTGAATAAGTTCGCGACTGGTAGTTTTTTTTTTGAAAAATTACTAAAATTTAGTCATTGCAGCAAAAAATATTCCAGAAAGTCAATTTTTATTTTAAAAATCTTGTCAAAATAACGAAAATTGGGAAATTATCCAAAAATATTCAGTTGATCGTTTTTCGACATTATTCAATTTTCAGTATAGCGAATTATCAATATTTTCTGTACCTGAATCAATTAATATTTATTAATTTATTTAATTTTTATTTTTTTTAATAAATAATAATTTATTTAAAATAAATAAAAATAATTTATCCATTCTTATTATTTATTTATATTTATTATTTATTATTTTTATTATTTATTCATTTATTTATTGATTTAATAAGTAATAAATGAATAAATAATAAAAATTAATGACTTGATAAATAATTAATGAATTTGACTATAAAACGAAAATGAAAAGTCGGAAAATCGGTGCGGGGGAGAATTTTTGGGGTCAAAATGACCCAGTCCAGGAATTCCGGCGGGCTGATATAATTTTCGGATAAATTTTGAGTCCCGCGGATTTAAAGGGATATGGAGGTTCGCGTTGTTAATGGAAAATATATTTCCGCGTAGGTCAAGTTTGGTAGAAAGTTTGAAAAAGCACGCATGTTTCTTGGGCACGAAAAACTTGTCTCTAGCGATGTCGCGGCGGGAGTGAAAAGTTTGAAACAAAAGATTTCTCATAGTCGGGAGAGTCTGGCGTTATAAGAAAACGTATCCGTTATCAACATGTTCCGGAGGGATTTACGCGCGGCCGACATATTTATTGCTTGGTGCTGCATTCGCATCGCTCTCGCCCCCTTAAGCCTTTTAAATTCGGGCGACAGAGTAGCGGCAGCAGAACGAGAGCAAAACTCTCTTTGGAAAAGGCTTTTCTTTGCTGCATGTGCACGAGGTTATAAACTTGTGCAATGCTGTTGGAAGGAACTGGCTCACATATGGCCCCTTTCGCCGCAGTTTCTACTTATAATTTCCATTTGACCTTACGACCTGCCGAGAGCCAAAACCAGATGTTTTTTTTCCCCTTCATCCCCATCCCTCGCTCGGCTGGACCAAAACTTGTCGACTGCGCGCTCTAGACTCAAACTTTATTCACTTTTTTTTCCGCTCAGTATATGAATTTTACTTTTTCGAGACACGCCGCATAAATCTTTAACTACCATCCCGCGAAACCACTTCAATTTCCCCCGCATCCGTCTCTTGCATACAATTTTTTTATTTACTCCTCGCGTTTTATCTCTCCCGGCGCTAAATTATTCCTCGAAACTTTGCCATCAAGAATTCACGTTATATCTCGCGCGCATCAATATTTCACTTTGTCTTTAATGCACAAAGCTGCTTAGTTTTGCGTTCCCAATATGAATTTTTAAGCCATTCCATTAATTCGAGAATCTCGTGGGCCGTCGAGGCACCAACGACATAATTAGCTTGCCAAATATCTTGACGAATTTGCGATCGATCAAAAAATCACGCCCGGACCTACGAAAACAGAGTTTTCGCTGTATTTCCGATCTATTGGAGTGAAAAATCATTCGCAATTGGTTCGCGCAGTCCGCGTGCGATGTAATTCGATAAAAAATCAAACTTTTTCGTCGCCACACACCGGGAAAGAAATTTGATGCTCTCTTTTGCTCTCCTCGTAACAAAAAACGTTTTCCAGCCCATAAATCATACGCGAAAGCAGGAGCCGGAGCCTCGAACCAAGAAAACTCGTCTGTATGGTTTTGTCTCACTTGGAACTCGGCGAGATCGAGGCTCGAAGTAGCCATTGGCTTTATCAATAACCAATTTACCATGAAAAGAGAGAGTCTCGATGCTTTTGAGGAATCGATTCCCTCGTCTCTTCACTTTTTTTTCGCCTCCTTTTCTTTTCTATACATTCTTGACATATCCATTTGATGCCTCATTCCTTTCACTTTTATCCCTGACTTTTCCGTCTCACCGAAAATCTAATCCTCCCTTCTTCTCCCTTTCTTCGCCACCCTCGATTCTCGGAATCTTCTCAATCGCATTAATCCCACGCAGAAATATAAAAATGTCTCAATCCCCCTTCAGAGTTGCAATTTTTGTCACCTCGACCCTTAGAGTCCACACTGGGTCATTGTGACCCTAAAAATTCTCCGTCGCCGATCGTTCGGCATTAAATTTTCCTCAAAAAATTAATTCAAGCAAATAATTAAATCAATTTTTTAATTTATTAATAAAAAAATTATTAAAATCATTTAAAAAATTAAAAATTATTTAAATAATTTTGAAAATTAAAAATTATTTTAATTTTAATTAAAAACTTAATTTGTCAAATATTAATAAAATATTTTACTACAAAAAAAACCAAAAAAAACGCCTCGGGTCAGATTGACCCACTCAACTTTTGGATTCGTAATAAAGTGAGAAAAAAAAAAACATTTTTTTTAGCAATTCGGAACGCGCGAAACGAGCTCGATTACGAGTTCGTATTTTTTCCAGTTATTAAACGTCGGTAAAGCCGCCCGAATCGTGTATAGTAAATTGACTAGAAAAAATGGTGTGGGATCGGGAAATGAAAATGAAAATAGGCTGGGCGTATAATTATTCGTGCGTGGATGTGTTTACGAATAACTCGCTCGCGTATACATGGCATAAGGATATTTTTGCTTCCGTGACGCTGCTTAAAATGATACGCGGAAATTGCTGCATGCCCCTCTATTTTTTATTTACGCGGACGCGAGCGATACGCGTGTGTATTTTCTGCTTGCAAAAGCAAACGAGAATTTCACGCCGAGCGCGTGAAAATTATGCCCGCGACCTCCCTTTCAACAATTCTCCTTTTGATCGTAACTCGCGGCCGCCAACAAAGGCCCTTAAAAAACGAGTTTCACACTTTTCTCGCGGAAAAATTGGTCGCTTTCAAAATGTTCATTTCGATCACGAGCTCCCCATTTTTTTCCCACTTTACACTCCGTGGAAATAAATTTCGCGATGTAGAAATCAAAAAAATGCATTTTTCGAGAAAATTCCAATTTTTCACGATGTTTCGCGTCCGCGTTTCGACTCCGCGCGTTCAGTATGAACGAATTTTGTTGAAAAAGATCGATATTTTGTTGGAAACTTTAAACTAAACGTTTTTTTCGAAAAATCTGGAAAATTTTGTCATTCGAGCAAAAAAAATCTGGAAAATCTTTTCGGAAAGTAAATTTTTGTCATTCCGATCGTAAATTTCGCTGAAAGTTCCGTTACAAATGAAAAATCTTGTCGAAATAACGAAAATTTTGAAATTATCCAAAAATATTTCAGTGTTCAACAAAATATCGACGATTTTTGGAAAAATTGAATTTTCAGTGAATGAATCGAGTGTGTCTTTTCGTTAGAGATTCCCATCGAAAAATTATTTCCACTCGTTATCATCCCCGTCGATTCGTATCAGCGGCCGAAATATCGCCGAGTTCGGACAGTCTCTCTTTTTTTTAATTGAAAATGAAAAATATGAGATAAAGATACATCGCGTGAAAATGAATGGACGTGGCTGCGGACCAGCGACGAATAATTTTCCTGCCATTTTAATTGGAAATAAACGATTCAACAAGATTTTCACGTTTTTCTCCAATAAAAACGTGAGCAAACATTAATCTCGATCCCTTTAGAAAAAAATTAAGGGACACTGATCAAAAAAATTGATCCTTTTGCCCTTCGAGTACACACTGGGTCGTTTTGACCCGAAAAACGATTCAAAAAACGTCTCGAAGACACACCCGAATCGCGATGACTCGCGTTTAAAAACTTTTCACGTTAGTCTCATTTTTACCTCGCCCGCGTGTCTTTTTTCATATTAATCGTCGATCGAGCTCGCTCCGAGCCTGCTAATCGCTCTCAAAGGGATTGATAATCGCGCGTACATTTTTATGAATCCGAACAGTCGCGCTTGATTGCAAAGGTCATTAAATAACGATGAGAAATAATTATGGTAAGTGGATACTAAACGAAAAGTTAATTCGAAAAGTCGTGCGGAGGCAAATGGGGGAAAGAGCCAAGGGATCAAATATTAGATTGCGGTATTGAGAGGATTTTAAGGGAGCCCCGCGAGCGTTCTCTCTCCGCCGGCTCGGATAGGAGACAATTATGACAATTTAATTCGATGAATTCGGGGCTAGACGAGAGAAGGCTCGAAACACACCAGCAGGACCAATTTAATTTTCACCGATTCGTTCTGCAAAGCTCTCTCTCGCTCTCGCTCACGCGAGGGCCAAGTCAGCTCATGCTGCGAGGACGCCAACCTCGAGAAAACGCGCGACTACGTTGCTCAGGAACTAACTGGATTTCAAAAGGACCGGGAGTGCCCCGAGGCTACGGAATGCAATTATATTCGACGACGATTATTTCGGCTATCAGCGACACGGCCAACCGACACGAACAGAGAAAAACGCAAATTTTCTGCACGTTTTTTTTCCAAGGACCCAGAGACTCGCAAGAGCGATAAGAAAACGTTGCGAGAATTCATAAAATAGATCGTTAGTCCGGAGGGCAAAAATTAACGCGAGCTTAAAATTGCAATTTCCTTAAAATTGAAAAAATTCGATTACGCTCATCACGAGTCCATTTTTTTGCTCATCTTTTCAGATCGCTCTGGCTATTGTTCACTTGGCCATGCCCTACAAAATTTTGGCCCTCGTACGCGTTGCTCGAATGCATTTCCAACAAACTGCCTCGTACAGGAAAAACCTTGATTTCCATTGTTGGAAAAAACCCGCACACGGACATTCATTTTTCGGGCCGGAAGGGCAGTTAGCACGTCAAAATTCGAAATTCCATTTTTCATGTCGGTTTTCGAGAAAACAAAAAAGCTTGAAATAATTTCTCACAATTTTGATTGCATTCAGCATGAAAATGTTTAATCGATTCCTCTCGTCGCAGATTTTTTGCTGCCTAGAATTTATTTGGAAGTCGAAAATCTTTTGTTATTTTTTAAAAATACATTTCCGTCGTATTCGTGTTTAGAATTTCGAACAAACGCGGACAAGATTGGAAAAGAAATAAAAAATGTTTAAAGCAAAAACAAAAAATGATTTTTCACTGTAAATCGGAGAGAATCGCCGCGAGCGTTTCAATATTCATGAATGGAAAGATATTTTTCGTGAAATAATAATGTAATCCAATAGGAACTGAATGAAAAAAGGGGATCGAGAGATTTGAGGATAAAAGTCACTCCCCGTAGATAAAGAATGGCCAATACGCGTATTGTCGAGATATTCGTGTTGGGTTGCAGCAGCAACTACGGAAGGGGGGGGGAGGGAATGCATTCGCGAGGACAATGGTTGAAAATTACTGGCGCGTAGTTCGTTTTTCTGTTGCCCCGTTCATGTCGAACAATCGGATATATAGCGATGTAGATTTTTGGTAGTTCCGTAAGTCCGATACATCATTCGATACGCGCGAGCTTTTGTTTTCAATTTTCTTTTCTCTCTATGCTCACATTGAGGCTGTCGATACGAAATTTCCGTTGGCCCTCAGCGCCCCATTGTTCATATACACGATTTTAAATAATTTCACCATTTTTTTTCTATACCGTTGAATCCTGCGACGACAAGAATTGCGAGAGGAAGCTCCACATTTTTTCATGCATTTCGTTGCATCGAAATACATCAATGCTGTCGTTTATTTTTCTAACAATTGGATCGCACGCGGTGTATCGACCCTTCGAGTACACACTGGGTCATTTTGACCCGAAAAACTTTCCGTCACCAAGTGTTTGCCATTTAATTTTACGATTTCGTCAAAAAATGAAGTCAAGGCTATAAAATATGGGCAATTTACTACAAAAAATGTCTCTGCCGAAAAAAAAAACTTAAATTTTGTTAAAAAACGTTCGATATTTTGTTGAACCCTGAAATATTTTTGGATAATTTCAAAATTTTCGTCATTTTTGACAATATTTCTCATTTCTAACGCGACTGTCAGCAAAATTTACGATCGGGATGATAAAAATTGACTTTTCGAAGAGACTTTCTAGAATATTTCCCGCAGCAATGACTAAATTTTTGTGATTTTTCGAAAAAAAACGTTCAGTCGAACGAATCCAACAAAATATCAATCTTTTTCAACACAATTTTCTTTTCAGTGCACTGAAAATTCAATTTTTTCAAAAAAACGTCGATATTTTGTTGAACACTGAAATATTTTTGGATAATTTCAAAATTTTCGTTATTTTGACAATATTTTTCATTTCTAACACAACCGTCAGCTAAATTTACGATTGGAATGACAAAAATTGACTTTCCGAAGAGACTTTCCGGAATATTTCTTGCTGCAATGACTAAATTGATAAAATAGAAAAATTTTCACGTTGCAACGCCTGCTGAAAAACATGATTTTCTTTCGTTTGGGATTCGTTCATCCCTGGCCCGATTTCACCAGCGAAATATATCGAAGATTCCTATAATTCCGAGTGCCTCTAAAATACGCGAATTTTCTTGGAACACGAGGGTGGCAATGGGGCTGAATAAAAATGAAAGTGTGCTTGCGGTGCGAGAGGGTGGACCGGCGGCCTTCTCGATAGAAATGAGAGTAAAGCCCCAGCGGAACGAGGGGAGTAAAAGAAAGGGGTTGCGAACGCGAGGATTTTCGTTGGGGCGGTTCACGACCCCATATTTTATGCATCCCTGAGCGACTCCTGGGGGAAAGCGGGAGTGCAGCGCGTGTGCATGCCGGTGCAATCGGTCGCGGCCGTCAATTCTTAAAATAGCTTGATGCGGAATTTAATTCTTCAAATATGCAACACGAGCCTTCATTTCCAATTGGAAATCGTCCCAAAAAGTTCTGCCAGAGGCGAGAAAAATCGTTCGGGGTCAATTTGACCCAGTGTGTCTGCCAAGACACTAAAAATGGCAATTTTACCGAAAAAAAATGGACGGCAAAGCGGCAAATGTTTTTCGCGTGTAAAAAAATCGTTTTGTAGAAAATTGTGAAGAAAATTGACGTAAAGTGGCGCGTGTATCGTTTTGCTTGGTTCTCCTTGATTTTGTTTCTTCAAGGAGCGTGTTGTGTCAACACACCAAGTAACCCCCGTCGCAGCAGCCCATTGAGAGCATAGTTGCGGAAATAGAAACTCTCGAGCATTGTTGCATTGTTGGGCTGAAAAGGCTGCGCGCAATGCGGTTATAATAAGAGCCGTGAAAAACGAGAAGAGAAATTCCTTTGTGATAAAAGACAGCGAACGCGCTCATCATCTCACGAAAGCGGATGCTCCCCGCCTTGCAACCCCGCGCTCGCTATATCCGGCCCGAGACTACACTCTGTCGCGTATATCTCTGTATATTCGAGAGAGAAAAAAAAAGAATTGGAACGAAAGGGCTGGCTCGGTGTCCGCTCAACCCAAGAGCGGCAACAAATTTCCGAGACTTGTTTGCTGAAGATGAAAAACGTTTTTCCTTGTTATTACATCTGAACATGTCGCGCGAGACACTTGACAACCATAAAAAATTTCTTGCCGCATTCGCTTCGCGCACTTTTGAGAATTTCTCGTGATTTTTGAATCGTTTTTTAATTTCCCAAAAACTAGACGTCAGATCGTGTTTTTTTTCACATAATTTTCGAAAAATACTAAAAAAACTGTGTTTTTTCAAAATCAAACCCGTAAAAACCGTTTCCAACTACTTTTTTGTTGTTTTTTTCAACGATTCGTTGAATTTTTCTACGTGACACAAATTTTTTTGAAAATTTCCGTAATAAATCGGGTCGGGCTCGACGTTTCGTTTCCGCGTGTACGAAAAATTGGAATGAGCTGCATAAAAGGGAAAATAACGAGTCCTCGCGGTTTAGCAGTCTCAGTTGAACGTTCTCGATCTTGTTGCAAGCTCAACGAGAGTCGCCCGCGACCTGCGCCTTGTCGCTGCCGCGAGCACACGACAAATACCGCGCGATGAGAAGCGAGCAGTGTATAATCCAACGACGGGACGAAACACATCGCGCGAGAGCATGGTCCGCAGTTCGTATGTACATAAAGCTCGTAAAGGCGGAAACGAGCGTTACGAATTGATGCCAACGATCCCGCAGAGAGCTTACCGCTACCACGCGCTTTTTACCCCCATCAATCGTTACGCTTTACACTTTTTCGGCCGCTATATTACTACTCTCCCTGCTGGCCGCGTTACAACAGGGTGACAACATTTTTTCGACTATAAAAATAGCTGGACCGAAGGTCCTTAACGACCGAGCTATTTCTCGTTTGTTCGCTGCTGCCCCGTCTGCTTTTATTTCTGCAGCCCCAGCAGCAGCTCCAACGCTGTCATTCGATTTTCGAGCAAACGCGAGCAGCATTACGCGATATTCAACTTTGGATCGTTGCGATTGACCGAAAAATATTCAAATCCGCACCATTTTTCCGATTTTTTCAAATCAACTTAATTTTTCTGTGACATTCTGTTTTTTTTATGCAGAAATTGTCATAGACGAACGCTGCAGTTTTCTTTTTGGCTAAGCTTTCAAAAATTGAATAAAATAATTGCGTTGCGTTGCAACGATGCACCCTTGGAGTACAAACTGGGTCAATCTGACCCAAAGCGTTTGTTTTTTTGGCAGAGACATTTTTTATAGTCAAAAATCCATATTTTATGGCCTTGAACTTATTTTTCGACGAAATGGAAAAATTAAATGCCGAATAATCGGCGAGAGAAATTTTTGGGGTCAAAATGACCCGGTGTGTACTCGAGGGGTTAAAAATCGATAATTATTCGAGGAGATGGGGTGAAATTTATAAGGAACCGCCGCAAGGATTACGAGTCTAATGCTAACGTGTAGGATAATTATACAAAAGACAGGAATAAACAATAAATATATAGCGCGGCGGAGCAGCAGCTGGTGGTAAAACCAAAGAGTGTTTGGGAGCAAAGTCCGCGAGCTTTGTCTCGCCGGGCAGACTTTATTTAGTAAATACGTTGAGGGCTTTTAAGCCCATGGGCGAAGAACCAGGCGAAATACGACAAGAGGGAGAGCGAGGGCGAATAAAGAGGAGAATCGGTGTCGGGAGAAGGTCGAGGCGTTAGGAAAGGCGGCGCGCAAGCACAAGGCATTCCTAATCCTGAGGAGCGCGATAAGTTACGTACTCAAGTAGCCGGGGCTTTGGGCTTGCCGGTTGGCTGGGTAACGACGACGCCAAAGGTAGGAAATAGCCGTAGGTCCAGAGAATAACCGAGAGAGGGAGAGAGACTAGAGACTTTGGTTTGCCCAACTACCGGACTTTAGCTCCAACTTGGTAAGCCTGGCAAAGGTCTTGTTGGCCGTCCGTGGTGGCGGCCGAGCTTATCCACCGGAGGAAGCTTCACGTCCGCGTCGGCCAACATGCGGAGCCCCCAAGAACGAGACACCAGCACGGACGAGCCCAAAGGCTCTTCGCCATTCCCACACTCTTGCACTTTAATGACAGTCTTGAACGCGCGCCGACCTTTCCAAATCCCTACACGCTCCCTTTGCAACCATTCAGCATTTTCCAATCTTTCGACTGCCCAGAGCGAGATCTCGCCAATGACTCCAACTTTAACGAGATTCAAGGTCAAAGCGAAATGGTGTCCGCGTTTTTCTTCACGTATCCTCGCGGTTATGCTGCAAGGGATGCTGCGTGGACCGAGCACGAGCAGCGGACAATAAAGGCTCGTTGTCCGCATGCCAGAGGTCAAAAGTTCAAAGTGTGTGTCTCTATGTGTCACGCTCTACATTTGAGGATTCCTATTGATCCTCTTTTCCCCGAACGATCTTCAATCGACTACGCCTTTGTACGCCAAAGTCTCGCAGCGAGCTTTGCCAAGAGCTGCACCAAAACTTCTTGCAGAATTAACGAATCCGTTGCTCGCCTGCACACTCTCGACCAGTTGCACTCAACGGCAGAGAGAAAATGAGGATTTGACTCCCGCGGTATTAATCAAGGGCCGCTGGATACAAAGTTCACCAGGCCATCGCGTTCAGAAATAATACAAACTGCCAAATTTAACCCTCGAACCCTGACCTGGGGTCAAAAACGACCCCGGGCGATCATTTTACCGAAATTTTTTACTTATTTTTCGACTCAAAACGAAATTGCCTCGAGCTCACGTGATTCTGCATCAAAAAACGAAAAAAATGGCCCAGGTCGAAGATTTTTCGTTCAATTTTTCGAAAAACGTCGCCGTTCTGGGGTCAAAAAGTTTCTCTACCGATTCGAGCCTTTTATTTTCACGTTTTCGTAAGTTTTTTCTCTTTGGACGCGTCAACGTGCGTTTTATTGATGGAAAAAGCTTCGGAGAGTCGAAAATTACAAGTGCGCGGTAAAATGGTTAAGGGCCTGTCTCCGAAACGGGTTTGTCTTGGTTTTTTGTTGGCGCGGACGAAATCACCGATACTGCGAGTCGAATGGGAGGGTGTAAGCGATCGTGGCTGGTTTGCCTGGCGGAAACGTCAGTGGCAAAGCCTCTCGTATTCTTGACTCAAGGAACGAGCATAAAACGGAATTTCCATTTTAGCCCAAGGCTCTCTTTCTTCCCGCTCGTTTATTCCTCGCATTTCGTGCGTTTCGTCCTCCATTTTACCTCCCTCGGCGTCAGAGCCAATATCCCGCTTAAAGACAAAGAAGGAGGCGGCGAAAAAAAAGACCAACAAGGAGAGAAAAAAAGCTGAAAGCTCGCCTCGTTGCCGCTCCGCGAGAAAAAGAGAACGCGAACGTTGCGGAAACCTCGAGAACAAAAAAAACTGCGTGCGGCCAAGGAGGATACGAAAAAGTCATCTACAAGGATTACCATCCGTCTCTTATTTCCTGATTTCTCGCGGATATTCTACACATTCAGTTTCTCCCTCCCGATCTCTTTTATTTTTACTACCTCGTCGCGTAACAACGAAGAAAAAACGACGCGACGGGGATCGACACGAATTTCAAAGCAAAATGAAAAGAATTCCCTAAAATCAACTTTTGCAAGTTTAAAAATCAAAATTCTCAATTTTATTTCAAATTATTACGATAAATTCGAAAATTATTGTGTTTCAATTATTTCGATTATTATTTATGCGAAATAAATACGAATTTCGGACCGAAATGAAAAAAAATTATTTCGAATAATCCTGCAAAAGTTTAAAAATCAAAATTCTCAATTTTATATCAAATTATCACGATAAATTCGAAAATTATTATGTTTCAAATATTTCGATTATTATTTATGCGAAATAAATACGAATTTCGGACCGAAATGGAAAAAAATTATTTCGAACAATCCTGCAAAAGTTTAAAAATCAAAATTCTCAATTTCATCTTAAATTATTACGATAAATTCGAAAATTATTATGTTTCAATTATTTCGATTATTATTTATGCGAAATAAATACGAATTTCGGACCGAAATGGAAAAAAATTATTTCGAATAATTCAGCAAAAGTGAAAAAATCAAAATATTCAAATTATTTTTAAATCCAACATTTTGGCAATGAAAAATGTATTCGAGCTTCGTAGTTTTTGTTCCTATTAAATGTAATGGAAATCGGGATCCATTGAATGAAATTGAGGCTCGGAGATGAAGATGAAAATCAGAATGTAACAAGCATTTTGAATATGCGAAATGAATTAGCACTTGATGATATAGAAATGCGAGTTAAGAAAGAGGGAGATATTCATCCATCTGCTGGAGAACAGGAACTTGGCTGAATGAGAGGATAGTTTGCCGAGCTTACTTTCGGTGTTGGCCATTAGTGATAAAGGGGGCGCGAGAGAGAGGGGAGCTGGGGGATGAACCAAGAGAAGATGTACGAGAAAAGCTATAGAACGAGTGAAACAATTTATCATTCTAAGATTATCTCATCCTCCCTTGAATCTCCAAGTTCTCTGACCTCATCTCTGTCTCCCCATTTATCCGCAACTTGAACGCGTTTCTAGTACGCGCGCGGTACTCGCTGACTACGCTTCGCAATCACTCCAAACAGGTATGAAATAATCTTTTGCTATTTGCAGTCAAACGAGAGTCAATGCTCACAAGTTTCAAACATTTTGCAGCATTAAAAATTAATAGTTTGTCAAAATCTGTTATTTAAGATGAAAACGAGACTCACGTGATTCTTGATCACGACAAAAACCGTTGAATTTTCAAAAGTTGAGGTATTTATTTATAAAAATTAGGATTTTCATTAGTTTTTCGTGAGAGCGCGAGTTAAAAGTTGCAATTTTCAATATTAAATATTTTGATTCTGGAATGAAACAAGATTTATTCAGTTTTACGAAAAAATGGCTCGTTAACTTTTTTCAAAATATTTTGGTTATGGTTTTTTTGGTGTTTTGGTTAACTTTGGCTCGCAACCCATTTTGTATGTAAGAAAAACTGAGAAGACATTTGAATTTCTCATTAATCTGGGACCGAGAAAACGAAATGCACGAGAAAAGTTTAAAAAAGTCAAAAAAACGTCGATATTTTGTTGAACACTGAAATATTTTTGGATAATTTCAAAATTTTCATTATTTTGGCAATATTTTTCAGAAAAATTGACTTTTCGAAGAGACTTTCTAGAATATTTCTCGCTGCAATGACTAAATTTTTGTGATTTCTCGAAAAAAAAAAAACGTTCAGTCGAACGAATCCAACAAAATATCAATTTTTTTTAACACAATTTTCTTTTCAATGCACTGAAAATTCAATTTTTTCAAAAAACGTCGATATTTTGTCGAACACTGAAATATTTTTGAATAATTCCAAAATTTTCGTTATTTCGACAATATTTTTCATTTCCAAGGCAACTCTTGGCTAAATTTACGATTGAAATGACAAAAATTGACATCTCGAAGAAAATTTCTAGAATATTTCTCGCTGCAATGACTAAATTTTTGTGATTTTTCGAAAAAAACGTTCAGTCGAACGAATCCAACAAAATATCAATCTTTTTTAACACAATTTTCTTTTCAGTGCACTGAAAATTCAATTTTTTCAAAAAACGTCAATATTTAGTTGAACACTGAAATGTTTTTTGATAATTTCAAATTTTTCGTTATCTTGATAATATTTTTCAGAAAAATTGACTTTTCGAAGAAACTTTCTAGAATATTTTTGGCTGCAATGACAAAATTTTTGGAATTTTTCAAAAAAACCGTCTAGTCGAACGTATTGAACGGAATAATTTTGTTTTTAGTCCGGGGATTCGATTGGCAATCCCGAACACGGTTCAATGACGAAATAATGGTGGGGAAGGGATGAGAGAGGAGCTGGAGTGGAGATGAGCTATTATGCTGGATAGTCAAATACAGAATGGAGAACGCGATGTTATAGAGCCGCAGGAGCAGCCACAAATTCAAACTATTATTTCCGCTGTGTTAGTCATCCCCTGCTCGTTCGATACACTCGAATCGGACGATAATCCGGAATACGGTCAGCCGCACGTACAACAAAAACATGCCCCGTGTGCACCTTCTCCGCTTATCAAATGAGATACAACACGCTATAACCATTTGTATCCGCGACGATATTAAGTTCGTCCAAGCGTTTAAATTCCCATCCAAACGACCAAGTATCGAAAGAAAATTAACTTTCTCCAATAAAGCGATTATTCGTCAAATCAGACGATAAATTTCGTCCTGATTTTTCGCCAACGACGTTCGACGTTCAATAAAAATTCTCGTCCATCAAAATTATCCCCGAAAACCGCAAAAAATGCTTTTTTTTTATTAATTCTTTGTAAAAATTTTCGTTTTATCGTCCTGGCCAAAAAAATTGAATAAAAATCTCGAAATCTCTTCAAAAACAAACAAAATTTTGTTGCATTTCGCAACGAGGCTCAAAATCTTTGGATCTTCCCGGCAGGGATGTCAACGGAAGATAAACATGTAGAAAAAAAAGGAGGCAAAGTTAACACGAATAAACGTGGCTAGATCGAACGGAAAATAAAGAGAGCAAGTGCATGAAAAAGGGAGATAAAAAGGATGGTGTAGGGCGGAAGATTGGTCGAGATGGCGAGACCAAACGTTGGGAGCTGCCTATAAGGTACCCCCATAAATCAGGCGGGCGTCTATCCGCTTCTTTTTCAGCTCGTCCAATTCGTTCTCTCGCTTTTCTATATATATTTCCACGTATACACATATCTAATTGTTCAAACGAAACCCATACGAAATTGGGACACGATTCTCTCGACTTGAACGTGTAGTTTGGACCCCGATGGGGCTGCACTCGATTCCCAAATATACTGGGAGTCCCAAACACCGAGTCTCGTCACCCTGAAGCCTGCATCGTTGGAATGCAACGAAATTCTGTTATTTCTTCAGCAGAGCCAATAATTATTATTGAATATTTGGTCCGGCCAATAAAACGATTCTCTCTTGCGACCAAAAAACTCAATCGACTCGAAAAGTTGCCACGATTTTCAAAATTCAATAAATAATCAATAGAAAAAATGTTTTTCGTTGAATCTCAACGTTGCAAACTTCAGCATCATCCAAATTTCTCAATTTCGTCAATCAATCCCTTTTCCAAGTAAAAAGTCATGCCAATGGACACGAATCCGCGACGAAAAAACATTTTTTTTGTTACCTTTGGGTCCATGAATTGCGATAATTTTGATCACAAATCTCATCAAATTGATGAGATTCTAGAGATGCTGATTAATTGCAATTAGGACCAGCAAAATCGAGCTGCTTGCTCGAGCTTCAGGATTATACTTTTGGGATATCCTGTACAGGATTAGGGGGGGGGGGGGCAGGTAACACAGGAAGTATAACTTCCGTATAACTCTGTCGTGCTTGGACGTTAAAAGGCATCCATTGTTACAGCAGCAGCAGCAGCAGCAGCAGTCCAGTGTGGTCCTTTACGAGAACGATTGGAGATGGAAGAAAAGAGAAGAAATGGCATAGGAAAGAAAAAACAGTAGAGTGCAGTCGGGCAGGTAGTGTTTTATCCCGATGGACAATGGAGCTGGATGGGTGAAAAAAACGTCAGCCTAGCCACGTCACCATTATCGGTGAATCCTCGTAACTCACCCCGTGAAACTCCCATTTCTTTTTTTTTCTTTTTGTATCCACAGTTGACTCCAGTTTTTCTCGTATTGTTTGTACTTTTCTGATCATGCATTACCGCGATCGATGCCGCACTCTTTTTTGCCCATTCCAATTATAATTAACCCTCCGAATCGCCTGAATTGCGTACTGGGTCAATCTGACCCGAGGCGTTTTTCAAATCGTTGTATTCCGATCCACAATTTACATTTTATGAGCCCAAATTGATTTTTTGACCAAATTTTGGGTCAAATTGACCCAGTGTGTACTCGAACTGTAAATTTTGTCGAATCATCTCTCAGAACGAAATGGGATTGCCTCGCTCATGGAAATACATCGACCAACGTCCACTTTGTCGAGATTTTATGCGAAGAGCAAGAAAACGACGAGAAATCCGTACAAGTGTGAAAAAAAACGACGACGGGCGTTTGCCTAGTTATACGAAAATGCGATCGAAGCCATAGAAACAATTTGCACTCTCGCTCGCAGTTTTACTCCGCACCTATGGTTGCTGTCTCTAATGTCGCGAGCAGGGAGCTTAATTGAATTTTATGGGCCAAGCTGTCGTCACCTTCGACACTGCGCTATTCCACCCCCCGTTCGATCTTTCAGCCCTGCGAATGCGAAAAGTCGCAAGAAACGAGTGTTTAAGAAAATATCAACGGGAGGCTTTCTCGGGAATAAAAAGGTCAGCAGGAAAAAATTGGTTTTGACGCCAGAAACGTCGATTAAAATTTAAAAAAATCGAATTTTCTTGATTTTTTGGTCTCTTTTCTCCAACATCGTGCGCGTCAACGTCGCGTACATGCAAACAGCGCGCACAGAAGCGAATTTGAAAATGCCTTTTCTTGGATACGAATGACATGCAGTAGCCGCACGGAAAACAAAGCGAAAATTCCGGCTGAAATATATAGGGAAAAGCAACAAAATGATGCTGCTGCTTCGATATGTGCCACTTTGTTGGCACGAATTAAATAACGAAGCCATTGAGTTGAAACGGAATACGAGTCACTTGGTACGATCCACCGCGGCGGGTTAAAGGGGCCAAATGCGGACATTGATGTGGCTTTCGCGCTCTACCACCCTCAACCCCCGCGCCATCTATACTTTCTTCTCATATATCTCTATACGCGTCCTTATTACGAAAAGCCTCAACGCACACTGAGAATTAAATTTTGTCAAAAACCGTCGATGAATATTTTTGGATAATTTCAAAATTTTCGTTATTTTGACAATTTTTTTCATTTCTAACCCTAGACTCCCACAATGATTTTTTTGTGACGTAAACCCCACAGTGGGGTAACTAATTACCCCAATCTTTGTTTCAACATTAAACGTTTGTTGTACACGATAATCGAGTTTAGTTTGGACCATTTTCTTCGTTTTTCGATAACGAAGAGAATGGTCTATGATAAAATTATTTTCCGTGAAGAAAATATAGCGAAAACTTCAAAAAACTAAAAAAAGTTGGAAAAAAATATGTATTTGCCGTTTTTTACTAAAAAAGATGTATTTTTTTTTCTCATGAACCGATTCGAAAATATCGAACAGCATTTTGAAGGGGACATCTGGAACTATGAGAAAAAAAATTGCAACTTGGTATTCCCTGGAAAAAATGCAATTATTCTGAAACATGAAAGTCCACATTTCCCAAAAAATGCGAACGGGCTAAAATCAATGAAAAATCAACATCAATCGTTCTTTTTTGAATATTTTTAGCGTTGAACACTTTGAAATAACAATTTTCTATGTTCTTATGCGTACTTATAAAATATATTTTATTATTTTCTCAATATAAAAAAAAAAACGTTAATTTTTGAAGCCTTGAAAAAAAATAACGAAAATCAGTCTCGGGTGTTGCACGATTCAGAAATAATCACCCGGTGGTCATCGTAGACGGGTTTCGCGCAAAAATAAATTAAAATAAATTACCGGTTTATTTGCCCCATGCAAAAAATGAATAGTTTATCTGTGATTTTATTTTTTACAACTCGGACGTTTAATCCACGTAAATACACAAATAGTAGACGACTTTCAATGAAAAAAATCGAATTGACTCACTAGCACGAAATAATTACGTTACACCCACAACGGGGTAATTAGTTACCCCACAGCAGGTTTCGACACTTGTCACTGTACTATAAGACGCGCACTAATGCTTTAAACTGTCTAATCGCACGTCCAGACGGTAGAGTTAAATTATGGGGAGGTTCTCGGCCCAAAAAATACAATTGTGAATGCGTGAACATATTTTTTAATTCGCGTGGGGTAACTAATTACCCCGTTGTGGGAGTCTAGGGCTAACGCAACTGTTGGCAAAATTTACGATTTTCTAACATATTTCTCGTGATTTTTCAAAAAAAATGTTTAGTCGACCGGATCCAAAAAAAATTTCTTTTCAGTGCACGATCGATCAGTGTTTCATCGCCCAAGGATTCGAAAAAATCACGAGGATCATCAAACAATTAAAAAAAAAGAAGAAAAAAAGTGAAAAATGTCGAACTGGAATAGACATTTCCAAAAAAGACTGCACGATGGCACAAACGAGGACGAAAGTTTGAAAAATTCTTCAACCCAGTTACCGAGTTATCTTTACTCGAGGCTACGTTAATAATTCCTAAGATCGCTGAAAGTTTTGGCTCAACAATGAGGCAAAACTTCAACTCCCCGAGTCACTCGATAATAAAAATAAAAAAAACGTTATCAATGTCCGGTGTCACGTCGATGTCAAAATATTGACATCGTGCCCTCGATCGACGAAAGAAAAATGCGCGGAATTTTCACTTTTAATCGAATTAAACGATAAAAATCTATTTTTAAAAAATCAATTCCCTCATGACGCTGATATTTGGTTAATTTTTTATTCGGACACTCGTCCATGAGCCGCGAGTTCCATAAAATTAGTTCCCGCACCAAAGCATCGGAAAAAAATGCATAAGAAAGTGTCGAGGAAAAATGAAAATAGTTTTGAATCAGAACGAGAATCGTAGGTAAAGAAAAGCGAGAAAACTGTTAGTCCGTAAATAACTAAATGAAAAAACTGGGCGAGCGAGACCTCTGACCTTTTGGCTATATATATTGCGACTATCTACAGCTGTCGACCTGTTCCCTAGCCTGATTCTGTCACCGACGGATATTCCACTCATGGACAGACAACAGAGGGTTGCTATAGCGGGGCCTCGCGTCAAATCCAATAGTGTACGTTCTGCGTCAATAATAACGTGGCGACCCGGTACCCTCTGGCGACACAGCCAGCAAATTCGACTTGCAACAAGATCCACATTTTTTCACTTTTAAAAATTCAAGAATTTCCCTTAAAAAAACAAAACATTTTGCCAGTTTTTCGAGGCGTTACAGAGAATTCAAAAAATTGCGATACGAACTGCGACTCGAAATTTGCTTTTGCCTTCTCCCTAAAATCTTAGGCAGCAAGTTTGTTCTTCGGCACATTCTGCAGGAAAATAGCAGAGGAGCTTGCTCGTTGCCAGAGTACGCGAGTCGCGAGACTCCGATTCAGAAGCCGGAGTCTGCTCGGAGCGAGCAAACAGCATTTCGCTTAAATTCATTCATTCCCTTCTGGCCCGTGCTGTTTGCAGTGCAAACGAATGGTTTATTTGTCGTGCACCTTGGTCATACGTGCTGGGAATACTTTCCACCCTCCATATTCCCACCGACCAGATAGCTTTATCGATTCTTTCCCTCGACATATTCAAAGCTACATCCCTTAACAAAGCAACTTACTCTTCTGATTCATCCTCCGCACGAGCTTTTTATCTCCAAGCTGTAAATCTCTATTTCATACAAATTTCAACCCACCTCGACACGAAAATCCAAAACCTCGACGTTGGCATTTACTCCAACACTCAAATTCCATCATTACGAGTAATTAATCATTTTAAAAACCCATTTTTTTCGGTTTTTCCAATATTTTCAATTGTGGAACGAAAAAATTCAAAAAAACCTCTCTTTATTTTTGTGGAGACGTCAAAAGTCTCGAAAATTGATGAAAATATAATTTTGAAGGGAATGAAAATAAAATAATGATGAGAAGATTCAAGTTTCATTGAAATTGCGAGTAATTAATAATCAAGAAAAACCCTTTTTCTCAGTTTTTCAAAATTTTGCAATTGTGGAACGAAACAATTTTCAAAAATTAAAAAAAACCTCTCGTTATTTTTGTGGAGACGTCAAAAATCTCGAAAATTCATCGAAATATAAATTTGGAGGGAATGAAAATGAAATAATGATGAGAAGATTCAAGTTTCATTGAAATCAAGAATAAAATAATCAAGGAAAACCGTTTTTTTTTCAGTTTTTCAAAATTTTTCAATTGTGGAACGAAAATTTTTTCACAAATTCAAAGAAACCTTTTGTTATTTTTCTGGAGACGTCAAAAGTCTCGAAAATTGATGGAAATGTAAATTTGGATGAAATTACGAGTAATTAATCATTTAAAAAAACCGTTTTTTTCGGTTTTTCCAAATTGTTCAATTGTGGAATGAAAAAATTTTGAAAAATTAAAAAAAACCTCTCATTATTTTTCTGGAGACGTCAAAAGTCTCAAAAATTGATTAAAATATAAATTCGAGGGGGATGGAAATGAAATAATGATGAGAAAATTGAAGTTCAATTGAAATTACGAGTAATTAATAATTTTAAAAAACCGTTTTTTATCGGTTTTCCAAAAATTTTCAATTGTGGAACGAAAAAATTATTAAAAATCAAAAAAAAAACCTCTCGCTATTTTTGTGGAGACGTCAAAAGTCTCGAAAATTGATAAAAATATAAATTTGAAGGGAATGAAAATGAAATAATGATGAGAAGATTCGAGTTTCATTGAAAAATAATTGAAAAGAGGATAATGCGGGTTTGAGGGACGATGAGCTGGTGATGGACGTGGTTATGTAGCCGCGGTCACCGAGCGTTAAGTGAAAAGTGTCAGTTTGGTCAGACCAGTCGGTACAACGAGCCCGAAAGCCTAGGCCAGTCTCTGGCTGACTGATGCTCCACCTAGTTGGCTGACGCTACCGCTAGATTTCGCACGCTTTACTGTTACGCACACATACGTGCGTAAACACATGACCCGAGATTTCCAAGCAGCCAGGCAAGCATATGAAACCATACACATCACAACCTACGCTATATATCGCAATACACGTCCGTCAAACCCTACTCAACGATGCAATTCAGCCTGACATGGCAAGCTTCCAAATACCAGCTCTTCCACCTTTTCAACTGAATCGCCATTCAATTACTTTGCAAACGGAAACAAAAAGGACCCAAAATTACGCGACGTTTCAACAATTATTTTCGTTCATTTCATTTTGTGGTCTTTTCCGGGTTTGCCAAGGCAAATCACGTCCCAGAGCTCGAATTTCCGAAATATCGAAATGGCAAAATCGTTTTCGACATTTGAAAACTAAATTTACCAGAAAAATCGCAACGAGTCCATTAATTATCAAAATAATTAAGGAAAAATTTATTTTTTTCATCGTTTTTCAACGAAAGAAACTTCAATTAATTTTTAATCTGGGAAAAGTTGCGAATTTTGCAATTATCGAGAGTTTCATTGGCGTGTAAATAGTTTTTGAATATCAACGATCGCGTTCGTACGTCATCGAAAGAGTTTTGGGCTTTCAGGAAACTGAAACGCAAACATTTGAAGCTGCACGGAGTTGCCGTGCAAGGCAGAAGGGACGGATGATTTTGTTATTTCTGTAAACATCCATTACGAAGCACTCGGGCCCTCGAAAATATTTGATAACCGAGAAATAGTTGGAGGAAAAAAGTGAAGGATTAATTTCAGAAAAACGCGAAACTCCGCGCGAGTATTTGCTTCATATTTTGTCGTGTGCCTTTGAAAAATATTGACTCAGCGAGTGATCGATGTTTTTCAATCCGGAAACGAGTCCCGTTAACCGTCCGCGATAAATTTTAGTTAAATTGAAAAATTAGCTCGAAATTGAAAATTTCGCAAAAATTATTATTTATTCCCGGGGAAATAAATACGAATTCGGGGCCTTATTTATTCAACGAGAAATGGACGACACGTTTGCAGTAAAATCGCGAGAATTAATTACAAAGTTTGTCTCGCTGAAACGTACAGAGTTGCCGTTCTGGAATATTCAACAGTCGTGTCAATGTACAATCAGAAAATGCATAATCATACACGAGACGTGGAAACAACTCAACAGAATCTTCATTAAGGGCGAAGGGATTCTTTGGAATCCAATTCTTGGGCTGCGTGAGTGATTTGATGAATTTCCAAGTGAATTTAATAAACAAGTGACGAAGAAAGAAAATTAAATTTTGTCAAAAAACGTGGATATTTTGTTGAACTGGATATTTTTGAATAATTTCAAAATTTTCGTTATTTTGACGATATTTTTCAGTTCTAACGCAACTGTCAGCAAAATTTACCATTGGAATGACTAAAAATGACTTTTCAAAGAGACTGCAATGACTAAATTTTTGTTGTGATTAAAAAAAAAGGTTTAGTCGAACGTTTCCAACAAAATTTTCTTTCCAGAGCATTAATTGATGTTAATTTTCCATTTTTCACGTTGCTTTTGGTCGCGCGATGTTTTGGTTATCGATTTGATGAAAACAAAAGCAAAAGTTTTGGGGCATTGTTAATTTTGGTGGGGCGCGATAATTTTGTTTACTTTCAAGGGGGAAATGCTGTTTAATCGTGATGACTATCAGCAAGTTGGTTGTTTCGGGATTTAATTAGATCGTTGAAACGAATAACGAGCACATAGCGAGTGTGTCAGCAGGCAGTGTAAAACGCGAACGAGGAGTATCATTTGCAATTGGAATTCAGCCCCCTCGGTCCAGCCAACTCGTAATTAACCGAGAGTCTATTAATTATTTTAAGCACATTTCAACCTAGAATTATTTTAACGACGAGTCCTGTCTGCTCGAGTAATAATTAAACTGACCATTTCCGAAAGCGAATGGCACACGCTCTCGGGGGAGCATTTTTCATGCACCCAATGCCAATTTGTAGCTCGAAATTATACCAGATGCTATGAATACATGAGACAAACAAACAAAACAATGCGACAGTTTTTTCATTGCTCGTCAACTCACCGTTGAGTGGTCCGAACGAATCGTTTTATTCCAAACGCGACTGCCCGACCCTCACGTTGCCTCGCAGCTCGTTGCTCTCCAAATTAATAATATTTAACGATACAAATATTTTTCCTTTCTTCTAAATTCACAGATCGAAACAATGCCGGGGAATCACTTGGTCACTTTTCACTCGCACTGATCGTTCGAAATCAACGATAAACTGAATAAACAAAAAATACCCTCGGGCGATACGAAAAATTGACGCTTTTCCGGTATCAACGAAAGTTAATATTGGGTTTAAAAGTGAAAATTCGAATTACTATGACGATGCGGACAACGATCTCACGTGATAATCGCGAGTACCGAATAATAGTGAGAGGGTGTCCTCCCTGTCGGAGCGCGTACGCGAAACTGCGGACTACGGCGATATCGCAAGCCCTCCCTAGCGCTTGCCCCGTCCCCCCGCTCCGCGTCCGCCCCTCGTATCCGCGTGGGGGTTGACAACTACCCCTGCTCTTGCCGCTCGACCGCCCTCCCCTCCCGCCATCGGAATAGCTCACCGCGAGCACGCCTCGAACCCCTACAGTCTCGCCTGACCCGGCAAATGCATACGTGACTCACAAACACGTTTTTAAAACCGCGTACACCGTGTTTTTTTTTTTTTTTTCTTCAATCGACCTTTAACCAGGGTCAATCGATGCGGCGCGAGATTTCAAAACGAAAAGTCCTTTTCCATTTTATTCTAGGACGAATCGTTGACAAGATATTCGCAAAAAACCAGCGACCAATCGCGCGCGCCGCACTCGCCACGCCCCCACCGTTCGACGCACCGATTGGCTAACCTTAAATCTTGAATATCTCGTCAACGGAGCTTCCCACGACAAAATGGTTAAGGACTTTTCTTTCCAGAATCAAAAGACCTTTGCAACGATGTAGGTTAAAATCGAATTTGAGCAAAAAAAAATTTCGAAATTTTTTTATACGTGGCTTTTCGCAAATTGATATGGAAAAAAACGGTTCGGTGGAAAATTCGAATATTGACAAGCGCCATCAGGCGCCTGTCCAAAAAAATTGATTTTAATCAAATTGGAAAATGTTTGACAACATTTTTTTTGTTCCGCACATTTAGCTCGAAAGGACGTATTTCCATTGACGAATTAGCGTCCATCGGAGATATACGCGTGTCGATTTTAATAATGGTCAGGAAAATCGAGCATCATCGGTTCGTGTGATACGAGAGACGATCGAATGTGATAGGCAAATCTGTAAGGGTACTCGATATCCTTGATGACTCGCCATCACACCATCGCCGTCCACAAATATCTATACATTTTAATGCCTCTATAGATATTCAACCACACAGCTATTAGCTCAGTTTGACAATAAAGTGGGGTTTCGTGAGACTATTCTACCGGACGTGATGAAGCATGAAAGTCTAGTGTTCGATATATCCACTGGATCAAATTTGAAGAGCAGCCCGACAGGCACAAATCTGTCATCGACATTCAAACCTCTCGAGCATTGTTTTCTTCTGCACGCGAACACAACGCCTCCTTGTTAACGCAGAGTGTTTTCAATAGTTCACGCGACATCGTGCCTTTCGGTCTATTTAATTCTCCCACCGGGAATTGCTTCTTAAAACCTCAAATTCTGGGTCTGAAGAATTTTTTTTTCTCTCCCAACTTCCGGCCTAAATTTCGATACATTTTTTATGAAGTAAAATTCGCGATCTATTAAAATTGACATTTCAGCAAACGTGAGTATTTCACGGAGTTTTTTTCCTTGTGCCAAAAGACTTTGCATCGATTCGGGACAATGTTCGATTTGAAAAAAGTGGTTTTTTGCATTTTTCTACAGAGACACGTGTCGATTTTTGGAAAATGGAGTATTCGGACGAAATTTCGTTCTTTTTCGTCATTCAAAACTCGATGGAGCAGAAAATTTACATTCTCTTTTACCGACAGCGAGACGGTTAGATCGCCTCAAGGTTTTTCGTCGGTAAAAAACTTCGTGCGCGAAAAATATAAAAAATCTGGGGCCGAAAACTAAGAAAACGTTTTGGAATTTTCTTTCGTTCAGTTTCGCTTAAATTTCAATAACCCAAGCGAAGATTTTTCGAAAGAGAAAGGGGAAAATAAAAAAAAAATTGGCGACACGACGCCTGCAGCTTTGACGAGATGCGGCGAAGCTGATTCGAGCCTCGCAATGATTTTTTTGGGTATTTTGGGACTGGGAATTCTGGTCGAGAGGTTTAAAGCTTCTCCGCTCTTCGGAGCATTGAATAATTGCGTTGCGCAGCTTTTTCTGTCTATTTCGCTTTTATTTTCCTTGTGAATCTCCCCGCGGCGACTGAAATCGCTTTTTGAGGTCGGCCGATGCCGAAAAATCTTGGAAAATGTTTCTCAGATCAGCGTCATGTACATAATCGTCGAAACGACAAAGGTCAAGGTCAGGACGTTCAGTTTTTACCAAAAACGCCTCCGGCTGCTGTTTCTGGGAACATTTTTGCTCGGTTTTCGCTTCCGGACGCTTATCCGGAGTATTTTACAATAATGCGGCTCGACGACTGTCTCTGATGAGACGAAAGTCCGTTTTTTTCGATCGAAATCTGTTTATTCGCATTCCATGGCGACGAAATTGGAATTCTCGATAAATTCCGATCGCATTTCGTGCGACTCGGTCTTTCCTTTCATTTTTTTGAGGTTATGAATTCGTTGTTTGTTTTCATTGAGTAGAAAATTGTAAGTTTAACGATTTAACCTCAAAAACTACGAAATTGCAGGCGAAATTTGTTGTGGCTCTGGATGAAGATCTTGCAGCGGCTGATTGCCTGAAAATTTGCGTGAAATTGTTTGGGAATAATTTCTTACCCGATAGGGACCATCATCGCTTCGGATTTTCCGTCATTTTTTTCTCTTTCTCCGCGATCCATCCCGTGGAAAAGTTCGAATGCCAATTCCACTCGTTTCTCGAAGAAATTCATTTGTTTTTCTCATTATTTCGTAACCTTTTATTACCGCGTCTCTAAAAAAACACCGACTGACTGACCCCATAATAAAACTTATAAAACCGACGCGTACACCCAAGCGCGAGGTAATAATTTTGGCGCGAAAAGTGTTTTGGCGTCCTGAGCAGCAGCGCCAGTGGCGGCCAACTCGGGAAGCTGACGTCGTCCAGATCGCGCTCAACTTTTAATATTTTTTGCATTCAAATTCTAAACGCTCATTATTGACGGATTCGTCGCAGAAACTTTATACGTTTTTGCAAGAACTTTGTTGAATAAATTTCTCTCCGAATTTGACGCAGAAAGAAAATTAAACGACAAGTTAACAGAGCGAAGAATTGACTCGCGCGGTTCGCGCGAACCAGCTCGATATCCAGCCAGGCTAGTGTCACGGAGGGAGACGTGAGACTAGCCAAAACGAAGAACAAGTAGCGATTGTGGATTTCGGGTGGTTGTGATTGAAAATATAATAAAATCAGCTGTGCCCCGTGCAGTTTGCATGGTCGTTGGCAGCAGTAGCCCTGCGTATTTCGGATGCGCCATGGCAAGAGACTGTGTTGTGTGAAACTTGAATTAGTAGATGATAAAGGAGGATGGGAGCAGGTCAAAGAACAAGTGTATGAAAGAATGGGGAGGAAACGTGAGGAGGAGAAACCGCCAAGATACTGTGGCGCGATGTTTTCGCGATTGTTGTTATTATCCTGGCCATTTTTCGGTGTATAATAAATGAATAGAGCAGGAAAATCCTTCGTGTAGGATGTTCGCTTTACCGCCCACGCGACAAGTGTGTTAAAGTGTATAAGTGCGTGGTAAATGTGTATTCCAGTGATCTCTGGTCGTGCCTCAACGAGAGGGGAAAAAGCGTAGATCTCACGTCATCGAAAACGTCACTTTCATTCATATTACCCAGCAAAATAAAGCAAAATCGATAAATCATGCGTTTCAATAAACAAGAATTGATGACACTGGCCACTCAGCCTTCGCAGAAATTCGAAAAGGAAGGAACTTTGTACGTGCGTGAAAGACAAGAAGGATTTTTTCGCCGAACTGACAGTAAGTTCCAAATTTATTTTCTTTTTTTTTCCCCGATCGATATCAAAGTGTCGGAATGTTGTTGAAAATAGTGGCAGGGGGTGGGCGCCCTGGAACTTTTCGTTAGTCAATAACAAACATTAAAAATCGTTATTTCGTTCGAAAATCCTGAAAATCGCTCGTGTTCACCGTTGCACCAACTTTACTAATAAAACTCTCGATTCGCCGCTGCTCCCCACCCCCTCTTGTACATTTAACATTCGAAATATTGACACATGTAAAAATGTACATAAAAGCCCCTCCAATCACGTTGACAGACGAAAATTTCATCGTTTTTATCGAAATATTTATTAGCCAGCATGCTCCAACAGAATCTCCCAAAATCTGCATTGTTTTTTAGACAAATTCGTCGTTAATTTTTCGCAACTGTCATGCTCCATGCGCATGATTTTTGAATCCTCGTTTTTACGTCAAATTCATTTTCCAGGAACCTTTTTCAAGCGCTTGCCATTTTTTGTGACAAAAATTCGAATGTTTTGATGTTTTCGAAGCTTTTATGAATGTTTATGAAAAATTCGATCCATTTTTTTTCCTACGCAGTCTCCGTCGCAGAAAATTTTCGGTCAACAGACAACGACTGTCCCAAAAATAATCTTCTCGGTACATTGTACAATTTTGCAGGTAATACAAGTGAAAAGATTGAGAACAAAAGACAATACGGAAAGAGACACAAGTCCTTGAGAGACTTGAGTTGCGTCTCGGCAGGCACAAGTTACAAAGGTACATAATCAACGCCCACACACTTTTCGTTTAACACCGACACACGATTTTATTCCGTTCGTTCCTCAACTAACGCCATTTTCACTCTGTCAGCAAATTTTTCCTTTTTTTCTCCTTCTAACGCTTCGAGTTTGCCGGGCGGAGGGTGCACCGAGCACCGCGACATGGGTATAGAAATTATACACACGATAAGCAATTTCCACACGCATTCCACGCCGCAATTTGACGTTGCGACGATTTTTCACTCCGGAGACCGGAACAGGCATTTTTTTTTTTCTTAAAAAACATTTTATTCACACAAAATCCATCCATGGACAAAAAAATCGAATGAAATGGAATTATTGCATGATTTTTGGTCGATATTGCACGATTGTCAAGTTCCGACGATTAATTAGCACAATTGTACAATTTTAATTAGTTAATTTTGCACGTGGATTCGTTTTTGGACAGGAAATTCGCGAATGCACCTTGCCCAGTAATTCCCATCCATCCGTAGAGCTTTTCTCCTCCGTCTCTAAACTTTTGGCACTGAAACTCGCGTCTAGGGAATGCAATCGAAAATATTTATTTTCTTCATTGTTTTTATGATTTTTGGAGTTTTTTTAATGACTCTGAAGTTTGCAACGTTGAGATTCAACGAAAAATTTGATTTCTATTAATTATTTATTGAATTTTAGAGATCCTGGCAATTTCTAGTCTCGATTGACTTTTTGGGACTCAAGAGACGATCGTTTTTTTGTTCGGAACAAAAATTGAATATAATTATGAGCCTCGGTGAAGAAAAAACAAAATTTCGTTGCATTCCAACGATGCAAACTTCAACATCATATTTTTTTAAATTGTCTGGTAGATTTAGTTTTCAAAGGGCAAAGAAAACAACGCATTTAATTCTTCGAGTGCATATCTCGGGTCAATCTGACCCAATACACTTTTCAAATCGTTGCATTTCGGTAAAAATGGATTGTTTTTTTATTTTCTAGTGATTTATCCATTTTTTATGGCCTCGAATTGATTTTTTGACGAAAACGAATATTAAATGTTTAAAAGTTGCTCATAAAAGGGAAATAATCGGTGATGGACGATTGTCAGGGTCAAAATGACCCGGAATGCACTCGAAAGCGTTTTGCTATGAAAAAGTAAAGTTGCTTCGTTGCATTCTTGAGATGCAAATTTCTGCAGGATTTGAATTTGGTGCTGGAAACGTTTCGTTTGATTTGGAGCGATGCTTAAATTGAGTTTTCGATTAATTTTTGATAGCGAGCTCCGAACGATGGTGTCGTCTACGTGGGAATCTTTTATTTTACTTCAAATCGAGAGAACAATGGTCAGAGCCTCTGGGCGTTATTATTTTGGAGCATTGCACATTCCGGCTGGACGAGACGAGTCAAGATATTTATTTTGGTTTCAGTATCGGTAAGCCAAACATTTGCTTCTCATTAAAAAATAATTATCATTGAAAAAATGCAATTTTTTTCCATTTTGACCAATTTTTCGCACATTTTTATTTTCTGTGATGGATAATTTGTCGAAATTTTGTTTTTTTCCGGGGAAATCAGTTTTCGACGGCGGGCTTTTACAACAATTGGGCGCAAGTTCCTCGGAAGATCGAGACACTTGGCTACAAGCATTGCAATTGGCTAGTTACGAATGCATGAGAAGTCAATTGCTCGCATTGCGTCAACGCATCGAAGCTTGCAGCGGCCACAAGCATGACACAGACATCCACATGTTGCGGCTTCAACGTGGCATCGTTACGGGTCTCGTATCGTCACCTACTTCCTTATTACGTTTTATTCAAGTACCTTATTTCGTTGAGTTGTTTATTTTCCTGCCGCAATCTAACAAAAACGATATTTTCATGTTTTCGTGTTTTAATCTCGATTACAGATCCGGCAGAAATTCCAGTTTGCGAAATATCCGTCGCTTGTGATAATTTATTGTGCGATGGACACGGACGTCCGCCTAATCCCGTTCTCGAAATCGATGTTCAAACTGTCCGCAGGAGAACTTGGATCAAATACGCTAAAACTGAAATCGTTGAGGTTCGCGTCTACTATTTTTTTCTTTATCCAATCTCTCGATCCACGAAAAATCCATTTTTTCTAATTTCACTCCATTTACCGAGTTTTTTCACATTCACAACTCAAAAATGTGAAAATATTGCAAAATCTCACGTTTTTTGGCATCATTCGAGTTTTAAAATTCTTTCCATCTTTCAATAAAATCTGTCGATGCACAAAAATGGATTTTCTCAAATTTGGCTCCATTTACCAAGTTTTTTTTCAAATTCTTGTTCAATGGAATAAAATCAAAACTCAAAAATGTCAAAAAAATCATAAAATCTCACTTTTTTTGCATCATTAGAGTTAAAATTTTTATTTTATCTTTTGATAAAATCTGGCGATCCACGAAAAATTGATTTTCTCAAATTTGGCTCCATTTACCAAGTTTTTTTCAAATTCTCGTTCAATGGAATAAAATAAAAACTCAAAAATGTAAAAAAAAATCATAAAATCTCACTTTTTTTGCATCATTCGCGTTAAAATTTTTTAAAATCTTTTAATAAAATCTGTCGATCCACGAAAAATGGATTTTCTCAAATTTGGCTCCATTCACCAAGTTTTTTTCACATTCTCGTTCAATGGAATAAAATGAAAACTCAAAAATATAAAAAAAATCATAAAATCTCACGTTTTTCGGAATTATTCGAGTTTTTTAAATTTTTGTATATTTGCAGCGAAGTAGCAATCCAAGTTTTTTGACGACCGTGAGCTTCAGAGCGAGCGACGGTCTAACGGTGGACAGTAAAGTTCGAATAACCGCGTACGACGTGCGAGAACGAGTGAGTCAAACGGCGACACCGATCGGTAGCGCGATCGTTACGTTTGGTGCTGTTCAGGACACTCCGAGATTGAGAATACCATTGAAATCCCCAAAATCAACGACCGTCGGTTTTCTCACCATCAACGTATGGAATTTGGAAGCCGAAGACAAAGGCAACAGTACGGAAAGCACACCCTCGCGTAACGTTCTTCCTCCAACCACAACTCCCAATGGCGAACAGATTTTTACGCACAGACGATCACACTCGCTGCCACCGAGACTCGGAACGAAAATCAAACTTCCTCACCAGGGACAACTCAAATTTCTCTTCGCCAATCCCTACGTTCAGACCTACAGGTGAGCTCCAAAATTAAATTAATTAAATTAATTAAATTAAAATTAATGAAATTAATGAAGTTAATGAAATAAAAATTGATGAAATGAATAAAATTGATAACATTAATAAAATTGATAAAATTGCTAAAGCGAACAAAATGAACAAAATCAATAAATTATTAAAATATTTAAAATAAATAAAATAAGTAATTTTGAAAATTCAAATTGTCTAGAAAATAATGCAGAAACTTCAAAAATTCCCGATATCGCATTAAAATGAATGAATAAATTGTTTTCAGGTTCCATTCCGGTCTCGGAGGCGATATTTGCGTGCACGAAATAATGGCCGAGAGCAAACTGTGCTTCCAATTTCCTCAGCAGCTTTTGTAAGTTTCGATATTTGTCCTTTGCCCGATTCGTAATGTGGAGGAGACAGGAAAAATAATTGCGACTTTGTGTGTTTTGAAATTTAGGGCAATTTGGATACACGAGGAGAAAGAGTTGCTCCAGGAAGTTGCTGGGATGGGAGAACTTCGGGAGCCTTGGCACAACAAACAAGTTCAATTGCTCGACCGTCATTTACATCTCTTGCATCTTTATTCTCAAGCTCGTGAAAATTTGTGCTCGTTCAAGGGTTCGATATGAATTTTTTGCATAATTGAGAGGTTCATTAAATAATTGGGAACGAAAAATGAATTTTTGACGTTTTTTACAGGCAGTTACTTCAAACGATCATCCCGGAAAACTGACCGAACGCTCGAGTTCGCTCCGGTCAATTTACATCTCCAGAGAATGTGGGTTCACAACGATACTCTCAACAAATGTGGATTCTACGATTTTATCAGCGTCGGAGCGTTCGCGGCTCATTCGCACAAGAGCAAAAATGGCGGCCTCATAAGGTAAACTCAAAAACAATAAACGAGCAAAAATTGGTAAAAATATGAAGAAAATTCTGAAGTTTCCATCGTTCGAAAACAAAGAAAAATATTTTTTTAGTCATTTTTTTGATTATTGATGGACTCGTTTGGATTTTTCTAGTGAATTCGCTTTTCAAATGGTGAAAAAACTCTCTCGTTATTGTTTACGATTACTGTATGGACATTTCTCGCTCTGTTATGAAAAATCACGAATTTTCGTTGCATTTCAACGATGGAAACGTCAAGGCTGTAAAAATTGTTGGAATTAAATTGATTTTAATGATTTTTATTCATTCAGGATTTGTTGAAACTTCAAGGCTGTAAAAAAATTGGAATTAAATTGATTTAAATGATTTTTATTCATTCGGAATTTGTTGAAACTTCAAGGCTGTAAAAAATATTGGAATTAAATTGATTTGAATAATTTTTATTCATTCGGGACATGTTGAAACTTCAAGGCTGTAAAAAATATTGGAATTAAATTGAATTAAATGATTTTTATTCATTCGGGATTTGTTGGAAGTTCAAGGCTGTAAAAAATGTTGGAATTAAATTGATTTGAAGGATTTTTATTCATTCGGGACACGTTGAAACTTTGCAGGCTGGTTCAAGCCTTGAAAGAGTCTCCGGTTCGTCACGCGAATCTTTACCAAGGATCGTCGAAAATAACAATGGCGCACGACGCGATACAAGCGATAAAACAGCTGCGTCGAGACGTGGTCGAGGCGATGCGTTCGTTGATGAAATTGGCTCGAGACAAGCAGACGAGTGGGATGTTGCCGATTTGCGAGGACATGATATCGAAGACGCGAATATTATTGAGTCTCTGGGATCCGGGATTGGTCGAGGAGGCCTTGACATTTCTGGAGGAGCACAAAGTCGCGAAAATTCCTGAAGAAGATCAGCCCGAGCGTGGATTCAACGATTCGACCTCGATCGCGAGCCAATCGCTCTCGCCATTTAAACGCATCACGCAGAGGCTCAATTTCGATCTAAAAACTTCGGATTTCGACGATTTCATTTCTCCCGACACTCCCGAGTGCGTTCAAGATCTTTGGGTCGAAGGGACCGAGGCGAGCAACAAATTCACGAGCTTGTCGTGCGACTGCGAAATCAACAGCAATTTGTGCATAAACAAACACGAAAATTTCGTCATTTTTCCGGACGTCGACGATGAAACTGACGCGACGACCACCACCCATGAAACCAGCAGCAAAGAAAATAACAACGAAACGTCTAAAGACGAGCCAACCAACGAGGACGACGAGGACGACGACGACGAAGACGAAGACGATAAAATTCGCGCCAAATTCGACCTCGGTAAACGATTCTTAGACACTCAAAAAATGTGCAATTCTCCTTCCGCTAATTATTACAAACCCACCGACGAACCTGAACCTTGGGACTTGACGCAATTGAATATCGAGGCCAGCGTCATGTGCTTAGTCTCCAAAGTCAAATTTTTATGCGGACGATGCAGCAGCCCAGCCGTCCGTTTACGCAATAAAAATTCCATCGGACGCTCGCAGAGCCTCAAGTGCTATCTCGTCAATGAACGTGCAAACAATTCGACTCCTGCTGTCGTTACCATTCAACCCAAAAACGATACAATCATTTCCGACGAGTCCAGCAAATTGCTCCTCAAGAGAAACAACGACAGCCAAAACTCGTGGAAACAACAACAACACGCCGCGAGTCCTCCCAGGAGCGATAATCCTATCACCGCTATCACCAAAGCCAAGGAAGGTCAGCGAATTTCAGAAACACACATTTTCATTATTCTGCTGCATAATTAATGGCCAAAAATCTCTTGAAAACGTTTTTATCTTTTTTTTCATGATTTGCTGCAGTAAATTTTAGAAAAATTTAGCGTGCCAAGCCGTGGATTCCAAAAATCTCTTGAAATCGTTTTTATTTTTTATATTCTCACGATTTGCTGCAGTAAATTTCGCAAAATTCAACGTGTCGAGCCGTGGATTCGAAAAATCTCTTGAAATCGTTTTATTTTTTTATATTCTCATGATTTGCTGCGGTAAATTTCGGAAAATTCAACGTGTCAGGCCATGGATGCGAAAAATCCCTTGAAATCGTTTTTATTTTTTATATTCTCATGATTTGCTGCGGTAAATTTCGAAAAATTCAACGTGTCAAGCCGTGGATTCGAAAAGTCGCTTGAAATCGTGTTCATTTTTTATATTCTCATAATTTGCTGCAGTAAAATTAGAAAAATTCAGCGTGCCGAGCCGTGGATTCCAAAAATCTCTTGAAATCGTTTTTATTTTTAATATTCTCACGATTTGCTGCGGTAAATTCAGGAAAATTCAACTCGTCAAGCTGTGGATTCGAAAAATCCCTTGAAATTGTTTTTATTTTTCATCTTCTCACGATTCGCTGCGGTAAATTTAGGAAAATTTAGCGTGCCAAGCCGTGGATTTGAAAAAAATCGTTGAATTTGTTTTCATTTATTTTTCTTACGATTCGCTACAGTGAGTGAAAAAATTGCAGTGTGCCAAGCCGTGGATTCGATGACGCGAGTAATCAAGAACAATTCGACGGTGCAAAGAAATAAATTCACCGAAGGCCTGGATTTCGCATCGATCGTTGACTGGACGTGCGAGCTACGGCCTAGTATGAAAAAGTTGCGTCAAGCGATGGACGGTCTTTTGAAAACTGCGAGACTCACACATTCGGTATTTCGAGTCCAAGAAGATGCCAAGAGAGCTCAACGTGCTTGTAACGTCAGATACCGGCGGGATGTTTGTTTCAGCCAAGCCGTGAGTCGCTAAAAATTTCCTCCATTTTATTCCTCAATTTTTGAATAACGCAGAACAATTTTTGTTCCAATAATTTTGAGGGAAAATTGTCGAATTGTTATTCACGATTTTGCACAATTTTTTTCTTCATCATTTTACTAAACGATACCGGAAGCAATAATTGGTTCACGTGCAATTAAAACGATCTCGAAAAAGTATCGTCGCTTTTGTGTATCATTGAAAATTCACACACTTGCGGTTTCGAGCTGGAGTTTTTGTGGAGCTTAACATAAAATATGAAACAAAAGGGTATGAGAAACAAATTCTTATTCGACGGTTCACAGCTGACCGCACTGGTATCCGCTCTCATGGCGAAATTATGGTGCCAGCGTCCAGATCCACTATTTCTCCTTATATTAACGACACTCGGACCTTTGGCGTCCTTCGAATGTCTCCTTAGTTATTATGGAAACGAAATAGACATGTGGGGTGACATGGCCGTTGCTGTTGAGGATATGCACACTGTCACGTTCACTCTTTCTCGCTGTGGCATCAATTCGAGGTTCGTATCAATACCATTCATGCATTTTATTCCCATAAGTATTTTCCATCTCGCTGTGCCACCGTCCGGCCAGTATTTTGTGCAAATTTTCATCGAATTCATTCTAAATTCAAGATATCTCGATTTTTCGAGTGTAAAAACTTTTTATTTCGCTAAATTGCAGTTTTTTTACAATTTTAATTTTTTTTCGGTAAATTTTATTCAACTTCCGGTATTTTTGTTTTCTGCAAATCATCATGAGAGCCTAAAATGCTTTTTTTCACACAGGGAACTTGTTTTGTGCAAATTTGACTGGAAAGAATTCGAAAATTCAAAATATCTCGATGTTTCCTTTGTAAAAACTTTTTTTTTCTCTAAATTGTAATTTTTTTTACAATTTTAACTTTTTTTCGGGAAATTTTATTCAACTTTCGGTATTTTTGTTTTCTGCAAATCATCATGAGAGCCTAAAATGCTTTTTTTCCACACAGGGAAATTGTTTTGTCCAAATTTGCCGGGAAAGAATTGAAAAATTCGAAATATCTCGATCTTTCGAGTGTAAAAACTTTTTGTTTCGTTTTTTTTACAATTTTAACTTCTTTTCGGTAAATTTTATGCAACTTCCGGTATTTTTGTTTGTAAAAATTATTACGAGAGCCTCGGAGTTGGCGAGACGTGAAAAAATGGGTTTTTTTTTTGTCGATAGAATCCACGAGGGCAAAGACGGGAACATTGCCTCGCAAATTCCACTTCCACGAGTGGTAGGATCTCGTGCTGCTTTGACCGTAATGCTTCCAGTACCTGACGCCATATACTCGTTACTTCCGCTCGTTCCTGCCTCCCGGCAGACCCTCTCGTTCAACGTAACTCCGGTATTTTTCAATATTGGCATTAACGAAAGAGCCACATTGGCCGAAAGCCTCGGAACCGTAGGCCCTCAGGAAAAAAGCAATGTTGACAATTTCGATCGACTGAACGAGTATTATTTGCGGTTTAAAAAACTCAACTTGCCCACCGAAACCGGAACAACGAGACGTGAGTCTTTTCTTTCCTTTTTTTTCCAACCAGTCCCAATTTTCAATACTCTTTTGTGTACGAATTCGTCGAAATCATAATACCCAACAAAACAATACGAAATTATTGTCCAAGTATTGGATACAAAGTTAAAAATTTATTAAAATTTCATCAGCCAAGTTTGTTTCAACATTTTTCAAAAATTTTATTTTATAAGAAAAAAAAATAATGCGAAATTATTTTCAAAGTAAATTTTATTGCAAAACAACTCCATCGTTTGGACACGAAGTGTAATTTTCATAAAAATGGCCAGAAACAAGTTTTTTCAGTTTATTTTCAAAATTTTCATTTTATGGAAAAAAAGTGAAATTTTCATTAGAATGGCCAGAGACAAGTTTTTTTTAGCCAATTTTCAAAATTTTCGTTTTATTCGAAAAAAAATGAGACTCAAATGAGAAACGATGTTGAATGGTTCGGATTTCAGTTGGGGCGAGATCGCCGATAAATCGTACGCTCGTGGAGATGATAAACGATTTGAGGAGCCAGGTGCACGCGAAAATAGCGAAAAATACGAGCGTATTACAACTGTCTTCGCAAATATGTCGTAGAATGAAAGGTTTGAGGTTCACAAGTTGTAAAAGTGCCAAAGACCGTACAGGAATGTCGTTGACCCTCGAGCAAGTTAATATTCTGGCATCGGAGTATCATCTCTCGGAGCACGAATTTTTGCGTGCATTGGACTGTATGCGCAGGTGAGTCGGCCAATTTGACCCTCGAAAAGTTTGCAGCATTATGTCAGTCGATTGATTCGAAACCGGAGACCAAATTTTATCGTTGAGCGAGCTCGAAAAAAAACGATGGGCCAAACGTTTGTTTAAATTTCTTTGCAGCGAGGGTTGCAGACGCGAAAATACGTGGAAAAACAAGGGAGTTCGAAAGTACGAGTTCAAGAGTTCAATTTCGTCGTTGCCAAAACTGTATCGTCCGCCGACAGGGACTTACGGATAAAAAAAAGCCAAGAGAAAGTGATGGGGATCGAGGTGCAGTAACGAAGCGACCAAGTACAATTTCCGTCAATAGTTTTCGGGGGATTCCCCTTGGAAGTAAAAAGAGGTCAAGCGTAATGAAGATTTTTTCATGAATTGAGTTATTCGTTGTTCCGTTTAGATCGAAACGGACGAAAAATGGTAAAAGTTGTTGAACTTGGTTGAAATTGATGAGATTTGTTTTATTAATCGTCTTGGAATAAATAATTGATACAGGATTTGAATATTTTTCGACGACTGTCCCGCGAGGGGTTTAATTAGATGAACGCGCGGCTCATTCTCTTTGCGCTGGAGTTACAGCTGCGCGTAACCGAGGGAAACGGGCGCGAGCGAGAGGGCCCAGAAAAAAAAACGAGTTTTGGTGGAGAAACGCGGTGGAGCGAGAGAGAGAAAAGCATGAAAAGGGAGGAGGAGGACCGTGTGGCAAGCAGTAACGCACTGACGCACCCACACGCACAGAGACTGCAGGCTAAAAAGAGGAACAGCCGGCTGCGTGTGCCGGCTGCCTCGGAGAATCTATAGGCTCGAGCGCGAGATATTATACCCGATGGCAAGAGAGCCAGGCCCGGTGCTGAAAACACCTGTCCACCCTCCGTGCACACCGGAGTCTCGCCAGCTCTTTGCCAAAGCCAGTTGGTCGTTATTTTTATTCTCCCTCTCTCTGCTCCCCCGCGCGCGCGCCACCAGCCTTTGTCCCAATCGTTCATATAAGCCTGTACTCGCATTTCGCCATCATCATTTTCAATCCGACCCTCGTACCGTGCGCAACGTTCCTTAAAAACCCTTCAAACACGTTCCCAAACAACTATTTCATCCGATTCTTCGTTTTGTCGCTCGTCGCTGTCGTTTACTTTCGTAGATGCCATTATGAATTGGCCCCGTTTGGTGTTTGTGGTGATTCAGTGTTTCGCGCTCGCGATCATCCTCGTTGATGCCTCGCCCAGCCACCACGAGGATTTTCTCACCGGCAACGAACCCGCGCTCCTTGAATTGAAAAATTCTATTCAACTTGTGCGCGAACAATTGACCGCGATGATCGATCATCGACAACAGGATTACAACGCGCTCGAGGAAAGTCTCAAACGATCTATGGACAAAAATACCGAACTCACTGTGCTCAGGAATCAAGTCAGGCAACTGAGGTACGAATTTTATTTTTCTCCCGCAATTTTCTGTTTTTTTCGTTTCTTTGCATTTTCGAGTCTCTCGCTCGGCCCCTCGTAATCAACGTCCACGTTTTTCCCTCTCGCAGGAAAGAGGTAAACACCCTTCGCGGCACCGGAAGCGGAAACGAGGCGAAGAACGAACGGCTCAAAGTCAAATGGCTCGCGAGTGCGGTTACCGAACTCAAAGCCGAGGTCGCCGAAGTTCTTGGAGCGCGAAACGCCAGCGAGGAATTTGCTCAGCGCTCCAGTATGAAAAGCGAACTCGAACTTCTTCGCGGCGATGTCGCCCAGGTCGGCAGAGGCATCCGCGATCTTGGTGGACGATTAGCCAAAATTGAAGCTTCACTCGGTACCATTCGACTCGATATTTTCGCCGTCAAAGAACGAGCCGGACAATTGACGCGAATTTGCGCCGACGTTACCAGTCAGGTAATTATTTTTTTTCCCATTATTCTCATCAATTTCTAATCAACATTTTTCGTTGTCATCTCTCGTGCACACAAAAATGTCGCAGCTTTTGAACTTGAAGAAAAAAAAATTGGCAAAAAATAGAAAATTTTGTCATTTCAGCAACAAAAATTCCGGAAAATCTTTTCGGAAAGTGAATTTTTGTCATTCCAATCGTAAATTTTGCTCAAAGTTCCGTTACAAATGAAAAATATTGTCGAAATAACGAAAATTCGCTGAATTCAACAAAATATCGACGTTTTTTGACAAAATTGAATAGAATTTTGGCCGAATTCCTCGTTTTTTTCAAGCTCCGTCAAATCCGCTGATTGGACCCGAAAATTTTGTGTATTTGACGATCCTTTGCCTCGTAAATGAGCTTAAAAAAAAATGAAACTAAATGGTTTTTCGAGCAGTGTATAAATTACGTAAAAAAAATGAAATTCAAGAGGGGTCAAGCGTCGAGATCACAAAGTTGGCGTGGAATGGCTCGCGTGTGTGTGTAAATACAAGCGAAACGGTTTTATGGCCACACGGTTGCGTGTGTGCGAGGGCAGGGCAAGAGGATCGAGCGAGAGAGGGAGAGAATGGAGCGCGCACCTGCGGTCAGCCAGGTACTTGAGTGCCGGCAGCCGGCCTGCGGTGCACGCTCATTTTTTTCTTTCTTTTTCGCCTTTTTTTCTTAATTCTCCTTTTTTTCTCATTCTCTCTTTCGGTTTTGGTGGCGAGCAGCTGCCACCCCGACCTCGAGTTGTCGTCCCCCTTATTCGAGCACCGTTGATGCGCTCCAACGTTATACTTTCCATCTTATTTCCCAACTCCACACATCGCCCGAGTTATTCCGTTCCATTAATTCCGTATCCAATTTACTTTTATTTATCGGGGACGAAAAAAACAAAATTTCTTTCTCTTATGCAACCGAAACTTTCCAACAATAATTTCTCCCTTTATCGCTTCATTTTTCGACGACAAATTTGCATGGACGCAAATTCCATTTCTCGATTCACCAATAAAATTCGATTAAATTATTAAAAATGCGTTTTTTTGGTAAATTTTTTTTTTTTTTTTACAGTCGAATTCACGTTTGCTTTGAATTTTATGTTTCAGCTGAGCACCGTACAGATTGAGATGAAATCTTGCAAGTGTCAAAATGCGGAGTCGCTGGAAAACAAAAATCGTGTAACGGACGGCGAGAACGGAAGAAGCGAGAGTTATTATCGGCATCAAAGGCACGCCGGACACCGGGTGGACGAACGTTTGGCCAGTCTCGAGCGTAAAATATCGATAGTCGCTCGTAAACGTGCGATCGTTGAGAAGAGAGTCGTGTACGAAAACCAGGATGAATTGAAGCAGAAAATATTGGATTTGGAGAAGAGCCAATTGATGCTGGGGAATCGAGTTGAAAACGTGAGCAAAGAGGCGGAGGAAAAAATGGGAAAGGTTGAGGAATCGATAATCCGAGTGTACGAGTCGCTGGAGAATATCGAAGAGAAGTTCGAGAACAACAAGTCCGAGGAGAAACGTGAACTTTCCAAGTTGCAAGTTAACGCTGCGAAAAAATACGCCGAGTTGTCGTTGACGAGGGAAGAGCTCGTGAATTTGCGGCGAACCGTGCAAGCACTTAGCGTTAGTGCGTCCAAATTACAAGAGAAAAGCGATCTCCAGCGAGACAGCATTACGAGCTTGAAATCTTCGTTGGTCAACGTAACGAGAACGAGAGATCGCGAAGCGGCTTCGTCGTCGTCGTCGCTTCTTGGGCTCGAGGGAGCCAGTGGAATAACGAAAGAGCTGGAACGAGCCGAGGACGATTACAGAACGATGATCGAGTCGTTGCCGGCGAATTGCGAGGAGCATCACGACGGCCTGACCATGTTGGCTCCGGGAGGTCAAGCCTTGCCACTTTTGGTGTCTTGTCATCGGGGCTGGATCGTTATCGCTCGACGAATCGATGGCACGGTCGATTTCGACAGGAAATGGAACGAGTACGCGGAAGGTTTTGGCTCGCCGTTGAACGAACTTTGGCTCGGGAACGAAGCGATTCACAGACTGACCCGAGACAATTGCACCAGGCTGGGCATCGATCTCGTCGATATTTATGGCAACCGATGGCGCGCCGAGTACCAAAACTTTCGCGTTGACTCCGACGAGACTGGATATCGCATGAGCGTTTCCGGCTATTCCGGCAACGCCACCGATGCCTTTTCCTATCAAAACGGCATGGCCTTCAGCGCCAAGGACAAAGACATGGACACCAGCAGCTCCGACTGCGCAGCCAATTATCGCGGCGGATGGTGGTTCAGCCATTGTCAACACGCAAATCTCAACGGACGATATTCTCTCGGACTCGCGTGGTACAGAGCCGACACGAATCAATGGATGGCCGTCGTTTCTGCCGTCATGTCAATCCAACGCAAACAAAACTGCTGATCCCCCCCCCAAATCCTCGACCCTCATACCGCTAAACCCGAGACTCACCAAGGAAAACGTATTTTTAAGCAGATCTATCGATCGAAAATTCCAGTTCTCATCAGCTCCGACTGGCCGATGAAAAACTTTGTTCAAACTAGTTCTCACCAGCGAGATCGACCTGTGACTGCACGAACGTCGAGTCAAACTCGCGTCCTGCTCCAAAAATTCAGTCACAGGGTCTTTCCACTGGAAATATCGCGTTTTACGTCTACAGACTCGATCAATAAGTCTCAGGCAATCTCATCATCTCGTTTTTTCGAAAAATCGTCAAGCAAAGACTCGGAGATTGCCTGTGACAATTTTTTGACCGTATTTGTTTATTTACTCGCACAGTAATATATTCGAGCCCTAAATCTCTGGGGCTCGTGCAAGCTGAACCAAAGAATTAACATATCGTCGCTCTTGAGAGACTTTTAGTCTCTCCTCTTGTAAATAAAAAAGAAATATATGAAAAATTCAAGTTTTCTTGATGGCGGCCAATGTCATAGAAATATTATTACGATTAAATCGATAAATTATAAATATTGATAAATAAAAGAAAAACTCTCGTAGAATCTTGAGAAAATGGCGTTTTTCGTTCGCATTTTTATTATCATCTTTCCACACCCGTACAATTCTCTCGGAACATTCCTAAGGCCCGCGTTGCCGCACAGTCAATATTTTGCTTTTCAACTTTTTTATCCCAAATTAAAAACACGAGTTTCTCGCTTTTTTTTCCAGTTACTCGTAAATCCATTTTTCCGCCCACGACGACCAGTCAAAAACTTCCTTTGGCTGGCTCGCCCCGAACCACAAATCGATTTCTTTCTTCGCCGCCTCCACGGAATCTGAACCGTGGATTATGTTGCGGCCGATCTGCACGCAGTAGTCTCCGCGGATCGTGCCTGGCTTGGAATCCTTCGGGTCTGTCTCACCCAACATCACTCGGCCGGTTTTTACCGCATTCAGACCCTCCCAGACCTGACGGAATCCGGGAAAATTCGTTTTTTTATCAATTAATCGGTTTTAATGTGAAAAATGACGTCATCGATCTTTTCTGTGGATTTAATTTCGAAAAAACTCATTTTTTCGGCATTTTTACGATTTAAAGTGGAAAATTACGAAAAATTCGGTGAAATTGATTTTTTTTGACATTTTGATGAATCCACGATCGAGCACCTGCGGAATTGGGGAAAAAATTGATGCGTTTGTTTCCATAAGGCGGGCAAAGGCGTGAAAATAAATGAATTTAGGATTTTTGAGTTGGTCGCGAGGATTTTTTGTTTTTTCTTGCATTGTTGCGATCTTACTCACCATTGGAACGACTGGACCGGTGCCCATGTATTTAACGAGACCAGGGAAGAACGGACGGGCCGACAGATCGGCGTAATGTTTTTTCAACAGCTCTTCGGAAGCCTGCGAGAAATGTGGAAAAAATGATTTAGAAAACTGTGGCGAAAAATCGACAGATTTCCAGCATCCGTAAGATGGAAAAATCGGGAATTTGGTTATCTTACCACAGTCATTTTCATGGCGACGAGCTTGAAGCCTTTTTCCTCGAAACGTTGGATTATTTTACCAACGAGCCCGCGTTGAACGCCATCGGGCTTAATCATAATAAAAGTACGTTCGGTGTTCGACATGTTTTGTATTAAAATTCGAATGAGTTAACAATGGAATAAAAAAGTGGAAATGCGAGCCGGTGGCAGATGCGAACGAGGTTGCAGGACTCGAGGAAATGAGACGGAAACGGCGAGGCACGAGCGAGCTGAGGAGCGCGTCGATGTCACGCGCATACGTGTCTCCACGGAGCGTATACATATATGTGTTAAGCAAAGGGCAATCCGTCCTCAATGCTAAGGGACGTAAGCTCCGGGCAATCCAATAAAAGAGATTTATTTTCTGTACCCGATAAAGTCCCAAGGTCTTTATTAATCGATACATAAGCTCATAAAAATGACATTCGATTGCAATAAGCCGTATTTGTCGAGCGGCAAATTCAAATTTCCCGCCTTTTTCCGAGCGCATAATCTCGAACCCAGAATTACAAAAGCTGCTATATCGCAGGCTGGCGTCGTCAAAAATATACTCAGCGCAAAGATTCTAATCTCTCCAGTCGACAAAAATAACCTTGAGAATCTTAAACACTCTTTGACTTTTTCGTGCCCGTAAATAAAATCACTATCATTAGCTGTTACGAGGGACTTTTGCCTGCTCATCTTTAGATCGCGCGCGCATCGAGCGGCGGAAAGACGCCGGTGGGGAGTAGAAAAAGAGAAGGGATGATGTTTCGTCTCTCGTCTGCTCTCCTCGTCCCGCTGCTCGCGACTCGCGATTCATGGAGACTATACGGAAGGAGTACAAGCTCGGTCCTCTGGCGTGGCCCCAAAAATGTCGCGGAGAGTTAGTTCCTCCAAGCAGCGCTGCTGTTTTAGGGACCCGTTGAGCATGCGCATAACGCTCAACAGTGTTCAAGGACACAAGTGTGGGCAAACCTCACTTCGAGTTTTCGAAATTAAAATTCTTTCATGTCGTTTGACAAATCACGAAAAGTCTCTCCCAGCATACGTAGGACGATGACAAAAATCAGCTGACGGGGATTTTTTTTGCAATCGATAAAACCGTATGACAGATTTGCTACTTCAAAAATTGCAGTAGCTTTCTCTCTCTCGCACTCACAGTACCGATCGAGGTACCGACTGATCCCTAACCTAATCATTTCAAATTAAATATTTCCAAAATTAACAGTGTTCTTCATAAATGAAACAAATAGTTAAAGCTCTACTTTGAACTTCTATCGGCGATGTAAAAAGCAAAAAAAAATCAATTTCTATCAATATTGAAAACCAGATACAATTTTTATACTGGTTTTAGTACTTATTATATCAATGTGCATGGATAGCCGCATGCGTAGCGTGCTGGAGTGTCGTAGCGGGGACAGGGCGATCGAGTCCTTCCGCTCATAATTTTTTATTTTTTTATTTATAATTTTTAGTACGCAATCAACGTAACCATTGCGTTCGATTATTACAGCCATGTGAATATAAGTAAAATCAAATGTATAGATGCGCATGGATTCGTTTTATTGGACCATGTCTTAAAAGGAATTTAATGTACCAGAACAAAATTTGTTTAAGAGAATGGAATAATTCTATTAGCGCGCGTTTATGCCTATACTCCTTATATTGACAAAGCAGTCATGATTAAATTCAATGGTGGGATTGATTTCACTATAAAAAAAAAAAACGACATTAGACTTTTCGATATAATAAAAAATAAAATCAAAGAATCGATCATACGACCATAGCATCATCAATCCGACACGCTGCCCACCAGGCTACGCCATCATAATGTGTTTGATGTTTTAAAACTGGTACAAAAATTTTGAAATGAGTTTTTAATATTTGTAGATTTCCACTATGTTACTTTTAACATTCTCAATCCTCTTCAGCCAAATTTCAATCCCTACAAGTTAATTTTAGGGACCGTTCCCTCGCCATGACATTTAGTTTCCGGTTTTAATATTTTTACCCGCGCGAGGTCTTTGTCGCCGCCATGACGGTCAGTTTCATCGCGAAGTACCCGTATTATTACTATATATTCACGTTCTTAACTACAATGCGACGCCTGTCGGCCGTACTTGGAACTACCGTTCTGAGACAGATTTGGGCCGCTATCAATGCCAGCACGGTATAGGGAGCTTGGACTCCTTCTGTATAGTCTCCATGTCGCGATTACTGATCGTCACTTCAAAATGGCGCTGGTAGAAACATCGCGTTCCTCCAGTTTGAGGTGAAAATAAAATTGACGAGAGACGTGCTTTCTTCTCAATAAAGTTATCAAAGCGATTTTCAACGCAATTAACCTCAATTCTCGTGTGTTTTATAACAAATAATAAGTTTTGTGAAAAAAACAATTGATTTGCGTACGCGGACGATTATTTCGGACTGGAAGTTTCCGCATCTATATATTACGCATATATATGCATACGAGTCTTTCGCGCATATACAGAAAAGTGTGCGTGCCCGTTTGGTCGCGTCATCGTCGTCCATCGTTCGCGCGATAACACGCCAAATTCAGTGTCGAAAAAAAAAACACAGTGAACAAACAAATTTCTCTCGATGATGCAGTCGTCGCAGCCGCAAGGACATCAACAAATCGCAACAGCCGCAGCCGGTGGTGCAGCCGCCGCTGCTGGTGTTATTCTCAAAATGAACGAGATACAGCAGCTGTCCAGCGTGTCCACCGTTGGTACGTAAATTCGCCGCAAAACTCACCGTTTTTTTCTCTCATCCCATAAATCTCGCAAAACTCGTCGATAATTCGATCCTTTGTCGCCAAACCAGGACTTTTGGAACTCGCTCACAGAGAATATCAAGCCGGCGATTACGAAAATGCGGAACGCCATTGCATGCAATTATGGAGACAGGAAACAAACAACACGGGAGTTTTGCTGCTTTTGTCGTCGATCCATTTCCAATGCCGTCGACTCGAAAAGTGAGTTTTTCCATCGCTTGTTCTCAAATTGTCGTTTTGCCGCGACGCGGCCAGTAAAAAATTCATTTTTTCCGCAAAATCGTAACAAGCGGCTCGACAAAATTTTGACGGAGCAATTTTTTCCCGTCAGATCGGCGCACTACAGCGGATTGGCCATAAAGCAAAATCCGTTACTCGCCGAGGCGTACAGTAATTTAGGCAACGTTTACAAAGAGCGAGGGCAACTCCAGGAAGCCTTGGAAAATTATCGACACGCCGTCAGGCTGAAACCCGATTTCATCGACGGCTACATCAACTTGGCGGCTGCTCTCGTCGCCGCCGGCGACATGGAGCAAGCCGTTCAAGCCTACGTCACGGCTCTTCAATACAATCCTGCAAGTTTTTAAAACTCAAACTCCATCTTTTTCAAAAATCGTGCAAATTATTTCATTTTTCTATTTATTTTTGAATTGTGGAAATTTTTTTATCATTCATACGATTTTTTCGCACGCTGATTCGTGGAAATCATAAAAAAAACAAGTTCCGGTCGAATTTCTCAAATATTTTCGTGATTTACTTTTCGGGGGTGCGATCAGTTGGATTAATCGCTCGGGAAAATAATTTTCGTTGTGTTTTTCGTCCCCAGGATCTCTATTGCGTGAGGAGCGATCTGGGTAACCTTCTGAAAGCCCTGGCAAGATTGGACGAAGCAAAGGTACGAGCGAAAACGCGACAGAGGTTTAGTAAAGTTTCGCCGGGTGGAATCCACCGCGAAATAATATGAATAATCGCATAGAGTACATTATGGATTAATAAATACGCGACGCGCCAAATTACGTCAACGATACGCAGTCGGGCGAAAAAAAAGACGATAACGAGAGATAAAAAGCACGTTGAACGGTCGAAAGTTGTGCAATTACGCGGAGACGTCTGTCGGCTGTAATTACTAATCCAAATACGTACCATCGTGCTCAACCGAAGCGCGAGGCCGAGGTCCGGGGAATTCATTGCGCCAAGTTCATTAATCGCGCATGCACGAAAAAGCTGTCCCCTCCCCTTTTATCGCGCGATCCTTACACAATTCCCTCTGTCTCTCTTTTTTCTTGTTTTATACATTTCAAGCTCGTTTTATGATGTTGCAGCGTTCGATGTTGGAATTTACCGAGAATTTCTCGAATTTGTAGCGAAAATTTTTGTTTTTTCTTTCGTAAAACCAGGAAATTGAATTTTTAACAATTTCCATCGCTTTCACGCGGTCCAACGTTGAAACTTCAACATCATTTTTCTTTCTCTTTCTCATCCTTCATCCCCGACACATTTGTTGTGTAAATAAGTCTCGTGCGAACGAGCGGCAGCGCGTTTTCTGCGGCGATTGATCCTTTTCGATCCTACAATTAAAATGTTCGCTCGTTTCTCATTTTTCACTATAGATCCGGACGTGCAACCGCTCTCGATATTTTTGTGTATATATTTCTTACTATTCCGATAGAATCCCCGTAGGAAAGAACAGGATCAACGCCGCCGAATAAAAAAAGGATTTTGGAGCCGTCGCAGCCACCGGAGCCACATCAGCGAAAGCGCGCGCGCGCGCGCGTTTGAAAGCATTTTTTAACTTTACGAGGTGAAAAATACTTTCCTGTATTTCCTTGTCGATTCCAGAGGTTCTCGCCTTTCTGAATACATTTTTTTGGTTTCACCTATTTTTTCGGCTCAAAATTGCCAAAATTCGAATATTTTTGCAAAGATTTTTATTTCTTGTCCGCTAAAAAGTCGAAATTGACTTTATTTTGGTGGAAAATTTTTTGTGCTGCGTTCTGGGCTCGTTTCCCTCGATTTTTGATTTTTCTACGATCGAAAATTGTCGCAATTTTGCCGCCAAAAAAATGACTGAATCAGAATTTGTATTTTTTTGAGCGAGTTTCTCTTTTCCTTTTCCGCGAATCCCACTGGGAGCAAAACTTGCGCGAGATTTTTTGACCATGAAAACGTCGACGTCGCAATTTTCTTTTTATTCGGACGAAATATCGATGTGAGGTCAAAAATTCTTCTCTGCAGCGCGGCGCTGGCGATCGCAAGGCAATCACGCTCGATCACAAATATCGTGATAAAGTTAAGATTTCAAAATACTCAAATTTGAGAATAAATTTGTTTTTCGTGGCTTAAAAAATTGTTGAATCGAATCGAACGTGGTTGCGCTGTTTTGTTTGTTTATTTATTCGTTTGTTTGCAACAAGTACGAGATGGAGGCGAGGGGGGACAGCTTTTTGCAAACTTGTTTCAAGACCTCGTTCCCATGGACCTTTGCCCTGATTAACCAAACGTTTTCCAATTTCCAACTCGCTCAGCCACGCCTCAAAATCTCCTACGATCTCTTCATATTTTTCTATCCACGCGAAAACACTCATTTTCAGTCTAAACAAAAAAAAATTAAAAATCAAGTGGATAAAGAAAAAAAAACGCGATAAAAGTTCATTTTGTGTTTGGAGATTCGAAAATCTTCGACTTTTTCTTTCGAACGTATGTGGTAAATGAAAATCGAATTAAAATGGAGAAAAATTGTAGACTAGTGAGCAGAATACAGACAGAGAGTGGCTGACGAGTGTGGCAATTCGTAAGCAAATGATTGAGAGTCGATAAGATCGATTGTCGATGAAATGTTTTAATTGGCGCGATGTTTAAGAAAACGGGGATTATTAGGTAACGTTTGACTAGAGAGAAAGTTTGGTGGGTTTGGAAAAGCGCATATTTGAATGAAGAAGAAAAAAAACGATTAACGCAGCTGTCTTATTGTTGTGGATGGAATGATCGACTCTAGGAGGGGAACTCGGAGCTATGCACAATTGCTGATCAGTTTCCGCCGTCAGTTCCTACGCCAATGCGGTGAATTCTGAATCTGGTTATTCAGTAACACACACACACACTCTCTGTCTCTCAGTCTCTCTAAAAAGTTTAGTACGAGAGGCTTAACCGAGAGCCGGTTCTAATCGTCAACTTCTTATCCAAGGGTAACTCGCAGGTAATGTAACTCCCGTGGCCGGTCTCGTTAATTATCACTCCATCATCCCTAATTTCCATCTCGACCAAATTTATCCCTTCGCGGTCACACTGGCTCGATTCTACCCAAGAAAATTCTCAAAAAATTACTGACCGACCCTTGGATATTCCAGTTTGGATACGAAAAACTTTCCTGAAAGAAATCCAAGGCTAAAATATTTTTTTTTTAATGCAAAAGGAAGAAAAAACGGGAAAAAAAGTTTTTTTTACTAAAATAATCGTCACTTTGTGGATTTTGCCTAAAATTTGCCCCTGATATTCATCAGATCTGGCTCTTTTGGGAAAAAAAAAGTTGGTCACTGGATGGATTCTACCCACGGTGACCACGAAGGGTTAACCAAATCGTAGCTTTTTCAGTTTTTCATATTTCAGGAATTTTCGATTAAATTATCATTTTATTGAATTTATAATTCCGCAATTATTCAAACTTGTAGTTTGCCACGAATCCTTCAACCCTGAACCCGTTTTGAGACCGGCCGAACGTTATGAAAAAAAAAGCTATGAATATCTGTTTTATTTCATTTTTAGGTATGGATTTTACAATCGCAACTTGCGGCCCTCCGCTCGAAACGCGCGATCACTGGTTCATGTTTTTTTTTTTGTTTGTTTCGCTTTTTTTAGTTCCTTTTCATTTTTCTCTTTTCATCATTCTCTCACGCTCTTCTTCCTTCTCATTATTTTTCTTTCTGTCACGGGAGCGTCACGCAGTCGATAAATTTATAAAAGCAGCAAAACACAAGTAGAAAAAGTCGAATTGTCGATTTTTATTGCGAAGGGTCGGCCAAAGAGATTGGACGCATTCCAATCGATCGTCGACCTTTCCATCGTGACGCTCCTCGCGCGTATCGTTTTATTGAATCCTCGCTCGCATATCCTCTGCCCCACGTGTCAAAAAAAGTATCAAATTCCGTTGTTTTTCGAGCCCCAAAGAAACGTCAAATTTTGTGGAGAATTAATCTTGATAATGTCGAGTCGTCGATACTTATTTTTTTCACGTCGGGCATTTTTCTTGTCAATGTCATCCGGAGCACCAAAATGTGAAGAAAAATGTGTTTCTCGACTCAGGAGAGTACGAGGAAAAGATTTATGAAAAATTGCGATATTCAAATTTGCTTCACATTTAAATGCAACGAAATTTTTCCCGAGAGCTGCTCACGAGAGTATTTTTTCAAAAAAGCACCAAATTTGTGCTCAAAATTTTAAAAACACTGAAATTCGATTGCATTTCGAGTGTGCAGATTTGAAAATCGTTGAAAAATGTGTTTGTCCCGAGTTGCTCGTCCTTGGCAAATTTCGCAGGCTGAAAAAATCGTTTTTTGTTTATTTTTTTTTTTGTGTTTCTATTTCGATCCGGAATCGCGACTGCGAGATTGTTCGATCGACGAGCAGCAGGTGGCTGAAGGGAAAAAAAATAAATGAAAATAAAACTGTGCGCGTTGCGGCGCGACAGAGCAAATGGAGAGAGCAGGAGGGCCAATCTGCGCGGCGCGAGCGCGAGCGCGTGCGTTAAAATATTTCCATTTCTTCCTCTCTCTCTCTCTCACTCACTCTCTCTCTCTCTTTCTATCTCCCTTTCTTTGATTTCGTGGTTCGCGAACAATCCCCTGATTTTAATAAAATTTATCTTCCATTTCGACTCCCTCAGGCTTGCTATCTCAAGGCCATAGAAACCCGACCGGATTTCGCGGTTGCATGGAGCAATCTCGGATGCGTATTTAACGCCCAGGGTGAAATATGGCTGGCGATTCATCATTTTGAAAAAGCTGTCGCTCTCGATCCCAATTTCCTCGATGCCTACATCAATCTTGGCAACGTTCTCAAAGAGGCTCGCATTTTTGATCGGTAAGTTGACCTTGCTCTTCATTGATTTCTGTTTTTTTTTCTTTTTTTTTTGCATTCATTTCACTTTCTTTTCGCACGCCTGCTCTCGCATTATGAGCGGGATTCGGCGCGTATTAGTTCTCTCCAGACTACGCCCTTTCGTTATTCTATTGATCCGGAGGACCAAAATATCCTCTTGACGACAACATGTTTTTTTTTTTTTTCATTTCACTCACGAAATTGCACTTGCCAGTCGCTCAGTCAGCGAAATCATAAACATTCGAAATGAAACTCTGGGAATTATTTTCATCGTGAAATGTTTTTCGCATCTGGATTTCTCATGGAATATTTTTTTGTGAGAAAAAAAAACTCCAAACTCGTATTTGACTCGTAAATCCTCGAAAATGTAAAAAAATTTGCATGAAAATCGAAAAATTTCGAATATTTCAATCATTTTTGTGGCCAAAATTACTACGAGCTCGATATTTTCCATGAAATTGAAAAAATACAAGCAATAAGTTGGAATTTTGTCGAAAAATGATGATTTTTTGAAAAAATCTGGCGAAATTACGCAAAACACGATTTTTGATGTAAATTTTGGACTGGGTGGTGAAATTTATTTGATAAATTGCGTATGTGGTGAAAATCGGGTGAATGCGCGTGCGAAATGGGAGCGAGAGAGAAAGAGCGAGCTCGAGTCCTGGTAATATGCGGAGGGAATGAGGAAGAGGGTACAGCGTCGGCGCCTGAGCAATAAAAGGGTGGCGAGAGTGTCGTCGCGGCAGTGCCGCGGGGGGACAGTCCCCGGCGCTTCAGCAGCCAGTAGTTTAGTTCGTAGCCTCAGGAACACCTCGTCCATCCTTCTAACTTTCCACGATTCGTCCTTCCAAGCCTCCTGTCTCTCTTTCTCTCGCTCTCTCGCTCTTTTTTCATTCACATAATCGAATCGCTATCGTTTTTTTATCTCCTCCTTGCCAATCTTTAAAAACTCTCGTAGTCTGATTTATCTAGCGTAGGTGCGGTAACGGAGTTGGCCCAAAAGGCTAGTCCCTGAATTTCGCGATCGAGAGCAAAAGCCTAAAAATCGCTTATTAGTCAATTAGAACTAAATTAAATGAATTAACAAATAATTATCTTTTTTGTGAAAGAAAAATGAATTTTAAACGCAAAGTCAATGAATAAAGTCAATTATGGCGAGGGAGGATTTTTCTCCGGGGGATTGAGAAACAACGAGTGCGTCGTTATCCATGACGTCCATGCAATTATTGCACTCGAGTAATTGCGTCGTTGAGTCCTGCAGAAAAAACGACACGCAACTCGACCGAACGCGCGCATCTCGTGATTCTTTTCTCACTATTGCCTCCTTCCTGTAAATCCTTCCAAATTGTCCAAGGAAATTTACAAGATTTACAAAAAACTATTATCCGTAAGTCGATGAAAACATCGCCGCGTTGAATTTGTGCGTTGATCTCCGGGGTGGGGGTCTTTGCCAAGCATGGATAAGGAGGAATGGAGTACCAATGCGTTATCGTTTACACCGTGATATCACCCTCCAGCACTGTCGCACCTTCCTTTCGACTCCAGTTAGAAAGTACCATAGCTCGACCCGCACCACCCGGATGTCTCGCCTGGATTATATCGTGGATTAAAAGGTTTATCCTTCGCTAAAAAAAACAACCAACAAAACACGTCACTTTATCAGCACGCGTTACACGGACTTTTACTTTTTCGTCAAGTCTTTCCCATAGGCCCACGAACGAACGAGATTTTCACTCATTTTTCTTTTTTCACGTCCCTAATTTCACGGTTTTTCATTGCAGAGCTGTTGCAGCTTATCTCAGAGCTCTCAATCTCAGCCCCAACAATGCAGTCGTTCACGGAAATTTGGCTTGCGTATATTACGAACAAGGGTTGGTATTTCGTTTTCATTAATTTTTATCCAGATTTTTTAATGACTTTGAAGCTTCTTGCATCGTTGGCATGCAACGAAATTCGTTTTTTATCCTTAGCAAAAATGATTATTCAAGTGCAAAATGTAATTACGATGATAAAATGATCGATTGGCTTGAAAATTTGGGATGACGTTGAAAATCGAACGAATCATCAATCAATTCAAATGTTTTTCGTTGCATTCCAACGTTGCAAACTTCAGCATCGTATTTTTTATATTCTATATCTGTTGAATTTGGTTCGTTAAGGCTCATCGATTTGGCGATCGATACGTATCGTCGAGCGATCGAACTACAGCCCAACTTTCCCGATGCCTATTGCAATTTGGCGAACGCGCTCAAGGAAAAGGGTCAGGTGGTGGAGGCCGAAGAGTGTTACAACACCGCTCTTCGGCTGTGCCCGACTCACGCCGATTCACTCAACAATCTCGTAAGAATATTTGCGATAAATTGAATTTTTTAACCGCGTAAAGTCTGAACTGGGTCTGCCAGACCCAGGGTTAATTTTACCCGTGGAGCATCAAGTGAAAAAGGATTTTTTTGCAGGCGAATATAAAACGCGAGCAAGGCTACATCGAGGAAGCGACGCGCCTTTATTTAAAGGCTCTCGAAGTCTTTCCCGAATTCGCGGCTGCGCACAGCAATCTCGCTTCCGTTTTACAACAACAAGGAAAACTCAACGAAGCACTCATGCATTACAAAGAGGCGATAAGAATTCAACCAACTTTCGCTGATGCGTACTCAAATATGGGCAACACCCTCAAAGAGATGCAAGACATTCAGGGCGCTCTCCAATGCTATACCAGAGCGATTCAGATCAATCCAGCCTTTGCCGATGCTCATTCCAATCTCGCGTCCATCCACAAAGACTCCGGAAACATACCCGAAGCCATACAATCTTACAGAACCGCCCTCAAACTCAAACCAGACTTTCCAGACGCTTATTGCAACCTCGCGCACTGCCTCCAAATCGCCTGCGACTGGACCGACTACGAGGCTCGCATGAAAAAACTCGTTTCCATCGTCGCTGAACAATTGGACAAAAACCGATTGCCCAGCGTTCATCCCCATCATTCGATGCTCTATCCACTCTCTCATGAGTTTCGCAAAGCCATCGCTGCGCGCCACGCCAATCTATGCATCGAAAAGGTCAGTCTCGGAGCCAAAACGTCAAAACGATCTTTATTTTTTGCTTTATTTTGCAAATTTGTACATTTTTTTAAATGTTCGCAGATTCACGTATTGCACAAACAACCGTACAAATATCCTCGAGAAATCGGCTCGAGGCTAAAAATTGGTTACGTCTCGTCAGACTTTGGAAACCATCCGACGAGTCACTTGATGCAATCGATTCCCGGTCTCCACGAAAAGAGCAACGTGGAAATTTTCTGCTACGCTCTCAGTACCGACGACGGGACGAATTTCCGCTCTAAAATAGCCCGCGAGGCCGAACACTTTATCGATCTATCGCAAATACCCTGCAATGGAAAAGCCGCTGATCGTATTAATTCCGACGGCATTCACATATTGGTTAACATGAACGGCTACACCAAGGGAGCCAGGAATGAAATATTCGCCCTGAGGCCTGCACCCGTACAGGTCATGTGGCTTGGCTATCCCGGCACTTCCGGCGCCAGTTTCATGGATTATCTCATTACCGACGAAGTCACATCGCCCCTCGAATTAGCTCCGCAATACAGCGAGAAACTCGCTTATATGCCAAACACGTATTTCATCGGTGATCATCGGTACGTTTTCCCGCTCACGCATTTTTTACGTTACTCAACTTTCCTTTGCCATTTAATTCGCTAAATATTCCATTTTTATACCCTCCGTTGACACACTGGGTCAATTTGACCCGCTCACCCCTTTTTTACGTTCCTCAACTTTTCTTTGCCATTTCATTCGCTAAATATTCGATTTTTATACCCTCCGTTGACACACTGGGTCAATTTGACCCGCTCACGCATTTTTGACGTTCCCCAACTTTTTTTTTGCCATTTTATTCGCTAAATATTCCATTTTTATACCTTCGTTGACACACTGGGTCAATTTGACCCGCTCACGCATTTTTTACGTTCCTCAATTCAATTTTTATACCCTCCGTTGACACACTGGGTCATTTTGACCCGGACTCGCGGGACTGCACAATTTTTCCCAATTCATTTTACGATCAAATTTGATTTTCTCGTTTTTCTGACATTTTGGCAATACGCATTTTGTTGGATCAATATTTTTCTATATTTTCTTTAATTTATAAAACTTTTTGCCGAAAAATTTAAGGAAAAAACTCAAAAACTGAATAAAACGCTGATTTTTTCTTTTTCGCCAGGCAAATGTTCCCGCATCTCAAGGAACGCCTCATTCTCACGGACAAACTAAGCATCAAGGGCAAAGTGGCAGATAACGTGGCCGTTATAAACGCGACGGATTTATCGCCGATGATAGAAAACACAATGGTGAAGGAAATCCGCGAAATCGTGGTGGCTGATTCCAAGAACAAACCGGTTGAAATTTCACTCAAAGTTGCCGAATTACCAACCACCACACCGATCGAAACTATGATCGCTTCCGGGCAATGTCAAATGTCCGTCAACGGCGTTGTCGTACAAAACGGTATGGCCTCCACTCCCGTAAACACCAAAACTGCTACGGGCGAGGAAGTCCCACAAAATATTGTCATCACCACCAGACAACAGTATGGCCTGCCCGAGGATGCAGTCGTTTACTGCAATTTCAATCAGTTGTACAAAATCGATCCTCTCACTCTCCACATGTGGGCACACGTGAGTTTTCACTATTTATCATTTTTCTTATTCCTTATTATCAAGAATTCTCCTGGAATCCAAAAAAATGAAGAAAAATTCATTTTTATCGCAAAAATATCAAAAAAATGAAAATTGTACCAAATTTTTAGGTTTTCATTGAATTTCTCATGAAATGAAAACTTGTCGAACGAATTTTGTGGCAAAAATTCGTCAAACGTCGACAAATAGCAATAAAAATTCCAGTTTATTGGCAACACTTGTTTTTTTACGATACGAAATGGATTTTTTCGAAAAAATTGGATTTTTATCGCGATCACTTGAAAAGAATGAGAGAAAAATTGAAAAATCACTAAACTCTGAGTTTCCACTGAATTTCCCATGAAATGAAAACTTGTCGAACGATTTTAATTGCAAAAATTCGTCAAAAATCGACAAATGACAATAAAAACTCCAGTTTATTCGTAACTTTGATTTTTTACGATACGAAATGTATTTTTTTGAGGAAATTGAATTTTCGTCGCAATAACTTCAAAATAATGAAGTGAAAAATTGAAAAATTCTTAAACTCTGGGTTTCCAGTGAATTTCTAATGAAACAAAACTCGTGGAACGGATTTAGTGGTTGAAAAAATTCGTAAAACATGCGGATAAATAGTGAGAAAATTTGAAATGACGAATTTTGACGTTTTCGATATTCCAGATTCTCAAACACGTGCCGAATTCGGTTCTGTGGCTGTTGAGATTCCCGGCAGTGGGTGAGCCAAATTTACAGGCAACTGCACAACAACTGGGGCTTGCACCAGGTCGAATTTTGTTCAGTAACGTTGCGGCCAAAGAGGAACACGTTAGACGCGGTCAACTGGCTGACGTTTGCTTGGACACTCCGCTGTGCAACGGTCACACAACCAGCATGGATGTGCTGTGGACCGGCACACCGGTCGTTACTTTGCCCGGCGAAACTCTCGCTTCTCGGGTCGCTGCCAGCCAGCTCAACACTCTTGGCTGCCCCGAACTCGTTGCTCGCACTCGTCACGAGTACCAAGACATTGCCGTCCGTCTCGGCACCGACCGGGAATAGTACGTTTTTTCATTTTCACCCAAAAATCCTTCAAATTCAAAAAAAAAAACTCATTTCCCTTCGTAAACATTAATTTTTATGTAAAAATCAATTTCGAGTATTTCAAAGTCGTCGGTAATTCAATTAAATAATTTTTTTAACAATTAATTTCGAAATCTTTCAATTTGTGCCGAAAAAATGATTTTTTGGCTCGAAAACGTGGAATTTGATTGACGAATTTTTTGCCAACAGTCTGAAAGCGATTCGCGCCAAAGTTTGGGAAGCCCGATCGAACAGTCCGCTGTTCAACTGCAAAATGTACGCAGCGGGAATGGAGATGTTGTACAAAAAGATGTGGGAGCGTTTTGCGCGAGGAGAAAAGCCGGATCATCTAGCAGCGGTGGACAAGCCGATGATCCTCGAATCTCAGAAGCAGCCGACGACGACGGCGCCTTAAGACAAAGCGAGCTAAATAAATGGTGACTAAAATTAAAGGAGAGAAAGAAAAACGTTCGGGAAGGGGGGGGGGGGACGAATAAATAAACAAATGTGTGATCGACGATGCATAAATATTGATGCTCTCGGGGGGAGGGAAAGAAAAGTTTCGACTATGATGAAATTGTTCCTAGCCTCTAGACGCGTACGTCGCGAATACCGTTTTTTCTTTCTCTGTCGCTTTTTCTTCTATTTTCCACGTCTTATTCTCGATATTTCCTAAGCTAGATATTAGTTGCGCGTTTTTTCTCTTCTCTCGTTCCCTCGCTGTCTCGATTTCCTCGAGGCAATTTCCTTTCGACAGTTTAAAACACTACAATTGTAAATAAGTGAACGAAAATACGACAAAACACGAAGAAATCTACTCGGTTTAATTATTACTTGTACGATTAAGACTATTCGCGGGTTAATTTAAAGAAAAAATACCGCGACTGCGAGCGAGGATATGGAAAACGTAATAAACAATAAAAAAAAAAACAATAAAAACACAAGTTTAGCGTACTGTAATTTACTTTTTGCTCGTATAGTGCGATATCGATTTACGTATTGAGAGAAACAAGAAAAAGTCAGCAAAATAAAGGACGAATATGGATAAATATTGTTTTTTCGGGGCGGGGATTATCCATCGAGCTTCGGCGCTTGCGCCTCCATCGAAACCTCCCACGACTCTCTGGAAATACTATCGATTCAACAGCCTAATGAGAAACTGGGTCGGTGCTGCTTTTTTCATCCCCTGCTCGCTCTTCTCAGCCCCCGGGACGACTTGGCTAAGTTTCTCACGAAATTTCACCGCCTCCTTAAGGCCCTCGCGGATAAAAATAAATTTTCTCCTCTCGATAGAATCGAATTGTCGTATTAAAACCTCATGCATTTTCCAGCCGAGTCACGATGCCTCGATCGAGCAAACTAGAGATTTAGGAACTCTGGGCAAAATCAAAGCTTTTGTAGGCTAAGTCCATTAGTCAAATTCAATGAACCTCCGATCGGCTTGGACGAGTCTCTCCTCGCCTCACTTTCTACCTTACGAAACTCTGCTCCGAAACGCTCGTTAAGAAAAACAAACTCGTATTTACACATTCCTCCAAAATTTCCAAACTCTCCAGTCCATCTTTTTTCTTTCCTCACACAATCGACCTGCGTGTTTACCCAACAACGGAACGTTCTCGAAATCTCCCTACAGAAACGACCCGAAATTCGAAAACTCATCGGCAACGAATTTACATTTATTTTCCGACCAAAAATCCATCGATTTCTCGAAATTCATCGAGAATTTGATTGAAAAGTTTGAAAACATGACGAGAAAACTGGAAATTTCGAAAAGTTGACGTTTTTTCGGAAAAATCGAGTCGGCCGGGCGATTTTTCATTTATTCCATTAATTTGTAATTAACTTTGCCGGAAATGAAATTTCATTGGCGAGCCCATCGGGCAAGACTGAAACGAACGAAAATGATCGATCAAACTGATCAAAAATCCATCGCTTTCTCGTGATTCATCGAGAATTCAATTGGAAAATTTGAAAAAATGACGAGAAAACTGGAAATTTCGAAAAGTTGACGTTTTGCCGGAAAAATCGAGTCGCCCGGATTATTTTTGGGTCACCTTTACTTTTCGTTTATTCCATTAATTCGTAATTAACTTTGACGAAAATAGAATTTCATTGGCGAGCCCATCGGGCAAGATTAGAACGAACGAAAATGAGGCAACGGTGAAAATGTGAGAATTGGTAAACCGTTAGTTTGTGGATAGAAAGGAAAAATAGACTGATCCAAAGTTCTGAGAAAGGCATAGGAAAGGCGCGCGTGTATGTAAAAATGACATAGAGAGCGAGTGGGGCTTGTATAGAAGAAACTGTGAATGTCTCAGATCCTTGACACGAATAATACGAGTACTCTACCCCATTGGCGTGGTGTTTGGTGCTTAATGGGTGTATAGAAGAGATATATCTATATATAAAGGCGTCAACGGTGGTGTAACCATGACGACGAGGTATCGATCCTAGGGTGCTCGCAGCGAGTATTCCGTGCTCTCTTTTTTACGCTCTTTCTTCTCTTTCCGGGCGCTCCATTTGCTCTTTTTATTTCTCCTCGCGTTGCCTACTGCTCTACTTCGCGGGGTTCGCACACAATTCCTCATACGCGGGACGAATCTCGGATTTTCATCGCACACCTCATCTGGTCGCGTCCTTGTCGAGCGAGGCAGAGGGCGCGCACAAGAAAGAAAAGAAGCGAAGCAAAGTCCTGTTATTCTTTATTATATCATGAAATTTCAGCGCTCCTTTCATCTCGGATCGGAGCAATAGTAATTCGTTGGTTCGACAAGCGCCACTCGCAGGCCGCCGAGCATCCCAAGGCTGAAGGAAAAATATTCAAGTTCCTTTGTTCCTTTGTCTCTTGCGTAACAACGCGATGGCACACAATACAACGGATGGAACGCCAAGCAGGAAGAAGAAACGCTGCGATTATCGCCATGCATGATTTTTATTTCTTATCCATCAATTTTATCATCCGTAGTAATTTCAGCCTTTTTTTATTCGCATACGCGCGCATAAGTGTGTGCGCGTGTATACACACGAGCCCGGAACTTGGCTCGACTGGGCTACTCTTCGTGAGAGACTAGTCAAAACTTGGCCTCGAGAAAAAAGGCCTTGGCAACAAGAGAGCCATATATATCTATATCTATAAATATAAATATGTATATTTGTATATTAGAATGTCTTTTTCTGTACAAAGGTGAAGCGCTCATAATCGAGCCTTTCGCCGAATCTCTAAGCCTGTCTATTTCAAAATAAATATTAGCAACAAAAGAATAAGCTAAAGTCGCGATGCGGAGCTTCGATCCGAGTGTTGTTGTGAGTACGCGTCGCGATTATTCGAATTTTTCGCAGACGGTAAGTAGTAGCGGATTTACAGTTTGTCCGCGAGGCGCTGGAGCGAGCGAGAGAGCGAGAAGACCTCGTGGTATGTCCACGTGATGACGGTCCGTGCGAGCGTACGTTAGTGACGTCACACGGAGCCAGCTGAAAAGTGGGGAAAGTCGAGAGAGCAGGCGATCGGGCGTTTTGTGTGGAAAAGCAGTCGAAAACGAAGTAATGACGGTGAAGGGAAAAGATAAATTTGAGGTAAACGAAAAAATACACGATGATCGAGCGTCATAGAAAAGGCGCGTATGATTTTGTCGGTTAGAGCGCGGAATACGTATATACATAGTTAATGACCGGATGCACACGACGGGGGCGCTTACGTAAGCGAGAAGCGTCGCCAGTCTCTCTCGCTATGTGGATCCGAGGGATCAAGGCTAAACGCCGTTGGCGCGGTTAGATCATGTACACCGCGCCTTTTTTTTCTTCATTATTTTTTCTCATTTTTTTCATCACGTTTTTCTGCCTCTATTACCGCAGTAGTAAATGCACACACGCATCTCTTCAAGGTTAAGCCGTAACTAATAGCGCGCGCGCGCGCGCGGACAAGGAGCCAAAGGGGAGGGGGAATTTGTGCGTATATATTTGCAGCAGCGATTCGTGGATGCTTTTTTCTTATTATTTCTCGGCAAGAACAAGGCGTGTTCGATGAGCAGGCGTCGCGCAGAGTGATGTCATTCTCATCGTGCGCGCTGTTCCGCAATTCGAGCTCTTGGCATACGTGCGTTATAACACACGCACACTCGTGTACTTGTGTCGCGCGTTGAGAATGAATAAATAAGCAGAGTATGGCTAACCGCACTGGCCCGTGCATACCAACGGACCAACGTTTTACCTCGTGTGTGTGCATCATGTATAAAATATGCCGTTAGCTATAGTGTATGCTTTGCGATAATGTATATTTCGGCCTCTAGCGCATGCGAGAACTCGTTCTCGTTGCTTCTCTCGCGAATCCCGAGAAAAGATGGCGGCCGTGCCAACACACACACACACTACTGTCTCTATAATAAATGGATAAAATAGCTCGTGTCTTCTTTATTTCCCCGCGTGTCTTCCAATTATCTCGTTACATTATATACACACACACGAGTGTCTATTAGAATGTGAAGAAATTCAAACGTATCTATGGAATTGTGACATAGATTTCAGGCTAATTATCCGCGCCAAGCAAAACATTTTTTCGTGCTGCGCGGCGAGATGAAAAAAAAACGGGGCGGAGTGGTGGCACCAATAAACTCTTTGCGTATTGCGATATAGGCAAAAGTAGTCTTGTCCCACACGACGCGGGCAACCATTACGAAAGTAAATGAATTTAGAAAGTCCGTGTGTTTGGTGAAGGGGCTTTATTTTACCGCGCGGACCGATCGGGCCTGCTTTATAGAGTATTTGGCAGGCAAATCTATATACGGCGAGCTTCGTCGTCATAGAGAGAGAAAAATAGAGGTTGGCGCATCAACTTTTCATGTACATTTATTCGCTCAAACGTTTTATTATTTATTTTTTATTTTTCAAATACAAAAAATATGTTTCTTCGTGTACGCGTTTAGAAAATGATTGTTACGCAACGAGGAAAGCCTCGAGCGAAATTACAGGTATTATGATATTTGGGCGCCAGCGAAAATGGCCCAAATTGCCACAGTCAATCGTTTCCACTCACTAATCCCCGTATACATGCATATATTTGCAATATACATGTACACATGCGAATTAGTTACAGCTGGGAGAACACACAGTTTTCACCGTAGTCCTCGAATTCCTTCGTACTCGTACATATTGTTAGCTCTATGAAAATTTATCTAGTATCTCGTATGTACAAAACGCTGCGGCTTGTTAATCGATGATTCCCCGCGCGCAAGGTGCATTGTCACAGAGTCAATAGGAGAGAGAAAAAGACTGACTTTTTTATAAAATTTAGCCTAGCCAGTTTCTCACCCCCAATGACCGGGCGACCTCTTATTCATTTTCCTCCGTGTGTCGCGAAGATCGAGAAAAATCGAAATGAATACAAAAAAAAAAAAAAGCAAATGAAAAAGGGAAAAGTGGGTTAGTCGTTTGTCGAGGTTCGTCGTAAACGTTGAGAAAAGAAAAACCGAGTTAAATAAACGCGTTCGAAATGTGTGTCCGCGTAAAGGCGAAAATTGTTGAGAGAAAAGAGACGCAGGCGCCGCATGAGAACTTCCGCGTCTCAGCTCAGCAGCAGTTGCCAACCAACTGGTGTGGAGAACGTTAGATCACACACTGCCCCAGCTAGAAGCTAGTCACGGCTGTGTCACGTGACGATTGCGTCACAGTAACCCCACACCGCACGAGCACACCAGCCCGCTCGAGCGCGCCGCGCGCGCACCCTCTTTTCCTCTCTGTCTGACCGCGCGCGCGTTTCTCTCGCTCTCCTTCTCTATCTCTTGCTCGTGTCGCTCCTCTGGCCCCCATCGCGTTTCCCCAGCGCGCCGCCATCTTTACCCACTCTGTACACGCGCAACCTTCCTTTTTTTCTCTTTTCTTCCCTTTTTTTTCTCGCCAATTCTACAATCGACCTACAATGCGTACCAGCAGTGCGTCCGTGCCTGCGTCTTTTCAACACGCATCAAGCCACAACGATAAACGCGCGTCAATTATTCCCGATAATAGACAATATATATATATATATATATATAAATGTTGAGAAAAATCACAATGACGATGTTATACTCGGTTATTTGTTTTCTTTCGTTAGAAAATTCACTTAAACGACATTAGAACGACGCGATTTTGAATATCCTCGTATCCAATCCACAGAAACTCGTATTTCCTGTTTTTTTTTCTTTTTTTTCAGCCTTTTCGATACGGTAGCAACGAACGCGCGAATAATCCCGTATTTTTTTGTTGGCAGGCGTACACGCGACAATTTTGATTTGTTTTTTCCTTTTTTTTTGTTTTTAATGTCGTTTGAACCAGAAAATTTTGTTTCATCACTGTTTTTCGAAAAGATAGTCGGATCGCGAGTATTTTTTTCTCTTCAACTTGTCGATATTACGATGTGGGTCTTGGTAGTTCGGAGAGCAACAACGAGCAAGAGCAAGCAACGAGCAACGAAAGTGCTAGACGAATAACTAGAGAGAATGGGCGAGGAGACGAGTCCCGGAGCACAGAACCAACTGCCAAGACGGGCTGCGACGAACGAGAATGTGTTGCTCTTCCTCGGCATATCCGTCGGTTGCATTCACCAGATACGCCCCACCACATCGATTCGCGGGATAACCAGCGGCGCAATCTCGCAATAGAGAGCTTTTCATTGGTCACTTGTGATTCTTTGCGCGGTGATTGGTGAGCAAGGCAACAGTCGTTGGCGACCTCGTCGTACATTACACCACCCTATTTGCCTCCCGAGCCCCGTCGCCCCTCTTTTCAGGCCGCGAGTCCGTTGGGTTGGTTATACATACACACATGTATGCGCGAAGGCTCTTTCTTGCCATCGTCGTCGTCGTCAACCTGTACTCGACCCCCTTGCGGCAAAAGAACCCCTTTGGATTGCGCGTGCAGCGCTTTTTTCGGATGGCAACCGTGATCGAACTATGCCCCTCTTCCCCCCCCCTCCTTCTACGCCCCTTGCCCCCTCTATTCTTGAATCTTGAAGCAAAACGCGGAAAGAGATTTTTATACACGAACCCGTTTCTACATTATGCACGTTGGCTTCTTACCAACTCGCTTGGCCCGCGTATATTTCGCACGCACACGCACACGCGCCTATTTATGTTTATCTATAGATTGTGCATATGCATTTTTATGTGGAGGTAAGAAAATATGAGTAATTGATCCATTAATAGACGCGTATGCGAGGGACGCGCGGCCGCGAGAATTGGGCGCGGTAACCTTCGACCTATTTAGTTGTATCGATTTCGTGGGGCTGTGTAACGCTGCGGGCAAATAAGTGGGTCAGCGAGAACCGCAATGGATATGAAGCTACTCGAGGTGCAGCGCGTCACCATCACAATTTCCGCCATGCAGTCTCTCTCTCTTCCTCACTTTGACTCTTTCATAATAATCCAGAACCTGCTGTAATAATAATAACAACAACAACGTGTTTCGCGGCTCTCGATCTACCGAGCGCGTGTTTCGTTCGCATTATCGCGATTTTCCGTTACGTCACATATCGCGCGTATATCCAACGCGCTTGCATATTATTTCTCTGTTGATTTTTTTTTGTTTTTTCGTTGTCACGATAAAAACGTGATTTCTGGTTGAAATTTCGAAATATATATAGTCGTCGCTCGAAAATAACGTGGAAACGTTCTATTTCCGTGAACATATACACAAAGTGGTGATTCGGTGGCTCGTAATGTACGAGATAGATTATCCCCGTTCGCAACGTCCCTATAGACGACGCGAACGCTCGGCTTCGTATAGGTAAATGTTATTTAAGTATATCGCGCTGTACTGGACGAATACAGACTCGCGAACAAAGACACGTATTTATATCTATATATTGCGTAGTTTCGTACAGTGGATATTGCCGCTCCGTCCTATTTCTACTAGGCTCGTGAAAGTTCGGAGATCCGACCGATTTCGTCCGAAGCACACGAGAATGTAAGTAGGTCGAGCCGAGCCGCACGTGTCGTCCTTGACTGACATAGCCCGGTGCGCATGCGCCGCCGCTACACTCATCCCGTGTAGCTTGTGCCGCATTGACGCTCCGCGCCAACCAACAGACACTTGGATTCGTCAGATTTTCTTAATTCTTTGTTCGCTCTACGAGCACACATTCCCCCGTACATGATCATCAAACGGAGAAACACCATAACGTGTGCGTTGCGGCTTATCGAGGCGAACGTTTTGCTTATGCGTGTGCCTGTATTTTCCCACTCGCGCGCATACCACGATATATAGATATACATCAACGCCATGCGTACTATTTCTTGCGTAAGCGCGTGCAGGAAATTCTATAGCGGTTTTGCCGGAATACATGCTGAGCGTCAAGAGACGCATACACGGAGAGGGGAGACCTTTTGAAACTTTCTAATCGTGCAAGATCGTCTTGGAGCTCTACAGCGGTTTGCGTGTATCGGGAAAAACTGTACTGTACACACGGGAGATCAATAATACGACGCTATATGCTACGTAAACCCCGTAAATATATCTATAGATATGAATTTATCCGCGGAATCGTAGAAAACGAATGTGCTGCTGCTGCTTCCTGCTCGATTTGATACAGAGTCGCCCCCCATGGCAACGCGGGAGCAAAAGATACCCGCTCGCATTTTTTTCTTTTTTTGGCGGGAATATTCAAAATGGCATCGAATATGAAAATAAAAACGTTCATTTTCCTCGCTTCGAGCTTGTTCTTTTCGGTCTGTCGGCCCGATTGCTATGATGCGGGGAAATTAATTTGGCCTCGTTTTCCTCGCTCGTTCCTCTACCTCTATACATGTATACTGTTACCATGCGGCTAGCGAGAACACCACCAGCATCACGGCAGAAACTGACGGAGAGGATAGCTCCACATACAGTAGAGTATTGATCAAACACCGCGCCGCGCGCGTAGCTCGAAGTATAACTCGTCTCTCTCTCGCTCCCTCTATGTATGTGTACCTAACCTCTCACGAGCGTGTCAAGCACCACCGCGATCCCCGGCCTACCTCCGAGCAAAACTCTAGTCAACATTTATATTCACATATATGTACGTTTTATATATGTTTAAACGTATATATGTATATACACTATTATTACATTGCCAGCAGCGGCAGCAATCGAGGAGCTGAGCTGTGTGACCCATTTGGCAACATTCCCACCATTCGCGCGCTTTCATCCCACGAATCATGAATCTACATTTCGTCTCGTTTGCGCTTTCTTGTTCAGAATGACCTATTTTTAGAATAAACTTCAAAAACGAGAGAAAAATGTCGTAATTAGGAGAAAAAAGCATTTATTTTGTTAGAGACGAACTGGGTTAGTGGGTGACACGTTTTATCGATCCGTAAATTCGCTATATATTTTGTCCGTGTGTGTGTTGTCGATCTACATGTATGTGCAGAGTTCTCGTATCGCCATATTATGCATATATTCGTGCAACTCCGATAAACGTAATACCCGCCGCTCTGGCCGATCTGCTCCAAGTTGGGGACCTCGCGCTCGACTAGAGAAAGGTTCGACGACCCGCGCACGTGGATTACCCACCCAAAGTAGGTCACGACGTGACACGACGCTCAATCAAAATGGCCGCTTCCCGAGCCACCGTACACGGGCGTTGCTCATACAACACTTGAGCTGCTGTGGTGGCTAAAATAATTCGTCAAGAAGAAAAAACAACCGTCCACACGATTGATTTTTCTTGATTATTTGGGCGTTTTCCCCGTATATGGGTTTTTCCTTCGGCAATCACGCTGCCCACCACTAACGCACTCGAGCCTCAGGCTCTCTGCTGCGGCGCTGCTCGATTGCTTCACCAGAACCTTATCTTATTTCCGGGTATAAAATTATACTTCTCGCTCGCTCTCTCTCTCTCGATTTTCCCTATCAGACTCGCCCAGCTCGCTACACACCGAGCGAGGACACAGCAGATTACTTTAGATAATAAATTCTCGATTTAATGAGAAAAAAATTACTTCCAATCGCGGTCAACACACGCACGTGCTCTTTAGAATTGGGAAAAGTGTCTGTCATCGTATGGATACATGGAAAATTTTCTTTTCCCAACGATTTTTCGAAAGCTACAATTCGTTTTTCCTTTTCAATATTTTTCTCTTTAGCCCGTCGTGTATAAAGCAATGGAAAAGGCAGCACCATACGCGGTTTTTCGAGCTGCTAACAATCAACATAACCTCTCGCGTTTTTTTATATCATTTTACTATGTGCAACCTCAGCAAAAAAACCCCGAGCCCAGCACTAGCGTGAACGAAAGAATTTCAGTTTTTTTCCCTGTTGTACGCGATTATGCGCATAAAGCAAGTGAATATGAACGTATAAATGGAACCTTGGAATTTAATATCGTAAAGTAGAATTACAAAGTTTCAAATACTCGAAATTCTCATGAAAACATATATCGTCGCGAGCATTGTGTTTTTCTTCCCAGAAACAGCTCGAGCAGCGATTGTCTCGTTAATCCTCGGGCAATAACAACATTTCGCACACGCGGATAGAAAAAAATTCTCGACGTGTCTAACGATAATAGTCTCAGAGGTAGTAAATGTCACGTCGTCTTTGTCAACTATAACGGGTCTCGTTTCGAAAAATCTGGCTGTTTCGAAACGATAATAAGCTGAAGAATTTATATGGATAACCGTTACACACATCGACGCGGCGTGACGTTGGTGTAGCGTTGAAAATATTGTCGCAACTCGCCGTTACCGACTGTCGGCAACTTACCGACCGTTGGTAACAAAATATATTTTCGTTTGATTTTTAATCGCGTGTATCCACCGTGCGCCGTAGCACGTGTTTCGGTGTTTTCTCCGCCAGAGTAATTTGCAGCCTCCGCGGGAATCGTGAACGTTTACAAACAACCCGCGCGGGGCCTTCATTATCAGGCAAAAGGAAAAATTAAGTCTGAACCACACAATTTCATTTTCAACGTGTTATTTATTGCAAGCGAGCTTCAAAATGTAGCTGTCGTAATGATCTCTAATACATCGTAATTAATATTATGAGACTAAAAAAAAACACGATGATATTTATCGCAGGGTCGACGTTATTGGCGTGGACAAACGCATTATTTTATTGTTACGGAGATTTGTTGTATTCCTGTATATCTTTTTCATTTGCAATCACGTTAATGGTCGTATCGTTATACATACACATACTATATTTAGCATAGTATCGCATATTTGCTATTTTAGATACTGTAACACATATATATACACAAAGAGGCGGAGGGATTCGGATTTTCGTTCATTTGTGAAAAAATTCATTTAAATATTTATTTGAATGGTCTTAGAAGAAAAAAAACGTCGAACATCATCGATAGCTTATGGATTAACGGAACGTTTCTTCACATTGTATAAAATAAGGGTCCAGAGCACCATTTTTATTTTTCCATACCGAATAATTAACGTTTCTTTTCGTTTTCTATCATTTTCGTTGTTGTTTTTCTTTATTATTTACAAATTCAAAGCCTCTCGACGAAACTCTAGCGACGCGTATTCCATACGCGAGATTTATAAACTTCTTTTTCTTTCGATTTGTTTTTTTTGCTTCACTCGCATTTTTACACCGGACGGTGTAGATTTTTTGTCTGTTTTGTTGTTTTTTTTTGCTTCTTTTACTTTTCGTCTCGCGAGGCCGAAACGTGGGTGCTGTGGGCGAGCCACTCGTGCGGCTATTTTGCTTCTTATAATGCATCGTCGAACATGGAGAAACGAGGAACAGAAAACTGACTATTATATCGCGAAATTTCGTGACCAATCGATCGTTCTTGTGGGAAAATTATACAAAATGCGTAAATCCGTGAAAAGATTCGGAAAAAGGAATGCGATGCGAAATATAAAAAATAATGGAACGAATTTGAAAAAGGTTGAAAACAAATGCCCGAAATTGCAACAATTTCGTGATCCAAGCGTCACTTGTTTGTTTTTCTTTATTCAATTTTGTCGCCATTCATAAATAACGCATCGAATTTTGTTTCGTGTCCCGTGAACGTCCATCGCGTGACTCTTGTAGCTGCAATAAGTCTCTCATTACTGAGCTCAATAGTTCGGAGGACCTTGTCGTTGCGGGAATAACGAAGAAGGATTTTTTTTTATTGAATTGAAAAAAAAATGAGTGAAAAAAAGAAGAAAATTTGGGGAAACCGTGATGAGCTGAAGGAGAAAATGGTTTTTGAATGAGCGATCGATCGTGGCACGAAATTGCGCTTTTTTGACCACGGAGGCACGAGAATTCACGCGTCTCTTCGAGCGTCCTTGGTCCGGTAGAGTAAGTAAGATCACAAGCGTCTTGGGCTTGTTCCCTGTTGAAGGAACAAGCCCGGGTTAGAAGTAAACGTAACATGAACATTTTTTTTCATTATTTCTCTTAATTAACTTGACACTAACTTAATTAATAAACAATAATCCTCGTCGTTTAGTTTCGCGCTTAATTTTTCTTTTGGCTAGAACATTATCGTCATTATAATCGTTTCGTTTTATTAAATCGTCTTTTCTCATCTTGTCCGCGTGTCATTTTTCACGAGAATGAAAAAAACACACTATTTTTTTAAAAAACTTCATATTTACAACGTCCTTCCTTCCGCACTCCTTTTAATTCGTTCATATTCATCCCCTCGCCGGAAAAACACGCTCTTTTTTTAATTATTCATTCTCCTGTGGATGCGCCTTCCGCATCGCATTTTCCGTCAAGCCATTTTTCTCCCTTTATCTAAATCCTTATATCACATGTATATAAGAAGGCACCACGCGGCAATGAGGCTCGATAAAAAAAAGCTCGTACGAATCCACACTGTGCTTTCGCATTTTGGCTATTGTTCGTTTTTTCCTTTCGTTTATTTCCGTTAACGCCATCGAAATTGATAAAAAAAATGATTTTTCTTTCGAAAAGCCAAGTTTTGCGAGCTGGACGCAAAAAAGTATAATTATGTATTCACAAATATGCTACCGAATATATTGCACCGAATTCGAGTATCGTTAATTGATCAAAGTCAAATTTACGATCGATTTAAGCTCGACAAGAAAATAAAAAATCTACAAGATAATCGATATATTAGAATTTTGATTTTCTCTTGGAAACGATTGAATAAATAATATAAATTCATCTCTTGGTTAGTAGACAAAGTAATTTTGTTGAGCGAGCCAGGAAGTTTGGCTCGTTTCACTGCGTCAGGCTTTTTTTCCTTGTTTTTTCTCTCTTTTCTGTGTGTGTGTCTCATTAATCTGTCGAGTTTGTCGATCTGGAGTATCGAGTGGCGCCGATCGTAATCACCGGGAAGAGGATTCGCAATGTCGTTCGGTCACGACTCGAGCTTTAACAAAGACTAGGCACTTAAGGTCGTTTTATGATTATTTACTTTTTCAGGGAGAGCATCACACCTGGGATCCGTTGAGTTTTCTTCCCAATCCCAATTTTATCACTCGCACTTTTTTCATTCTCCCTTATCACGAAAATTACGCTTCGTGACAAATACTTTTGTATTTAGTTCGCTCCTTCGGTGATTAATCGTCCAGGGATATTTTTTCGCGCTCCCTAATCTATCGCTTCTTTGAGAGCTGCCAATTGTTCCTCACCGAGTTTCACCTTGTCCTGGATCTCACGTCCGTCCATTATCAGCTTTGCTTTCATGTTTATAAAGTGCTGGTAATCCGCGTATTCGTCGTCGTTCAGATACTTGGAAAGTATCGCCGAGACACTTACGCTGCGTTTGTCAATGTTGCTCTTCAAAATTTTTGCCTCTTCCAACTGATCCATCAGTTTGTCGCGTTTCGATTCCAAGATTTTCTGCAAGTCGCAAAATAAACGTGTCAAATCACCCGGACCGGAAATTACAGGATTCTCGGAGAAAATGTGAATTTGAATTTTGCATATTTTCGTCTTACCCTCTCAGGATGATCGGCTGGCATCCCGTAAAGAGCGTTTTCAGCACGAGCCAGTCGTCCACTCAGCCCAAGAAGGAGACTCGTTATTTTGCCAACTTCTTCAACGTGCAAACGATATTTCGATGCCTCAGCGGGACGAGCGACTGCTGAAACTCTCGAAGAGACTCGAGCTCCCAACGATTCGTTCAATTCACCTTCTTCTCTCACAGCTTCCTGTTCCGCCCTTAAAACTAAGACTTTTTTGTCCAACCTGAGAACGAGTTCCTCCTGAAATAACGAAACATTCGTTTGTTCGAAAATCATCAAATTCTTCCCCAAAATCAGATTCTCCGATTTGTATTATGAAACGAAAATTCTCAAGTTTTTATTTGATCAACAAACCTTTTTCTGCCTGAGATCGAGACTGTCGTTGGCATTGTTGGTACTGTTGGAGCGCGTCGAATTGTCCGAACCGTTAGAAATATCCTCATCGGTGACGTCACGAGAGTATCTTGTGAGAAATCGAGCTTTGCCTTCGGAGGTCGTAAAGTAAGCCGAGGTTGGCGAAAGAGGGCTGCTGGGATCGGTGCTCGACAACGGAGTTGTAGGCGTAGAGGGCATCGTATCATTCCTGGATCAAGCAAACAACAGGGATTAATATAAAAACATTATTCCACATTCGCACTCGAGGGCAAGGAGCGATAAATTATAAAAGAAATCAGCCCGCGTAACTCATTGAGAACTAACAGTGTGTTGACGCGATTACGTCAGCCCGCGACGCCGTGACTCATGCCACACACTGTGAATCAATACGCGTGTACCTAACGCGATGCGAAAAACAATATTTACATAGAATTTACAAACGCACACAAAGACTAACGAGACGGAAGTAGGAAATAATTTTGCTCGATCCTAAATCATTTATAACGTAAAACCGCCTCAGGCTCTCGTGATTCTGCATTAAAAAACGAGAGAATGAGCCCAAGTTGAACTTTTTTCGGTCAATTTTACCGGAGATACGAATTTTTCGAAATTAGGGCTCGAGGGTTGAGTTTTATCGACAAAAAATGAAGATTTTTTCACCTGGAAAACGCAGCGACTGTATTTTCTTTTGCACAAACGCGATATCGTGTGAATTTGAATAAAATAATTTGTTGATACGATTATCTGTCGTTGCGAGGAAAGTTTGACCGATAAATCCAACGAATTGGTTAAAACTGAATAAGCAACGACTCCGAGACAGGAAGGTAGGACAAAAATCCGGCGTCCCCACCCTTTGGAAGCTCAGCCCCTCGCACTGGGAGAACCTACTCGCGATGACAATATCATTTATGGGCAAGTTACGCAATTTCATAGTGGTAGAGTGCACTTTCACTCGCGGCTCGGAGGCGCGTGCGAGAAAATATGTTTGGCGGGTGATTAAGTCTAAAATAAGTGATAATTTGGCAAGGAGTTTCGTGGAGGTTGACAAGCGAACATTGTATCGAACGAGGCAACAAATTATTCCGGCAGATGGAAAAAATTGCGGCCGATTTGGTTCCCGACGTCCAAATTCCCGAGGGACTGTTCACCTTAAAAGAGAATCTTCACGAGAAGAAAGAAAACGTCGATAAGAATTCCATCACGAACGTTACGTTTCGTTTTTTATTCGGTAATTGTTTCTCGATCACGCGATAAATTCTATCACGTGCGTGTCCCGAATAAGAAACGTCCCAGGGAGAAATAAATCGACAGTTTGAGAGGATTCAGTGAAACCACAAATAAATAAAAACACTCGAATTCAATCGTCATCGTTCCCATCGCGTTTATATCAAGTTTTTTCCTTCCCGAGAGTTTTCAACGTGCGTTCGCACCCACGCATTCTAGAAAATCTATCCAACCATCGTTTCCCTCTCTACGAAAATGACCGCACGAAGGAAGGGGCAAAGAACGAGAGAGAGGGAGAGGGAATAACGAAAAAAACGAGTGTCGTCACGCGATGTCTTCGCGGGCACGTGAGCTGGGTTGAATCCTAACGGGTTATCGGGTAAAAGTAACACTCTCTTTTCTCGCGTCTCCGCATCGCGTGAATCTCCCCGGGCAATGAATTCGATCGAGTCTTCTTAATCTTCTTTGTTTCGAAATGTTGTAGAATTTTTCGACCTTTGCGATAAAAATCCCATGGCGAGGAAGAAAAATATAGAAACTCCGGTTTTTTTTTCTTTTTTTTATTCCCCGCAGATTCTTCACTCACTTTGCATCCTCTTCGGTCTCGTTCTCCGCCGAACTCGTCGAGTTCAAATCGTCCAACGAGGGTGGTCGCCGCGGTCTCGGTTGCAGAGTCGCTTCCACCCTGAACAGACCTGACACGTAATCCGTTGGCTTCTTGTGTTCCGGTGCTGGCACTATCGACAAATTAATTCACAAATTTTTATTAATCCATCGATCCAATTCAATTTTTTATCCAACTTTCATTTTTTTTCGGAAACACAACTTTCTGCTCGATCGTACTATATCAAAAAGTAATTAATAATTCGAATTTTAATCCCCCGTAGACACACATGGGTCTGGAGTGTTTAAAGGGTTTTTACTGAATTTTGACTCGTTGAAAAAATGTAAAAAGATTCAGAAAAGTAGTTTCGGGTCTGGAGAAAGTGAATCTGGACCGGGTGGAGGATAAAAATTCCATTTTATCATTTTTATTCAATGGTAATCGATACGAAAAACGAGAAATTCTCGCGTGCGAGGGTGAAAAAATTCGGTTATTCTTCGTTACTTGATAAAAAACGTATTTTTCGATAAATGAGAGCTCGTGATTGGATAAAAATGTAGGTCAAATGGTCGATTAAGATTTGTTGTATACGAGAGATTAACGAGACCCTTGGAAAATGCAAATTTGTGCTCGAGTCCAACGAACTCGGGGTCGCATTCTTTGCGTACAAGACTCGGAAGGTAATCTAATAAAGTGGTGTGTGGTTCTGGAGCGTTGATCGTATTAGCGCTTATTAAATTGAAAGGTCGACGCTTCGTACGCTTGGCCACTGGCCGCTGTGGCTTCTCGTTCTCGCTTCGCCGTCCATTTTTATTTATTCTATTTTCTTCATCACTCGACGGAAACCCACGCGAATAGCTCCCGTGAATTGCGCACTATTTATACTCGCCAGTTCAAAACCAGCTGAAAATTCGCGCGAGCAACGCCGTAGCAAATGACTGACAGCGAATTTTCAAATTTAAAACTTGAGAAAAATAGACGTCGAGTAATTGGAGCGACGGGTCAAAAAGGTCTTGAAACTTTTCGTCTCGACGATGCGAAATAATAAACAAATCTGTGCGACATGAATTATTAGAAAATCGCGCTCGGTCACCACCGCGGAGAAGCCGAAGAAATAAACTCGGGAATGTCTGGACCGAGATTGAAACCGCGCGTTAAGTTAATAAACAGCGTTTACGAGTTGCCACAGTGAAAAGTACAATATTAGGGTGTCTCGAGAGTTTGTTCTCATTTTAGAAATTTCATCAAATCATAATAAATCATTGCGGAAAGTTTTATTGAATGACTAAAGAATCGAAATTTTCATAATAAATTTTGCCTTTCACTTGAAATACTTTTAATATTTTTGTCCGTGGCCAGTTTGTAATTCGGCTAATTAATTTTCTATATGAAACGAATGAGCGAGAATATTTTTGGTAACTTACGAAGAATTGGGACGAGTTTGTCGTTGGGAGCGAGTTGATTGGCGAGATCTCGGCTCAGTTGTTCGCACTCGATTTCCTCGGGGAGTTTTCTCCTGGTGAGAGGGACAACATCGTCCAGTAAATGTTTCGCGTCGTTGGTATCGTCCTCGTCGAAGATTTCAGTTTGCGAGGAAGCATCGATCGTGGTGGAGTTGACCCTGAGGACAATTTCGCTTCTTTGAAGCAGCGTGAGTCCCTCGATGCCAGGCTGAGGCGAAACGCAGGGGGAATTTTTCGTTTCGACGGGTGAATATCTCGGGGAGGCTGACGAGGAGGATGAGGTGGAGATTTTGGAAGCTGCGCTGGATAACGAGGAGGATCTCGACCTGGATGAGGAATTTGTTCGTAGACTGGCATTGGTGATCGTAACTTCGGTCTGACTGGATCTCGCTCTGGGTGAATTTGTCCCCGTCCAACTGTTTTCCGTTTGGGAGGGACTGGAAATTTTTCTTCTCACGATTCCTTGGCTCCGGCTGGTTCCGTGTCCTTGCTCGGGCTCCCTGATGACCTTGGTGTGTTGTTGCCTCGTGGGAGTATCGTTTTTGTGATTAACTCGTGGCGATGATCTCGAGGACTGATTGGCTTCGGTGGAGGATCTCGTGGAGGTGGAACTGGAGCTTGAGCAGCTTCCGGTTCGTCTTGGAACTGCGCCGGATCGCAAAGACGCCGGGCTCGCGTCGTCACGTGTTACGAACGTCGCGGACGGTGACCTTGGTGGAGAGTTCAGAGGTGCTGGTGGTTTTTCGTTGCTAGCGGAGAGATTTCTCGTTTCCGAGTCGGGATTATCGGTCGTCGCGAGGCTCGAGTTGAAACTCAAACCGGAAGTTGGGCCTGCTGTTCGTCTTTCGGCCAGGGCGTTTCGACGATTCAGCAGCTCGACGTTTCTCGACGTCATTTCGATCGTGGCGCTTCTTTCCCGATAAAAATCTTCGATCCCATGACTGCCGGGCTCGCCGTTGCTCGAGGAGAGTCGCGAAGCCAGCGGCTCGCAACTCGCCGCCAATTTTCTTCGTTCTCGCTCCAGTTGGCGATTCCGATCGTTCAAAACTTCGATGCTTTGCGGCGATAATCTCTCCTTGTAATCCTTGTCGTTGTTGTTGTTGCTCTCGGTTCTCCCACGACTCTCGGTCGATTGTAACTTTTTCGTCAGGTCTCGGGACAGTTTGCTCATTACGTCGTTCGAATGGATCGCGCTGCGTTCCTCGATGCGCTGATGAAGCGCGTCGACACTGTGCGACTTTGGCAAATCGTTCATTTGTTGCGTCTGATGATTCGCCGACTGATGAGTGTGCGGCGTCACTCTCAGCAACACCGGGTCATCCTGGTCTCGCGATGTCGCTGAATTCTGATGGTGCCAGTCATCCAAACGCGCTGTAGGCGACATCGTACGTTTGTAACTCCCCTCGCTGTCCGGCGCTCCTCTCTCTCGTCGGTAAGCCAAGTACGAGGCTTTCGATTGACTCCTGAAAACCAATTATTTCCTCATTAGAACAAAACCAAAATCCCACCTCCAATTTTCTTCAATTTCCAACTAAAAAAACATTATTTTTCAAATGAAATAATTAAATTATTTTTCCTCAAACGACGCGAGCCCGAATTTTCATTTTTTACAGAGTTTAAATGCGGCCGGCAATAAAAATGCTGATTAAATACCAAAGTAAAGTGTAAACCGAACGTCATTAGAGAAATCGTGATTGAGACGTTAATATCGCGTAAAAAGTATGTTAATAAAATGTAGAGAAAAAAGAAATGCAACAATTTATCGGATAAATAAATGCAACGATTATTATTCCAGAGATTATTCAAGTTTTGTGTCCAAGTTGCGTAATTATTGATTCCATTGAGCTCCTGCAGAGGAAAGTCTCGTAATAGTCGCGCGTACATAGTTGCTCGATCGAGTGGAACGAACATAATTCCCCAACAGTAGTGATACTTGTGTATCCAGAGCTGTATGTATTTCCGAGAGGTTATTTCTTAAACAAGGCAACATTATCTATCGCTCTATCTTCTCGATGTTCGCCAGGTTGCCACAAGTTCCAACACACACCGATCGCACAGCCGTGTGTTATTGTATACGGTCATCGCGACCAAGGCACACACAGCACCGCGACAATCAAGTACTTGTGAGCTTATCTCGCGATTAGAGACTATTAGTCCTTGCGCCTTGTCTTCGCGGAGACATTCAACGACGTTCTATGGCACAGCAGAGCACAGTGCTTTGGTTCATAAGCGAAGAGAGCCGGGCATGAGAGATGCCGCACGCCGATTATTCACTTGTTTAACAGCCGGTTTATCCCAACGAGAATAATTTCATTGCTCCGCAATATTTCATTCAAATATTACACACACTCATTAAGTAACAATAAGCATTTTTCTTTCACAGCCTTTTATATACGCGGGCAATCTATAATTCGATCTTTGATCCAATTCGAGTCTCGCAGCTTAGCGCGGGGTAGAAAAATGTCTCGATCTTGATAAACGGTTGAATTATTTTTCAATGGTAATTAAATGGTAATTAACCGCGTCGAAAATTGACAGGAAAAACTACTTTTCGACGATCGCACCTGTTGAAGTTTGCATCGTTGGAATGCAACGAAATTCTGATTTTTATTGAGATTCGCATTAAATATTTGGTCGGGGACGATAAAACAATATTTTTTCAGAATCCAAACCCAAAATCTACGGAAATTGTCATAATTTTTGGAATTGAACAAACAATTAATGGAAAAATGTATTTTTTGTTTGAATTTTTCAATTGAAAGTGAAATCGTACGATGTTGAAGTTTGCATCGTTGGAATGCAACGAAATTCTGATTTTTATTGAGATTCTTATTGAATATTTGGTCGGAGACGATAAAATAATATTTTTTCAGAATCCAAACCCAAAATCTACGAAAATTGTCATAATTTTTGAAATTGAACAAACAATTAATGGAAAAATGTATTTTTTGTTTGAATTTTTCAATTGAAAATGAAATCGGACGATGTTGAAGTTTGCATCGTTGGAATGCAACGAAATTCTGATTTTTATTGAGATTCGCATTAAATATTTGGTCGGAGACGATAAAACAATATTTTTTCAGAATCCAAACCCAAAATCTACGGAAATTGTCATAATTTTTGAAATTGAACAAATAATTAATGGAAAAATGAATTTTTCGTTGGACTCCAACGTTGCGAGCTCAGCCTCGACAATGATGCACTTTTATGTCGTACGTGACGTCGCAGCGTTGATTGATCGATCCGGTGACCGACACTCGCACACGGATAGATATTTGGATACTTTTTTTTCTTTATCTCGTCTGGAGCTGAAGGATTTTTGCGGTCGGGAATTCCCGAAGTGACACGTATAAAAAGTTCGATTTTATCGGGTGTATTTACGATAATGTTGGCCAGAAACTTTGTAAGAAAATGTTTGTTGTTGCTCGTGGCATTCGCGTCGGAATAAATAAGTCTGCGAGAACCGATTCGCCTTATCTGCTCTGGTCACGTCAGAGAGAAACAAAACTGATAGGACTGGTGCATGCGGAGCCGAGCAGGCGAGCGACAAGCCACGCGTCTTTGCAATTACAACTTTGCCAACGTACATGCACTAATACGTATATATTTACAAATGAGTCGAAAAAAAAGTGCGTACGAGCAGCGTGGGATTGCCCAGGAGCGCGTCGGGAGGAGAGAAAAAAATCTTACATCCCGGAAACGCAGTTGAACGAGTGACTTCCCGTAAAGAAGCAAAAGCCAATAACCGACACGCCATTTCTTCTCACAGTACTCAATATTTTTTCTCCTATGCGCAGACCAAGTGGAAAAAAAACAAATTTCTATTTATTTTTTAGACAGATGCAAAGTTTTAACGAATCGCGAAGATTCTCGAGTCTCTGCGCGATTTAACGAGCCACGCATCGTTGAATATACTTCGCGTCTTGAGTCTTACAAAATTGATCGGTCCATTACGACATTTACAGGTAATTATAGTAAGCGCTTCGCCATTCCGAATCCTCCATGGGATTTATGCGTCTTTGAAATAGAAAGAAAAAACAAACACTAATTAGCAATAACTGGCCAATTAAACAAGCGGAGCTGGGGCAACAAAAATTCAAAGTTTATCGCACGAAATTGTTTTCTCAAAGAAAAAGCAATGAATTTTCTTTCCTGCCATAGAATTTAACAATTGTCATTACTTTTATTCCCTCGAATGAATCCAATCAAGGGCGCGGAATATAATTATTGCTTAACAATCTCGAACATCTTTTTGCAGCGATAATTACCGCACGTACCAATTCCGCTAAGATCCGAGCGCGCTCGGAACGCAACAAAAAATTGAAATGGCGGAAATAAAGATGCTGCGAAAAGAATAAGAGGAAAAAAAATGGAGAGAAAAGTTGAATTAAAAAGTTATCGTGTGTCTGCCGATGCTGCCACGTCGTAATCGCCGCAGTCTCTATAGTTACTATTATGCGAGAGTATCGTCAGCTATTAAAAACCGTTCGGTCATTACGACATCAGCCGGTAATTAGCAGCTACTGGTATAAATAAATTTTTAAATACAACTATATCTGTTCTCCGTGTCTTGTAATACGATCTCAAACCCGAGAAGAAAACGCGGATAAGGAGAAGATGGTGGAACAAAAAGCAAAAAAAAAAAAATACACACAAGGAGCAACGTGTACAAAACTTGAGAATTTCAAGCAAGATTGTGGTATCGCGCGCGTTCTTCAACTCTCGCGATAATATCTGAATATTCAAAGAATTTACAAGAACGAAAAATCTCTCAAGTTCTGCCTTTCCGTTACTTTTTTTCCCTGTTTTTCATTTTTTTTTCGTTTGGGTTTGTTAAGTTACGCGTAACGCTATGGCAGAACGAGTTCGTCCGGATTCTCATTCGAGTATAACACGCGCGATACACTGCATGGAGAAGCCCAGCACAAAGTCAATTAGCCTCTGCGAGTCCTCGCGCGCGAGCATAAACGCACATTTTTTTCTACGCCATATGTACGCAAATATCACATTCATATATGTATACGTTACATTTACACAGACACGGAAGTTGTAACACGAGCTCGCACTTATTGTTTCAGGCCTTTTCGTACTCTCGCGCGTTTTCAATTGGAATTACAAATTTAACGCGCTCGAAAGTGAAAACCGTCAATCGTCCGACGAGTTCAACTTCATAGAATAAACAATGGGCATGTTACACCTCGAAACGAGTTTCATGAATGATGCTGAAGTTTGCAACGTTGAAATGCATCGAAAAATATTGAATTTTATCGAAGATTCGTTCAATTTTCGATGTCATCCTAATTTTTCGAGCCGATATGCTTTTCGAATTGCAAAAATCGATCATTTTGCCATCGTAATTACAATTCTGCATTTCAATAATTATTTTTGTCGAAAATAAAAATGAAGTTCGTTGCATTCCAACGATGCAAACTTCAGAGTTTCATGAGGACGAAAAGACACTGAGAAAATCTAATTATTCCATTTATTTGGTCCTTAAGGACGTCCATGCCCTTAAAAGTGCTGAAAACGGGCTCGTCCATACAGATTTTTACCATTTTCGGTTTTTTTTTAATTTATTTTTTGACGAAAACGAAAATAAATGTCGAAACATTCGTTGCCATCGAAATTTTTGGGGTCAAAGCGACCCAGTGTGTACTCGTAGGGTCAACCTTGGAAATCCATGAACCGAAACAAGTTTATGGAACGGAAAAAAGATTTTTGCCTCGCGGACAGATCGCAGAATTTTTTTTCGTCTTCAGGAATCGTGCTCTTGGGTTTTCGAGACAGTAGCAGAGATTTTTCCGATGAGAGGAAAAGGTTTCGCAACAGAGACGAAAAAGTGCGCAGACAGAATGGTCGCGACCTTGGTGAGATTACTTTAATACGTGGTTAGGACGCGAAGTAAATTGTAGCTTGTGTAAGCCGAGTTCTGGTCAAACAGAACTAAACAATTAGTTTCAAAGTGACCGAACGAGCAGGCGAGAGAGTTTCCCTTTTATTTCGTCAGACCCAGCAGCGATCTTGGACAACTTACAGCCAACAAATGTGTGTGTACGTATTTATTTATTGTCGCGCCCGAGAGGCCTCTGTGCGGAACCGTTTCCGAGTCTCGCATCGCGGATTTCTGGCCAGAAACAATGTTCGCATCGTCGTTGCGTGTGTTTGTAAAAAAAAACTGAAAAAAACGACACGAAAGAGCGAATTAAATCAAAATTACGAATTTGCAACACGCACGAAAGTGAAAACGACCGAGAGATCAGCGCGGGGCGATAAGGGCGAATGGTTATAATCGCAGAATTCTAATGACAATTTCTTCCGAGTCAAATTTCATTTTTTACCTCGGAAATCTCGCAATATTTCGAAAAAATAGAAAAAAAGCTGAAAATTTCATCCTCGTTCGCCAAAATCAAGGCAAAAATGATTAAAAAATGGCTAAATAAAAATCGAGCGAGCGATTCGCCACGCCCTGAGCTTTTTCAACCGCTTAAAAGTCTCTCGGGACAAGACTTTTGTGTCCTGAATTCCATTGCCTTATTTCCACTTTTCTAAAGATGGTTCGCCGGAATTTAGCGGAGCAAAGCCGCGAAAACTCTCGAGACTCGTACGTGACGTGGTCGAAAATGTCCGAGACTCCGCGAGGAGATGTTCCCGGATGCCAGAGAGTACCAAAATATGTATAAATATGCTGGGGCTCTCGCTATGGTCCAGGAACGTCCGATGTCATCGTCCACTGCCATAATTCAACTAAGCTCCGTGTAATGCGAGTATATTTACACATGCATCACAGCAAGAGAGCGAGAGAGAGAGAGAGAGAGAAAAAATGATACCTCCTGTCTCTTTCATTTCGGACAGTACGTGGATCGCGAAATCGTGAGTTCCACGACCTCGCGCGAGCCCGCAGAATAGCGGAGGCAAAAAAAAGCGCATGGAATCGAGGGGAGCAACAAAATCACGTACAACAGCAGCAGTTGGGATGGGGAATTACGAAATTGGAGTAGCTCCGTCGAAAATTTGTGTACATGTTAATGAGGCTAGTTGTAAAGTTTCGTAAGAGCTGGAGATTCGAAACAAACAATCGAAACTTTGCCTACGACCTCAAAAGCGAATTGCACAGCAACGAATCGGGAATAAAAAAATTCAAGGGGCTGGTTTTTGGGAAAAAAGATTTTTTTTGCTTGAATTTTTCAATTGAAAATGAAATCGTACGATGTTGAAGTTTGCGGCGTTGGAATGCAACGAAATTCTCATTTTTATTGAGATTCGCATTAAATATTTGGTCGGGGACGATAAAACAATATTTTTTCAGAGTCCAAACCCAAAATCTACGAAAATTGTCATAACTTTTGAAATTGAACAAACAATTAAGGGAAAAATGTATTTTTTGTTTAAATTTTTCAATTGAAAATAAAATCGTACGATGTTGAACATCGTTGGAATGCAACGAAATTCTGATTTTTATTGAGATTCTTATGATATATTTGGTCGGGGACGATAAAACAATATTTTTTCAGAATCCAAACCCAAAATCAACGAGAATTGTCATAATTTTTGAAGTTGAACAAACAATTAATGGAAAAATGTATTTTTCGTTGGACTCCAACGTTGCGAACTTGAGTGTCATGAAATCGTGTGGATTGTGCGTATCGCGAGGAAGGAGATTGATCGAGTCTAAGGATGCCGAGGACACGGAGGTAGAGGTCTCGACCTTGGTATAAACGCAACAGGCAAGTAGAAATGGAACGTGTATGATCGGACACGATGTACTTTTCGCTACAGAGTCTCGCGCTGCTGTCTCGTGTTGCATGTATTGATGCTTAGCCTCTGTGCTATTATTTACGCTAAATTACGTAACGATCTTCGAGAGTCTATGACTCGAGGCTGATTGTCGAGCTTGTTAATAACGACTTGAGTTGTACTCGAGTGTGGCATCAACTCGAGACTCACGACCGAGACACACAAAAACGAACAAAGTATAAAAAAAAAAAATCTAGTAAATGCGAACGCGAAATATACGTAACGACAAAGATGATAATCACAGTCGTAATAATAATATCGCGCGGCCGAGGTTGATAGCCGGAGAGAAAAGGGATGAAAGATCGAGGAAACTTGTTGCATAAAAAGCATTTTAAAAATATATATATCCACATAACAATAATTACTTTTGCATGTAAAAGGCTCGCAAGGATAAATGCTCCCATATACCCCCGAGTTTGTTATATATTTTAACGCATTCCTCGGAATTACGATACCTTTATGTGTGCGAGCCATAAATTTAGAGCGCAAGTACGCGCCCTTGAAATTTTTCTTACCACCGTGCCGCTCCGAAGGATAAAAAAAGATCGTCTATTTTTCTTTTTCTTCCTTATATTTATTTTCCGTGAGAAGAATGAGCGATGGATTATTTACCGGCTTTTAAGGGAATTTTCAGTCGCCAATTTTCAATGGAGTTTCAATTTGTTTTATAAAAAATTATTACTCTGAAGTTTGCATCGTTGGAATGCAACGAAATTCATTTTTATTTTCGAAAAAAATAATTATTCAAATGCAGAATGTAATTACGATGATAAAATGATCAATTTTTGCCATTCAAAAAGCATATTGGCTCGAAAAATTTGGATGACATTGAAAATTGAACGAATCTTCGATAAAATTAAATATTTCCTGATTCATTCCAACGTTGCAAACTTTACGATGCAACGTAAAATTAGAATGCAATGAAATTCTGATTTTTATTGAGATTCTTATTAAATATTTGGTCGGAGACGATAAAACAATATTTTTTCAGAATCCAAACCCAAAATCTACGAAAATTGTCACAATTTTTGAAACTGAACAAACAATTAATGGAAAAATGTATTTTTCGTTGGACTCGAACGTTGCGCAAACTTTAGCATCATGAAAAATTCGAAACTCAGTTTTCTGCAGGTTTTTCGTTGTTGCTGCTCGCCAGAAATAATAGTAGAGTCGGAAAATATTGAGTTTGAGTGAAACGAGAACGGGAGGTGTTAGCGTGGGAAGTTGCGGAGGTTTTTATCCGCTTATCGGCGTTGCCCGCATAAAAGTCCACTGACACTCGGTCGCTGTATCGTCCTCGTGGCTCTCCTAGCCCCTTTCCTCCAACGCGTTGTTAAAATGTATTTACGCTGCTCGCGCAAAAATATACAGACTTTTATCTATCGAGGCTGAGAATAGAAAAAAGGAAGAAAAGAAAAAAACGTGCGAACGCATAATGGAACGCGAATAATGAGCAGTTGTTGGCTGGTCGCTCGCGACGGACGAATATCCTTAAATATGACGAAGCTCGTTCGCACGATTTGTATGGAAAGCACGATTTACAATCATTTCCGCACGCATTTCATTATCTAATCCAAATCTCGAGCATTTCGCTTAAATATTCAAATCGACGACTCGAATGAATTGAATTCTAAACAAAAAATGCACAAATTCATATGGAAAATGGGTGCATAACGGTTGCATTTTATTCAACCTGAAGTTTTGACCGACATCGCGGTAAATTTCATGCGTGCACGCTCCTCGCTCGCGCAACCCACCGCGATCGATCTTTTCATCAGGAATTTGCCTGGTGCTTATCGCGACGCAAACTTGTGAAATTTTTCTGACGTATTTCCAAGAATCTATACACATAAATAAACGATAAGAGCTCAAGTCCCTGGAATTTCTTTCCGCACCGATCTAAATGTGCATATATTTGGAAAAAAATATTATTAACAGTGATAAATAAAACGCGGACTATAAATCTTGAGTCTCGAACCGATAACGGAAGAGAAAAATTTGACGGCGAGACTGGATATCGATGTGTTGACGTGGAAAAATTGACGTTGAATGTAAAAAGTTGAATTTTCCAAAGAATTAAAATCAGAATTTCACAACAATGACGTTTTTTTCTCTCACAAAGTCTTGGTAATAAAAAAAAACACAATGGGCAGTTTTTATTGAAAGATAAAGGAGCGTTAAAGTGAAAAAAACGAGCTAGTAAAATGGCGGGGGATTGCGGTGGGTGAATAAGGCGAAGAGAGATAATCCAGGCTCGTATAGAAACGAAGGGCTGAGTGAGGAATCCCGCAGCAGCACGGCATGAACATATACAGTCCGCCCGGTTATGAGGAATGTGATAGCTCGTAAATAGCTAATTGCTTGAGACGGTGTATGCTCGCGCGGGAAAAGCTTGCTCAGCCATGACTGCAATGAGCAGGGACTTGGCAGACACTTGTGAGCGAGATAGAGAGCAAAATATCGAGAGGGACAAACGAGATCGCATTGTAACCTGCCAGCGTGCGTCTCGTGTTACTCGCACGACGGAAGGACATCGAGATCGAATACATGCATCGCGAAAGTGCATATAAAACCAATAAAAATAGCAAACGTCAAATAATCCAGACTTTCCCACGGCTGCGGAGTGATTAATAAGACGTCAATGAGTCGACGTATCAATTATTCAAAATGGCGTGTCAGGAATTACGTAAAAGTGCAATTTTTCTTTTTCTCAAGCCTTGATCGCAGAAATCTTATGAATTTTCCAAAATTCCGCCCTCGCCGCGAGCAGCTCGAAGAAAAATCAGACAAAATTTGCATGATTCATGCGTTTGGTCGAAATTACACTCGGTCGATGCGATAAGTGTCGAGGAATTCATAAATAAATTGAATGCCAGAGGACAATAAATATCATTATCAAACTAGAAGGAGCTTTTAAAATCTTGATGACTTTTCTCTGCATTGGGTGACGTGTCATAAAAAATTAATGAGCAAAAACGATAAGTGGCGTTAGTCACCGCGAGTCTCGTCATCGCGCGCGGTAACAGAATGAAAAGAGAAAAAAAAAGGCCAAAATTCATTACGATTGCATATTAATCGAGTTGGTAATGAAAAAAGGGATTAAAACGATGATTGAACGTTGTGCTGCGCTGGAGAATAAAGTTCAGCCGAATGCACAGCCGCGATACTGAATTATTTAGACTTTCTCACTTGCGGAACTCTCAATGCGAATCGCTTGGATGTTTTCTCTCAAACGTCGCGCAACACACGGTAAAGCTCTGTATACACGAGTCCCCAGAGACTTTATTAGCGAGAGCAGCATCTTCGAAATGGAAAGATTGAAACTAGAGATCGAGATTGAGATCGAAACGTTTAAACGCGGTGATATCTGTGAAATCGTGCGGACGCGCCTCGTCACAAAATCGATCTGCCAAGCGTAAAAGTGGCTCGATCTCCCTTATTCGCGGATGCTGCGCGTTACTCTCATCCTCCAACTTTACCACGACACTTTCATCTCTTCGATCCGAAATTTCTATCCAGCCGTTCGCCGCATTAATTTCATTTTCTTTGGTTTCAGCAAAAACCAACACCGAGACTATAAAAATTGTGGCCGCGCCATGAAGACAATCGAAAGCGAGCTCGAAGCTTTCAAATATTTTCTCAATCGTTTCAATTCTTCGAATTATCTTTCGATTTCGAAAAACCGCAAATTATCAAAACCCTAAAAATCAATTTTCGTTTTTTTTTTGTAAAGATATTTTAATAGTTGGGGTCAAAACGACCCAGTGTGCACTCAAAGGGTCGAATATCTTAAAAAAAAAAAAATTCTCGGTTTAGGCACATTTTCCGATATTTAGAAATATTGTTTGAAAGAAAATGGTGAGCGCGATGAATGGAGAGCAATGAGGACGAATGTCAGGGCAGAAAGCGGTTGTAAACGCGTGAGCAGGGCAAATAATGGTGAGTGTGGAGCTAATTTGACAATTGAGAACAAGCGATGATTGGCCTTATCCACCGACAAGGCAATTGCTTTTCAGTGGTTTGGTATTGCGGTTTATGGTCTTGTATATATTGAGATTTGTGGGCAAAAGTAGAAAGAGCGAGTGCGGTGAGGTGAAGGAGACAGAAATGGTGTGGCGCGAGCGTTTGGACAACATTCGTTCGAGTATGCGAATTAAAGTCTTGTATACGCGTACAGCGAGAGTCTCATTGGGCATTATACGAGTTAGAAAACGAGGAACGAGGATTCAGCAGAGAGGCCGCCGCCGCCGCCTCGAGCGCGGGGGCCACACATTTCTAGCATTTAACGCTCCTCGAGCTCGCTCCGTTCCAGTTTTCCTTTCCACGCGACACGTTGCCCATAATAATTCGTCTCTGCTGTTGCTCGCCCTTACCGAGTCTATCCACGCCTTCATTTATCTCTTTTCGCATCGTACATCGCGCCCTCCTTATTGCCCCTCATTTTCTCCACATTTTTATCGACCGACGTGTGTAATTGCGTTTTTCTGCCTCGTCCTCCTTTTCAGACGCAATTTTTACCCTCTCGCAATGTCCGCAATTCGTTTTTCGACCGGAAAAAAATTTGTCAACGAGCTTCCGTGTTAATTTTTTTAAATTTATTCTGTTTTGGTAGAAAAATGGGAGTTTTTTGTTGTTGATCAATTTACGCCGCGATTAATTAGCCGGGGGAAATCGAGTGTGGAATTTCAATTTCTAAAAGTAACAAGACGCACTTTTTCGATAGCCTGGGAACCAGTTTTCGTAAAAGTTTCAATAGCCGGACTCTCTATGCGTCAAGTATGAATTTCCACTTTTCACATACGTGCCAAGTACATAATAATCCCCTCGCAACGTGTTATGTGCTCGAGAAGTATGTCGCGAGTTGCAAACTACATACATGTATAAGAGAGAGGAGATTGTTCGAGAGTGAGTACGAAATGAGCGCCTTTTTACCTTTTTTTATCCCCTTTCGTGACGATATTTACGAGCGAATTTGCGGAACTTACACTTTCCGCTGATCATTTGCATCTGTGCCTTATTTCGCGTTTACGTCAACGTTCACCTGATTATTATAATTCAACGATTTGAGCGCGGGGTCAGAAAGCCAGTTAGAAACGTCGATTTAACCGGTCGAATCATTTTTTGTCTTCCCCAATAAATTCAAACGCGTCGATATTTCGCTATAAACACGGTGAACTAAATATTTTTCGATAATTTCAAAACTTTCGTAATTTTGCCAGTTTTAGCAAAATTTACGATTGGAAGGACAAAAATGAACTTTTCGAAGAAATTTTCTAGAATATTTCTCGCTGCAATGACAAAATTTGTTGTGATTTTGAAAAAGTCACTCGTATCGGTTCTCGGAAGGAGCGAGATCGATCGGTAAGATTCGTTTTTGCTCGGGCTATTTTAAACCTTTTTGTATGTTATAGCGAAGCTTGCGGCATTATTAAACGACGGATCGTCGCGTACGAGGAGACACGGACAACCTTACCGCGGTCATTCCACATTGTACGAAGCTGAATGTGTTCCTTGGTATAAATTCTCGTGTCTATGTTTGTGCTGCGTGCACGAAGACTTCGAAGTAGGTTGTTCACCTGTCCGTCAGAGTGTTGGGCACAGAGAGAGAGAGAGAGAAGGACGTACGCGGTGAGTTTGTGCGTTAGTCGCGCGGGTACGAAGAAACGTAACGAGAAAAGTTAACCGGGTGAACCAGCTGCGAGAACAGATGTCAGACAAGACATCACGCGGGGGTTTCTATATCAGAGTCTCGCTCGTGTATATAGAACTCTCGAGTACGTGCATACTCGATAATCGTACACAAGGATCGTCGTCGTTTTCCCGTGAGCGCGCGATATTCCATTGTCGGCTAAAAATCCGATCACGTGTGCACGTGCCTCAAACTCGATACAAGAAACTGAGGAATGCGATCGCGCGCGGCATCGATCGACCTGGCAAATACGGGTCAACGCCATTTTTATTTCATTCCGACAAATTTCAATCCTAAAACACGCAACGAGGCTGGACCAGAACAATTTGGCAAATTCTCTTTCGTTTTGGAATACGTTGGCAGCAAAGTCGAGACGCGACCCTCGTGCTTCCTAATTCCGTCTCTCGTCTCTAAGAACTCAATTTCGCTGTAGCAATTATGTCCCTCTCTCTGATTCTCTTTCTCGAGGCGGCGAATCATCGCTCCAGCAGCATTCCTCGCTAATGACAAACGATCCAAGTGCGGCACCGAGAGCAACTATACCCTAATGAATATATACATGTATATCGCGTACTCCTTCGGGATTTTCTTGGCAATAATCGCGAAAGAGCTACCGCCGAGCTACCAACTCTTTATTATTACGATCGGGATAGCTTGCTCCATCTTTCTGAATTATTCAATTCCATTGTTCGCTAATTTCTACGAGACAAACTGCAACGGGGCGACAGAAAAAATGTGCAAATACGAGCCCTCGCTATTTAAACCGCATCTTGAGAAATTTTTCACGCTTCCTCGTAAAAAAAAGAAAACAAAATGGAAAAAAATTCATTCAAACCTCCTTCTTGGGTCAATTTGACCCGAGGCTTTATCAAATCTCGAAAATCAAACATTGTTGGGGTGAAAATGACCCAGAGTGTACTCGATAGGTGAAAAATTGACAGTTTTTTTTTCCAGTCGCGGTAATAATTACAAATAATATTGACAATGAGTTTTTTTTATCTGTAATTTGATTCCGCGTGTCCCATACATTTGGGTGAGATGGAATTATAATGGATCGTGTCGAGTCAGCGATTTTTGGCGTTATCGATGCGCGATCGGATATTTCGAAACTGTATTACGATGTTACAGTTGGATGATATAATGCGTTTGAGAATCGGAGCGATCGCGCGAGAGAAGGATCGGAATAGTTCACAGTCGATCGTGTCAAGATTTAGAGAGAGAGGGAGAGAGACTAATTGATCGAGGAGCTGCTGCGAAATAGATCTGAAGAAATGAAAAAAGGTATATCGAAATAAAGAGTTTCGTAGCGCGCGGGGCAAAGAGTGAGAGTTTGAAGGTTGTTGCAATTAGGCTCCTGGGAAATATAATCGAGAGTCGATGTGTGTGTATTTTAATGTTCTCGCGAGTTGCACACACGCGTGTATAGTTAAAGGACTCGGGAAGGTGAGCGATGATCGCGATTAATAATTCTGCCTGTTACGTGTGGCAAAAGTTTGTAGTCTCGTAATACGGATGCTCGCGCGCGTAACGACTGTACCGAACGAGTCGAGTTTGGTCCTTGGGGAGGAGAGAAGAAAAAGTGACAATGGCTCTCGAAGAGATAAAGTAAAAAAATGTTGAATATTCGATTTTTCAAACGGAACAGCCAACCGCGCGCGGCTCTGGAAATAAAGATGAAGAAAACGAGATACTGGGCAAATAAATAATTGTACCAAGTGCGTTGGCTCGAATTATAATCTCCTTACGAAATAACCTCACGAATAGGCCGCCTGCGATTCGTCTTTTGTCGATCCGGAGAAAGGTGCGTCCTTGCAATCATCTCGCGGCGTCGAGTTATCGACGCCAGTGAAAGAAAAAGTGGAAATTGTGTACGAATGACGCTCATGGTCAGCGATGAGAAATAATAATAGAAAAGGAAGAATTTGATGGATTTCCCTTACACCAATGCCCCAGAAATTTCTCCTCCATTTACATTCGCGTGGTGCTCAAATAATAATCAACATTTTGACGCTCATTCGGCTTCGATTAAACTCGATTATCGTAATTATCGATTTCGTGGATTTTGATTGATCGCGAGTTTCTCGATTAATTACTCGCTCCGGGCAAAGTGTTGCAAAATGAATTAGATTTTTTTTACGATTTAGACGTTGCGAAGTTTTCGGAACGAATTATCGTTCGAAAATCATGTGGAGCAATGATCAAACGAATATTCAAAGATTCCTCGTCCTTGCTACGACCCGGAGAGCTCCGGAGGTTGGCAGACAACATAAAGGTTATGCGCCGGAGGAGAAGAGTCCTGAGATAAAATAGAGAGTAAAAACAGGGAAAGGGAGAACGTGGATTGTATCGAGACTCCTCGCGCGTGTCCTTTCTTTCCTTTTTTCCAAGGAGCCAACGGCATCAGCCTGCTTTATATATACTCGTTGCGACGGTCTCGCGCGGTTCCCATGGGGGCCCATCGACAACAAACTCCAGAGAGACCTCCTCCGCGCGCGCGAGATCGCTATATATTTTCTATGCAATCAATGCGGCTGTATCCGTCAACCCACACACGTCACTTTGGCCTGTTTCTTCTGCTGAACCTTCGCGCGATGCAGTTTTAATGCATTCACTAAATACTGCGCGCTCGAGCTTCAATTTTTTCGACCCCCGCGTCTCGATCATCAAATTTTCCATTCGCATTTCATATCGACACAAAAAATTGAACGCTCCGTACGAATTCATTTTCGTGGGCATGAAATTTCTCTTATCTCTACGCATTAACGATATCGTCGACGCATTCATGCGAATTTAAAGCAAAATGAATGTTCGACAAATACAAGATTTGCTATCGGCCTCTTTCGCGAGTTTATCTCTCGTTTTTATTGAGTTATTAAACATCCTGTGCCTCGGGCTCTCGTTCTCCATCACCCGAATTGTAAAGTTTTTGAAAAATTTACGAAATATCAAGGAAAAAGTTGCAATAAAAATGTCAAAGTTGCAGGAAACTTGAAATTGTATTAAAAATGTTTAAAATGAGGGAAAATTTCATTAGACCGATCGTGTAAATTAGAAGAACAAGTCAAAATTTTTGTGGAACGATTTTCCTGCGTCGATCAATCTGAGTTTGTTGTGTCGAGCGATCTTTTGAAATTGAAAAGATTAGTCGAAGATGAAACGATTTTATGGTCGTGTAGCTCCGGAGCGGGTTTGACACGGCGAGCCAGGTCGGACGCGAGGACAACGGGCTAAGCTTTACGGTTTAAGTGGATAAAGACAATTTTATGGTCCGCTACGTTGTGCCTCGCGAGCACGGAAGTCACTGTCGTCGTCGTCTTTCATTCTCATTTTGTTCCTTTCTTTATTTACACGGATACGAATATGGTTGTTCAAATGTCGCCGCATAAGGGCAAGGCGAACGCGCGCGCGTGGCTTTCTTTCGCGGAGCAGACGACCAAGACGTCTTTTAAACGCTTGTACAGTGTCAAGTTTTCTTTGTCCGCAGGCCCGATGATTTAACTACCGAATGACGCTCGTGCCGTTGATACAAATTTTTCCCTCTCCCCACATCGCGACACGAGTTCCAAATCTCCGAATTCAAATTTTTCAAAATTTATCAATTTTATTGAAAAAAAATTGAAATTTATTTTTTAATTCAATTTTTTTTGGTTTTAATCGAACCCAACTTGAGCTCAGCTCGAAAATATTGACGCGCAATGGCCAAACCATGTTAAAAATTGAATATTTCATGAAACTAAATTTTTCGTAATTATCGTCATCAGATTCGAGAACGGAAACAAAGTTGCCTGAGCAGCGTGTGGAAAAAAGTGATCTCGGGAGTCGCAAAAAACGGAAGAACGTTGTAACGGCAAAAAAAAAAACAAGCGAAGAATTATGTTGTGGCTTATGTAACGAAAAATTGTGCAGACTCGTACGAGATGAATTTTCGAGTAAAAAACAAACTTTTTAATAGTGTAAATTGTTCGGCGAAGATGATAATTGCCCGCGAGTACCAGAGTCCCGTAGAAATTTAATTGCACGTATATTACGATGTTTGACAAGACCGATGAGCTATTCATTTCGCGATCGAAAGAAATTTCCGTGAAATTCATTTCGATCTCGTGGCGTACGTAATCGCGCGCGAGCAATAAAAAAATAATGAAAGCTTTGCACGCGAATTCGCTCGATCTTGCCGAACCTAAAAAAAACGTCCAATTTCTGGAGTTTTTAATTTGAAAATAATTTCGTACCTCCTTATCCGAAATTTATTGTTCCCAAAGACCATCGTGTTGATGCTTCCGACGATGTTGTAAACTCCAAGATTCAACATTTGGTCTTCGGGCCGTTTCAGGCTTTTTAGATCCTCAAGAAAAAGTCGCGAGTGTTGATATCGATGATTATCCGATAAGAAAACACACACTTTGAGAATGGAGTAAAAAAGGAAAAAAAACACTTGAAAATTAAGGGAAAAATCGCACCCACTGCACCCAAATTATCGTTCGATCAACATTTTTCGATATGCAGAATAATTTACTCGAACAACACTCGTGACTATGATTTTTTGTGCGTTCTTTGTTCATCGTGTCGGTGAGAGCATGGCCTCAGCGGGATCGTATTAACGGCGACTTTATATTTCACCTGCCAATTGTAAAGACGGTTATTTTCACGCGACACAGACATTTACGAGAACTAAATGAAGCGACGCTCGCGGCACTTTGGTCTCGAAAGCCGATTGTATTCCGATAAACGAAATAAATTGAATGCGCGCGCGCCCGATTGATTTATTGACGATAGATCGAGCAGGAGGGAAGAGCGAGTTTTTTTTTCGTTTGTCCGTATCGCGTACACGTTTCAAAGTTTGATGCTAACTGCGCGGGTGCTGTCAGCGGAATGAGACGCATAGCAGACTGGAGGCTCGAGAGTCTGAAAGCGAAGAACGCGAGAGGTGAGTCCCGCAAGCGCAAGCGCTCTCTTGCCACGGTGGAGGAGGACTCGCGCGACCTGCTGGTGTACGTTGGCCATTGCCGTTGTACACCGTCGGCACACACCGACACACGAGGGGAAGGGGCACCGCGATGCTAAAAAGAAAGAGCGAGAGAGCGAGAAAGCGGACTATTTATTGGATCAAAAGTCGCGCGAGGTCTGGAACGTCTCGCGCGACGTAGAGCCTGCAATTTTTCCTCCTTTTTTATTTTTTCACACATTGTCAGACCGAGAAGCTTCGCGTATTAAAATTTAATTAGCACAGAACGCCGTCGCGCCTCCAAATCTTCTTCTAAGACGGTGCTAATGGATTTTTTCCATCGGACATTCAAAATCTTCTCAATGCCCGAAAAGCAAAACTATCGAGATGAATAACCGAGTCTCGTTTTTTTTTCCTATTCAAATATTTCGAAAAAAATAAAAAATCAACAGTTTCTCGCATAGAAAAATATTTTTTCAACAAAATAATTTTGTTGCGGCGAGATTTAACGATTGAAATGTTAGTTGGAGGCAAATATAATGGGTCTCGATTTGGTAATAGTAAATCGTGACTAATTAACAATGATTTGTAACTGACATTTGTATTCACCGAGATCGAGATGATATCGAACTTATTGTGCTCATCAAATTCATTGTAATGAAAATTCGTATATGAAAAGCGCGATTACGAGCGTACGAGAAGTCCTCGCGGACACAATATATAGAAATACATAATAAATACATGGCTATATGCATGGGGATATTATAAATAAAGGATGCTCCTCGCATTCCCGAGTAATAACGGGTCTGGTGCGTGCATGTGATACGCCGTCTATAGCCTCGGTTGTCTGTGGTTATGAGAAAAGGGGAGAATCGATCGACCGATCGAACGACGTCGTCTGCTTTCTGGGCCCTGCGCACACCGTAACATCAAAACCGCGCGGCATCTCATAAAAAACGAAAAGCTAAAGCATAGAGGAGGAGGAAATAATCGCTTCGGGCGTTTGTCGTAGGTAAGTGAGACGCAAACGCGCCTGGACCGTACGAAAAATCATCCTCTGACTAAATCTCGTTCGATTACATTTTCAACTCGCTCAAACGTTTATTTTCAACGCCTGCTCTCATATTGAAAGACGAAAAATCATCATTCTTTTGCGCCTGCATAATAAAACACGCTCGACTTGATTTTATCCGCTGCCATGGACCTACGTGTGCGTCTGTCTCTCCCAGTCACTATCGTTTTATCGCCCTGATGCATCCTATCGCATAAATACACACACACACTCGCGCTCACGTCGGCTCGTACTCTCGATGACGTTGTTGCTTTCAGCGCACATCGCGAAACGCACGGGTTCAAATTGCATTCACTCAGTCTCAACGAATCGATTTACATTATACACTGCAGGCCAAAAGTGCATTCGAATTTGCCAAAGTCTTTCATGCAAGAGTCGCGAATTCGTCAATTTCCGTGAAAAAAAAGTTTTCTTGTAATTGTAATTGGATGATTTGGTAATTAGTGAATAATTGGGCGTTTTTTCGATCGCAGGAAATGCGGAATGCGAATTTGTACAAATTTCGAGAAATTTTCAAGAGGATTCTCGAAATACTCGAACGTGTTTTTGTAAAACGGATCGTGAACTTTGTATGGGATTGAAGTTTCGTGTGTATTATTGCAAGATTCGTTGAAACAACTTTTGAGCGATATTGTACAAGAATTAGTGTATACGGCCGTTACGAATAGACGAGCAACTGCGCGGAGAGTTTAATAAGAGGGAAAACGTAAGAAAGCTGGACGTACGAAGTTTACGCATGGACCGCGATGCACCGGGCGCTAGAGGAGAGCGAGGAAGATGCACCGCGCGTGTATATATACACGGCAGAGAGTAGAAGTTTTGCGGCTGTCGAGGACGCTCAGAAACGTAACTGGACGTAACGCAAAATGGCTCTTGGTCGACGATATACTTGTATACATTTATATACGCGTATATATAGTGAGAATATGCGGGCAATAGAAACAAGAATTCTTAGTGTCTTGGTGCGATGCAGCGGCGCGCGCGGTTGCACCGCACGAGACTTCCGTGTAAAGATCGCGTTCTTCGCTCTCTCATCGCGTCTCCCTAGTCGCGTCTCTCTTTCGCTCCTGCTTTTCCTATATCGTTCATGTTCAACATCTTTTCTCGTACGACCGCGAATATAACGCAACGCGCTCGGTTTACGCGCGTCGAGGTTGATGCACGCGCCCCGCCACATTTTATTCAAAAAAATCAAATAAAACAACCAGCAACAACTAATGGATCTTATGTCAGCCATAAAATCTGTATCTACGTATCCAGGGTGGTTAATTTTTTATGCCGCGTTTGCAACTGTAAGGGTTAGCAGGATTAACGGTGCGCGCGCGATCAGCAGGAAAAAGCGATAAACTCGTTCGGCCTCGAAACCGAAAAAACATTCAATTGAAATTGCACGTCGGATATTCCATCGATAACGAAAAATGTCAAATATTATGAAAAAAAAAGAACATCGTCAACGCGATTCCGCGCGTTATCTCTGGCATCAACAAAGCGCCAGTCGATACGAGTGCTCGGATTCTCTTTGTGTGTGTACAAAACAACAAATTTCGAGTTGACGAAGCACGATCGAGCCTCGATGAGAAATATAATTGAAAAAAGGCAAAACAACGATTTTCAATGATTCATTCGGCGCGAAATGCTTCCGCCAAATTTCGTCAGTCCCGCGAGCGTTTCGCGTATATTGAACAAACAATTCGACGTACCTCATCGCACAACAAACTCCGAGGCTGACCATCGGCATCGAGTGGATTCGAGTTTTTTCAATCGGAAATCTCGCGCGATTAAAAAATCAATTTTTCATTTTTTTGCCTCCTCAACGACGAGTCTCGTTATTCAACTCGAATATACGCTTTTCATCGTGCACACTCGTGTCACTGGGCGCTCGTTCGCACCAGCTTGTGATTTTATAAAGACGCGCGTAATAATGTACGCTTCTCGGTAAATAAATGAACAGACACACACACGCGTGTATAAACAAGAGTATGAATGACGTGCCACGCGCGCGAGAGAATTCTCTTTGCTATTCCGGTCGATGTATGGCCCTGAAATCACTCTCGAGAGAGTAAAAAGCTGTTTAGCCATCGAATTTAGTCTCCAAGGTCAGGCTCGTGTTCCGGGCGAAAATTGAAATTGAGGAGCGACTCGCATCGTGTAAGAGAAAAGCTCCGACACGCGGGACTCGCGAGTGCAACGAGAAATTACGACAAAGGGTCTTAATAGCTTTTACCTTTGTACAGAGTTTAGTTTCGCCAGGGGATTCCGTTTATGGTGACCGACTTTGTCGTTTAGGAGCCACAAGATGAGGATATTTTAATAGCGCGAGGGCAACTCTGCTCTTTACGAGCCTGAACTTTTACTCGCGGCCAACAAAAGTTGTTCGTGCCTCGATGTATCACGGCGAATATCGAGTCGACGAATGCAGCGAGATAAAAAAATCAGATCGAAAATAAATAAAAATCAAGTTGCAACTGAAATTGGTCAATTATGCATTTTCACCATATTTTCCATTCTCACTCTCCAACGATTCTTCAATGCACATCGCGCGCGATCTATATACATGCAAGACGCGCATAAATAATACATCGCGCGCGGTATAAAATGAAATCTGGAAGTGCGTACGGAAGGATGAACATCAGGAAGTTGTTGGTACTCTTACCGAAGGTGCATTTTGCATTATTTTTCTTCCACGATGCACAATACTCGCGCCTGCACTATTGAGAAGCGAAATTCCGTATATACACACGAGCCATAAGATTATTTTCTTTCTGGTCTCTGTGCGAACGAATCGACGCGAGAAAACGAGCTCGCGAGCAGTTCGCGAGGCAAAGAATAAGAGAAACTGGTGAAAGAATAAAGGAGCATCGAGTAAATCGAAAATTCTGCAGAAAGTTGCGCCTTAGAAATGAAAAATATTGTGAAAATACCAAAAATTTTGAAATTATCCAAAAATATTTAGTTGTTAACCAAAAAATTTATTTTTTCCTCGTCCGTGCTAGTGTCGTGGCTTTGTGCAAAGACTTTTTAAAGTCTCGCGTGTGCCATATTACCCCAGCTCGGTTCCCTTTTACGCCGACTCTATAATCCTGTTGGGAAGTCTCCCGAGAGACTCTTTGGAGTGCCCTCCGCTGCTGCTGCCGCGAGCAGCAGGAGAAGGACTCTCGGAGAGTTGGCCGACGCGCATAACGGTTAATACTCTTCTGGTCAGGCTGTGTGTATATCTATATGGATATAAAAGTGCGCGACTGCGGTAATAATGCCGGACAATTTGTTGCCGGCTCTTCCTGTGCTCGGCGAGTGTCACCGAACTCTCGGGCAAAACAGTAGCAACAGAAGCAGCGAGTTGAAAAAAAAAGTATTAAAAAATGAGGAGAGAAATAGCGAAGTTGCGCGGAGGAGGATTATTTTCAGGATTTACCGTTTCTTCAGGCGGTTGCGCTCTGTGAATTTCGTCCTATAGCTGGCGCTCGTAATTTTTGGCGCTTTCGTTGTTTCCCGCGGAAATTATCTCGCGAGATACCAAAATCGCGGTCATTCCCTCAAAAGTTGATTAACTTGTTGTTTCAATTGTCAAGATTCGTGCTCGTCGCAGCGAACCGAGAGCGAAATGAAATATTCGGATCGAATTAACGGCGTCGTAAGAGGCTGCTCGCGTTTCAGCTGCGAATCGCGTCATCGCTCTGTTCAAACAAAGAGGAATTCTTAGCTTATCGCTTTACTGTATTATTTCGCGTGATAAAAGATTTTTGTTCATCGAATTTTCTACGCTCGAGGATTACCAAATTGAACGTGTTGCGAAAAACACAAAAACGCGCCGCGCGCACCAATACGACGCAATTACGAGCTTGATTGAGACATTCGGTCTCTAAATCTTTCGTCAATTTTTCCTTCCTTTTTTTTCGCCTATACTTTCGGATGCAATAAAAGCCAATTTATGCGGAATAATAAATCGGACGCAGAAATGCGCGCGCGCGCACCTCCGATCCATATAATTGACCCGGATTTCTAACGAGTTGAGCGCACTTCGATCGCGCCCGCTCGCGGGTTAACGAGTCGGGCGAGTCTCTCCCCTGTCTCCGAATGATCGACCACTCGATTTACATTTTTTCTATACCGCCTATATTTAGCGATACCGATTTATCTCTCGATTGCCATAATTCCCTCACTTTATTAACTCACTCACGACATTTCAATTTTGACGCAAACTCCCCGACGCTAATTGCTACACAAGTGTCGACTGCATATTTATGAAACGAAAAAAAAACAGCACAGTCGTTGCTCGCTCTCGTAATGAATTCGCGTCCGGTCAATCGTCACTTTGTTTTGTCGCGTCGAACAATAAATCAGACAATTTCGAGTTTTTATTGGCGTCTCATCATTTTGTCATCAAGTTGTCGAAAAATCGTCGAGATTTAGTACAAAATTCGGTCGTGACGCTACGAAAAATCTTCAGATCGATGAGGAGCAAATTTCTTCGCGAGATTATCTCGCGCGTTGCATAAATATTGCGGAAATGCAATTAATCGAGCCAATTAAATTCGGTTCAACTAATAAATGGGAATAGTGGATTTTAGAGTCGTTTGGTAGTTAATCGAAAGAGAAATAATGAATTTCTCGCGCGCCTGGAAACACCTGCAGAAGCCCCTCGGAATTATATACTCCCTTTCGCGATATAAAACGATCTGCGTATATTTCGCCTTTTCTTAATTTCCCCTTTCGTCCAACGCGATCCCTCATACACACGGACCTGAATTGTTTCAATGTGTGCGGTACTTGCGCTCGCGTTTATTTTCATATCTACATATATACCGAACCGAGCGCTTGTTAGCCCCGTTTTTTTCGATGTCTCGGTACGATAGTAACGCGTGTACGCGCGGTAACGAGTTGAGGGACTTTTGCGCGACTGGATGTTAAGTGATAGCTTGTTGTCGCGCGCCCGGTTGTTCCCCACCGCCTCGCCATCTTTATTTATTTATTTATCGAGTTTTATATTATTATAGATATCGCGTATCATCGCCATCTACGGACCAACTCTTTGTATCGAGCATCTATGCGATCGCTGTCGCGATACAGCTTTGTTCACAAAAATTGATCGTTTTTTAGATCGTCCAAATCCATCGACATCAATGCTCGAAAAATTATTTCAAAAAATGATTTCACTATCACAAAATTATTTTATTTAAGAAGAATTTTCTGTCATCAAGAATTTGGAATATTTATTTTCCAATTTTTAAGATTTCCCATCCAAACGCGTGTAAATTCTTGTCGCGTTTCGTTTATGAGTTGCAAAAAAATGTGTTTAGGATTCTTCTCAAAAAATTTCGGCTCACAGCCTCATTTTTTTTTTGCAACTCGATTTTTCCAATTTTTTAACGAATCCTGATTAAAATTTATACGCGTTTAGATGGGGAAAATAAATAAAAAACTTGAAATTAAATATTTTAAATACTACACAGCAGAAAATTTTCCTTCATAGAACAAAACTGTTTTGGTGCCAAAATTGTGAAAAAATCCGACAAAGGATGACGAAACTTTTATGGAATTTCGTGGAACTTTTTTCGATTAATCCGGATATAAGAGGAATTAAACGTCGCGTCAATTAAAGCTCGTGAGATATCGAGGAATGAGGGCAAATTGGCGTGGCAATTTGTGACCGCGATAAAAAGATTAGAGCCCCTTGAATCAGCCATCGTGTGATTTGGCACTCGGAGCCAAAGGGCAATTTTGTATCGGCCTGTATCGTGTGGCTATCGAGGAAGACCACGATGACCCTGTAACCGTGGACAGCGAGGTCGTGTGGTCTCGCGGGCACAACGTGTGCCCGCGCGCGCAAAGCCGCAGGTGCATTCGAACGCCGGAAACTAGTTTTGCACGAGCGCGCTCGTCTACATGCGCGCACGCTAGACTCGGATAAATAAACGCGCCACAACAAGATTCACCATTTGTTTATAAATTGCTTACAAACAAATGGCGATTATGCGGCAAAGAGAAAAAGAAAAAATTATCAGGCAATTACATTTTTACCGCCTCGGGAACTTTCCGAGCACAAACAAGATCGTTAGGCTGCTGGAATGCACAAATTACGATAAATCAATCGACCCTGAATCGAGACGAACGGCTCGAATTTTATTTTCCGCCTTTTTTTTTCGATTCTAAAATAAAAATCGTCAGCACTGCTGGAGAAAAAACAGAATTTCGTTGCATTCCGCGTGATGCTGAATATCGAGAATGAAATTGATCTCGATGACGCGATTAGACGAGCTAAAGAGAAAAAACAAGATAAACTGGAGTGCGAGAGTGTACGTGGGCGTTACCAGTGCGTGAAAAGCCAACAATTAAGTTCAATAATCGAAAATCGTTTGGATAAGTAAGGTTACGAGGACAAAGAGAACGAGACGATGGTTTTGCTCGAGGAAGTTTGAGGCGGAGGGAAGGGAGTCGGGAGGTCGAGAGGAAAAGCGAAAGATTCAGAAGGAGCATCGGGGAGAAGGATGAAAGGTCGAAAAATGATTGAGGTGAGGTCGCGCCAGGAGTCAAGCAGTGCGTGGCGTCAGTGCGAAATAAAGTAACTTGACGTTCGAGTATAAAGATCTTTTTTTTTTTCGAGTAGCCAGTGGAGCGTCGTAAAACGAAAAACGAGGAGAGAGAGAGAGAGAAAAATACGACAAGTGACGAGACTCTGCTGGCCGTGGGGAGGTGCGACGGGACATATACGCGAGTGATTGTCCACCCAATCAGAGCGAGAAGGAAACAAAAGAAAGGTGAAAAGAGTTATCGCCCCGTGAGATCGAGACTCGAAACATCCTGCATCCTGGCGAACCTCGCACCGTCAGATTATATACGCGAGAGAGAAAGAAAAAGCAAAGGATGAACAAATGGCGATATACTTGGCGTCTTGAATCGTCGGCGATGCTCTGAACCGGTGAAATTGTTATTGGCCGATTGTTTCCTGCCTCTTATCTACAGACGAGTCTGCCTCGGTGTGTGTGCTCGCAAGACCGAGAGAGACAGGCATCGAGAGCAATCTCTTCCTCCTGTATTTTACTCCTGGACGTGTATTCTCTCGCACAGCGCTTTAACGCCGCGCCTTCTCATCTATCTTGGCACCTGGAGAAGCCCCTGATTGACTAGGAAACTTACCAAGTGCACTCTCTCTCTCTCTCTCTCTTGCCAGTACAAATTCGACCCGACTTTTGCCACAGTCCAGTGATTTTCGAGCTCTCGTTCTTTCTCCCATCGTCCTACCACTTTGTCCGAGTCTTTCGAAGCAAAATAAACACACAGGTGCCCAAGTTTAAGGACGTTTCATGCCGACCGTCAAATATAAATGTTTGTTTTCAGTTTTTCTTACATTCTCATTGATTTCCGAGCCCAAATTCATGAAAAAACGTTTTTACAAATTGACTGCGAAGAACAACACACTCGAAATTCAAAATTGTCTGAGATAATCTGCACTTTTTGTATAAAATAACCAGAATTTCGAAAAAATTTTACACAAAAGCGTGTGCACAATTTTAGAGGCTTCACCATATTTAGAAATCGAGAGAGAATTGCAACTTTTAATGACTCTGAAGTTTGCATCGTTGGAATGCAACGAAATTCATTTTTATTTTCGACAAAAATAATTATTCAAATGCAGAATTCAATTACGATGATAAAATGATCAATTTTTGCCATTCGAAAAGCATATTGGCTCGAAAAATTTGGATGACATTGAAAATTCAACGAATCTTCAATGGAATTAAATATTTTCCAACGCATTTCGGGTCTCGCAAGAGTAATTCGTTGCCAGAATTGTGGCAGGTTGGAGAATCAATGAGAATAAGGAAAAATGTCAATGAGAATGTGGATGGAAGGAAAATATTTCGATGTCGATTGGAATAATGACTCGACGATGGCTGAATTAAAATGTAACTGGTGAACGAGATATCTCTGTTATTTCTTGGATTCTCGTTTCCCCGAGTAGTTCGCAGCTCGCGATAGATCGTTCGGATCGATCGATCGATCTTCGCGGCTCGTTAATGAGCCGTGATACCGCGATGTCTGTGCCCCTCGGGGCCATCGGGACCGAGAACTGCCCACGGGTGAGTGAATAATACGAGAGCAAGTATCGAACAACGTTGGGGAGGAAAATCCACGAGTTAAGCCACTCCACCGACGCCATTGCCAATGAAATAAGAGACTCTAATTCGAACGATCGATCTATCCGCCAGATACAAACATATTAATGAGTCTATACGCGAATGTTCGTTCCAGGAGATTTAACCAACGACTTTTCGTCTCCGATATCTCGCTACGGTTAATTTACCATTCAATTATATTGCAATTAAGCGAACCAACGTTCAGACTCTCTTTCCCACATCGACGTTTGTTTCTTTACGAGCCTCGCGGCTGTTCGACATTATCGAATTACGAAAAATTCACGTACAAGTCCGTAAAATTATTGAAAACAAAAAATGAAATAGCTAATTTCGTTTTTTTTTTGTGGAAAATTTGGTTTTTCAGGGAAAAATGAGAAAAACGATAATTTTGTGAATAAAAATTTACCCTTGAAGGCCAATATCAGAATTAATTTTCAAAATTATCTAAAAATTACACAAACGTCGGATTCTCGTTAAAAAAAAAAGGAAATTGCTAATTTCGAATTTTCTTTTCGTGGAAAATTTGATTTTTCGAGCAAAAATGTGAAAATTTTGAGAGGAAAAACTCACCCTTGAAGGCCAAGAGGCGGCGCAGGTCTCGGAGGTGGCGGCAGCGATTTTCTTCCAGGTGTATTGAGTCTGGGAGCGAGCGGAGGCGGTGGCGGCGATCCGGACGAGTTGGGAGTCGAATATCTGTCGGTGGGGCACTGAGGTTGAGGTTTTTGTTTGGGAATGTCGATGTATTTATTGGCAAGAGCGTAGCAATAGCGTTGATTGGATTCGTTGTGACGTTGATGATGTCCAGCGGAGTATTTTGGAGGTTCGTGATATTTTTGTGGACTGGCTTCGGCCATTAACTTGGAATTTGCCTCGTAGCCAGTTTTGACGGGGCTGCTGACCTTGTAGTTGGCATTTTCGGTGTATTTAGTGGCGATTTTGTTGGTTTCTTGGATCGCAAGATAATTCGGTCTGGGGGATGAGGCGAGGGTGGGATTTTTGTCCGGAGGGTTGTTGCAGATTGGAACTTGAGGTTGAGGTCGTTGCCCCGTGGAAGTTTCGTATCTCTGGCAAGTTTCCGACCTCAAGAGCCCGGACGCATCGAGTCTCGTGCTTTCCACGCGCATTGATTCCTGCCGAATGATTCTCGTCTCCACAGGGACTTGCGGAGCGGGTCGTTGATTGCCGGAGTCGCTGTAACGCTGGGAAACAAGATCGGGCAGTCTGGCGGGCGGTCTCGAGGAGAAACGTCGTTCTTCGACGCGTCTCGACCCGGCGATGCGTCCGTTGACCATGAGTTTTTGTGCGGCTGGATAACGCAGACTGGATCTGCCGTTGGGGACGATACGATGGTTCGGAAATCCTGCGACTCCATTTTCGGAGGCTTCGGGAGCTTCGGGGTGTTTCGATCGAGTTGCTCGGACGAAATTCTCCGGAGGATCTTCGTGATGCGACTTTCCGGATGTCGTCGGCGACAGCGGCGATGGTTTCGAGTTTTTATCGTCGCGTTTCCCGTGCTTCGATCTTCTCGATTGTCGCTCCGGATGCTGCGAACTTCTGTGACGTTTTTCTCCGTGGCCGGAAGTCTCTCTGGGCTCGCAACTGTCGCTCAATTCCGGTGGAGGCGGTGGAAGTGGATCGTCGCAATTGAGAACTTCGGTTTCCTCGACGGTCGGTGGCGACGGCGGCGGAAGGTCCGGACTTGGCACGCGGTCGTTAAAAGCTCCTCGCAGGTGCGGCTTCTTCGGTGGCCTCTCGGGAACCCAATCGTCGATCGATATCGCCGGCCCAACGATCACCGGCCCGAGCAAATCGGTCGACAAACTTCCGCAGCTGTTGCTGTGTTGGTGTTTCGGGACTGGCAGGTCGGAACAATTGTTGGGACGATTAGTTTTCTCGCGCCAGGTTCCCGAGGAATAATCCGAGGCGGAGCTCGCTCTACGCGAGGAAGGTGGACGCGGACGAGGCGGAGGTTGAGGCGGAGGACTTTGGGCGCTGGGAACGATCGCGCCCTGAGCCAATTGGGGCTCGGAGCGCCAGGACGATTGATGCTGGTGTCTTTCGTAAAAAGACAAAAGTGCTTTTTTCTGTATGGCCTTGAGAGTCGGATCGGAGACTCTGTGTCGTTTTTCCGGATCGAGATAAGTGTATCGAGTCTGTTGAGCTTTCTCGAGCTCGCTGATGCGTTCGGCGACCGAGAGATGAGTCTGCTGAGGCGAAACCGGCGAAGTTCTTCGCGAAGAACAATTTTGATTCGTATCTTCCGGTTTGGTCGTCGATATTGGATAAAGTTTTCGTTGACTTCTCTCTCGATCCAGATACAAAACGCTCTCGGAATGATGCCGTTGAGGAGTCTGCACTCTCGCGCTATGAGCGATTAGCTGTTTGCTCGAGTTTATCGCGAGGTTTGATTGGCTCACATCGGACATCGAGCCGTGTGTCCATTCGCCGCAACTCTCGAGGTTCGAGCCGCCGCGATTCAACATCGGAGATTCCGGTGTCCTCGGGCCCCCTCGCGAAAATCTCTCGGTATCGATCGACATCGTAGACTCCCAATTTCTCTGAGAAACTTTGTTACGCTCGTGATTATCCTCGTCGATACTGGACTCTTGCCATTTACCATCGCGCGGTGATGTCGCGCGATGCACGTCCCCGACCGACGAGCAATGGCTTATCACGGCCGGTAAGCTCGCGCGTGAATTGGCCGCGAGAGACGCAGCAGCAGCCGCTTCTTTGCAGTTTCTATCGTTCATCGAGCTTTGCCACTTGTTTTCCTCTTTCCATTTGTTGTTTCTCGTCGAGTGTCTACCGTTTCGGGAGCCCGGACTCAAAAGCGACGTCGTTGAATCGCTCATCGAGCTTTGCCACTTGTCATGATGATTTATCGGCTTTTGGGCCAATCCATTGACGCTCGAGACGTCCGACATCGAGCCACGATCCCAACGATCGCTGCCCCCCTGACGAGCCGCCATTCCACTCGATACACTCACGTCCGACATCGACCCGTGCCATTTCAACGTTTCGCTGCTCGATGCACTTCCCCCGCTCGAAGTCGTCACCACGCTGTCCCGACCCTCTCGAGATCCTTCCTCCCACGTCGACGAAGGCCTCTGAGCAACTGCCTCGCTGTCCCTCCGCAATCTGCAATAATTAACATCGTTTAACGAAATATCGCGAGCAGCTTCCACCAGGGGAAATGATTTTTTTGTAGAAAATTGTCGATATTTTGTTGAACACGCTAAACTAAATATTTTTCCATCATTTATTCCGAATTTTTGCAGTTTTTTTTGGCTCCCAACGGAATGACCAAATTTTAGGGATTATTAAATAAAAATTTAGTCCAACTTATCCGACAAAATTCTTAACACTTTCTTGTGGAGTTTTTTTGAAATCCACTCACTTCCAATAACGAAATTAATATGTTTTTTCAAACGCGCGCTATCCTACTATTTTTTTCCCAAAAGAACCAGATCTGATGAATATCAGATCCAAATTTTAGGCAAAAATATTGAAAATCCACGAAGCGACGATTATTTTAGTGAAAAAACTTTTTTTTCCCGTTTATTTTCTACATTTTGCATTAAAAAAAATATTTTAGCCTTGGATTTCTTTCGGGAAAGTTTTTCGTATCTAAACTTGAATGTCCAAGGGTTGTTGAGTAATTTTTTGAGAATTTTCCGGCCGATAGATTGGTCACAATACGGGTTCGAAAATTGACTGGGTAGAATCGAGCCAGTGTGACCACCGAGATCGATGGCGGAAATAAAATATTTCACCTGTCCAAAAATGGTGTATTGGTGGTGGAATCGACGCTGGAAACGTAGCTGTGATATCCTTCGGATTGGGCGTAGCTGGCTTGCTGCGAGTGTTGGACTCTCGTGTATTCCTCCAAACCTGCTTGAGTCAGGGCAGTTTCTCTGTATACGTCAACCTGTAATTTAATTCATAATGAATGAGCGGAGAATCGAAATAAAATAAAAAAGAAAAAACTACACAGCCGAGAGGTTGAAGGAAACGGCAATAAATTTGTGACGATTCAAGAGAAAGAGAGAAAGAAAAAAACAAACAAATAATTACCTGCGATACTTGAGGATCTTGATAACTTCGGACGTACGCTTCGAGCTCGGCGTGACTTATCGTCTGCGAGGGCTGCTGTTGTTCTCTCTCGGGTGGCGATGGGACAACGTACTCGGCGTCCCCGAGTGGTTTGCCTTCGCGATCAACGCGAGGCCACAATCTTGGCTCCTCTTCGTTGACCCGAGTGCCACGCGACTCGAAAGTCTCTGCCGGTATTTTTTCGCAACGCTCCATCACGGTTTTTAGCTTCACGAAAAAAAAAAACACAAATTTTTCAGATTTTTTCGTCAATTGAAAAATGAAATTGGAGCGAGAAGCCACGAGTTGGTGGTGAAAGACTTTAAGAAAAATAAAACGCCTTTGTTTCATCGAGTCGTGCGGGGCAAAATTGCAAGAGTGACGTCAGGAAGTGCGCAAGATGGAAAGGAGAATGTGGGAGTGGTGATTAATTGTCTTTGGCGAGATGTAACCCCCTCACGGTCGACTACGTACTTGTTCGCTCTCTCTCCTTCGGTCTTTCTTTCTCAATGGCTTTGTGGGAACTCGAGTGTCTTTACGACTGCACCGAGACACGTGTCACAATTCTTCTTGCAATTAACAATTAGCATACCGCGCGAGTGACCCTTTTCAATACGATTATGAGAGGGAAAACGTAATTACGAGAAAAAAATGGCTCGTATTTGCGAATTTGCATAGAATAATTGAAAAAAAAATGGCAAACCTGTTGGGTAAAGGCCGGATTGGGACGTTTGGCAAGCGGCCTCGTGTACTGCGCGGGTTTTTCCTTCGGATAGTTGGTGTGATCGGTCCAGGATTTAGATCGATGAGAGCCCCCGTGGCCGTTGATTTCCTCGTTCGTTTCTTCGTCGGGATGATGCTCCGGGGCGCTTGGCCAGGATGGATATTTCTCGTGACCGGGACCGTAGCAAACACCCTTGAGACTCGAGGCATCGCGGACCGGGGGCGTAGGCGGTGGCGACGCGTCGTCTCTCTCGGTGAGGGGCAAACTGAAGCTGTCGAATCCGATACTTTCGCTGTATCTGAAAAGTAATTAATAATTATGAAATTAATTAAAATTAAATTAATTAAAATTAAATAATTAGCAAATTGATGAATTAATGATTAAAAAACGCGATAAAAAGACTCACCCACTGTCGTTTTTATAGCCCGGAGTATTCTTTTTGTAACCGTCGTTGTGACCGGCAATATTGCTCTTTTTATTGGCAATATGATTGTTGGTTTCGAGGCAGAGTTCGTTTTCGCTGCTTGTTCGTCTGGGCCCACTATTTTCCGATTTTCTTCGATAAGAAAGACTCTGCTGTTCGTTGTTCTGCTGATGCTGTTGCTTGTAACTCTCTTTACCGGTGTACGTGCTCGCGGTGCTTTTGACGTAATTACCGGCTGATTGTTGCTGCTTGTGCTGCTCGAGGTGATGAGCGTGACCCGCGTACTTGAAAGACCCCGGGCTGCAGGAGAGTGGACCCGGGGCCTCATCCTGGCCGCGATATCCGGGCGGTGACGGCTCAATATCCGTCATCGCGTTACCAACGTCCCCGCCATCCGGAATACAGCTGCAAACCCAAAAAACAACAAAAACTCAATCAAAACCCGTGAAGAAAACTTTCCTTACAATTTTTGACGTTTTCCATCTAAAATCGTGAAAATTCGAGTCGCGTTTCGTTTGAAATTTCAAAAATCTTGAATGAATTTTCCCTTTGCAACTTGTCAACGAAACGCGACTTGAATTTACACAATTTACAAACGTCAGAAAATGTTTTTTCGTTAGAGCAGAAAACTCGTCGTTTTCTTGCCAAGAACGTTTGTACAAAATTCCGAAAGGCATATTTAAAAATTGCAGCTGATGCATAATCGATCGGGTAATTCGTAAAAGGGACAAAAGATAAGGAGATGGAGATTATCGCGATCGTAAGAACGAGCTACCGTACGATATCTTGCGAATTTGCTCGTCAAAGACATAACCGTGGATTTTTTTTGCAAGTCCGTATTTATACATACGCGAAAATAATTTATTGCGATCGTAATTTGATAGGCTGGCTTTCGGATTATGTATATTTTAATGTCGTCGATTAATATATATTCAAAGGTATGTGTGTCTCGAGAGTCTGTCGCGTAAAAACGTAACGCGCGCGTTTTCTCTTCGGCAGGTACGCGTATACGAGAAGGACGCGATATTAATCTGGCGCATGGACAGACCAAGAGATATTGCAACTAATCGTTTATAGTCTCGATGATGTTTATCTCCTGGTCCCACTTGAGCATTATAATACCTTATTATGTACCGATCGATATATACATCTGCGGGAGAGCAGAGATTGCATAATTGGAGAGTCATAAAAAAACTATTCAAATCTCCACATCGATTGCTGTCTCTCGTGTATTGTCATTTTTTCCATCATGCTGAAGTTTGCAACGTTGGAATGCATCGGAAAATATTTAATTTTATTCAAGATTCGTTCAATTTTCAATGTCAGCCAAATTTTTCGAGCCGATATGCTTTTCGAATGGCAAAAATTGATCATTTTATCATCCTAATTACATTCTGCATTTAAATAATTATTTTTGTCGAAAATAAAAATGAATTTCGTTGCATTCCAACGATGCAAACTTCAGAGTCATATTTTTTCCTCATATCCCGTTTCGTATGAGTGCATATTGGGTCAAATTGACCCGAGACGTCTGTCAGCTTTTTTTTTAATCCCAAAGACGTTTTTTGTAGGAAATTATTCATATTTTATGATCGGGAATTTGTTTTTTTGACGAAAATGAAATTTGAATTGCAAACAATCGCGGTCTCGTGAAATTTTTGACTCGATTCAGGCGATTTTTGTCGATCGCTCGTCTATTAGGATTCGCGCTTGTGAAAAACTCGGAACGAGTCGCTCGAGAGCTTTGCGTGCTTGCCAGCACTCACGGAGAAGATTTTTTCACGTGCGTACATGCATGTTTGCGTTCGAGGATAAGGTTCGGGAGTGGATGCGAAAACTTATCGACTCACGCGTGGCCGCGAGGCTTTTTACGGACGGGCCAAATTCATACGTAACGCGATAAGCACCGAGTCACGAGGAATCGGACGGTTTCAAGAGCCGCGAGAGGCCGAGGGCATGCGGCAAAAAATACTCCGCGTTTGTGCTGTGTTTGCGCGGCGATTTAAGAGTCGCTCGAATCTTCTCCTCGCGAACGCGCCGAGTGTTCCTCATGCTCTTTCGTGCGAGGATTTGCGAGAGCGCGTTCGGCGGGTGGATGACCCTTAATCTTCGAGAGATCTCTGCGGACCAGTGAACCTTCGTACGCTATACGCAACGAGGAAATAAACTCGCCAATATTTAAATTTCCTTGACTAAGCGTCGAAATATAATCGACCACTCGAGATTCTTCTCGGCACGAGAAATCAATCAATCAATCATTCGCGAAAAGCTTTAAATTGAAAAAAAGTAAAAATTTCGAAGCCAAAACACGAGCAAGGAACTTTGAACTAAAAATTGAGAAAGGGGAGGCGATAAAAATGATCTAGAACGTGAGACAATGCAATTTTCTTCCGAAATGTATGATTTACGATAAAAGTGCTGTACGCCACAAGTTAAATGCGTTAAGTGCAATGGCGTAATAATGTTTTGTGGGCAAAGGAGTTTCGAGTTTCCTACTCCCCTCGATTCTTCGGCCATATAATGATCTTTGGTTACACGAAATCCCCGGGCAGCGAGAGAGAGAGAGAGACACGAGGGAAGGTGCTGAGAGCAGAAGAAAAATAAATAGCAGAGAGAGAGAGAGAAAAACGGAATGGACAACGATCGAAGCTGCAACAGCGGGAGGGAAAGGAAAAGAATAAAAGCCAAAAGGCTTGTGCAGAGCGCGGTATCGAGATATTAAGAGCGAGAGCAAAGCGAACAAACACCCGGAGCAAATGCAGGAGCGTTCGCGAAACAGCAGCAACGCGAGTCAGCACCGAGAAAGAGACTCCTAAATCACGTCTCTTAATTGCCGTGAAAAGCAAAGCGAACGCTATCTCCCTCCCTCCCTCGCACTCTCTTTTTCTCAACAGTCCAAAGAGCTTTGCGCTCACTCTCCGCAACGTTTCGACCAACCGCGCAAATATTATATATCGCTGTGTGCTAAACTCGTGTTCACATTGCCAACGTACACGACGTTACACATGCGGAGTCTGTGTAACAACGAGACGTTGAAATGTTTGTTGTTGTTGTTTTTTTTTTTTTTCGTTTTCCTTTCTTTCTCGAGCCCCGTACACTCGCCGCAATTTTAGACCAACCAGGAAATAAAACTCTGCCCTATCTGCTCTGAGAATATCAACTCGGAGTGCATTTTTCAAACTGTTGGTTTTTTTCACTTGGAACCACTCTGAATTCAATTAATTCCCTCGAATCGTTCACTCTGTTACGACTACGAAAGAAAAAATCAATCAAACTCAGCGAAATAGATCAACTTTTTTCTTCGTGTCGTAAAGTTACAGGAAAATTTTCCACAAAAACTGAAATTTTGTGAAATTTTCAACGAAATTTTGAAATATTCTGAAAAAACTCTGCGGAAAGCCAATTTTGAAGAAAATTTGCAAATTATTCAAAAATATTCGAATTTCCAGTGCAAAGCAAAAATTTCCCGTACAGAACGACAATGAGAGCGGAAAACAATGACAAATTTCATTGAGCCGAATAGAATAATTACACGTTTCAGTGTTTATTTTATTTTTTCCTGATGTGTGCACGCACGCGTTGTAAAAGGCAATACAAACAGATGGGCAGAGTGTATAAATGGGGTATACGCGCGATATGTGGCGTGTTACAGCAAACCGAGAAGATTACATCACGTTATTAATGCGCGCTGAGTTCGTTGACTGTTAGGCGAGGTGTATTATGCCCAGGTGAGATGGTTCGAATGTAATTCCTGCTGGGGGATCGTGACGTCGAAAGAAACGAAGAAAAGAGACCGCGCGGCGAGAGGGTCCCGAAAGACGAAGAAGAAAAAATTTGAGACTGCTGGGCGATGGAGATGCTGCGAACTGAATGAAAAAAAGAAAGCAAGAAAGAGCGTATAACGAAGCAGGAGAGGGCAAATAAGAGCGATGGCGAGTACAGACGAAGAAATGGAGAGAAAAAATAAATGAAATGGAGAAAAAAAAGCAGCGGGAGAAAAGAGGAAAAGATTCTTACGAGATCGACTTTAATCTTGGGCCCCCATGAATTATTCCGGGCTTCGTAAGAAGCAGCGATCACTCGTCGTGCCCCCGCAATTTTTTTACTCCGCGTTCACTAAACCCCGCGATCGTATATCGACCATATATCCACCTTTATATACGTTTACATGTATAAAGATTGTATATGGGTGAATAAAACGACTTTTGAAAGGAAGAAGTTGATAGAAACTTGATGAGGGGTGCGCCCTGCTCGCGTCGAGGGATCGAATAAACCAGCGACTTTTGCCATGCGGAAGCCCAAACCATCACGCGTCTTCGCTATACACCCGATGCACAAGAAATATTAAGCGCGCTGTGTGTGCATACGTATCGTCGATGGAGTTTATAGTCGTTTTGTAGATATCAAGCCCGCGGAGGAGTGTTTGCGAGAGAAAGAGACGTGTCAGATTAAATCGGAATCGGATGACGCGCTTAATTAATTGCCGTGATTCGTGAATTACGGTTGTATATTTTGTACTATATCGCGAAATACAATCGAGCGCAACAAAATTTCACACGTACCGAGATTTATTGGCTGCGCGGGGCAAAAAGCCGCGTGAATTCATCAAAATCAGCACGCGGTAAGAAAATTTAGAGGAGAAAAGAAATTTCTCGACTGGTTAATTAATAATTTGTTGATTAAAACCAAATTTATTGTAATTATTCAAATTTTTTCGACCTGCAGTATCAAATTTCGAGATCCTTTCGCGTTAACTTTCTCGAGAAAGGTCAAATTTATGGTTTTTCTCGTTTTATTCATTTTTCTCGCCGTGTCTTTCGTTTCGCTGCATCTACTCGAAAGATCTGGAGAAAAAAAACGTGCAACGTCGAGAAAGAGCCGAGAGAGGCAAGGAAAAATGTGCTGCAAGGAATGTGCGAACGTAGAAAAATGTAAAAGTGCTCAAGTCGATACGTACGTTTGGTCAATTTATACATACGAGAAAAAGAGACGAGAGTGCAGCAGCAGGCCCTGCTGCAAAGTGTCGTGCATCGAATTGCACAGCCGCGCGCGTGGGATTTGCGAGGGAGAAAAGCCTCGAGAGGTTTGGACGCGTGATACGAGGCCGTTACGCGAGACCGGTAGCCGTGTCGCGCGATATTCACTGATCGCTTTCGAGTGTGTGCATTCGCCAAACTGCATTTATACGTGCTAACTTTTCTCTCTCTCTCCGCCGCTCTCTGTTTTGCGTTAACGCGCGTACGTCGTCGAGATCGCCGAACCTTCGGCAAACTCAACCAAGAGGAAGAGAGTAACATTTTCAACACACACACATACACACTCGAGTCTCGAAGCGTGTGGGCAGCGGAGAAGATCGCGCGTCTCGTCGACGACCAAAGTTACGAGGACACGTGAGTTTTCATCGTTGTGTGCGGTGAACGATCGAATCTGCTCGTGCGGACGCGTGTATTAAAGACTTGTACTCCAGGATGTAATACGTCGCGTTGTAGATTCGCCTTAAAACGTCCTGCTCCCAACAGACTTTTATTTTTTCCAATCCCCCAAAGATAAGCTAAATTATTTCGAGGAAAAACCAAACTCCCCGGCACACGTTAATTATATTTAATAAATTAATCGATCCGATTCTACCAACTGGCGATTTTCGATGATGCTGAAGTTTGCAACGTTGGAATGCAACGAAATAATTATTTTTGCGAAAGATTCAAAAAAATTTTGTTGCACTCCAATGATGCAAACTTCAGAGTCATAATTTTCGCTCCATTTCAAACTAAAAATTCATGGCCGAAATATTGATCTTGGCAGAGGCTGAAGGAGGAAAAAAACTGTAAATTTCGCGAGTCGGAGATTAATTTTGTCTGCTTTGGAAGGTAAAAATCTACCGTTTATTCAATTATTCTGCGTCATTCTAATGGAAGCTCGTTTAGAAATTTACCGTTCGATCGAATTTCAACTTTATAATCGCGTTTTTTCCCCATCTTTTCAACAATTCGTTAGACGGATTTTTTTTTTATCGACGCGAGAATAAATCTTGGATAATTGGCAGATATTTCTGAATATAATGGCATGTTGGATTTATAAATATCCATGGATATCGAATGCTGAAAAATAATTCCATCCTCTCGTGTCCAGTATATGCCAAGTGGCGCGCGATATCCTTTTCTCTCTGGCTCACCCGCAGCAGCAGGTCGACGAACTCGTCCACGCGTCTCTCTCTCAATATGGAGAAAGAGCGAGATGGAAATACGTGGATTATTTTAGCCCGGGTGCGCGAGAGAGCGGAGATGTCCGATACATACATAAAAAAAAAGGTTTATATACGTGCATGGTGGAAGAGGATTGAACGGGGGCGGCGGAAGCAACTTGTAAAAATATATGAATATGGATAACCCATAAATTTATCCACGTAGCTGTGTGTGCAGCGAGTGCGCCGTAGGTGTTGAATATTGCTCGTGTCCGAATCGTTATTTTTAGTTCGACAGTATCATCGCGAATGCGTGGCTCTCGTAAAAATGGAAAATCTGTAGAAAATTTACCGCGAGAATTCGAACGACAAAAAAAACTCTTTCGACCATTTAATTATTATTTCAAATAAAATGCAATAAAAATGCATGTTTTGTTTTTTCACGTCCACGTGTTGCACATCTCGTTGCGCGCGGGAAAGGAACGCGCGCGTCTCGCCAATTACGTTGCACTATCTTGCCGCGGACTGTTTCCAGTTGTCGCCCGCAAATTCCCGAGACTCTCTATCCCCTCGCAATTATAATATATTTATATACACATGTTGTTATGTACTACGAAGGGATTTTTCAATCGCGCGCAACTATACACAGAGTGTCGTCGTCGTCGTACTTTCGTAAGATAAATGATCTTGAGGTAGAAAGAGAGAGAAAGGGCGCCAAGGTTTCGCGATACGCACCCCGAACTGCCAATCAAAGTGTCAACGAGCTATCGTCGTTGCATTCTCTCTGCTTCTCATCCTCCCTCCCTCCTTGTCTACATCTTCGTGTAACCGCCTCGAGCTCCGCGCACAGCCTCTTGCCCCCTTCGGCCACAAACCCAGAGATGCATCCCGTGATGTAATAAATGCATTGCATACACTATAAATACTAGAGGTACATGTATCTCTATACAAGAGATACCTCCGGTAGATACACACAGCGCAGTGCTAAAGCCTATTATTTCATGTCCATTTCAATCTTTTTATTCCAACCCCTCCCGCGCTTTCTTTCTCTCTCCATCACGCTCAAGTTTGCAACGTTTAAATGCATCGAAAAATATTCAATTTTATTCAAGATTCCCTTCAATTTTCAATGTCATCCAAATTTTTCGAGCCGATTTGCTTTTCGAATGGCAAAAATCGATCACTTTATCATCGTAATTACATTCTGCATTTGAATAATTATTTTTGTCGAAAATAAAAATGAATTTCGTTGCATTCCAACGATGCAAACTTCAGAGTCATATAAAATTAAGCCGCAGGGAAAAAAGGGAGGAGTGTTTTACAAAAATTGTGTTTCCCGGTGGTTTTTTGAATATCCAGTCAAAATTGATGATGCTGAAGTTTGCAACGTTGAAATGCATCGAAAAATATTTCATTTTATACAAGATTCGTTCAATTTTCATTGTCATCCAAATTTTCGAGCCGATATGCTTTTCGAATGGCAAAAATCGATCATTTTATCATCGTAATTACATTCTGCATTTAAATTATTATTTTTGTCAAAGATGAAAATGATAATTTCGTTGCATTCCAACGATGCAAACTTCAGAGTCTCTCCGCCAAACCTTCACCATCATTTCTCCGTGTTTTTATATTCATTTTCATTAAAATAATTTGGCCAAATTATTGAAAAGTCTGGTCGCAAGCCGTGGAAAATCAAAGATTATTTTGGTTTTTTTTTTAAATTATTGTTCAATCGAAATTCAAGGGTTCATTTCTGCTAGAGTCGCGCGCTTTTATTCGTATAAATTAAAATACATTTATACTAGAATTTCTGGGTTCTCAAGGCATCTCCTGCCGCAGGGTTCGCACGTTAATTGAATAATTTGCATCCCACCTGCCGGCTTCCGGCAGCCCCGATGCGGGCCAGGGGCTTAAACATTTTTTTCTTTCTCTCTCTCTCATTCGCTGGATAAAACGAAGACGCGTAGAGTGGTTCGGCGCTCCTTTTCGCTTATACATAAACGCGTGCGTGTGTGTGTGGAAAAAGGAATTTCTAATCGCGTTGCTCGACGGGACCCTCGCGCGAGAGAGAAACGTCGAGTTGCTGCGTTGTGGGGCGAGCAAGGAGCTCGCCGCGCGTTCGAGAACTCGAAGGGTCAGACATACATGCGGCAACTTGTTGCCGCGCGCGGTGAACGTCATCGCGAAAGCATCCAGTGAGCAACAAGTCTCAAAAAACGTCTCTCTTCAGAGATCCCATAAAATCCTCTTTAATAGAATCGTCTAAAAGTGAATTTACTCGACAAATTATTATTTTTTCGTACAGAAATCTCGTCGAAAGTTGGATGCTGGTAAAAAAAAAAAATGCAGGCGCGCAGCTTGTAATTGAAATCTCGTGCATAATAAATTCTGTCAATATCGTGCAAGAATCGCGTCTCGGTTTTTGTGTACGAGCTTCTGGTTGTCCCGGTCGCTGGTTTTGGAGAGGGTGGAATGTTTGGACTGCCGGTGTGTGTCCGGAAATTAAGAAGGAAGGCGAAAGCAGAGGCAAAGCTGGTGTATAAATATGTATAAATGGAGAAAAAGCGGAGCAGGGGCAATGATGAAAAGGATCGCGTGCAAATATACCGGTGCATTTTTCTCGTTTCGCGGTGCGAGCGGCTGATCGCGAGACGAGGAGTGGGGCATAAATTTCTCGGCAGATATATACCTACGAAACGCGACTCCGGGATGAGCCAAACCGCGTATTTCATTTTTTTACGAGGCTGCAAAAAACGATACGGAATTTTTTCTCGCGCGCGTTTTATTTCCACATTTTCGTAAATCATTCGAGAAACGTGCACCAAATTCGCGGGCAACCAAACTTTACGAGCAAAAAATCCATTTTCTTTCGTAACGTGTATTAATGAGTATAAAGTTAGAGGGAAAGAGAGCACGCAGGGTATTGCGCGAGGTACGTGTGGGGAGATTTGCTCTCTGCGCTGCGCTGGGAAACGACCGAGACCCTGACAGAGAAAACGAGCAGGAATCAACAGCAGAGACTCCTCTTTTATCCTCTCCCTGTGGTATTAGCGAAGCGATGCTGCTGCTGCATGTATAGATATATACGAGTTTATATCGCGAGTGGTCCATACGCATCGGGGAATGCCGGGGACGAGTTTTTTGCTCAGGTGCGTTACGGTTAACCTGTTGATGTGCTTGCCAGCCAGTCTATACAGAAATACGTGTATATAATGCACGCGGAGGAAAACCGAGTGCGATATATATACGTTCGCGCGCGCGCTTCGATGAAAGAGATTCTTCTCGGTCGTTCAGTTCCGAGGATGTGAAGGACGAGGTCGCGCCAAACTGTCGTTAAACTTTTCCAGAGCCTCGCCGTCAATTTTTTCTTTATTTCTTTTATTTATTATGAAAAATTGCGAGAAAATTTTTTATTTTCTGCCGACTGGAAAAATTGGCCAAGGATTTTCTTTCGTTACGATTGTTTTTCGACTTTTATTCATTCTCCGCGTTCGAGCGTGTATCGATATCGCAATTACTTTCGCATGTATGGGTGACCGCGCGGAAAGGGGCAAAGAAAAGCTCTCGAGGAAGCGAAGCGGATTCTCGGTTGCGCTGGGAACGCGGAACGAGCATGAACAGATGTCGTTCCTCGGAATGTAATGAGAGAAACGTTCCCTTGTGCGCGTCAACGTGTCTTTTCCTCTCTGCTCCCCCCGTTTCCTCGCAGCAGTAGAAAAAGCGAATAAGCGTCGGACATTTTGACTTTTTTTCTCTCGATTCCACGTTCGGGTTCCCACAATTTATTTCTCCGTCTACGGAGAATTTTCAAAATTTGCCGATGGAAAAATTCGAAAGAATTTTCCGTTCGTTCATTTATTCCGATATATTTGAGTATTTGCACACGCGCGTATGGTCGCGTCAGTGTCGGAAGAGAAGTTTGCCAGGGGATGGATGGCGAGTTAAACGTCGTCGTGGTCGTGGTCGCGTCTGTGCTGTCCGGTCTCGACCTTCCAGGAAGCGAGTCCCGGTATCTTCGCCTTTGACACTTCTTGCTACGGTCGACGACGCGCGCGTCGCTTGCACATCCAAGACGCGTTTTCGCCTGGAGCGTTGCAATATCTTGCGCGCATCTTTCTCTTCTCCTTCTCTTCTTTCGCCATTTTTATCATTTTTTTTCTCGCTTTTCCGTTGCTCCGCGCATCCAAGTACAATTTTTGTTTTTTTGTTTCTTTGTCGTCTCGTTTATCGGGAGTGTCACAGCATCGGAGCGGCAGAGAGTTTGGAACGTTGTCGCGTCGTGCCGGTTGTTGGCGCGGAGAGCGCGAGGGCCCCGCGGCATAAAGGTCACGGGATCGGCCTCGAGCGCAACGAATAACCGAGAAATCGTGAAAGAACTCGATCTTGGCACAACACCACAAACTTTATACTCTCTCGCGCGCGGTAATAGTCAAGAGTTCACAGCCATTTTATATCCAGCATCCTCCTTTTTTCTCTCTCCGGCTTCGCTCGAGGACACGGGAAAAAAGATTAAAAGAGAGGACGAGAGAGAGAGAGAACGGTATCGAATCGCGCGTCGTCGTCCGCAGGCATGCAGCAGTGTGTCCGTCATCTCTCAATCTTTGTGACATGGTACTTGGAATATTCAACGGGACATGAGTCCATTTGTGTCGAAGCGCGCGAGTAATAAATACACGTCAATGCGCGCGGCAATCACGGGAAGAGAATTATTTTTATTTTCCTGCTACATATTTAGCCCGAAAGCGAGCACAACATGCGATAATAATTGCCAAGAAAATCAAACGTTTCCGGGAATAACGTCCAATTATATGAATTAATTAATCATTGGCATTTCATTCGATTAGTAGCCAGCGAAATTCTCCATTTTTCTATCCGCGATACACGCTTTTGCGGCTGGAAAAGTTGAAGGAGCTTTTTCGACTCTCGTTATCGCGCGCGCAATCAAACATTTGTATTATTTTAATTATCAGTTGCTTATTTTTATATACAGACTGTGGGCACACAGCTGGCTCGGACACTCTGTAATAAGCGTATACGCGAGCGCGCACAACGCCACAACCAGCGCAACAACAACAGAAAACAAAACAGTAAAAAGGCCTGGGATAAAAGACTTGTAATTGCCATTCGTCGAGCGATCCAGAGTGTAGCCGCTAAGTAAGGATAATTGGCTTAATGACTCGAAGAAATATGCTATTTAAATTACGTTTCTTTCCCTCTTTTCTCTCTTTCAACTTTTAACGGACTCTCTCTCTCTCTCGCTCTCTTAATCGCTCCGGTCACTCGTTCTATTTTAAATGTTTCATCTTTTTCTTTCCATTCCGAGTCTCATTTTTGAATGGCCTCATTTGTCCGCGTCTCGTTACTCACTCACGCGAGCCAGTCATAATTCGACAGTGACCTTGGCTAACGAGACTACGAGGGGAAAAAAACACAATATATCGTTTCGAGTCTTTTCGATCCATGATGCTGAAGTTTGCAACGTTGGAATGCGTCGGAAAATATTGAATTTTATTCAAAATTCGTTCAATTTTCAATGTCATCCAAATTTTTCGAGCCGATATGCTTTTCGAATGGCAAAAATTCATCATTTTATCATCCTAATTACATTCTGCATTTGAATAATGATTTTTGTCGAAAATAAAAATGAATTTCGTTGCATTCCAACGATGCAAACTTCAGAGTCATATAAAATTAAGCCGCAGGGAAAAAAGGGAGGAGTGTTTTAAAAAAATTGTGTTTCCCGGTGGTTTTTTGAATATTCTGTCAAAATTGATGATGCTGAAGTTTGCAACGTTGAAATGCATCGAAAAATATTTCATTTTATTGAAGATTCGTTCAATTTTCAATGTCATCCAAATTTTTCGAGCCGATATGCTTTTCTAATGGCAAAATTTGATCATTTTATCATCTTAATTACATTCTGCATTTGAATTCTTATTTTTGTCAAAAATAAAAATGAATTTCGTTGCATTTCAACGATGCAAACTTCAGAATCATTTTCGATCGTTGCATATAGGAAATTATTTTGGATCCGAGCAAATGAACTGCAGTCTCGATATATTTATCATGATTGCCCGCACGGCCAATTTTTTTTTTCTGTTTCGAGAGATCCGATCATTCGCAGCATTTTGTTGCGAGAAATTTTATAATTGGCGGCCTCATTACGGTTATTGTTTTCCTTTGAGGGATCTTTGCAAAAAAAAAAACAAAAAAAAATGGTTATTTTTATGGTTTTTATGGCGATTGAAAATAATTCTCGTTTAATTTGAGCAATTTCCGCGAGTATATTCTCATTTTCTCGCGTGTGTTGCGCGCTCTCGACAAAATTCATTGGGGAGGAAAAAAAGGAGGAGATTGCTCGAATCTGCGAAACGCAGGAAGTCGTTCATTCCTCCTCCTCTCCGGCTACTCGTTTTACTCCGAGAGCTTGCTTTATTTCAACTGTGTCTGACCACCGACAAATCTTTCCACTTAAAGCCAGAGCGAATACGCCAACAAAGTTTGCTGGTGTGTGTCTGTGTGTGAGTCGGTGCGTCTCGATGTGGGGAGTCGTCCGGTCTGTCTACCGAGCGAAATACGAAGATCCACACACGGCCGTATCTCCCCTGCTTCGAGACGATAAGCATCGAGAGCCAACGAACGAAAATGAACAAGAACAAAATTCACCTTTTTTTTTTTTCTCGGTCTCTGCTTGCCTCTCGTTCTCTCTCTCGCGCGCAGTCTCTGGAATGCCGGAAGTTGCAGAAATTTAGATACGATTATACGCACGTTTGTTCGCTCGAGCATTCGACGTTTTGACACGTCTCGCGGCGGCAGATACTCGAGAGATTTGCAGCGTCTGATCCAGAGAGATCGATCAGACTCGATCGAGACTAGCGACGCGAAATGACATTCGTGGGAACGGAAACTCAAGATTAACTTCAAATAAAAAACTATTTTCACGAGCACTCGAGTCTCTTCACATTTTTCGTTGCAGTTGCAACTTTTTTTTTCTCGAAACTAAACGTTTTCGACACTTTGAGGCTCGTTTGAGTGTAATTTCTATAAAGCTGCGGGAATTAACGCCCGCCACCATTTTCCACGTGTATTTATGCCGAACCCCATAAATCCTCGTTACAATTGCAATCCCCGCGGTGATGGGAGGATATCCATGCAGCAAAACACATACGTGAACTTCCTCCCGACCGCCGCCGCATTCGTTCGTCTAATTTTCTCGTCTCGTATCCTCCGCGAGCTCAATTTTTCTTTTATTTATTATTCCACGTGTTTTTCTATGCACACTCAATTATCATGCTCCTCGTTGGCTATTCCGAGGCTTTTTATCCCCTCATAATCTGTCTAATTGCGCTCAATCATTGGCCTCTGTACACGTAAAAACGCGAGTCCATGATTTAGTTTGGAATTTTGGTCAAAAAAAATGCATTTTCGTTCTTTTCGAATTCCACACGCGTCCGTCGATAACTTTTTCTCAATACAGTGGCTATAATTATCAATTCTTTTTAAAAACGAACCTCATCATTCCTCTAATGTCAAGTTGAGACGTTTCTAAACAGAGAGTAATAAATTAACCTCCTCTTCTGCTTCTTCTGCTTCTTTGCCGTGGCATCATCTCTCTCTAGTCGTTTATATCATCGCAGCAACAGCAGCAAACTCCCTCGCGCTTATTCTTCGTCTTTTTCTTCTTCATGGACAGAGTCTGAACGGTGGCTAACGGTAATGGCAATGTGCCACACGGTACACGTTATAATACACCATGGGTTAAGATATACATCGATTCGCGAGATGTCTCTCGGAGCAACAGAGAGATTTCGTATTTAGTCTGAGACCAACTATAGCGCGCGCGTCAAAAATCTAACACGAATGAAATTTAACCCCGCGCACAAGGTTATCCTTATTTTTTTTTTTACAATTCTGAAGTTTGCATCGTTGAATGAAACGAAATTCTTTTTATTTGGCAAAAATAATTATTTAATTTTGGATGAAATTGAAAATTTGACGAATTGAAAATGAACGAAATATTTTCTCGTTGCATTCCAACGTTGCAAACTTCAGAATCAGTTTTTTTTTCTCACCGATTCTGGCAACAATTTTTAAAAATTCACAGTCTCCGTTAAAATTTAACGAAAAGGCAACTTTCGGCTCTTTTTTTCGTTTTTTGAGTGCAGGATCACGCAAGACTCGGGAAATTTTAGTTCGAATTGAAAATCCGGTAAAAGGATCGAAAAAAAACGCCTCAAGGGTCAATCCGGTTCAGAGGGAAAGGTCAGCGAACAAAGAAGTGACAAAAACCTTGAGGACGTAAGGAAAGAATGTGGAAAATGGGAGAAGAATAAAGAAACTATGAGAATTGTTTGTTGCGCGGGGAGAAGAGAGGATTGGAGATGAGATTGCGACGCGCGTTTTGGTCTCGGAGTGGTTTTAGATGCGCCGAGTGAAAAGAGCCGTTCGACACACGGAATGACAAAGCGGCTTTTGCCGCTATATTTCGTAGAAGTCGATGAATTATTATATACACCGAGAGCAGTCACGTCGAGAGAAAAGAGCTACCGTTGATGCGCGCTGTTTCATCTGTCCTTTTATTACGTGCTCCTCGGAAATCCGAGTACCGGGAGCTCGTTATTGAAACACTACGGTGGGCGCGCGATGTTGCAAGTTCGAGACTCGCCACATCGGATATATCGACGCGCTTCGTCAACATTTTCCGCGTCTCTTCATTGTGTTTTTCTTTTTCCACCTTTGTTATTTTTAAACTGCTCCAATAAAATCTCGAGCTTGGCTTTCCGGGACAGAATTGCTACTGGAAATTCTGCCGAAATATGCAAAATACGTCGCGACTCCGATTATTTGACGTTTTTTTGAAAATTCACAAAAATTTTGTCCTTGCAGCGAGAAAGTCTCTTCGAAAAGTCAATTTTTGTCATTCCAATCGTAAATTCAAATCGTATCCTGGAGGAGGAGAAATGGAGCACAAGGGAACGCGCCGCTTTCTCTAGGAGCAGAGAGAGCGAGGCTTGAAAAAGGAAAAAAAGAAAAAAGAGTCTCTTGGTAACCCTCGGTGCGTTGTTTTACGATGCTGCGGTTTTAGAGGGTGCGAATAACAAGTCTGGGTCAGTGGGAGCCGCTTTAACGACCCAATTCCGCGAATCCCGGTCACAGGCGATGACTCGGTCTAACCGAAAATAGAAAAAGAATAATAAAAAAAAAAGAAAAACGATGGGAGAATAAGAGAAAGCGAGTGTCCCTTGAAATAATGACGTAAAACCTGGTTCGATCCCTTTCGCAAAGTCCGAGAGGCAATCTCGAACGTTTCTCGTTGTTTTTTTTCCCCCGCGCGTTGATGGGTGGTTGGGTGAAGAATCTTATGGTTAACCAGAGACGTTTAAGCCTCGAATATCCTGGTCTTTTGGATACAAAACGCGCCCTGCCTACTTTTCCCGAACTTGTTCGCCACGTCGCCCCCGCCCGCGCGTCCTCTTTTCGCTCTTTTATTTTTCTTCCAGCAGGCGCGCGATCAACAACGAAAGATATAGAATACCGCGAGCGCGCGCGCGAGGTGAAATAGACGTTGAGAAAACGGGATCCTCCTCCTATATTCGAGTTGTGGTATCCGCACGTCGATTCGATATGTAACCGCTTATTTTCGATCAACGATCAACGACCCACGGTACTTAATCATTTCGAGATATACATGCGCGCGTGTGTACGTTATGTGCGGTCGCGCGGGCTCCTTACCGACCAGAATTCAGCCACAAGTGATGCGTGCACACGCATCCTGCGCATTAGGAGCACGAGAACATATAAATGCGCGCGCCGAGGATTACAATTTTTGACCGCTTGTTTTCTCAACTGATGCTCGCGCGCGGTTTAGCTATCTCAAGCTTTATACCGCATGCAGTTTGTTGCTCGGTTTGCGAGTAAAACGCTCGAAGCAGGCCCTTAAAAAAGTAACGTTTTGGCTCTGGAAAAACCTGGTCGCGGTGGAGCGGATTAGACTTTTATAAAGGGCTTGGAAACGTCCAATTCGTGCGGCTCATTGCGAGTTTGAAAACTTTCTAGTCGCATTTTGCCGGACACAAAGAATAAAGGTCGTAAAAAGGAGTAAAAAGCGCGCGTGGTTGAACGTTCTGCGCGGCTTAAGAAGGTGTAAAAGGTTGATCCGGCGATTGAGGTGGCGCGCGAAGGAGGCAACAAGAAAGAGAGGGAATAAGAAGTGGCGAAAAAGGTGGAGGAAGGTTAGGTAACGGTCCGCGGCAGTGAAGAAGCCGCATTTGCAGACACACGAGAGCGCGCGCGTTTGTTTGTCGGTGTGCGAGAGAGTCTCTAGAGCTTGAGGCGTTTCAGAGTCGAGAGGATCAACGCGCGCGGAGGAGCGAGCTGTGCCCGCGGGACTCTGCGCGCCGCAGCCACCCTCTTTCTCCTCCCCCGCGACGCATGCGTCATTCACGCGCAGTGAAATATGAAACGATGCACACGAGACTGGATCGAGAAAGAAAACGAAAAGCCAACAATTTTCAGGCGCAAACGAGACGAAACTCTGCTCAGTCGCACGAAAATCAAGATTCGTTTATTCTCCTCGATTGATATGAACCAAAAAAGACGATGCAGCAGCAGAAATGACGGAGGGGAAGGGGGAGAGCCAGAGACAACGTAAAAGAGTGTTCGTGACCGGTCTCACCCGAACCCGGAGTCGCGCGCGGGACAAAGATGATATCTGCGGCCACGATATCGTTTGGCCCAATGTGCACGAGCAGGGAGACTGCGATGGGACGAGGAACATGATGTAGGAGGAGGAAGAAGAAGCAGCAGAAGAGACTGGCAGTAAAAGATCGTGCTACTCTATGTGGAAGGCGAAATATACGAGAGAGAGAGCGCGCGATCGAGAAGAATGTTGCCAGGGTGTACCGTTTCGACTGATTTTTTCTTTTTTCGTTTTGTGCTCAACTTTTCTTCTTTCTCAAATGCCTCGAATAAATGGTACACAGAAAACTGGTGACGATGTGTACGACGAGCGGAGCATACGCGAGGATTCTCCGACGCATACCATAAAGCGGCCACGGAACGAAGGTCGGAATCTGGAGAGAGATTCGTCCCTCGAGATGAGAGACACAGTTTGTGGGTTGACGGGCTCGGGTTGACCCTCGAGCTTCAGGAATAACCGTTTTCACCAGTGATTTGTAGCGCGATGCGCTACTTGTCCGATAAAACTCGCTTTGATGTACGGGCGAAGGCAATTTTTGGTGCACCAAACATTTCTGTCTTGTTTCATCAAAATTCGCTCGATCCAGGTCCGAGATATCGCGTCGAAGAGCCTTGAAAGACTTTTTATTCGCTCAAAGCTACCGGTTTCTTTTTTTTCTTAAAAACGTCATTTCCACACGTCCCGAGCGCAGGCTTTATGGACTCTCATTGTAAAATCGGAATGGAGACGTTGCGAGTGTGCATGCGGAGAAGATAAAGCGAGTCGTCGTCGGGGATTTAGCGTATGCACACATCCGCGATGACCTTCGTGACATTGGATGCACATGCGACGAAGGTCTCTGGTGCTGCTCGCAGGGAATAAGAGTTAAGGTCGATCACGAGCTGTTTTTCGCGCGCGCGGAGCACGGTTTTGCGCTTGAAGAGAAAACGACAAAAGCATCGAGCGATGAGGTGAAAGGGGAAGGAAAGTTGGTGCACATAGTTAACGATGTGCATTGTACAAAAATAAGCGAATTGCCGTTTGTCTCCGCATCTCGCTTTTTCTTATTTCCGCGCCGCGCGTCTGCCGTCGTCTCATTATTTCGTATGGTTTGTCCACGAAGTGGAATACGTAAAGAGCCCTTGAGTGTGCGCGCAACGACCAACGACCGAATTCCGTGCATAGCGATGCCGCGGATCGATTATTGATTCGAAGAATCCTCCGCGCGCATACGCGGATGATGAGCCAGCAAGTCGTTTTGCAAAGGGAAATGAAATGAAGAAAAAAGGTTGAAAAGTGAGGTGTGCGCGGGAGGAGCGACGAGGATTGAGCATGATGTGCAGGAAGGAAAGTTGTGCGAGGCGGAGGAACCGTTGCCAGCAGCACCGCGAGATGTCGCATACACAGCTGCATGTCTCATTATTTCGTATAGTTACTCCACGAAGTGGCACACGCCAACAATTTTTTAAAGCACGCCAAGGGAATCAATGTCTTGGGCGCGCGGAGCTTGATGCTTATTGTAGTGAGAACGAGCATAAATATACATATGCAAAGCGTCTCTCTGCTGGACCACCGACGTCGCAGCATCCTCGACATTCCACGCAATATTTATCGCGCGAGATTTAAATTATTTGATCCTCGTACTCATCTCGCGCTGATTTCAATCTTGGACGTCATAATGGCTGCTGCATCGAGGATTATTAGCAACTCCGCGTGTCAAGTATAGAAAGGCGACGAGCAAAGTTTGCGAGCCAATCAGTTTTACGCGATAAGCGGCCAACATGCTCGCGCGTGATTGGAATGCAACAAAATTCCTCATTCTTTTTCTTCAACAGTTCCCGCACGATTTTCATTCAATTTTAAAATGGATTTCGAACATTTTCAAAGCAGCGCCCGCGCGCCGGTGACCTCGGCACACGAATCGATCTTGCCCTCGTGCTCGGGGCGTTTTGCTTGCACTCACGAACTTCCCACTCATTATCGTGTGCAACTCTCTACTTACGAGGGCATAAGCCATGCAGCAGCACCGCGTCGCGATTCTACTGTTTCACCGACATTGCAGCAGCAGCAGCAGGAACCGTTCTCCGCGCGCGATCCTTCCGCAACACGGTAACGCGAGCGCTCTGAGCCAAACGTATACATACACACATAGATTTTTACATCTTTGCACGTACATTCGTGTGGAACGCTCTCTGTAAATAAAACTAGTGTGGAACGGAAAGGAATGTAGATCGTCGTCGGACAAGCGAGCAGCAGGCTGCGTGAGCGTTGTTAGAGAAAACGAAAGTTTCGGCCCACCGGGACATTCGCGAGTCTGCTGCACTCTCCGCCCGTCAATGGCCCAATTGTGTTGGTAAACGCGAAACCTAAGCGCGCAGTCTCACGTTCAAATTCTCCCTCGGGCATAAAATCATGCAGAAATATTTTTATGTACGAAAAAATTCATTAAACACGACAGAACGTGTTTTCTAGTTAGGGAGGCGAGGTAGCTAAATGGCGTAATTCAACGGCGCCGTCGAGACCTATCAAAATCAAAAGATAAAATAATTTCGAAAAGAAAAGCTCGTATGGTAAAAACCATTTTAGCGGTGGGTTTTACGTGTACGGTTTTTCAAAAATGTTAAAAAAAACAGTTACTTTGGCATTCTCGAGCGCGTCAGATATTCATACTACGTATGCCCCAAGTGCCTCTGATAACAACGGTATACTAATCTGCCGGTTTGCGTGGTGGGGGTAGGCATATAAAGTAGTCAAAAATGCAAAAAAAAAAAATTTACTCGAGCGCGTCAGATTTTCGGAAGGGGTGTTAAGTAGGCCCCAAGGAAGCTCCCTTTAAAAAAACTGACAATTTTGGCGTGACGATGAGTTACGATGAATTTTTAAAAATGCAAAAAAAAAAAGTTTTTTTGAAATACTCGAGCGCGTCAGATTTTCATAGGGGAGGTTTATCTCGGTATCCTGAAAGCATATTTTCTTAATCTGACAAAAATGTTGGTGGGTTCTCTTAATCTGACCGAAAAAGGTATTTTGGTTTCTTTTTTTTCCTTTCTTTCTCCTCTTTTCTCTCAAATTCCCTCTTTTTTGCTTCAATTCTTCACTTCGTTTTGCTTACGGTACGTCCGAAAAACCATTTGAGGATCAACAGGCTATTGAATAATATAAATACATGAAACTGTATATGTTAATAATACTTTTGTATACAGATACGCGTAACTTTTTCCGAGTCCACGAAAATTGTCGAGAAGCTTTAGAAAAAAAAAAAATTTGTGATATAATAAAAGTCACATAATTTAATCATCGTTATTTCATGTCAATTTTTTTCAACGCCCTCAGTTTTCGAGATATACTCAAAAAACCGGGAGTTTGAGTTTTTATGATGCTTCAAGTCAAAAAGTTTTTACTTTGGACAAAAATGTAAAGAGACCTTTTTTGTGTAAAATAAAATTACCTTTTTTGTTTATTTAAACTTTTTTTTTTGCAAAATGTATCATTCGCGACTTATATGCCGCAATGCGTTTTTCGGAAGACGAAATGGCTCCTCCACACTTCCGGTCATGCGGAAACCGGCAGATTTTGTATTTTTAGTAAGTTTTAGATTATGTTCTTCAAAATAAAAAAAATAAAAATCGCGCTCGAGAATGCCGGATTAACGTTTTTTTTTTACAAGTTCGCGACCCTATAACTCGGCGGCGTCAAGGACTTATCGTCAGATTAGTTAAATTTAGTCTTAAAACACTAAAATCAACCCCCAATATCTTAATCTGACGCGCTCGAGTATTTCAGACTGTCGTTTTTTTTTTACTAATCTGATCGTCTATCCTAGGCGCGCGTCACTACATATAGAGCTAATACTTTACAAGGTTGTTCTATTAGGTCTAAGGTATCTCTCATATCTTAAACTGCCACGCTCGAGTATTACCGAAAATTCCCCTATTCGCCTCTCTAACTATTCCTGCCGATGCGGAGAGGTCGCCAGGGCTAATGGAATGTTTTCTTGAGATAAGAGCTCATTGGCCGTTTCCCTCCGACGACGATTCAGTTTTCGTTTATTGCGGAAATGTTAAGAAAAACTCTCTCTCTCTCTCCCGGCGCTTATTTTCTTTGCGCCAATTTCATTTGCAGCGCAGATTCCTTTATATAAAGTATCGTTTTCCTTGTGGTCGTGCATGGCGAATCAGGTTTCCGGATCTCTCGGTTGAAAGGGAATAAAGTAGCAAAGATGGCGCGCGCAGGAGATGTTGCGCGTCACATTGTGCACACACATACGACCAAGCGGATCTTCCGCTGGACTTAGTGGCCTGTTCGTGTGTCCCTCGGAGTTGCATTTGAATTTGCATCGTTGCTTTTGCTTCGTTATACCGCGCGCGCGGCATTTCGCACGCCCACGCACACACGAGACTTTTAAAACTGAGAAAAGTAGGAAAAGCGATTGAAAAATTCGAGAATAAGATCGAGAGAGGCCGCGCGGAAGTTAAAAACGATATGGAAAAAAAAAAGCAAGACGACGAAGCGTCGCGACGAGGGAGAAAATAAGAAAGAGGGCGACGTATATAAAAATCGAACGAGGTATTCAAAGATAAGACATAGCAGATTACAACTTTCGTTCACTCGTGTTCCTTGCGCCGTTAAATGTTCATTGCTCGACACAAATAAACATGTATATCGCGCACACGTACGCGCGCTATACCTGTAGCAAAAGTTTTATGTATCTATTTATCTATACGATATTCGAGCGCGACCCCCTTTGAGAATATTTCCAGCACGTCGCTCTCGTAGATCGACCGCTGCTGCTCTCCGGAGCTCCAATAACTAATGCACGCAAGAAAGGGGATGAGGAGAGGCACGGGCGGGGAGGGGGCATAAAAGAGAGCCATCCGCGTATACGAACGCGTTCCTGGACACAAGAGTGCGCGCGATATAGTTCTAGACGCATACGATTTGCATGAGAGTGCTCCGAGGTAGCGAGAGAATAAAAAATCCATGAAAAAGGCAAAAATAAAGGATAAAAATGCGAGAGGGAGAGAGAGGGCGCGATATGTTTACGAGGTCGGTGGCTGCCGGCATACATTTTCATAGTGTGTAACGTCTCTCGCCGCTTTTCTGCCTCGGCAACTTCGCTACAGACTCCCGTACCGCGTGAACGGCGCGATTCTGTGTGCTGTGGGAGCTCCAACCGCATGCACCAAAAGCTTTTATATAAATATATATATCTATGTATATGTGCGATACAGAGTTGATACGTTCGCGTTCGAGTAACGGACGTTTTGCGCGAGCGTGCTGCTGCTGCGGTGGCGCGGGACTGACGAGGGAAATAGGCGCGTGAGAATTACCGCTAGGAAAATTTGAAAACCATCTCCGCGACGAGAGATCCATGTGCGCTCGAACAAACAAGAAAACTGCTCACGTCTCTATCCCATATCGTCATTATTTTTATTTTATTGCTCGTGGAGACGCGTAACCGCGGTTATCGCTTGATTTTCCTATACAAAATCTGTTAATTATTTCGCGTTTCATTGATTTGCCATTAATTGAGCTGGAAAATCGAGAAAAATGACGCCAAATTTCCTGCGAGTCATTTTTACGTCCGAATTTTCAAAGGCAATTTTTATTCGTCACTTGAAAACTCAATTTTTCGAATGGAAACGTTCACTGCTGCGAAACAATAGATCGAAAAGTCGATAGTCGCGAGTCGAAGAGAAAAACTTGATTCTCGCGACTTGGTCGCGTACACAGCTCTGCGCTGTGGTACTTGACGAAAGCATATGTAAGACTCGTGTGTGCGCGGATGTGCGTGTTTACAACGCGATATATGCATATCTGTACGTCAAGCTCGTGAAGCTTGCCCACGCGAACGCCTTCGAATCCGTCGTCCAAGTTGAACTCTGCAACGACGACTACGACAACGTGACGAAGACGCGGAAGCTCGAGCTCCTCGATTTATCGTCTATCGAACAATAGATCTCGCTCTCTCTCTCTCTCTCTTGACCGAAAAAAGTCTCTCTCACGATTCACGATTGTTTCTAATATAAAACGAGTTCGCGGCTTGTGATTCTAATTCTCGCGTGCTCAAATCGATTCCGCTGACAGGAAAATCAAATTTTTCGAAAAAAATCGCCATTTTTTCTACCGATTCAAATTTCTCATCCAAAAAATTGAATTCAACGACCAAAATGACGAAAATTTCGTAGGAAAAAGACACAGGGAAATGTTTGTTCGCGTTCTATTGTGAAATGATTCGCGCGCCTTCTTCAGACTCTATCCCGATCCCGTTAAAACGAGGCAACAACACCGCGTGTACACACGAAGAAAATCTCGTAAATAGACTACATGCAATGCGTCTTTTTATACAGTTGATTTTTCAAACAAAACAAATATTCATCATTGCATGTTTGTACTGGTGGAAAAAGAAAAGCTGCGGGAGGGAGGCAAGCAAAACGTTGCGGAGGAATCCTCGTCTGCCGCGTGCTCGAGATCGCGAGAGGGAGAGAGAGAGAGAGAGACGTAACACCGTGGGAGCGTGCGAACGCTAGTTTCACGGTGTGATTCTTCCTCGTGAAAGTGATATCTCGCTGCAACCTCCCGTATTAAAGTAGCAGATCTTTTGTGCTCTATCGTATTTACCATTATAATATGCAATTAGCTAAATTTTCATCGTTGCCAATTATTCCAGCTCATTTCTCACACGTACGATTTTTTTCTCCTCTCCATCAATTATTGCAATGATAAGTATTTTATAAAACGAGAAAAAATGAAAAATTTCCCTTGGATCTTCGCGACTGATTTCGCCAAATATTTCGCAACTCGTTTTTTTCTCCATTAATTTTGAAAAATTCGTATCAGCTGATTGTTGGGTCTGGGAATGATTTATCGGAGCTCATTGAGCGCAAATGTTCTTTGATTTTTTGTTTTTCTTCTCACAACTAAGAATCGCAGCCAAATGGAGTATTTGATGAAATAAATGGCACGAAACGGTAGCATCGATGGTCGATCGTGGAGAGCATTAAAAAAAATTAGCAAGCAAAGTGTTGGCGCGAGTGATTGATTCGAGGTTATGATTTGCACGTATTTTTTTCGTCCATCATCATCATTTATTGCAGCAACATCGATTCGGTAATCTTGGCAAAAAAGTATGTAATACGAAATATTTTTTACGCGCGATGCTCGACGGTTTTTTTTCCTCATTATTGGTGGGATGAAAAAGACGAGATTTTGTAACGATGATTGATGAAGTTTTGTCGAAAACTTCAGGGCAATTGCACGAAAAGAATAAAGAGAAAGAAACGCGAGTCAAGGGGAAGGATCTCGCGAGAATCTCGGGAGGTTAGATCACGCTTGCTGATAGATCGCGGTCATTTGTTTGCCCGACTATTGCGTCCTCGAACGTCGCTTTCGTTTATTATACACGCGAGCGCGGTGCTTCAGCATCTTGGACGATTGGTCCGGGTCCTCTTGCGCAATTGCGCGCTGCTCTTATATACGCGTTACACACGTGCATCTTGAGAGCAGATCCGTGAGTCCTTCTCCTTTTATTTCTTTCCGCGTGTTAAATGTGCGCACGACTGCGACAACGGAGGATTTTTTTTATTTTTTCAAGCCTCCCGATTTACGCTCGCGCGAGAGAGAGCAAACGAAACGTATCTCGCAACATCTCTTATTTCATTTTATACATTTCTCGTCTCTCGTTATTACTATTACGTGTCGCCAGAGCGAGCAGTCCTTTTTAGTGGGTGTAACGAAAGTACTTTTTGCTTTTTTTTCTTTCTTTATTCTTCCGTACGCCAACAGACAGCGACGACGATCCCAAATGGCATAAAGGTGAAAGGCTAATATCCATCGATTACACACACACGCGGGCCCCGGCTGGTTGCAAAGTCTCATGAGAGAATATCGCGACGGAGAAATGTGTCGAGATGAAAAAAACAAATCGAGGCTGATTGAAAAAATTGTTTTTCTCAAAAGATCTTTGAGAAGTGAAATCATTTCTGCAGCTTATCCGTGACGATTAAATCTCGCGCGAGCTAATTGGGTGGAAAAATGACGAGAGATGGGCCTAAACGTGATGGAATTTGGGAAATCGATTGACGCACCCGCAAATCCAAGATTAAAAGATTAAAAAGTTGACATAACATCATTTGAGAGTGAAAATTTGACGAGAATTCGAGGAAAACGAGAAAAAACGATACGCGACAAAAGTTTTCAACGGGAAATAAATATTTCGCGATAATCTTTTTCCGCCCCTGCGCTCAATCTTTCTCTCGTTCATGGTCGCGGGCAAAGGAGGAGGCAAAATGGGCGAGAGAGTTGATGCACTGGTGTGCTACGGCGCGCGGTCCAACAAACGTGGGACGTGATCGACGAGCTGCGAATTAATCTCACGTGGCAGGGAGAATTACTTGGTGCTGGTGCGCGAGATGCGATTATCCGCAAGACTCGCTTTTGCGGTGGTGCAATGAACGATCTCTCGATCGTTCACGAGGGGGGAAAAGCAGCCACGAAGCAATCGGACAAACAATGTAGAAAAAAAACGAAAAAAAACGTCGATTTCGATCGTTATTTATCCGGATAAAAAAAAAACTGAAAGAAAAATCGCGTTTGTTCGCTTTAAAATGAAAAAAGAAAGAAAAAATTGTACCAAGTTGATTTTAATCAAATGAGAATTATTTATTCGAATGCAACAAACTGCTCCATTTAGCGAGAGCGATACGATAAGTAAATTATCCAACTTGGAGATACATTATTAAACAATTGGCAAAGGGAAAGAAGGCTGTGTGGCGAGGGTGGAATAAGGGGGGGAATAGGGTGATCAAAGTGTGTCCTTAATCGCGAGGCGCGTTATCGTTTGACGGCTCTCGTTATTGAGCCTTTCACCGATCGCGAAGCAACGATAAAAATCGAACGTTTCTAAATAGGACTATCGGTGCTGGCCGATCTATACGTCACTTGAACTTTATACATAGTGAACTCCTTATTATACCTTTTACAAATGCGTCTCAAACCCATACGTGCCTGGATCTCGCGCGCCGTATAAATCAGTATGAAAATGCGTGTTATAATGTGCGCGCGGTGTACTTAATATTCGTGCGTAATATATTTATCGACCGCGAGTCATAAAGCCAACGGTGAGAATTCCATTCAAATATTTCGACACCTACAACATATTATTAAGCTCCGAGCAATCCGATACGCGCCAAAGCGAAGCGTATCAAAGAAAAATTTAAATTTTATCGAAAAATTCGCTAAAAAAGTACGAAAAATTGATTTTTATTGGAAAATCATTATTTCGGCAATTAATTGTCGAGACTCGTGCCGGAGCAACAACAAAGGGGGAAAAAATCATTGACCTCGTAATATCTGGATAAGCGATCGAGATTCGGCGTGTACGCGATCGCAGGGAGGAAAATAAAGTAAAAAGATGTAACGAAGACAAACGAGGTGTGTGTATAAACGGCGCGGTACACGTGAACGATTGATGACCGTAAACGACGCTGCATAATTAGCCTCGTAACACACAGACAACGAGAATCTTTGTGGAGTTGCCACAGCGAAGGGCATTTCAAAGTTTCGTACAGATATCGACTCGGTTAAGGACCAAAAAGAAAAAATCATCACCGTGAATCTCTAGATGTGACAAAGCGATCGACTAAAGTTTTAAAAGTCGACGAGATTTTTTGTTCTCGACTCATTCTACCGAAAGACAGCGAGGGCAAGAGTGAGAAGGAAAAAAAACTAGAGAGAGAGAAAACCAAGCCCGCGAGTAGTTTCAGCCACTTACCGTGAATGACAATTAAAATAAAGAAAATCCCGAGGGAGGGGAAGACGCCGGAGAAGAGTTTCGGGCGCGCGCTCAAGAAATCGAGGACACGCGAGAAGAGCCACGCGATTGGGCAATCTAGCCAACAAATTATTTACAGTGACGCGATATATCCGAGAAAATGATAAATCGTAGTCGCGCCTAACGGAAATTGAAGATGCAGCTCGGACGTTTTATTTACTTCTCAAATGATGCGAGCAAATAGTTCACAAATTTTCGAGGCTTTTTCCATCATCCAAATGTTGTTTTCAAAATTTTCGTTATTTTGACAATATTTTTCGTTTCTAACCCAAATTTACGATTGGAATGACAAAATTTGACTTTTCGACGAGGCTTTCCAAAATATTTCTTGCAGCAGTGACAAAATTCTTGTAATTTTTCAAAAAAACACGTTTAGTCGATCTTTTGCAACAAAATTTTCTTCCCAGTGTCAGAATGCGGAAACGATTCTAAATACAAAGTTAAAAAAAAAGGTAAAAGCTCGAAATACCGTGCAATTTCGTAATCGATCTGATTAAACGTAATTTATGAGGTCGACATAATAAAACAAGAGCAGGCGGGGAATTCCGAAATCGGTAGTCATCGCGATAAAGCGAATATATGTAAATTATGCAACGAGACAATTCGCTCTCGCGGACTGGACCACACGATAAGTCACGACGAGAGAAAGAATTTATTTCGTGTACACACACACAACATTCGAGTTGTAAAGACAAAACACACGTCGAAGCTCTCGGGGCGAAGAAAGTTTGGGGACGAAAAAAAAGTAGAAATGACGATTTGACTGATTATCGAAAAAATATTCAAACGATAGATTTCCACCTATTATTTCATTCGTCACGAAATCAAACTTTCCATTGTCCATTTTTTACTCGTATTTAAAACGTTTAAGGACTTTCGCTTTCTCGAAAATGATGAAATCCCATTGAAAATCTCGTCGCATTATCAATTTTCCCAAGTGTCAATTATGATTCTCCATTTCTTCTAAAATGGCTAATTAAACGTCGTGTATCAATCTCTCAATTTTACTGCGCGCACGTTTCAACTAATTTAATTCAATGAATTAAAAAAATATAAAAAAATCATCTCTGATGGTCTCTTGATTGTATTTTGTTGGACTTCCAGTGTTTTTTCGAGGCTCGCGAGTGAAAGAATTCATTAGACAAATTACGATGAAAATCATAAATTGTCCAAAGTTTTCACAGTAAAAGTAACATTTTTTGTCTCTCTCTCTCTCGAAAAACGTCGAATCGACGAAAACATATTTCACACATCGAACAAAAACTTCGATACGTTAATTAGTGTAAAAATGGAATATTCATTAAAGAGAAAAATGGAAATTAGTTTAAAAATGTTTTTCGTGTCGGTTGGAAATTCCCCGTCAACCGAAAACAAGCTCGCTAATTAGTGAGATTTAAAAGAATGACCCGCAGCAGCAGACGCTCAAGAAGTTGGTATAACGGTGCGACTTTGACCGTGAATAAGGAGAAAAAGAAAAAATTTGCTTAATAGTTTTGAGAGTTCAGGTAATTAGGATGATTTTTGAGAGAAATTAGTTTCCGGTATTACGGTGAATTAAATAATGTGTAGAATGAGAAAATATGTGCGGAGGCGTTGAGAAAAGTAGTGGCGCGAGACAAAGAGGCCGCTCGAATGAGGGAGAGCGGCAAGGAGGCGGCGGAGGAGGAGGAGGAGGAGGAGGAGTGGAGACGCGAGGGAGGTAAATCGCGTCGAGACCGGGGCAAGGCTCGCTGCCAAGGGCGCCAACTCGAGATAGGTGAGCAGCGCACAGCTCTCGGCACACACCAGCATGCATGCACCACCTTTTTCTCTCGCTCCTTCCCGCCCCGACTCCCATTGCTTCGCGATCCCTTGCTCTTGGGATATTGCACTAGCTGCAGCTTTTACCACTACCGCGCTCCCCCCACACCGGAATGGCCGGAAGAGCCAATCAATACCAAATTCTACTCTATTTATCGTCTTTTGATGATGCTGAAGTTTGCAACGTTGGAATGCAACGAAAAATATTTTATTTTATTTTTAATTCGTTCAATTTTCAATTTCATCCAAATTTTCCGAGCCGATATGTTTTCCGCTGTCAAAAACTGATTTTTTTATCATCCTAATTACATTCTGCATTTAAATCATTATTTTCGCCAAATATAAAAAAGAATTTCGTTAGTTTTATCTCACTAAAAACGAGAATTTCGTTGGATCCCACAAATTTCAAACGATATTTGTGATGTAATTACGAAAATTGCTTGGGCTATAAATGGAAGAGACATTTTTCGATTTCATCCGACGCACGAGATCGACTGCTCTCGGATCGAGTGGATCCTGAGGAAGAAAATATACGAGAAGCAGCAGAGTAGCCAAGCAAAGTCTCGGTTTAGATAGGAGTAACGGGGGAAATCGCCGACGATGAAATATCGTGCGTAATAACAGAGGCAACTCTCGTTATTTGTGGTATAAAGAAAAAACGAGTGAGAGGGGCGAGGGGCGATTTTCAACGTCGCCGGAGGTCGGTATGTTAACCACTTTTTCTCAAGAACTCCGAGACGATATTCCCTGCTGTTCTGCACTCCGGAGCCAGAGAGTGAAAACCGTACGAAAAGCACAGAAGAAGAAAAAAATTGAAAATTGAATCGAGTCTGAAAATCGTTTTGGAAACAAAAATGCTATAATTTTCGTTGCGTAGGGAATAAAAATAAGAATCCGCACGGGGAACTGGTTCTCAAAGCTCGGGCGCGCGAGATTCTTCTCTCGACTCTGACCTTTCCTCCCATTACACAGAGTGTACCAAGCAATGGCCTGAATTATTGTCATTATTATCATTACAAGTGCATCATTGGGATGCAGCGAGAAGCTCAAAGATTGGCCTCTAAATAAATAAATAAATTAAGTATATAGACAAATGTATATAATTTTTGGATTATGCGGCATCGAAATATACGCGGATGAGGCGGATAATAATGATAATGGGACGTTGATGTCCCGTGTGAACGAGCGCGCAAGGCTCGACATAAAACGCAGCGCGCGCCTTTCTTTTTTCGCTCCTCATATTTTCTTCCATTATTTATTTCGAAGCTGCAGCAGCAGCAGCAGAGTGCATGTGACTCGTGCGAATGCGACTAGCACAAGTCGGAGCTATAAGCAAAAACGAAAATAAACGATTCTCTGTAGGTGTGTAATCTCACGTTGCGAAGGCGTGACTGGTACGTCAACGTCGTCAATACACGACGCGATAACAATTATTATTTAAACATGATCCGTCATAGACTAAGGCTAGAAAATTAATCGCACTTATCAAAACTAAATCCGTTTCCGCGCAATAAAAATAATATTGCTCGATACTCTATTTTTTCAATTACTCGTGTTTACAAGTTTTACTTTTTTTTTTTACTCCTCGCAAGCACGACTCTCGATATTGTTTCTTTCATATATTTTGTCGTTCTGTGCTTTTTTCTTTTCTCTCTCTCTCTCGCTTTTTTCAGCTATTGTTCATTTCGTAATTCGTCACGACCAACAACTTAATTAATTGTGCAATTCACGAGTCCGAGACTCGCTACAGACCCAACGACGCTGCATAAGTTAATGAGTGTGCGAAACAACATTACGGTCTGCTTTCCGTACGCCTGGTAATCCAGAAACACAGAGAGAGAGAGAAAGGAGAGAGGATGATATTATAATTCAACTCCGTCAGTCCGTGACACAAGTGCGAGCACGCAATATCTCGACGTGTTCGCTCTCCTCGCTGTTACAGTCAGAAATATTATTTTTACGTGTGTCCTTCTCCGATTGGAAAGATGTTGAAGTTTGCAGCGTTGGAATGCAACGGAATTCTGATTTTTATTGAGATTCTTATTAAATATTTGGTCGGGGAGGATAAAACAATATTTTTTCAGAATCCAAACCCAAAATCTACGAAAATTGTCGTAATTTTTGAAATTGAACAAACAATTAATGGAAAAATGTATTTTTTGTTTGTATTTTTCAAGTGAAAATGAAATCGTACGATGTCGAAGTTTGCATCGTTGGAATGCAACGAGATTCTGATTGTTATTGAGATTCTTATTAAATATTTGGTCGGGGACGATAAAACAATATTTTTTCAGAATCCAAACCCAAAATCTACGAAAACTGTCATAATTTTAAAAATTGAACAAACAATTGATAGAAAAACGTATTTTTCGTTGGACTCCAACGTTGCGAGCTTCAGTGTCATCTAATTGGATTATACCGTGTGGGAAAATGTAAATAAAAAGATAAAAAATAACGTAAAAATGTTGGCAATTGGTTTTCAGGGTCACGAGTACAAGCTCCAAGAAGAAATGGGTTTAGTTTTGTAATCGGATAAGACTCGATTCAATTTTAATTGGCCCTCTCGAGAAATTCTGCACATTTTGCTGAACCAACGTGTTTCTTTTTCGTTTATATACGGATTTTCATTACCTCGCGGACTTATTCGTGTATGGAAACGAGAAAGAGGGAAAAAAAAATAGAGCGAAGGATGGCGAAGGAGGAAAAGTAAAACGGAAGAGGCTGCTCGCGTGTCTAGGCCTCACGCGAGGTGACAGTGAAAGTAACCACTCGCATTCCGATAGTCGTGCCCGACGAGCCGAGCAAACACGATTATCATTATCGCCAATCGATTCAACAAACATAATAACGAGAAAAAAAATCGTTTGGAACAATAAAAATGGCGATAATATATAAGGTGATCGAAAACGTTTCTCATAATTGCATATTATATTGCGTTACGTCAAAATGCGACTATTTATTTTTGTAATTTCCCTAAAAATAGTTGAAAATCGAGTCAAAGAGTTTTTCCACAATATCTCGAAAACCGCGAATCTGACAAAAAATCCCCCAAGAACATTATTGTAAAAAATTCAATTGTCTACATAAAGTTCCTCAGGCATTTTTTCCTATAATCCATATTTCTCGAGATATGCTGGAAACTTTGATTTCCAAAATGGCGAATTTGCTCAGCGAGTCGAACTGACGAACAAAATATTCCCAAGATAGTTTCAACGGTGTATGAGCATCGATAATTTGTGACTAATGAAAAACAAAGTACTCACGAACGAGTTCACCACACCCCGGAGCAAATAAGCCAAAGTATACGTTGGCTCGTTGGAAAGACTCAATCTGCTCACGACGAGAGAGAGAGGGAGGAAGAAACGAGCAGGAACCGCGTGCAGGGAGGAGGGAGAAGGGGTGGAGAGAAATGAATCGACGGACGTATTCCTTACCTGAAACAATAAAAGATATGCAAATTAGTTGGTGATGCAAGATTCTCAGGTCGGACATTATGCAAATTTCATCGGATATAGTTGGTAATGCAAGCCAATAAAGTGCCAACGGACACGCTACGTTTGATAGCAAAGAAAAACAATAAAAAGTCAAGAAAATAGAGTATTAAAAAGGGCAAGTGTGCCTCGGAGTACATCGAGTAGATTTTTATGTCGAGAGTGTACAGCGATTTAAATGCAATTCATGCGAATCTCTGTCGATGCAAAGTTGAGGCCAAAGGTTCGTCGCAACAATCTAGACTCTCGTGGCATGCATTTTCTTGTACCGCCCGTCAATTTGTGCACTTTGACGACATAGCAACAACAACGATTGCAAAAAGCTGAGACAAGTGGAAAAAAAAACACATCAACTTCTCTCTTTGCATATATTTATAAATAATGTCAGTCGACGAGCCACTAAATAACGTGGCTAACGAGCTACTAAATTAAACGAAGGTAAAAATCTTCCATTGTTCGGGTGTCGCGTTGTTACCGAGACTGACAGCAGAGCCTCGCCCCCGTGCCCGAGATTTTTTTTCCTGCTCTCGTCGCGACACATGCACGCTGCTCCGAACAAGTTGAATTTTTTTCCGCCCGATTATTACAGTCGTTGCATCGATACTAATAAGCCCGGAAATGAAAATTCGGGCCAAAATGACCCAGTGTGTATACGACGAGTCGAAAAAATTAATTAGAATCCGAACGAAACGAAAATCACTTGATGACCGAGTACGCGTGTGTGTGTAATTGCACGGTTTGCTGCGGACGATCCAGCAACGTGTTTGGACAACCGGAAAACATCGATTTTTCAAAAGTCAATTTATAAGACGCGCCGAGCGAGATGTTGAATTGGTCCAGGATCGAGAGCTCCAAGAGTCAGTGAACCTTCGGCGCATTTCGTACGCAGCATCAAAAGGTGTCGGAGAGCAACGCGCCGAGTTGAGCTCGTTCCAAAACTCGACTGGTTTCGTGTGTGTGTGTTTTTTTCTATACGTTTTTTTCTTTTCGTTGCGCAGCCTCTCCCGAGATTCGAGACTCAAGACCAAGTTCAAGGAACGACCTTCGTATATAAATGTGTACCTCGGCCTTTCGTCTATGTTTTTCTTACGATACATTTTCGTGATCCCGTTGGCCACATCAATTTTCAACGCCGAAACCTCCGAGCCAACGAGTCTCGAAATTCAAGGCCTCTTGGAAAATCAACATCTTAATTCTCGTAAAAACTTCACTTTCCGTAAACGCTGTGAGGTAAAGCCGTGAATTTCCTTACGCACGAGTTATGAGCAACATAAATACGAGGTTCGTCCTAAGGACGCACGAGCCTCGAGTGTAATCGCGAGCTGCAGCTGGCAACAATTTCCAGGAGATACTTTTGTTGCTCGAATCGCAGACTTTTGTTTCAAGACGGAAAAAAAAAAACAAAATTGATGCGAGGGCAAAAAAAAGGCGAATTTTCCAGGGGAATAATAAATAGTGCAATTTATTTCGTAATTTCTCTACGACCGAGTCTGGCCATATGGTCCGCGCGCGGTCAACAGGCAACGCACTGTGTGATTCAGCTCCAAGGCATCCGGAAGAGAGGGCGCAAAGTCTCAACCTCGAGGATGAGAAAAATGAATAAAAATAATTAAAAAAAAAGGTAAGAAAAAAAATCTTTACACGAGGGAATAAAAAATGCATCAAGCCGGAGGGAGGATCGAGGCGAAAGATTGAATTCCCTCTGCGATAGTGAGTCAGAGAGTTACTACGTGGGATTCTCGATATTATTCTTTAATCTCACTCGCTCCCTCCATTTCCTTTTTTCTCTTTTTGCCAACACACCGTCTCTCGACATTTTTTCTCCCTTTCTCCAGGCTCTGAATTATTGCACGGAGGTCTAAAGCTTGACTCATCGAGCCGGCTGAATCTAAATAACTTGGAGAACGATCGACGCTGCTGACCAATCGATTCCCAGCCAATTGCATTTTGATTCATCGAATTTTCGTGGAGAAATCGCTCTGCAGTCATTTTTGTCTGTGAGGATGGTCGAGGGATTTAGGAAAAGAAACGGATAATTGAATAAATAATGTAGTTTGAATTTATTTAACGCGATAAACGCGTCTCGCTTACATGAGTCGCGATTTTTATCTGAGCCCTCGATCTTGTTATTCTCGCTTCTTCTATTCTTCTACCGTTGTCATGGTAACCCAAAAGTCTCACAACTCGGCCTTTCCTGACCTTTGTCCGACCTCGGACTCAGATATTACAAAATGCGGTTAACAAATGTTCTTAATTCATTAAATATAAACTAGGAGTACAAGGATTAATTTTGCGATACAGTTGTTATTCCGTTGTGCCAAGGTCGAATGTTGGCGGCTTCCCACGTTCCCTCATAAGGACGACGTGATGCTTGGGAGTTTTCCACGTCTCTAACTACATACCTATCATTTCGGAGTACTCTGGCTATCTCGTATGGCCCTTTGACCTCTGGGATGAGCTTTTTCGGGGCGCCTGGAGTGCTATCGAAGTTTTTGATTCCTATGTAGTCGCCCTCTTTGTATTTACGTGACTCTTTTCTACTTTTATTAAAATAGCGTTGATTACATTCTTGACTTTTTTCAATTTTTGTCTCGGCTTTCGCGCGGATAGCTATGAGATCGCGCTGTAACGGCACGGTTGTTTCCTCTAAATATTCTTTAATCCCGTCGACGCTCGAACCACGCTGATTCACCCCGAATAGTAGTCGGCTAGGAGTGTCACCTGTCGATTTGTGTATAGTATTGTTAATCGCGAATTCGGCCTCGGTGAGTACTTTATACCAATATTTCCCAGACGAGTTATCGACTAGCTTTGCAATGAGTGGACCCAAGACACGGTTAACGCGTTCAACCTGTCCGTTTGCTTTCGGAGAGCCCGTGGCCACCAATACGTGGCGAACGTTATTTTCTCGGAGAAAATCTTCGAATTCCCCGGACGTGAAACTGGTGCCTCTATCGGTCACAACAGTGAGGGGGCGGCTATAATTTGAAAAATGTTGTTTCAAACTCTCAACCGATTCTTTTGACGCCGTCGTTTTCGTCGCGTATAATTTTGTAAATTTCGTAAATCCGTCAACAACTACAAGGATGTGTTGTTTTATTAAATGTCGTTTGTCGATCGGTCCTACGTGGTCAACGTGAAATGTCGCGAACGGCACGTTACCCTTGGGAATCGGATGTAAGAATCCTTCAGCTTTACCTACGCATGGTGAAAACGCAATACACTTTAAACAGTTTCGGATGTGTTCTTTAATCTTATCGTGCATTTGTGGGAACCAGTAGGTTTTGTCGATCGCATTCAGTGTTTTTTCGGGACCAAAATGACCTAGATCGTCGTGATATTTTCGCAATACATGACTTTCCATTTTCTCGGGGACGTAAAATCTTAATTCTGAGTTTTTCTTTTTGTAAACGAGCCCGTTTCGCATCTCGAAATGCTTATCTTCCGCATTTTCGAGTTTTTCACGAAGTTTTTGTATCGTTGGATCACGGTTTTGACTGATTGCTAGTTCTAACTCCAAAGGATTATCTTCGATCACGAGAATATTTGTGGCGCGACTGAGAGCATCTACATGCTGCATCCTGGTACCAGCTCTGTGCTCCAAAACATAATCATATTCCATGAGCTCAATTGCCCATCTTTCGATTCGCGGACTTATTTCTTTTTTGTCTAGAGTCATCTTCAACGACGCACAATCCGTGACTATTTTGAATTTGATTCCGTGTAAGTAAATGCGGAAACGACGCAATGCATAGATAACGGCCAGCATTTCTAGCTCGAAACTATGATAACGGCTTTCAGTGTCGGTCGTTCTTTTTGAGAAATAAAATATTGGGTGGAATTTGAGGTCTTTTTTCTTTTGCAATAACGTAGCCCCAAATCCGTGTGCGCTAGCATCTGTGTGAAGCTCCGTTTCGTCGTGAGGACTGTAAATACTGAGTACAGGGGCCTCTTGTAATTTTTTTTTCAGCTCGACAAATGCTTTCATTTCTTCTTCTCCAAACTTGAATTCTACGTTCTTACGCAGCAATTCATGCAACGGCTTTGCGATTAGGGAGAAACCCTCGATAAATTTTCGGAAATAAGAAGCCATCCCGAGAAAACATTGCAAACTTCTTACGTTTTGCGGGATTGGATAATTTTCAACGGCCTCGGCTCCCGCTTTATTCGGTTGGACTCCGTTCTCGGAAATACGATAACCTAAAAACTCTATTTCCGTGTGCAAAAATTTACATTTGTCGAGTCGGAGCTCCAACAGGTTTTCTGCTAGGCACTGAAACAATTTTCTCAACACCTCAAGGTGATGTTCTAAAGTGGAAGTCGCAACCAACACATCGTCCATATATACTACGATTTCTCCGATTCTTATTAATTCGGCTAACGCTTCGTTTACGAATCTTTGGAATCTCGAAGGTCCGACCTTGAGCCCGAACGGCATTCGTAAATATTCGAAAACTCCAAAGGGTGTTGTAAACGCAGTATACTTGACCGATTCCTCTGAAATTCTTATGTGGAAAAACCCATCTTTCAAGTCTAGTATACTGAAGTACTTCTTGTCTCTGAGGACGTCGATTTGATCCTCTATTAATGGCAATGGATAGTTGTCTCTACGGAGGACTTTGTTTAATACGCGATAATCGACGCAGAGGCGAAATTCACCATTTTTCTTTTTCACTAAAATGATCGGTGAAACGTACTCGGACTTACTTGGCTGTATTATTTTTCTTTTTAATAGATCGTCGAGTATTTTTCGTAAGTTTTCCTTTTCGGTAATCGACAATCTGCGCGGATTAAAATAAAACGCCTTTTCGTCAGTTAAATTTAATTTCAACTCCATATCGACTCTTGGATATTTTGGTTTTTCGGATTCAACGTAGTGAAACTCGAAAATATTTCGCAGGCGTGACTGTACCTGTGCTGGTGCCTCAGCATTAATATTGAGCGTTTTTGATATTGAATCTCGTGGATCGCTTATATCTACGTTCAAAATATCGTCGATAGCTTGAGCTTCTATTTTTCTTAGACCCAGGCCGAATTTTTTGAGCACATCGCGACCCAAAACGATCGCGCTTACCATTGTCCCATCCGGAACAACAAGAACTGTAAAATCGTTTATCGTTTCTTTATCGAGAGTAATGTTCAACCGTATATGACCGGAAATACGCAACGGAGAGCGATTTATGCCATGGTAGTTTTGCGATAACTCACCGATTGATTCTACAGATTCTTTTGGAACAAAACTTTCTTTTATGAAACTGATTTTGCTACCTGTATCCATTAACGTCATCAGCCTAACTGTGCGTTTGGTTTCGGAGTGACTTATCTCATAATCGACCTCTCTAAAAAAAGTCTCTTCTTCTTCTGTACTACCCGACACAGAGTAGACTTGATTTTCGTCGTCGGCCTCGTCGACTGCTGCAACGTCTGTTGGTGGTGAAGATTTTGTTGGGCAATCCTTTACTATGTGGCCCATCTCGCCACAGATGAAACAAGAACCCCTTTCACGTTTTGGTTGCTGACAATCTTGCGCCAAGTGCCCGAATTTGCTGCAATTAAAGCAACGCATTTTTTTCGGCCTTGGTTTGTCTTCGTCGGTCTTCATTGCCTTTTCTTCTCTTGTCTCGCTGGTTTTCTGTACGTCGGCTGGTTTCGTGTCCGTTTTTACGAATGGCCGCGAGTCTCGCTTCGGATTTATTCTTACTGTTGGCCGCAGTGACACTTTCTCAAAAACTCGGATCATATCTTCCTTCGTTGCAAACTCTTTCATTCTTGCCATGTCTTGAAGATGGTCGCTCGGAATACCATCAATCAAATAATCGACCATTTCTTCTTCGTCGATCGGAACGTCTTTTGCGAGAATGATTTTGTCGTGGAAATAGTCCGCAAAATTTTCCGTTGTTTTCCACTCTCTTGCTTCGAACTTTTTCCTGAGCGCGACGCGGACAGGACGATGATCATACATTTTCCTGAACCCGTTCATTATTTCGTCGAGACTCATAGCGATTGTGTTCTCCGCTTGAAACCAATTCTTTGCTTTCGCCTTCAATTTGTTGCTGATCAATAATTTGGCTCGCTGGTCGTCAAGACGATAGGTCGCACACAGCTGTCGTATTTGTTGCTCCCATTTTCTGAACGTGCCGGCGCTTCCGTCGAAAAAACTTACTAATTCCAACATAGCGTTGATGTTTTCCCTTCGGGGTGGCCCGTCCTCCTCTCGCGGTAGGGTACGTCGCAGGAGCTCGTTTTCTCGCCTGGCGATTTCCAATTCGCGTCTTAGCAGATCATTTTCTCGTTGCTCAAACTCGAGTCGCATGTCTCGATTTTGTTGCTGCTGCTCTTCAACGTCCTGAACGTCCTGATCCTCGTCTTCTTCTGCCTCAGCGTTCGCGTTTGCTTCTTCTTGCGCGTTCATTATTTGTTGCACCCACGCACCGGTCGGGTCGAATATGTCCAACCGCGCGATGAAGTCTTTCTTTTTCCCGTGCGTCGGTAACCCTCGCTTTTCTAACTCAGCTTTGAATCGAGCCACTGACACTTTTTTGGGATCCATAATTCATTACCCGAGACGCGCTACGAATCAAACAATACCCGGATTGTATTATTTAATTCTCTCGCACGAACTTAGACTGGACGATCGTCGTCTACGATCGCCTCGACAGTCACATCGACTCGTAAACCCGTATGGAAAACTCGTCCGATATATTTCGCTGATCAACAAATTGAACGCGTCTTTGCGAAAATGTAGCCCGAGCAAGCCAACGATCGGAAATTGGTCACCCGAGCAACGCTGATATTAATACGGTTTTTCGACAAAAATCTTCACTTTTTCTACTCGCGTTCCCCAATCCCACTTCTGATTTGTGAGGATGGTCGAGGGATTTAGGAAAAGAAACGGATAATTGAATAAATAATGTAGTTTGAATTTATTTAACGCGATAAACGCGTCTCGCTTACATGAGTCGCGATTTTTATCTGAGCCCTCGATCTTGTTATTCTCGCTTCTTCTATTCTTCTACCGTTGTCATGGTAACCCAAAAGTCTCACATGTCGTTACGTCAATTCAAATTGAGAATCCTGGAAACTTTTCCATCACCAACGACGTACAAACGAGAAAGACGATCGCTACGATATATTAGTGCGCGGAGCTGAATAAAGTGAGCGCGCGTGCTGGAGCGATGCTGCAGCACGTGATGCTGCAGCAAGATTGACTAATTGGATCGCTGGTCGAACAAACATCTGTCGTATATTTAATACATACGTACGAAATATACATGAGAAACGTTTGGTACATATGGATGGAGGAGGCAAAAGCTATATAATATGGTGCGAGCGCGCGAGTAGTCAAGAGAGTTTGCGATGTCGCGTGGCCATTACTCATCGAGCTTTATTGCCTCGTGGCATGCTCCGTCGTTGGAATTTCTCTTGGCTCGACACTGCACCGATTCTCTTTGTTGAAATTTCCACGCGCCACACATACGACGAGAGCGAGCAAGAGAGAAAAGTTCCAAGTGCACCAAGTGACTGATATAAATTTCCAGAGTACGAGACGCCGTACGAGGAGAGATTACATTTGTAACCGAAGGAGAAGCAAAAGAGATTCCCTTTCATCGAGATCTCGCACTTTGATATGTACAGCACGATACTCGCGCGCATACGTACGCGCATATATGTCTTCACATGTGCTAAAACACGTATGTATCCGCGTTACGAAATTCAAGGATACGAAATGGGGACACGAGAGATACGCTCGATAGAGAATCGAGTTTCCACTTTATCGTTTCGACCCTTTTCCTCCTTTTTTTATTTCAATTAATTTCTCACCGCAATGCTGTATAATTTTTCATCAGTTCTCGCGAGCGTTCTATTGACAACGAGACGTTATGACAAAGAGTTTCACGATCGAGTCACTCTCGCGTTTATTCGCTTTGATAATGCGTCAGCTTGGTCAAAGTCTATTTTTTTTCTTTGTGATATTTCAAAGCAATGGATCTTTAATGCGGAGATCGTCGGCAAGGATTTCCTTAGAGAAATCTTCTGCGAGGACGATAGATTGCGAGATCAAGTCTCGAGTATTTGACGTAACGAAAAAGAGCAACTGATCGTATCGAGCGATCAAATAAAAAAGAGAAAAATCAAAGTTAGTCAAAGACGAGACTGGAACATGTCTCGGCACGTGATTGGAAATTCAATTGGGAGATTGATAATGTAATCAGACGTAAGGGAGTTGCGCGCGATCAATCCAACAACGTGGATTGATCGATCGGGAATTATTTACGTTTTTCGAACTCTCGAATTTGTTTATTATCGTTTTTGCCCTCCCGTCGAGGTTGCCATTTGCATTTTCTCTCCTCGATCACTGCGTTGCAGTCGAGACGAAATGATTTCGAATTGTAAAGAGTTTTGTCGAATTCCGCGATAATAAAATGAAGAAATTTCATGTAGTTCGACAAATTCAGTTTTCGAGTGTGTACGAGTAATAAATATAAATTAATTTTGCGTGTGATCGTAAATATGTGCGTCTGAATATGGGCCGGACCGGGCGCGGCGGCGCCAAAGCGACGAGAGTGCTCGATCGTCATCATTCGCGATGCCTGCTCCTCAACCGAGCGCTTAACCTCCGCGTCTCTCTTTCCCTCATATCTCGAGTCCGCAACGCAGGCATCGACGACATAAACTTGGGCGCGCGATACATATACAAGAGCCTCGTTTCGTTAAACCCGTCCAGTTATTTATCAATTCCCGGCCTGGTGCTCCGCCGCCGCATTTTTTTTCTTCACCTTTCGCGGGACACGAGGAGCAGCTCTCGCGTGCTGCTGCTGCGGAATCCCATGGACCGAGAGATGATCCTCGCGCGAGAGGTATGCGCGCATCTTTATGCCATCGCATTTTGTGCCCACACGTTGCGATACTAAAAATAATCAGACTCTCGTTCCCTCATCGCGCAAGAAAAACCGAGTTTATCCGCATCGCGAATGTGTCGACCTTTCTTTGTCACTAAATACCTACGATTTACATGATATGCCAAAGTTTGCAACGTTGGAATGCAACGAAAAATATTTCATTTTATTGATCCAAATTTTTCGAGCCGATAATATCATCGTAATTAAATTCTCCATTTAAATAATTATTTTTGCCAAATAGAAAAACGAATTTCGTTGCATTCCAACGATGCAAACTTCAGAATCATCGATTTACGTATATTTCCCCGTAAAACTAATTCCGCACCATAAATTCTTCAAACGAGAAGAATTTCGTATGGGAAATGCAGCGAAAAATGCACCGCACGGACGCGACCGAAGCTGCGCAACAATTTTTCCATTTTTTCCTTGATTTATTTCAAAAGATTTATTCAAATTTCTGTCAAAAACCATGGGCCGTTGACCCGACAACATTTCAAATTTGTATAAAAATAACGTAATAAAAAGATTTCGGAAAAACGTGGATGCGGCTCGAGAACGCTTTGATTGGAGTCTGTGTTTTACTAGCATTTCCGATCATTGATTGTGCGGCTGTATTTTGGCGCCCACGCGCGCGGGCAGTCGCGGGCATTTCGTGCGTGTAAGATGAGCGCAAAGAGTTCGCTCGATCGAGAATTAAAGGCGCGAGTAAGGAAAAGAGAGAGAATTCTCGGCAGAGTTGCGTTTATAAATACGAAACCGAGTGGGATTCGTGAGTTCGTATCTATTTTACAACGTACGCGCGTTTATTAACCCTCGGTGTGTATGTGTGCCGAGATTGCATTTATATGTGCTGCATTTATTGGCTTCCTTATTATCGAATATCGTTTCCCCCTGGCGCCCGCGCGATTCGTGCTCAACGCGTGTGTGTTGCGAAATAAGAATATGAAAGACCATTTTCGGAATAATTGGCTCGGCCAAGCACATGCACTCACTCATTGAGAATAAAGAACGCGCGCGCGCGCGGGACGAGAAGAGACTTGGAATTAATTTGAAAAACGTTTCTCGCCACCCCCTCGCCGAGTCATATGTAGACGCAAATATATAGACGCGCCCGGTCAAATGCGCGTATGTAGATATGGATGCTGCGCGGAGCAGCAGAGAGAAAATGGATATATTTTCTCGCGAGGCTCGTTGCGTGTTTCGTACGTGGGATGAATTGTCTCTTTCTCTCGCTCTTCTCCCTCGAGGCCGGGTTACCGGTATACATAACCCCCACGCACCAAATAAATAAACATATACAAACATACAAGCCGCGCGCGGCTTTTATTCCGCCGGGGTCGAGAGTCACTCGTGCCGGACATTCCAATTTATTCGTCGCCTTTTTTTCCTTCTTGCCCGCAAACACATCGATATAAGTTATGGATACGAGAGAAAAATACGTCGACAAGTTATTAGAATGAATTTACAAGCGAGAATGCTGCGAGCGGAGAGAGAGCGAGGGAGCAGCTTGAGGAATTTTGACAGCGGAGCAGGTCAACGGCCTCAAAAAATTCATCATTTTTTCAAATGGATTGTTGTTAAAAAGTCTGGACGATTGAAAAATGATGCTCGCGGCCGAAAATCGAATGATGGGGTAACGACAAGTGCGACAAAGAATAATTGTCCGGGGGAAAAAGTTTTAAGGAGGCGTTACCGGCGCGAGGGTAGAGAAACGCGTGTCTTGACAATTTTTTTTCTTTTTTTTTCGATACTCGTGCGACCTGTACACGCGAGAATCCCGCGCGCTGCTGCATTTATCTCGCAGCAGCTTCACATACGCGAGCCTGTGTATGAAACATAAATATAAGCGTCCGTGTGCGTTGTACGTGAAATATAAATATATGCCTATTCATAATGTCTCCACCTTGGGGTCCCTATTGTCTTGGTGCCTGTGTGACAGGATGATTTATCGTGATCGAAACGCGAGACACTCGTCCCTCTCGCGTATCTCTCGTACCTCGGGAAATTTCCTACGCGATATGGCGTAAAGTGGAAAAATAAATGGACTACACGAATAGAACGAAAAATCCAATTTTTTTCACATTTTCGTTCGAGACCTTCGGTGAGACGAACTGAAAAATCGAGTTTCACGAAAATTCCAGTGGGAAGAGGCAGAAAAAATGAGGAGATTGAACGAAATTGAGTAAGAGAAAAAAAAAGAGTGGAAAAGAGGGAGAGAATAAGTAGAAATGGGGTAAATTAGTCGCAGCCTTGGGCGAGCAATCTCGTCGGAGATTCTCGCGTGCGTATTGCCCACGAAGAGCGGAGGTTTCTTCTCTCGGCTTGAGAAACGAGAGATAAAGTTGGAAAAAAGAATCGAGAGAGAAAAAGGCAATTGTGTGTGTGTATTTTGGGCTGCACGTGTTGGTGTGTACGTGAAGAAAAAAACGAGAAAACGTGTTGCCGTTCGGATTGTGAATATGGGACTGGACGAGAACTTTTCTATCGGCGTCTCTGTTTCCTCGATCGCAACCGCCCCTGGCAGATATTTAGCGCGGATAATAGTTGGAGCAAAAACCGTGAGAAACGTCCACCGGCCAAATTTTTCGTGCCCAACTTCCGTCGTTTCATACACTCGATTTTTTTTTCAAAAACCTCCGAAAAAAAGCCCCTTAAGGTCTCGGGACCAAGAACAAACAATGGTGCAAAAAAAACACACACGAAAAATCTCCTCTTGACTACTTTACAGGGACGAGAATTCTACGAGCTCCTCGAGACCGAGTCCGCGATGAATTTACATCAACAAAACAAAAACGCTTCCGGAAGCTTTGCAGCAATGCTGCTGAGAAAGGAACGGAGAGGCCGCGCGGGAGGATCCAACGGTCGCGGAAGCAGATGTGACAAAAATATTGGGCGCCCACGTTTGGAGCACAACGTAGAAGGACAAAAAAGAGGGAGGAAGCCCGAGACGATCAATCAAACGGTTGTCGAGAGCCAAAACAGTCCGGTAAACGAGTCACGATTCGATAGTACAAAAAAAATAATAGCAAGGACGCATTTATTGTAATTAGAAAGATGAAAAAAAAACCGAACGTGAAGCTTCTGGCGAAGCACGAAAGAGTCGTAATTAAAAGTAGAGGAAAAAGATGAGCAGAATATCGAGAGAAGATTGACATTCCGGGGCGTCGAATCCTAGGAAACTGCCAAGTCGGAGATTGATTTTTCTTTTCATCTCAATTCCCGGACCATTCGAGCCGAGACGATTAATTTACAATCCCGGAACAGCGCGACAAAAAAAAACAAATTTTCGAGAATATTTTTTGCCGAAATGACAAAATTTTTGTGATTTTTCCAACGTAATGCCAACGACGAGCCTCAGCAGCGAATCAACGTCCGCGGCAAAACGGAGAATCCAATTTTCGCCGAAACAAAACATCCCTGCGAGCTTTTCAGCGAAGAATACAAAAAAATGCACGCAAACACACAAAAATGAGCAATCGACGATATTGCAACAACGAGAGGGCAAGAATAAAGCGCGAAAGATGGCGGAAAAGAGTGGAGCAAAGCCAAGGGCAAGGCGGGCGAGAGAAAAAAATGCAAGAACGAAGAGAAAAAGTGCAGCGTTCTGCTGCTGCTGGAAGGATTAACTTTCGTACGCCAAGTGGCCCGTGCACAATCGAACGGACACACCGCGAGAGCCCCAACACATGCATCCATAGATATTTATATAAACGCATCAATTTATACGCGCGTATAGACATACAGCAACAAGTTGAAGGAGCTGCGCAACTTGTGGCACGTACGAAATTCCATCCCCGATGATTTAGCGATCGTATTTCTTGGTGGACGGGGCAGCAGCATCTCGCGCGCGCAGCCTCGTCCTTGAAAGAGCAGTCGAGAGTCGAGGAAGTGCGCGCGCCACAAGTAAAAGCATCGAGCGCGCGCAAAATATATCATAATTCTCTTTTTGTGACGCTGCTGCGCTTTGTCTCTTTTTCTCCGCGCACAATAAACTCGATCCAAATATATATAAATGTTTATTCAATCGTTGCTCAATCTCGATCTCCGCGCAGCAATAATCCTTGTCAAAATAAAATCCTGCCGCATTATCAACATCAACAATACAAAATGATGATTCACCGAGCCTCGCGCACTTTCTAATGCACTAAATTCCACCCTGCAGCAGCAGAATCAAGACTCGTTTCGCAATTGCTCAATAAATCATTAATTACACTCGCGCGAAACGGTTGCGCTTAAATTTCAATGAGTGAAGAAAAACACACGATTGCTGACCCAAATTTCAACAGCAGGCGATCGCAACAATTAAAGAGCGACCAATGCAAAAATTTTCAGTCTTTTTTTCTTTGTACCTGGATTTTTATTTATCAATATGAAAATAATAAATGTGTCGCGCGCAGTTTCTCGACGATTCTGATAATTATAGCAACGAGATAATGAAAAATAGTCTGCGGGCGCGCGTGCAAAAGTGTGTTTGAATAAATTTGAATAAAATGTCTGGGGGGAGCGGCGGAGGAGGACGCCGATGCGGCAGGTATAAAATAATAACTCGGGCATAAAGAGGGATTAATAACACCTGGCATTGCTCTGGATGTCTCGAGATTCTCGTTGGCTCTCTGTACACACGAGAGACTCAATGAGTTGGAATGCGAGCCAACTAGTTGCGAGACCAAACTGCCGTCGCGTCGACTTGCTAGAGAAAAGATGCCACGGTATTGGATGTCGGCGACTTGGCTACAGACACACATACAGGCGCGCACGTGGACTCTCAAGAAAATATCAAGCTACAGGTAGCGGCCGAAGATGGAGGTCGAATACCTGTTTTATATATACGTTGGGCGTTAACTCAACGATCCCGTGAACCGTGCGCATGCCTCCTCCTCGTAATCTTGAGCCTCGATCGAAAATATACCGAATCTGTGCGAGGGTGGTCAATCCTCTTACAGCCAAGAGATAAAAACAACGAAAAAAAAAAAATAATCCATTTTTTATCGCACTGAAAATCCCATTTCGTTGGAAAAGATCAAAAATTGTGTCTTTGCAGCAAAAAATATTCTGGAAAAGTCCATTTTTGTCATTCCAACCGTAATTTTGCTGAATTTGAATTTAAATCGAAAGAGTTTCAGGCTGAAGCGCGCAGAGAGGGGAAAAAGTTGTGAGGCGACTTGGAAGCGACTCGAGAAAAACATGAAATGACGAGAATTAATTGAGAATCAAAGATAAATAATGGGGCGCGGGGAGGAAGCGCGCGATGAGGAATGAATTCGAAGAATCATTATCAGGATTTATCAGGAATAAGTCAGCGGGCGAGTGTAGTACAAAGACGATGACTTTTCTCGAGGATAAGAAGCGCGTGTTTTGCCAAAGAGAATATAAGTTTGTCTTGTGTGACGAGGAAGAACGGAAACTCTGCAGTCGAGAAGTCTCTCGAGGCCTGCTCGCGCACAGAGACAATATTTTCTCTCTGCTGCTGCTGCCTCATCTCGCTCCCTCTCTTTTGTCGCGCAGCAGTTTATACCGCCGCGAGAGTTTGTCGATGGTCGAGCAACGACTCATCTAGGCCCTGAGGCTTATTTAATGGTCAGGGTTCCCTCGGGGCCATATCCCATTGGCCGTTGTCACAGTCGTTAACCCCGAGAGTCTCTCTCGTCGACTGCAGTCATTCCAATGGCAAATTTCCAATTCCCCCCTCCCCAAGGACACATTTCGATGCACGAGGAACCGTGACCGCGCGAATAACCAACTTTTCTGCCTCGCTCGACAGCGGCAGCGAAAATTTCAATAGAATCATCAAAAAATTGCATCCAATGATTCGGAAAGTGAGTAAGAGAAAAAAAATCACTGAATCGATGTCAATTTTCAAATAAAATGACTCGATAAATCGTTGATTGGTGAAAGGGAAGAAATTTGTGGGCATTTGAAAGGTGAAAATTAATGAAGAATAAATATATCACGTATCGAAAGTCTCGGGATCGATTAGTGGACAAACTCGGGCGAGGATAACGATGCACACTGGTGCATAAACTGCCAATGATAAACCTACATTCCCGGGCTAAAGTGAACACGATCTCGAGAGCAGATCACGCGAGACTGCGAGACCCACAAACTCATTTTCACACTGCAAGCGTTTTTAATTATGCATATTTATGCATATCCAAGACTCGAGCTTGCTTTCCGTCTCTTTGCTCGTTGTATCTCATTTTTTTTCTTCCCTTCTTAATCAATAACGCAGGGAGCGCGAAGATGCGGCGTAAATACAAAACGAATACGAGTTTTTATGTAAATCCGTTGAGCAGCAACATTGCCAACGATTTTTTTTGCCCGTTGAATCGACGAAAAATTCGAATCCAAGAAAATTTGCATATTTTTTCCCGCACAGTCGTGCTGAAATGAAATTTTAATTGACGCCGTGAAATGCGCGTTTCGCATAAAAATAATAAATGACGATTGTTGATGAAAATTTTCTCATATAAACGATTTTAAAATCCTGTTGGCTCATTATCGATCGATTTAAATTAATGCCACGCATTTTTGCTTTTCGTTCCCCTCATTTTTCTCGACACTCGTTCGCTCGCGTTCGCGGACAATTATGAAAATCATTGCCGACAGTTGATGCTAATACGGAGCAGCGCCCTCCGCGCTGCTACTTATTCCGAGCAGCTGAGAAAGAGACGAAGAAAAAACCAGAATTGCAAGTTTTGGTATGCGCGAGCGCTTCTTCGTGCGGAGACCTTGAGAAAAGTCGATGCGAGTCTCTTTCCCTGCTGCTGATTCCTCCATATCGACGAGATTCCACGCGTCAATGTTAATCCGCGAATGGAGTAACGAAAAATACGGGGAAAAATAATGCGAGCATCATCTTTTGACAGCGAGACAGAGAAATAATCGCAAAACTTGCTCAAGATCTGCCGCGGCAGATCGAAAGTCGAGTCGCGACGTTTCAAGGACTCTCAACGTGGAATAGCTTACGAAACAATAGTCAATTTATCATTGCTCTAAATTTCGATGCTCCAAATCCATTGTGTCTTCCAAGGATTTTTTCGTGCAATCAAAAAAAATCATAAAAACGTCCCAAAGTTTCGCTGAATCCTTATTCGATTCATTCGGGTTCAAGGGGGCGAAGGACACGAGAATTATTATTCGCAAGGGATTACGCGAGGCTGACGTAATCGTCAAGGTTTTGAGGCGTTTGTCCATGTGTCGACGCGGCACGAGACTACGCCGAGCGGCGATTCTTATGGCTTCCCGGGAGTTTGTTGTTTGTCCGGTGTCTTCGAAAGGGTTTTGCGTGTATGCGATCAAGGGATGCCCTACGAGTGAGAGACGCAATTCTCTCTTTCTCGCGACAATTCGCCCGACTCTGGACGCTTGAAAATCAAAAGGGCTCGGAGCTCATAATCGTCGAGACAAAACAGAGGCCTTTTGGCTCCAGAAACCAACTGTCAACATCGATGCATCGGGGTCAATGTCAGGAGACCAGCAGCACGAAGACGAAACGAGACGGAAACGCGAGGCAATTTCTACATTTTGTAATTCCAAACGAAAACAGCTCCGATTACGAGTCGCGACCACTTCCTCGTATAAAATTCACGAAATTTCAAGATTCTAGAATAAAATTAAAAAAACTATCAAATTTTTCATGTTTTTTCGTCAATTGCATCGCGTGTACGATGGCAAATTGCAAATTTAATGAATGAAAGATAAAAAGATGATTGAAACACGTTGAGAATCTCATAAATCGTGGATTTATCGGAATTTATCAGAAATTTATGTAAATGAGTCTAAAATTGAGATGCTGAAATAAACGAGATCCAAATGCGTCCATTTGTGAACACGCGCGTTTGCGAGCAACAGCTAATCGCTGCGATTAATCAAACCGGAAATAATGTGAAAAAATGTGTGTCGCGCGAGTAACAAAATAATCGAGTTGAGCTGCATCCAAGTGGAATCGAATTAAAATATTAGTAGATTTTGTTGGCCGCGTCTATCGCGAGATACATGCGCGCGCGGTCAACGATGAAGATATTCCGATGAATAATTAATGGGGGCCCACCCACGAGGGATTGCGATACGCGATACCAAGACACGGATCTCGCGAGGACCGCATAAATATCTCGAAAATCCTATAGTTACGTTTCAATTTCGAGATATTCGAGAATTCAATTAATTCGCTTCGAGAGACACGCGCGCGAGAAAAGAAAATCCGTGAATATATAAATTAATCATTTTTGAGGATTTGAAATATTTTCGAAATAACTCGAGACCGTTCGAGTGTCCCAAAAGGGCGTCAAAAAGTGACACGTGCGTTGAAAAAGTGACAAATTTCTTTTTCCTCGACATTTTTTCGATCCCTAACGTAAAAAACCGAAAAGCGATCGCGACTCGTCAGTAAAAAAGAAAAAAAAATGTTCTTGGGTAATTGAATGTCGCGTGATATCGTAAAAAAAAATAAAGAGTGTCAAATCGTAGAGAAAAAAACGGCCGAGCACGCGAGTGTATGGAAGAATTATTGGATAGTTTTGAAAAAATCGTTTGAAATCCGCCGCCGCCGCCGCCGCCCTCGTCAATGTCGTCATTGCATCTCGTATATTTGCCCGCGCCCGCGATATGCCACGCAACCGATATATTACAATTTTGCATATACGCACATAAAATATCGAGGCAGCGCGCGGCACACATGTACAAAATAATACGATAATATAGCTGGGCAAGCTTTACGAATTAATTTTCAAGGTCGATCGTATCCGGGCGCTCGAGCAAACTCGGCCTCGAGGTGAAAAAAACGAAAGAAAGATAAAAAAACCGAGCGAATGAGTGAGAAAACGCGCGCGTCGCTCGTGAGCTGCGAAAATCATTCAACAACGGAAGCGCGCGAATCAAGAATGAAGCTAAATTGTTTAAAAACACACACACGTCATCCACGTCGACCGTTACCCGATCGTAAATCCAAAAATATCTTTCCGCACTCTCGTTTCCTTCAAAATTTTGAAAATTTCAAAATTTCCATGACTCTGAAGTTTGCATCGTTGGAATGCAACGAAATTCATTTTTATTTTCGACAAAAATAATTATTCAAATGCAAAATGTAATTACGATGATAAAATGATCAATTTTTGCCATTCGAAAAGCATATCGGCTCGAAAAATTTGGATGACATTGAAAATTGAACGAATCTTCAATAAAATTCAATATTTTCCGATGCATTCCAACGTTGCAAACTTCAGCATCATAATTTTCCCAAATCTTTTTCTTTTTCGAATATCCACAACGACGCGACATGCAAAAATCAAAAAATCATCAAAACCGAATAATTTGATTGCGAAATTGAAAAATGTAAATGAAAATTTCTCTATAGTGCGCGATCGCGTTTTATTGATTCTGCATGAACAAGGAGAATGACGTGCGCGAATGAGAATGATTCATTCTCGGACAACGAAGCTTGACAATCCTATCGTATGGTCGATGCATGTTACACACACATTAGCATGCGTGCGTGTGTGTATAATTTATAAATGAGTGTCACGATTGCGCCACGCAGTGGTCAACGAGTTCGAGTGTAGATATTGAATCAAACGAGACCATTAGAGCGAGCTTGCCCGCATGAAATAGTGACTGCTGCATGCCCAACTAGAGATAGAAATAAAATGCGCTTGATATAATTCGACTGTGAAATGCGTTCCACAGGGTGCACGTCAGCATTTCAGGCCAAATGGGCAAGTCCTTGAACCCCGCGCGCGCGCATTCTCCGCGTTCTTTATTCTTTCCTGCATTTATCTTAAAAAACCAAACTGCCTAACGAAATTTTCCTCAGCGTTAAAAAATCATTAAAAACGATCAAATTTCCACGCAATTTCGCCGCGCGTAAACATTTTTTGTACAATTCGTCGGAGATAAAAGTCTCGAAACGGCGATTCGTCGAGATCGAGGATAAAGGAGTGAAGAAAAAAAAACCATGGTGTGAGAAATTTTTATGGTTTTGATCTCAAATCCCGCCATTTATAGAAAATAAAAGCAAAGAAACGGCGAAGAGAGAGAAAAAGCGAGAGAAAATGGAAAATATTAAAAAATTCACACAGCATGAATATAAAAATGTGAAGCTCGCACACATACGCACAAACGGCTGTTCGTATACGTGAAGCTACGAAAAAGGAATGCAGTTATCGCACTCTCCGGGCGCGCGGCGCGGCGGCGGCCTCGGGGAACGTCGAAACGATTATATCGGGAAGCGAGACGCCCGACTATGCGGAGAATAAGAATTTCCCTTGCGATATGTACACACACACACAGCTCGCAACAAATATATCCGCATGTTGGTAAATGTAATATCGATATATAGTCTAAAAGTATAGTGGAAGAGCATAAAATCGTATAAAATATATCGTTTTATGTGTATCGACGTTTCGCACAACGTTTCCCGCATAACTCGACCCTTAAAGAGCGCTCGCAGGGTCGAAATTACGACTTTTGCACGCGAATCTTTTCAACTCTCGGCAAAGAGCGTATACATGCGAAAAACTCAACTAAAAGAAGAAAAAAAAACGTTGGCGAACCGGTAATCGATATATATGCCTCGGGGGCATTTCGAGTTCTCGTATTCCATTGCCAATTCGAGACAAATAAATGTACGAATTTTTCTTAACCCTTCCTGCTGCTGCCGCTTCGTCTCCACCAACGAGCGCGATTCCAATGCATGGGGAATGCATTTATTTCGATTAAATAATGCCCCCAGACTCGTACGATAATTTCCATATATTTGTCGTTCCAGTTAATTCACGCAATTCACTCAATTTTTTCTCACTTGTGTCATTTTTCCCCCTCTCCCGGTTATGTGCGTATTCGCCTCCTTTTTCTCCATGGCGAATCGAAATTGTACATTGAAAATGTTTTTTTTATCGAATTTCCACACGAGAGAATAATTGCGCGAGATTCATGACTCTGAAGTTTGCATCGTTCGAATGCAACGAAATTCTTTTGCATCTTTGGCAAAAATAATTATTTAAATGCAGAATTCATTTACGATGATAAAATAATCGATTTTCGCCACCCGGTTTGAAAATTTGGTTGACATTGAAAATTTGAAATATTTTTCGATGCATTCCAACGTTGCAAACTTCAGCATCGTCGAGATTCTCATTGTAACTTGCCGCGCGAGCATTTTTGCGATAGAGATTTCCAAAGATATTTATTATTTTAATAAGTTTTGGCGTAATTTATCGCGAAGAAAAAAAAACGTGCATAGGAATGGACGAGGGCAATTCCGTATGCAAGAGGGAAAGTAAAACGTGCGTGTGTACCAGAAATGATGAGAGGGGGGAGGGTTTAAAAGCCGCGCTCGATTTGGCAAACGCGTGCGTCCATATATATTCAAAGTAGGATGCGAGGAGATACTTATAAGGTCCGGCCGAGAGTAATCTCGAATCGTAAACAGTGCAACAACAACAACAATTGTGTGATATCGTGTTTCTCGTTATTCAAACGTAAATTGGCAACACTTGGTTTTTTCTTTGGCACAAATTATTCGGACAAGAAGAAATAAAAAGTAGACGCGCAGTGTCGTGTGCATTTGAGTGCTTTTTTTTGTCCAGACTCTTGTCCCGATTTGGAGTTGTGTCGGTGGGCAAATAATTCAGAGCGAAACGAAAAAAAAAACTGGGTCGAAAACTTTTTTTTTCTTCTGCATCTCGACATTCGAAAGCTTCTCGCGCGACTTTTGTGTGTCGCGCGCGCGAAAAGCATTAAATTCGAGTAAAACGGACGCGAAAAAATTGCAAAATTCATGATTTTTACTTTTTTTTCGGGCTAGAGAAAAAAGGGAGAATCGTGGCCGTGCATTAAAGATTCAAATTGTTGGGTATCGTGGAAGATTGTTGAGAGAGAATTATGCATTAGCGTCTTGGGGCACGACGGGGCCGTGTACCCTAAATTGGGCCATTGAGATATCCTCTGCGCGCGCGCGCGCGCCGCCGTGGGAAGCCATGCAACGGAAAAGAGCACGAGCAGAGCAGGACGAAGAGCGAAAAGCGAACACAATCCTGCTGCTCTGTACACTCCGAACGTAATGACGTTCCAATTGCTCCTTCTCTCTCTCCTTCCCAATCCTTTTTTCCTTTTCTCTTCTTATTTTTTGTGGTAAAGATAGTCGAGCAGAGAATCCAGTCGTAATATATTCGCGATGAAATGAAATCGAGTTATGCGAGCCACGAGGAGCAAAATAAATTTTGGTAAAACGGATACAAAGAGCGAGAGCGATAAAAAAGGTTGAAAATGACGAAAAAAGCATTGCATGGAGGGAGGGGGAGGAAAAAACCAATAAACATCGATTGCTGGATCACGTAGGCCGCGGTAATCGGGACAAGGCCGTGAATTATTATGGGAATAAAAGTTTACGGGAACGCCACTTATCTGCCAGACCATTTTTTTTCATTTACTCATTTTTTATCCCATTTTCCTTTCCATGGTTTATTTTTTTCGAATATTTTTCGTGGGACGAGAAAAACACGAATTTCGCTCAACGATCTGAGTAAAGCGGCGAGCAAACGTTTCCTTTCGACTAATTCAACATTCTCTTGAATAATTTATTTCTACAACGTATCTCGATGATGCTCCGGTCCGTTAAAATTCCCATTGTACGAAAAAATAAACCGTTCAATCGAAATAATTAGAGCACAAGAATTACAGGTTGAAAAATCCTCTGACCGCGGTTCGAATGTAAAGTCGAGCGAGAATTTCGGTTCAAGTTTCAAGCCCCAGTCACTCCATTTTCAAATCGTGAGAAAATTTCATTCTCGCGGCGTGAAACGAGAAAAAATCCAAATTTTCCATTAAAATTAACGATTTTTAGCAAATTTAATGAATAAACTTGTCTCCGCAGACTGGAATGTGAATCACATTAATTTGCATGGTCGATTAAACGTCCAAATTAGTTGAATCATTTGTTTCCGCGTATGTGCATGTGTGCGAGGGTGCAACACGCCGGGCACAAAAATGCAGAGCAGTGCTGTTGGTATGATCACTAATTAGGGTAATAATGCGAGGCATAACGCCGGCTGGAATACCGATCGAGATCGACGTTGTATAGCGGACTGCACGCATCGTCGAGCCAGCAACGATCGAACACGAAGCAGTGGCTCTCGCAGCAGCGATCGAGAAAGCGCGAGAGATAAACAAAGATGGCGAATAACGTGTAGAGGTAAATTTAACAGTCGCCGTTTCATGAAATTCGCGTTGTATATAGTTACAAGTTTGCCTGCTCGTTCTCACAACGACGCGCGCGCGATATCTTCATTTCGCCTTATCCTCCTCCTCGTGCTCTTAACCCGGTGCAGCCGCCCCTTAAGCCTCGCGAGAATTTTACTGCCGCGCGCACGAATCGATCTCTCAGCTCTGATTTCATTGTATCGCCGCTCTCGTCATCCTGCTCTCTGCTCTCTTCCTCCGCTTCGTTTATTCCTTCATCGCATATCCTTAACCCATCCATTTAGGGAAAAGATAAATGAAAAATAGCCTCGAGAGATGTATCAATTATTCGAGGCATCGAGCATCATCAGGAAATATATAACTCGCCGACTATTAAATTGCCAACGATCAGCTGATCCTCGTAAACAGAGCGCCAATCATTTTTCTCTTCTTCCTTCATTTCCTCTCTTTTTTTTCATTCCTAATTATTGTACAATGGCTTTTTATCACAGCGGAGCCTCGTTCAATCAATACAAATATGGATGATTGATTCATTTCCCGTGGGAACTCTTGAATTACGTCGCGCACGGTTATTTTGCTCTATATACACGTTTTATCGATCCTTTACATGAGATATTTTCGCCAATTCACATGAAGATTCTCATACTAACCGAAAAATCAGTATTTTTGTAATTTTTCATCTTTTTTTTAACCAAAATTCCATTTTTATTTCAAAAATTGTTGATTTTTAATTTTAATTTGAAATTTATTCAATTTTTCAATTAATTCACGGAATTTCAAAGGCAGAAATTTGATGATGCTGAAGTTTGCAACGTTGGAATGCATCGAAAATATTTTATTGTTGATTCGTTCAACAAAAATCGATTATTTTATCATTGTAATTAAAATTTCCATTTAAATAATTATTTTTGCCAAATATAAAAGGAAATTTCGTTACATTCCAACGATGCAAACGTCAGAATCATAAAATTTGGGGAAGCATAAAAATCGGTTCGATTTCTACTTGAGGGCGATTTCGAAAAAATAGCCTCGCAACGGTAATGAATCGATAGAACGATTTTTAGTGATGCAACGCGTTCTGGAATGTTGATATTTAAGAGGAATTAAATACCGAGATGGCAGCAGCCTCAACAGAGTGTTTTGCTGCGATGGCATTGATACACATATAGCGCGTTGATCGGCTTGAGAAACGCGATAGAAATATTTAACGAGCTGGTGCTCGCAGCTGAGCTCTCTTTTATACAAGATTCTCGCTCATCCGTAATGAAGAATGGAAATAAAATAAAATGAGAGTCTGGCAGAGTCATGATGCGCGCGGGAGTGTGCAGTGTAGGTGTAGATACGCTTTTAATGCACATTTCACGTATTACGTGTTGCTTGCATCGACGCTGCTGCTGCTGCCTCGCGTATATACACAAGAAGGATAATTCTATGTACGCGCGTTTTGTACAAAGATGGATGACCTGACGTCGTGATAAATGAATCGATCCCCTTCCCCCCCGCCGGACAAGCCGAGCAGAGCTCAACAATACGAATTCTATGCTCACGAGATTATATCATTTTCACGCCCAACTCCAAAGCTCCTTCAAATCCGTCTCGAAACTCTTCCCAACTCTCAAATTCGTTCATTCAAACCGTTTTTCATCCCACGTCACGCTTCCGAATGATCCTTGAGCGAGAAAAATGTTGAAATTGAAATAATTCGATGAAAACGACAAATTTTTGCCGATTTTTTTTCTCGGCCAGAGATTCAGCAATTTTTCGTCGCGGTTTTTTACATTTTTGCCCGGCATAAAGAATAACAGTATTTTGTATGCAAAGAGACCGGAGCAGAAGGAGATTCAAGCGTGAGAAACGTTTCGAGCGATGCGAGAGAGCGAGAGCGAGACAAAAAAATTCATGTGGACCGTTTTATCCCCGCAGGTCGTCTCGTGCGGAGATTACATACGTGATAGTGTTAGATTGACGAGAAAGAAAGGAATTTTCTGAGCTCTGAATCAACGCGAACTGTGTTTCCTACTTTTTTTTTCTCTTGCTCCTCTTTTTTTCTTGTCCATAGCTGCGATCTTAAATACGTGAGATATCAGTACAGCTGCGCGCCGCGCGCGAGATATACGTGTCCATGATTCCTCGACTGCTGTATGTTCGTATACGTTGCACAATAATTTTTCACGGTTAACGAACGGGGAATCGTTCGGATTCTTCATTCCTCATCCCGTTCCATCGACCGGATTACCGTTCTCGCATCTTCTCTCTATTTTTTTTTTTTTACCCCATTTTTTCATCGTCGCACAGCGCAACGAAAATTTAGACTCGAAATTTATTTTATCCAACTCGTAAAAAGGAAAAAAATCATTTCCACGATCGATCTTTCCATTTTGGCTCGCGAGACTTTTCGCCGCCGCAATCGAGTCGATTTTATCGCGAAAAAATCAAAAGAATCGTCGTGAAAATGGAAAAAAACAAAAAAAACTTGTAAATCGCTCAATTTCGTACGAGATAATTCGAGAGGCTGCGAAAATAATCGTTGGACATAATTTTGCAAGCCAAACACGTAAAATCTGCGAGCTACCTGTGAAATGTCTTGATGGTGAATAAACGCGAGAGGAGCGAGCAGAGGGCGAGGGGGCGTTTTAAAATGCGCTTGCTGCGCTGTTTCGAGAGACCGCGAATAAATCTCGCGCGTCGTTTCGTTGTCGTCGGCTTCGACAATCGTGTTCGAGCAGCGCGCAGTCTCTATTTTTCTCTCCCGATTAAATATTCCCAACGAAAAGTTGCATATACGCGCGATGACGGCGAGTTTTGTATCGGTCGTTTGAGAAATACCGCGCGCGATCTCAAGATCCATGAAATATAAATTAGAAATAAACGTGTTTGCCTCGATTTATTTGCCCGCGACGAGATTCAAAAAAGTTGAAATATTTTCCCAACTTTCAAAAAAGACCAAATTTTTCACTTTTCTGAATAAAGAGAAAAAAAAAAATATGCGAAAATTGAGATTTTTTTTTCTTCAAAGAAAAATTTCTCAACCGCGACATTTTTATGGTGCATTTAATGGGAATATATTTGTCCGAGCGAGTTATCGAGTCCGAAGGATCTCGCGCGAGGGCGGTAAAGGAAGTCGGTAAAGCGAAATGAGCAAACAAAAAGATGAGAATCGAATCCTCAAAGCGGGAGACGCGTTAGGGATAAATAAACGTGTAAGGAAAATGGTATGGTCGGAGGAGAATAATATTTTCAGAATACACTCGATTGTAACACTGAAATATACTCTCAAGTACGCGCGCGATGAGCAGGCTAACGTTATTCTGCTGCAACAAAGTTCTACGAGAGCCAATGGATGTGGCGAGCCTTATTATGCTCCCCAACGTATAGAATAACATCGTACTTGTGTATCAAATATATATATTTACATGTACATAATTATGCCAACGTACGCGTATGTAAAATGCATTGGAGGGATCTTTAAGGGAAAGAGAGAGAGAATCATCTTAAATGGCAATGGTAAAGCAATAATGATGCTCGCTCAGCTGGTCTCGGCGGCGAGTATCGCATCGACGTTTACAAGCTCCGGTTATTATTGACCACGCTTATCCCTTATGGGAGTGCATATAAGAATCTGTAGCTTTGCAGCCCCCTTGACGCTGCATTTACACTCAAAATGCAACTATTTGTGAGCGCGTCTCTTCTCTGCGCATCCACAGACATTTCTTTCGTTCATTCCGATTGTTTAATTCGCCCGATCGTTCCAAACTCAATTTTTGTCTTCCCAATCCCAAATTTGGCTGACAATTGCGTTCGAAATGTCAAAGTAACGAAAATATCCAAAAATATCGAGTTTTTTGACAAAATTTTATTTTCAGTGCAATTGAACGAAAAAATTATCATGAACGCAAACACTGCAGTTTAATTTTTTTCTGCGCTTCAAAAAAATAGATTGAGTCATTAAATAATTGAATTAATGACGATTTAGGTCATTAATTAGCGAGAAAATGATGGATTTTAATAGACTTTCAATTAAATCGATAATTATACGGTTTGTTGAACATTTTTTAATGAAATTATTGAAATTTACTGATCGTTATCGACTCTGATCTTAATCGATGCGATTGGGAAACATTTTTTCATCATTTTTATTAACGACGATGGGCGTAAATGTAGAAACCAGTGAAAGAGAAAAAATTGTCATCAGGGTCGGAGAGACTCGTGTCGTTTCTTTTTTTTTTTCCTACATTTTCCTTTAGGCTTTCTCGATGTAACAGTGAGACTACATTCTCGGATGGAAGTTGAACGTTCTTACTACCGCGTTCGCATAATCCCGAGACTAGAGATAGACTCGCGCAACCAAAGAGATTGCGCAACTATGCGAGCGAGCACCGCGCGCGCAAACGTCTCGACGCTTTTCTCCTTTTAGTTTAACCTGCTGCGCTCTTGTGTGTGTGTGCTCGTATAATTGTATGTTTCGATGCTTTTTCTACAAGTGTGAATCCGCGCGTGCTCTTGGACAGAGATAATGACGTTTTTCTCCTACGCTGCGGATTCAACTTTTTCTTTTTTTTCCCCTCATTCTCCTCGTCGTCGTCGTCGTCGTCTCTTTCTCTCATTACAAGATTAGCTCTTTGCCAACGTTGCAAAGTGCATCTTTATGCACTTTCGATTAATTCTGACAAGGAAAAAATCGAACGTAATTCTCTCGCGACTCTATGCGCAAAGAGAAAAGAAAAAAGAATTCTGAATCGTTTGTTGAGGAGAACGAGAAATTTCTCGTGCCAAAGGGACGATTTTTGGTCTCGTTGACAAACAAAAAAGGGTCAGAGTTTATCTTTCCATGATTTTTTCTTCAGATTGTCAATATTTCGTGCTGGGCCTAACGGGACGTGAAATTCCGTTTGTATACCTGCTCGTCGCAGACCCGAATGTCAAAATTGCGGTTCGCAGTGTGGACGCACGGCCTTGGCTTATCTGTGAAAGGCCAAAGTCAGTGAAGAGCGTGCAGAGATAAGAATCGCCGAGAGATAAGAATCTCGATTCCTTTTGCTTAACGAAAATTTCGAGAGTGCGGTTGGAAAATTTTCGACAATTTTTCGATCCAGTGATTTTTCCCTTTTTTGTTTTCAAGAATCGTTGGCGATTTTTATTTCTTTTAATAATGATAATGCTCTCTCGGCGGAGCTGCTGTTGTGGGGGGTAAATCGAGCGAGGGTCATGACCGACGTGGAGGACCTGCTGGGACGGAGAAGCCACAGGTAGAGACTCCGAAGGTAATAGCCATTTAACAAGCGTTTCTGCTTTGCTCAACCTTCGACCACCTCGTTTCGCATATCTCCCCATAATTACCAACATTTATTCATTTATTTATACTTATAAATAAATCCAATCGTAAAAATTCCACTCAATTTCGTATAAAAGAATATCCCGGCGAAATTGATCGATTCTCGCGCGCAGACTCTCGTTTTTACTCAAACTCGAAGAATCAAATAATAAAAAAAAGTTACTATTCGCTCGGCTTTGATTTGCCATTCAAACAATTAGACTAATCGGCGTAATTCGAGCACCGAAGAAAAATCGTGGAAATAATCAAGTATTTGTCAATTATTTCTCAATTTATTCAATTAAAAATCTATTAATTATTTATTAAATCATCATTAAAATCATTAAGCATCAAATTAAAAAAAAATTCAAATTATTTAGTTATTAAATTGTTAAATGATTAAATTACTGAATTATTAGGTAAATGATTTGCATCGGAATTGGAAAAAAAATTGCATGTTTACGAAATTTCCGAACTTGCGGCCAAAACTGATTTGGCAAAAAATGAATAGAAATTGGGGAAGAAAAAGGCTTGAAAAGGGTGTGAGGGTCAGAGCGAAAAGAATGATTAGTTGTGCTGCATATCTCGGGCTGGCGTGTTGTTCACAGAGGCAGCAGCAGCTGCTGCTGCTGTTTTCTTTAGGACGCCCATAATCGACTAACCTGCGTGTACCTGCGTAGGTTTCTGAATTGCGAGGCGTGTCACGTGGGGCTCTACAGATATATAGTCCGTGCAAACACATGTACGTGTAAATAAAATACACGCTTTTCTCTATAGAGCCAGACGCGCGAATATAAGGAGAAGATTTGCGCCGAGTGTACGTTTCGACGAATCGACCATTCAAAACAACATTTCGCGTTACGAATCAATGACAAATTGTCAATTGTATGATAATTCCATTCAAATATATCGCGACGAGTTAATCTTCTTTTTTTCCACCATCAAAATATAAATAAAGTTCCGAGAAACGTGGACAAATGAAAAAAAAAAAAAATTGACCCGAGGTCGATTTTTCGCTCCTAATGGCTCGAAAGTCTCGACCCCAAACTTTTTTACACGCTGCACGGAATTTCAAATTTCAATGGAGAAAAAATTTGAACGCTTTTTTTTGATGATTTTCGGTAAATTTTGACGCGGCCAAAATTCAAGGTCATCCCATGAATCTCGTCTCCGTAACAGTAATTCTCCGATTTTTATCATCTCCGCGTGTGTCTGGCGTGCGTGCACGCGTGTTTAGTACGTCGAGCCACGGAGCACGTAAAGTCAGTCACCCCGATCCTCTAATCAGCATCAATGGATCATAAATAATGCCCCACTGAGAGCCAACGCCATCAAAAATGCCATTATGCATATATATACCCACGTTTATATAATTTACACATAAATACATGTAATACGAGTACGCGCGAGCGTGTGCGTGCGTGAGGAGCAAAGAAACCGGACTATCAAAGAAGATTCTTTGCTGACGCGGAGGCAAACAAGTGTCGATTATAAGTAAGAATGAAAAGCCTCCTCGGACCGTTTTTTTCTCTTACTCTCGGGCATAAATGGAGAAAAAACGCGCGGGGGAGAAGAAAACTCGAAGCGACTGATTGCCCTTTAACAAGGAAACTCCGTCCATGCAGCAAAAATTCTTTTTTTTCCCCGATTCTTTGTACAAAATGCTTCGTCGATTTTTTTCTTTCCCGAGAATAAAAACCGCGCGTTGGTTTCCCCCAAGGAGGGGAAAAAATGTGGAGGAATTTGAAATTGGAATATTCGATCGATTTTCATGCTCGAATCGAGAGACAAAGAGGAAAAATCGCAGTTGGGATCGTGCGAAAAGTGAAAAAGTGTAGAGAGGAAACAATGCAAAGGCCGGAAAAATAACGAGGAGACTAAAGAGTTGTCGGTCCTGCTCCTGCTGTTCTTAATCGTTAATTCTCTCTTTTCTTCACCCGCGCGCACGTTTGTGCAATTCGTCTCTGTCGCGCGCGAGCCAGTCTCATTGGCACTCTTTGGATGTGAGAAAATTCCAAGACGAATTCGTTAACGGTTTCCTCGCCGGTAACAGCAGAGAACGAGAGAGAGAGGACGAAAAAGAAACGCAAAGCGGCGAAGAAACGGCGCGAAACATGTACAACAGCGCGGCGATGTATACACAAGACAGCGCACAAGTTTTATCGCCGTTTCCGGGTTCTAACGAATCTCCGAATCGCAAATTTATTAACGAATAATCTACGAGCAGTCTCTCTCATTTTTAATTATCATTCACACTCTCGATAAGAAATTCTCTTTTTTTTTTGAATCCCGTTGGAATAATTTGCGACTTTATTTTGTTGAATTTGAAAAGCAAAATAATTTGATACGTTCTACGAAAAATATTGCGCGCGATTCGTCAGCGACCCGCAGACTCAACCGTCTCAAATGACTCGCGAGCAGCGGGCGATTGAAAAAGTTTGGCTTCTCGAGTGTCACTTAAAAATTGACTCGATAAAAAGAAAAAAGAAGGTGAAAAAAATGGAACGAAAATGGTTGGCTACGCGGCTATCGGGGGTCGCTCTCGGCCGCGCGATTGTCACGGACCAAAAGCCAACCTAACCTGCTCTCTGCCCGGCGATTCTCTTTTTCCAAGGCTCCTCAAACAAGCAACATCCGTTGAAAAGACGTTGCCACACCTGCCCTTCGACATATCCCTTCGCAGACATTACGTCTGCGATGTATAGATATACAAAATCCGAAAAACAATGCAGAGAGAGCGGGTCTATGCGAAAAAACGAGAATCAAAAGTCCGGAACACGTCGTCGAAAAGTTTGGGGTTTAAGAGAGACGTACCTGTAGGCCTGCAGGATTTCCACCTGTTGCCGGGAGCCGCGGAGAAGCTTCTCCGAGAGTCTTGATCCCAAAGTTGCTTCGTATAACGAAAATTCGATTTAAAAGCGATTTGTCACTCGATAATATCCAGAAATATCCTCGAGAATGCACACAACAACACGATGATCGAGTTTTTCCAAAAAAATCTCTTTCAATATTACGTTTCGCGATGTTTTTTCACACACGCGTTTTCAGAGCCAAAGAGATTCGAATAAAACGAAAAAAACTCTGACAATCAGTGCGTGCCACTACGAGATCGAGGGTAACACCGGCTTGAGCCAACACAATTAACACACGTACGTGTATATAAACAACACACGTCAATATTTATACACATGTATAAATATATTCACTTCACACACGTGCACCTCGGCAATTATTCTCGAAAGAAAGAAAAACGAAGGCGGTACAGAGTAAATTGGCTACATTTTCACAAGCCTCCCGCGCGCGCGCTCCTTATTATTCCGTATTACACTGAAATTCACGAAACCGAGAAAATAATAGTCTCACGGACGGTCCCACGAGCTAAATCTTTGTTACACCGCATAATGCACGACGCGATTCAATTCCGAGTATTGTTTTTTTTTTTTGCAATAAATCGTCACGAGTTCCGAAATGTCTCGATGTTTTCATTGAAACTGGGATTTTAAAAAATTACACTCTAGTCGAATTGTACGTTCGGATTCGAGGGCGCGTTACATGGCGGTCGCGCGTTACCGCTTCGGGCAAGCGCCGATTCACGACTGCCGGCCCCACTCGCTTGACGCTAGCGGTTGCGTTCCTCGGCCCGGCCCGAACCGCTACGAACCTTGCCGAACGCTTTTCCCTCTCTCTCGCGCTCTCGCTCGCCCCGCGCACACTCGACCCCCTCGCTCTTTCTATCTATAGTAACAAAGTCTCCAATATACGTCGCTCGATTTTCTCTCTTTTTCTCTTTCTCCCTTCCCCTCACTCCCGCTTGAGCAGCCTGTGTATAAAACGTCCTACAGTTTGTGCTCTCCAGCCTGTTGCACTGCTACGAGGCCCTCATAGTCCAAGAATCCTCCCCCCCTCCCGCCTTTCTTCTTTACTCGCACATATCCATAGATATATTTATTTAAATGTATACATGTATATGTTTATTCGTATGGAATGCGCGCGGCGGAAACCGGGCGGGATCGGAATCGGGATCGGGGGACTCTCCGATACGACTATACACAACCCCCATACGCATTTTTCTATCTTATATACCTGTACGCGAGTATATACACTTTGCCTATACACACATTTGTACAGGACGAACCAAAATTCGAGAGGGAAAAGTTTGCGGTTCGCATCTCCGCGCAATGTACCAAACTTTTTTTATCGTTTTTCAATTTAATTATCGAAAGAGACGAAACGAGCGTTGAAAAATTATAAAAATGATTATTTTGTACATTCGTACATTTTTATCTCAAGGTCAACACGACGCAACGAGAGAATCTTGAATTTGACTTGATTTTATTAGACTCGAATTTGACTAGTGCGCGGCAGCCATTTTACTTTAGGTTGGCAGCACCGCTCGACGTGTGCGAAACGTAAACAATACTCCGCGCGTCGTTGCCACATCGCGCGCGCGATACACCGACCGGCCGGCCCAGTCGATGTTTTTGCCTGGAATCGTGGCAGTTTAACGCGAAATCAATCGCGCGAACGCGTTTTGTGTTTACCCGTTTCTCTCCGAACTTTACGTAAGTTTACAATTTTCTAACCGTCGTCGTCGAGTTTTGCACACGTCACAGCACTGCAAAATGGCGCCGCTCGAAATATTTTACATCGCGCTCGTTCGTGTGTTAAAAAATCCGAAAAAAATCGCACAATGTCATCGTAACCTACGAATCAAAGTGTGTTTTTCCAAAACAAATTTACCGTGCTTTTTTTTGCCTCGTTTTTAATCACATCGTGCCGGTCCGAAATAATACGAGAAACAAAAAGTTTAATATGCGATTCGAGTGGAACGAAACTGCCAAAGTGACGAAACGCTTCGAAAATGGAAAGATTTCTATTGGTACGCCCCCGCACTTGTTTATTACCGGTTTTGGTACAGTCTTTGCATGCATCTGTGTCTATTATTTTAATACATTAGTGAATATACGTGTGGAGTGGAATATGTGGTTGTATAGAGGAGGAGCAGCGTGCGAGAGGGCTTTATAGATGTTGGCTAGCTGGGGCGACGGGGTTTGAAGGCAACTCAAGGCAAACGACCGCGCGCACTGCCCGGCTTCGTCGTCGCTCCCTCCGATTTTCTCGAGACTCTTCTTCTTATCCTAATTCTCCTTCTTCTTCTTCCACTTCTTCGTTTCTCTTGCTCACCGCGCGCTCTTTCGCGTCCGGTTCTTCTCCGTCGTTCTCGCGCGCGGATCCGGGCGCAGATAGAAAATCCACCGAACGCGAGAGACGATCGAGGCAGGCACGAGCGAGCATAGTGTGTACAACATTCTACGATTATGTGATGCCTGACAGCGCGTTTCTATGAAGCGAGCGCGTTTCCCAATAAATAAAATTCTTTTTCCTTTGTAAAATTTGTCGATCGTCTCGAAATTTTCACGTCAACACACACGCACACGATTTGCGTATGTTTTTCGCCTCGATTTCTCGAAAAGTCTCTCGCGCTCTGGGAAAGGAAAAAGTTTGCAATTCTCCAACTTTTACGCCATATCGCGCGCGCAACTTTTATCCAAGAATGCGAGCAACATCTCGGGCCAGCGGATCGCTCTATACGTATATAAAACGCTTTGATGACAAAATTACTTCGCCATCTCAACATTTTTACGCCCGATTAGGCCGCCGAGAGTTTCCAGTCCCTTTGAACGTTCGTTACGTGATTTTTCTCGCTCTCGTTACCGATTCTCGTGGTCAATGAGAATGCATTTCGCTCTGTGCAACTCTTTGAAAATACGAGTTGCATTTTTTTTCCCTAGAAACAAAAATTAATCGCTCCTTGAAATTTTCCTTTTTTCCAATCGAAAAATTCATCTTTTTAAATTCAGTTCGGGCTGCTGCGTCTGTCGAGAGATCGCGGAGACTTCGATGCCTGGTCGGAACGGATTTTACTGATATTTCGTGCTGTGCAGATATCCCTGCAGCTTAAGACTTAATCCACGGGAAAAGGGGGGGGGGGGCGATCATTGAACTTTTATGGGACTTTTCCCAGTCCGATTTTTTTATTTTCCCCCGCGTGCGATCGAATTTCCATGGGGAAAAACGCGGATTTCAACGCAAAATCGCTGCATCACGAACGAGTGAATATTTTTTATGCATTTTGTCGTTTGTTATTAAGACAAAATTGAAAATCGATCGAGTCGTATATCGTTGGCGCGCACTGACCATCAAGAACGTCTTTTGCCCGTTCGACCATCTGCCGTGCGGGCGAATATGCCAGGGAGAAGCCAACACACGAGTTGGCGCGCCTCCTCGAACCTCTTTTTCCCCTTTGCTCTCAGCCAAGGCCGTCGAGTTTGTGTTCGTATATCGCCCGACTCCCCCCCCACATCGTGTCTTCCTCAAGGAACACACTTTTGCCACTATACGCGCTCGCTCTATACATACTCGGTCCGCGCGCAGCCAACACACTCGTACACACTTTGCTGCTGGCCTATAGACCTCGCCTCTCTTTCTCCGCATACACAATTATCCCTCTAATTACAATCCTCCTCGATTTAACCCACGCACGCCGATAAAAATACAAAATCGTTCAATTTCATCGAAATTTCAACCAAAAACCATATTCCATCGATTTTTTTTTTTTTTTTCAAATTCCGCGTAACTTTTCGGTGGAGAATCTTCGTTTATCGAATTTCTACATTTTTGCTTTGATTATATTTTCACGAACTCGATGCGGGGGCAGGGAATTGACCCTTCGAGTACACACTTGGGTCAATTTGACCCGAGGCGTTTTTTGCAGCGTTGGATTTCGGTAAAGATGCATTTTTCGTTTTTTTTTTTATTCTAGGGACGTTTTTGAAGTGAATTATTTTGAATCATGAGAACGGAAATTAAACGGAAACGAATCGATGGAGGAAAATCGTCGCGGGATCGAAATGGGAAATAAACGTCAGTCGATTCAGTTGACAAAAAATCGTACAGAGTTTTCAAGTTGATATGGACAATGCCTACGAGTGTTTCAGCCACGTGTCCCAATTAGCGCATACATGCACGAACCGCGTGTGTGCCTCGATCGAACGCGCGCGCGCTCCGGGGCGTGCACCTCTCGTTAATTATGCCAATTGCGTAACCGCGTGCCATTTTTTTTGCGCTCGCTCTTTCCCAGTCATTGCGTCCAGGGCGAAAACGACGTCAGTGCGATTTGATGCTGGCCGCGCATGTTAGACTCGCTCGAGCGGAATCGCAGAGAGGGAGAGAGACTCGTATGTGGGTTTGGGCAAGGGCTCGCCATGCAATTTATCGCGCACGCGCCTGTTGCGTTCGACTAAACGTTTTTTTTGGAAAATTACAAAAATTTTGGCATCGCAGCAAGAAATATTCTATTCAGAAAGTCAATTTTTGTCATTTCGATCGCAAATTTACAAAATATGGTCAAAATTACGAAAATTTTGGAATTATTCGAAAAATTTCGACTTTTTTTTGGAAAATGACAAAAATGTTGGCATCGCAGCAAGAAATATTCTAGAAAATCTTTTCAGAAAGTCAATTTTTGTCATTCCAATCGTAAATTCACAAAATATGGTCAAAATTACGAAAACTTTGAAATTTTTCAAAAAATTTAAACGTTTTTTTTTGGAAAATGACGAAAATGTTGGCATCGCAACAAGAAATATTCTAGAAAATCTTTTCAGAAAGTTAATTTTCGTCATTTCGATCGTAAATTCACAAAATATGGTCAAAATTACGAAAATTTTGAAATTTTTCAAAAAATGTCGACGTTTTTTTGGGAAATTACAAGAATGTTGGCATTGCAGCAAGAAATATCCTAGAAAGTCTCTTCCGAAAGTTAATTTTTGTCATTCCAATAGTAAATTTCCAAAATATTGTCAAAATCACAAAAATTTTGAAATTTTTCAAAAAATTTCAAAGTTTTTTTTGGCAAATGACAAAAATGTTGGCATCTCAGACAGAAATATCCTGGAAAGTCTTTTCAGAAAGTTAATTTTTGTCATTTCAATCGTAAATTTACAAAATATCGTCAAAATCACGAAAATTTTGGAATTACTCAAAAAATGTCGAAGTTTTTTGACAAAATGTAATTTTCTGTGTTGTAAACGGGGAATAAGTATCGAGAGACGTGAATTGGAAGCGCGCAACGCGCGGGGCTTTATTTTTACAACGAGATCTGCTCGTGTGACGAGAAAATTGACTAAACGAACGCGTTTGCCGGTTAAGAGTTCATGAACGAGCGTGCGGCGCGAGGATAGCGCGGTGCGGATTTAATTTTCTGCAAGATTTACGAGCGTCTCGCGCGGTGCGTCGAATTAGAATTTCAATGCGCTCGTCATTTATTTTCCAAAAGACAATTTGTCGTTAATTTTATTTGTCGGGGGCTCGTTATTCGTCTTTGCATGGCTGCGCTATTTCGTAACACACGTATTTCGAGCCTTTTATTTGCGCTTTTGTTTTCGAGGCAACAAGACACAAAGTCGTTGTGCAACGCGCGATACGCGACGGATCGCCGAATGACTAATGATGCGCGAGCGTTGCACGAAAAAGCGAATCGAAAATATTGAATAAGCTCGCCAAATATGGGCCACAAGAAAAAAAACTCCACGCGGAGACTTCAATTTACAATTAACATGATTTTGCGGTTGCAGAGCGAAATGAGCAGAAATCTTTTTGTCTTTTTCCAAGTTTCTCTCTCTTGCGCTTTGTTTGTTTGTTTTCGCCGCAGGGCAAGTCGCGCCTGATGCCGCTGAATGCGCGAGGATGATCGCGTATGAAGTGATATACCGCGCGAGTAGTATGAATCGAGCTCGGAGCGTCGAGCACGTCGCCAAATATAGTCAAGTTTCGCGGAACGTTCTCTGTGTCGCGCGTGTGTCTGTACGACGCCATTTGTATCCGTGCGATGCTGCGTTCGAGAGGAGCGTGTGCGACACTCGTTTTTTCGCGTTTGTTTGAAACTTTTTAAGGAGCGACGAGAGCTCGCGCGCGCCGAGTGCAACGAAACCAAAGAGAAGAGAGCGAGAGAAACGTCGACCGAAATAAAATAAGTAAAAAAAAGATCGCGAGGTCCGCGCGCGCAAGGCGTAATTGAGCGCGTAATAGAAACGCAGTTATGCAGTATCCGGGGATGCAATGGCCAACTCCAGGGGCAAAAGACCTTCGTGCACACACTATGAGCGCGAGCGGAAAAGAAAAACGAGAAAACGGAGCACGAGGAGGGAGAGACTAGAGTTCAGACGCTCTATTGCTCGTAACCGGTCGACCTTGAGAATCGTACACCCTTGCTGCACACTCGCCAATCCACGAGACGTCCAGTTTTTTCCCCCGCCCCCTGTTTTTATTCTTTTATATCCCTCGCGCAGCGACCAATGTCACTCTCCTGCACAACACAAAACAAAAACGACCGACGCAACTCGAAAGTTTTTCTTTATCGTCAAATCTCGAATCTTTGATAACGCGCCAGTCTCGCGAGCAGAGTTTTTCTCGTGCGGATGCAGCAGGGACGCCAGTTTTGCGGCGACAGGCCGCCGGACCCCCATAATCCGAGAAATTCACAGCCCGAGCACGCGCGTGTCTCCTTTTTAAGGAAAAGAGAAGAAGCGCCCACACTTTATTTATTATCCACGACACAACAGGGGGCTGGCGTTTCATTGACGCGCGACACATTCATGAATCGAGCTCGACCACGACCCCGAAATCTCGTAACGTTCCGGAATTTCCGCAAATTTTTCTTCCCAAATTATTCTCGCGTCCGCAATTCATCGAGATCGAGTTTTTTTTTTTTTCGTTACTCTTCGCTCCACATTCTCTCGAGCCCTTTCCTCGTATTTTCGTTTTTTTTTCCCTACAGAGTGCGAAACACGAGCAGAGACTCGGAGCAGAAGCGAGTCGAATGAAATGCACGAGCGTGCAGTTTTAAACTTGCCCTTATACATATTCACGGACACGATTCCTTCGGCCATATATACAGACATAGGAACGTCCTCGATGTATACGAGATTGTGTGCATGAGGCATTCTATCTGAATTCGACAGGCTCCGCGAAGCCCCGCGCACGATTTCGAAAAAGAAACACAAAATAACATTCGGGATTCGGAAAAAATGTCGCTGCGGATCGTGGAATTTTAGAGAAAGCCACAATTTCATTTATTTATTTATATATTTATTTATATTTTGCGCATATTTGCTCTTTGCCATTTTCACTCTATTCGCGAGGAATTTTTTCTAGTTCATCCTTTTACATATTCACGCGCACGATTCGCAATGCTCTGCAGCGCGCGCTCCCCATTTCTTACGATCGCGGACAGCACGTCGTAATTTTTCGGTCTCGAGGGCAAATTCTTTTTCGATCTGTCCGCGGAGCAAAAGACACGTCAATTTTCGAAATTTACACGAAATTTTCCAGGTTAATTCTCGTGAGAAAAAACGAATCGACCAACGAGAGTTTGAAAAAATTGAATGCCAATTTTGCGCTTTCGTTTTGAACGATCGATAGACGCGAAAGCAGCAGCGAAATGCAGCGCGCGCGGCGCGAATGAAAAATATCCTGATAGCAACACGGAGAAAGGGATCACAAGAGCGCGAAAAGATTGCAATCAACGCCTCGTTACCGCGCGTCTTTTTCCTCGAGAATCGTGTGCCCCGTCCTTTTTTTCCTCTATTTTTTAACCAACACTTTCGGGGTGAGAGAAAATTCGTGAGAGAACGAGATCGATCTGTCGGTCGCTCCTTTCGATAGATCGATCATTTCGTCTAGTCGAGATCACAGCCCAGTTCTCAAGATTACTCCCCCCCCCCCTTGCCCTGCCTTCTCGTATACGAGACTCGCGACCCGGACGGCGTGAGAGACTCGATTACTCGCGATACCAAAAAGAAAACGGCCAAGGGAGGTTTCTCCTTATCTCGCGCGAGTCTCGACGAAAGTCTCCACTTTTTTCCATCATTTTCTCCTTTTTCTCGTCCATTGACGCCGAAAAATCGTTTTTAACTTGAAAAAATTCGTCACAAACGTGATTTTCATTTTTTTCGTAAATATTTTATCAAAATTCGAATTTTTTCTTCCCATTTTTTTCGCGACTAGATTTACAGAAACGAAACTTGACCTTTCGCGGGCTTCGAGTTGGTTCGTTCTCACTTTTGTGCAAAGTTTCCGGCAGCAGAGAATTTTTCGTATTATTTCATTTTCTCTTTTCTCCTTGAGGAGATTTCTCACCAGCAGCCTTAACCAAGATCCGTATAATCCTTGGCGATAAGTTTATTCGGCGCAGTTGCTCCGTGCACGCTTGTCCGTGTCACGAACTCGGCGCCGCGCGGGAATAGATTAGCCTGCGGAATTTAGTTGGATCCGCAAGTTGCCGTTTTTTTTTTTTAGAGAGTCAACTTGGCTCGAGAAATTATAATTTCCAGTGAAATCGAGTTCGAACGGCTTTTTTCTACATTTTCCTCTCGTAAATGAGATCCAAGGTCGCGTCGCGCACAAAGAGAACGAAAACAGGGAAAATATAAAGTTCTTAGGATCCGGAAAAAGGAGAAAAAGAAAGATCGTTCACCCGCGAACGGCTGATTCGCTGCTGGTTGGCTCGAATGAATGAAAACTTGAGTGAAAAGCGTGTACGCAACCTTTCCGGGAAAGAGGAACGAGAAAATTCTTTTGAAAACGCGCAGGTAGCAATTTTGCCCACGTCCAAGAAACAGGAAATAAAAGAAAAGGAAAATTTGTCCCATAGTAAAAAGGTTTTTCCTTTCATTGCCAAATTTGGGGTTTTCCAAAAATTGTCAAAGTTTCAAATTTCCGTACGTAAGAGCTCGGCGATTTCTTTTTGAGGTTTCGTCGGGATCGTGTTGACGCGGTTGTTGAATTATCATGACCGTTATTATCGAGTGAAAAGAAAATGTAATAACGGGTAACGTTGCTGGGAATTATAAACCGCGCGAGCAACGGACTCGCGTTATTAAAAGGAAATTCGCGCGCGCGGACAAACTTGTTAATCTATCGGTCGGTAATATGCAGGCAATTAGACATCCGGTAGCAACGAGATAATCGCGTGGAAGAGGCTGCGCTCTGGACCACAGAGCGCAGACAACAGTCGGGCAGGGATAAATACTGGAATAAATATTATCTCTCTCGGTCTCTTTGCGCGCGGGGCTATAATTGAAGAGACTGCTTGACGTAATCGTGCTCGGTTCGCGTTGCGGTGCAAAATGGACCAAGAGCAGAGTTTGCCGCTCGTTCGTCTTGACCCACCAACGCGGCTTGACAGCCGCGAATTAATTCCCACCGGACCACAAATTCTCCATAGATAACTAATCGTTTCCTCTCTCCTCGCGCTCCTTGGCTTTGACCCAATGAACGAAAATCCATCAAAAAATTCGAGCTCAACCTCGCATTCTCTCCGAGACTTTGTCCAAAATTGACCAAAATTCTATTCAACATCGCGCAGATAATTAATCCAGTCTCCATTAATGTCTTCCTGACGCATCTTTCGCTCGTTAGCCTCGGATATCAACGCGGAAGTTCCAACGCGACTCGCTATAATCGCTAAATAAAATAGTCACGTACGTTCAAGAATTTGGAGGTCAAAAAGCTTTTATAATGGACATGATAATTGGATTAAAATAGCTGAATTTATCGTCGGAGGAATTTCACGGAGAATACATTACTAAAAAGTTGTTTATTCTTTTGAAAAATATACCAAAGAAATCTTGAATGTCGTGCGTGCCTGAAAAATGATTTTTTTTCGCTGATTGCCTCCGAAAAGTCATTTCAATGCCTCGATTCTAATATTTATCGCACACTTGCCCAGCCTCCATTGTCTCTCGACAATAAAACTTTCTGGTAATCTCTCTTGTCCGCGCACTCGATGTTCGTGAGAAAATTCGCACGTGTCCGGCTAGATTTTCGTTTTTTTTTCAAAATTCAAACTTTACTCGCTAAAACTCTATTTCTGCACTGAAAATCTCAAATTTCGTTGATTTGTCCGTCGTTTTCGATCCTGCGGGGGACGCTGATCGTTTTTTTCGGGCTCGATCGCACGAGGCTCGAAAAAAATGCGGTGGCGTGTGGTCGATAGTTTTGCGGGACCAGACGAGCGAGGGGGGGGGGCTTAATGTATTTTACCTGAGCTCGACTCGAATCGCCGCACGCAGGGTGTGCACTCGCCTGCGCTCTCGAGTGCGCGCGGGTGGCCCGGCCAATTTTTAACGGACGCCTGCAGGCTTCTCTACGTGGGTGGACACGCCCGCCCCTTCGAGATGTGTTTGCCTTTTGCCATGGATCGTTAAAAAGTATCGCTAAACGCACAAGTTCGATAAATTCGTCTCAAACGCTCGCGCAATATAATCGATAAATCGCTTTGCGCCCATTTCCGATTCCGGTGCGATTTTCTTTCGTCCTTCGCGATTATTTTCTATATCGCAATAGTTTGCGGCAGGAAGCACGAGAGAGCGATACGAACAGCCAGCAACGATTTTCTTCCTCGCCTCTGCGAGCGTTCGAAAAAGTAGCCGCGCAAAATCCTTTCAGAATTATCTTCGTGACAAATCGTCGAGCAATCGAATCGCTCGAGAAGACGAAAAATTGCGTCATCGCGATTACAAGTACCGCTCGTTCTCCGCGTGTTTTGTTCTAATGGATTTTGGCAACGATCCACGCGATTGCTATTCAAATCTCTCGAGTTTCTTATTCAAATAGCCCGAACGAAATGGCTCGCCTGCCGATGCTCGATCGAACATTCGCGCGGCGGGTAAACGTTTTTACGACATCTTGAGCAAACTCTCCTCGCGCACACTCATCCGCCTGCTCCTTTCAAGGCATTTTCGTGTACGTCACTGAAAAGCAAAAAAATCATGGAAAAAAATCACGAAAATTTCGAAATTGTCAAAAATTATTTAGTTTTTTTGGGAAAATGAATTTTCAGCGAATCCGTAGATGAGAATTTATCGCTCGTCGCGAACTTGGCTCGAATCTCTCCTTATTATTATCATCATCGATGTTATTATGATTGTTACGATGACTGGGTTCGAAACTCTATTACAACGACTCGGCATTATTATGATGTCCAACTGTCCGAGTCTCTCTCGTAGTATATCCGCGAAGGAATTTCTCATAGACACACATACGAGCCGGAGCAACAGATAAATGATCGGCGCGCGCGCACACACGTTAAATTCACAGTGCGTGTCAAGACGTACGAGGGAATAATCGAGTTCTTCACGCGCCACTCTCGCGCGCGATCATAATACAACTCGCGAGTCTCTCTCTATATCTTTGCGCTCGTTCGGTCATGTCCAACTGTCACCCACGCACTACAACAGCTTTGTTACTCTCGGCGCGCGGGATGGATTGGAAAAGTTATCGCAAACACGTGCCAACCATTCATCACATTCCCATTTATAATATTTCGTTCCGTTTTTCGTCTTTGAACTTGGAATTCTCGCCAATTCACCTCGATCGCTTTTTTTTTCTAGGAAATTGTTTAATTATTATTTTCGGTTGGTTTTTTACAAGGTAAAAAAATACAGGGTGGATAAAAGTCGTTATAATTATGGTAATTCTCAGGGGATTATTATAGACGTCGGGAATAATGATAATTAGCGGCGCGCTGAAAGTTTCATTGCGCGCGCACGTCAGGACTTACGAGACGATTATTGCCGCCCAGCAAACAGCCTGCCCACGCGAAACTCGCGATCAAATCACGCCGATATATACGTTTTAACAAAGAAGGAGAAAAAAAGGGAATTAAAAACTGCGGTTCATCCGCAGTCGCGATTCGATCAACAACGTCCAGGTCTCGTCTTGATTCTCCGGGAATTTTTCACCCTAGTCATTCTCGTCATTCTCCTCGTGCAGCTTTCGTCCGGTGCTAACTTGTGCATCATTCTCATGGATGAACCGCCAACTCCCTGCTCGCTCGAGTCCTCTATCGAAATCAGACGCTCAACCTCGACCTTCAGATCCTCCAGACTCTCTATTGTCTTTTCCATCTCATGGACCACGGGACTGCCAAAAAATTCAACGAGTTTTCATCATTATCGCCCTGCTCGAGCCTTCTCATCGCGCGAGACTCTATTTTGCAAACTCGCTCACAGAACAAACAGCATCCCAGCTCGACACTTTCTTCTCACACAATCGTTTCGAAGGCTCCACAGCAACGTCAGAGCTCGCGCAAACTCCGTTCGCATCTTCACGACTTCCGATCGCACCGTCTCCAAGCGTTTCTGTTGGTTCCAAAGGTTCACACGGTTCTCCACGTCCTGCTCTTTGTAGTGCGCCAACGTTCCTACCATTCTTTCTATCCATGAGCCTGAAGTTTGCATCGACGCAATGCCACGAAATTGAAAAAAAAATAAAAAAATCATTCGTCGCTTTTTTATTTGACGAATCGGTTAGTGAGGTTGACAAAAGCTGAGAAAAAAATTGGGATAAAAAAATTCGTTCCGGAACACCCCCGTCCAGGGGGTTGAAATTTTTAAAAATTTCCAACTCCTCGGCTACAAAGATTCGTCACTTTTATATTTGACGAATCGGTTAGTGAGGTTGACAAAAGCTGACAAAAAAATTGAGATAAAAAAATTCGTTCCGGAACACCCCCGTCCAGGGGGTTGAAATTTTTAAAAAATTCCAACTCATCGGCTACAGAGATTCGTCACTTTTTCATTTGACGAATCGGTTAGTGAGGTTGACAAAAGCTGAGAAAAAAATTGGGATAAAAAAATTCGTTCCGGAACACCCCCGTCCAGGGGGTTGAAATTTTTAAAAAATTCCAACTCATCGGCTACAGAGATTCGTCACTTTTTCATTTGACGAATCGGTTAGTGAGGTTGACAAAAGCTGAGAAAAAAATTGGGATAAAAAAATTCGTTCCGGAACACCCCCGTCCAGGGGGTTGAAATTTTTAAAAATTTCCAACTCCTCGGCTACAAAGATTCGTCACTTTTTTATTTGACGAATCGGTTAGTGAGGTTGACAAAAGCTGACCAAAAAATTGAGATTAAAATATTCGTTCCGGAACACCCCCGTCCAGGGGGTTGAAATTTTTAAAAAATTCCAACTCATCGGCTACAGAGATTCGTCACTTTTTCATTTGACGAATCGGTTAGTGAGGTTGACAAAAGCTGAGAAAAAAATTGGGATAAAAAAATTCGTTCCGGAACACCCCCGTCCAGGGGGTTGAAATTTTTAAAAAATTCCAACTCATCGGCTACAGAGATTCGTCACTTTTTCATTTGACGAATCGGTTAGTGAGGTTGACAAAAGCTGAGAAAAAAATTGGGATAAAAAAATTCGTTCCGGAACACCCCCGTCCTGGGGGTTGGAATTTTAAAAAATTTCCAACTCCTCGGCTACAGAGATTCGTCACTTTTTTATTTGACGAATCGGTTAGTGAGGTTGACAAAAGCTGAGAAAAAAATTGGAATAAGAAAATTCGTTCCGGAACACCCCCGTCCAGGGGGTTGAAATTTTTAAAAAATTCCAACTCATCGGCTACAGAGATTCGTCACTTTTTCATTTGACGAATCGGTTAGTGAGGTTGACAAAAGCTGAGAAAAAAATTGGGATAAAAAAATTCGTTCCGGAACACCCCCGTCCAGGGGGTTGAAATTTTTGAAAATTTCCAACTCCTCGGCTACAGAGATTCTACACTTTCTTATTTGACGAATCGGTTAGTGAGGTTGACAAAAGCTGAGAAAAAAATTAGGGAAAAAAAATTCGTTCCGGAACACCCCCGTCCAGGGGGTTGAAATTTTTAAAAAATTCCAACTCATCGGCTACAGAGATTCGTCACTTTTTCATTTGACGAATCGGTTAGTGAGGTTGACAAAAGCTGAGAAAAAAATTGGGATAAAAAAATTCGTTCCGGAACACCCCCGTCCAGGGGGTTGAAATTTTTAAAAAATTCCAACTCATCGGCTACAGAGATTCGTCACTTTTTCATTTGACGAATCGGTTAGTGAGGTTGACAAAAGCTGAGAAAAAAATTGGGATAAAAAAATTCGTTCCGGAACACCCCCGTCGAGAGGGTTGAAATTTTAAAAAATTTCCAACTCCTCGGCTACAGAGATTCGTCACTTTTTTATTTGACGAATCGGTTAGTGAGGTTGACAAAAGCTGAGAAAAAAATTGGGATAAAAAAATTCGTTCCGGAACACCCCCGTCCAGGGGGTTGAAATTTTTAAAAAATTCCAACTCATCGGCTACAGAGATTCGTCACTTTTTCATTTGACGAATCGGTTAGTGAGGTTGACAAAAGCTGAGAAAAAAATTGGGATAAAAAAATTCGTTCCGGAACACCCCCGTCCAGGGGGTTGAAATTTTTGAAAATTTCCAACTCCTCGGCTACAGAGATTCTACACTTTCTTATTTGACGAATCGGTTAGTGAGGTTGACAAAAGCTGAGAAAAAAATTAGGGAAAAAAAATTCGTTCCGGAACACCCCCGTCGAGAGGGTTGAAATTTTTAAAAAATTCCAACTCATCGACTACAGAGATTCGTCACTTTTTCATTTGACGAATCGGTTAGTGAGATTGACAAAAGCTGAGAAAAAAATTGGAATAAAAAAATTCGTTCCGGAACACCCCCGTCGAGAGGGTTGAAATTTTTAAAAAATTCCAACTCATCGACTACAGAGATTCGTCACTTTTTCATTTGACGAATCGGTTAGTGAGATTGACAAAAGCTGAGAAAAAAATTGGGATAAAAAAATTCGTTCCGGAACACCCCCGTCCAGGGGGTTGAAATTTTTAAAAAATTCCAACTCATCGGCTACAGAGATTCGTCACTTTTTCATTTGACGAATCGGTTAGTGAGGTTGACAAAAGCTGAGAAAAAAATTGGGATAAAAAAATTCGTTCCGGAACACCCCCGTCCAGGGGGTTGAAATTTTAAAAAATTTCCAACTCCTCGGCTACAAAGATTCGTCACTTTTATATTTGACGAATCGGTTAGTGAGGTTGACAAAAGCTGACAAAAAAATTGAGATAAAAAAATTCGTTCCGGAACACCCCCGTCCAGGGGGTTGAAATTTTTAAAAAATTCCAACTCATCGGCTACAGAGATTCGTCACTTTTTCATTTGACGAATCGGTTAGTGAGGTTGACAAAAGCTGAGAAAAAAATTGGGATAAAAAAATTCGTTCCGGAACACCCCCGTCCAGGGGGTTGAAATTTTTAAAAATTTCCAACTCATCGGCTACAGAGATTCGTCACTTTTTCATTTGACGAATCGGTTAGTGAGGTTGACAAAAGCTGAGAAAAAAATTGGGATAAAAAAATTCGTTCCGGAACACCCCCGTCCAGGGGGTTGAAATTTTTCAAAAATTCCAACTCATCGGCTACAGAGATTCGTCACTTTTTCATTTGACGAATCGGTTAGTGAGGTTGACAAAAGCTGAGAAAAAAATTGGGATAAAAAAATTCGTTCCGGAACACCCCCGTCCAGGGGGTTGAAATTTTTGAAAATTTCCAACTCCTCGGCTACAGAGATTCGTCACTTTTTCATTTGACGAATCGGTTAGTGAGGTTGACAAAAGCTGAGAAAAAAATTGGGATAAAAAAATTCGTTCCGGAACACCCCCGTCCAGGGGGTTGAAATTTTTAAAAAATTCCAACTCATCGGCTACAGAGATTCGTCACTTTTTCATTTGACGAATCGGTTAGTGAGGTTGACAAAAGCTGAGAAAAAAATTGGGATAAAAAAATTCGTTCCGGAACACCCCCGTCCAGGGGGTTGAAATTTTTCAAAAATTCCAACTCATCGGCTACAGAGATTCGTCACTTTTTCATTTGACGAATCGGTTAGTGAGGTTGACAAAAGCTGAGAAAAAAATTGGGATAAAAAAATTCGTTCCGGAACACCCCCGTCCAGGGGGTTGAAATTTTTAAAAATTTCCAACTCCTCGGCTACAAAGATTCGTCACTTTTACATTTGACGAATCGGTTAGTGAGGTTGACAAAACGTGACCAAAAAATTGAGATTAAAATATTCGTTCCGGAACACCCCCGTCCAGGGGGTTGAAATTTTTGAAAATTTCCAACTCCTCGGCTACAGAGATTCGTCACTTTTTCATTTGACGAATTGGTTAGTCAGGTTGACAAAAGCTGAGAAAAAAATTGGGATAAAAAAATTCGTTCCGGAATACCCCCGTCCAGGGCGTTGAAATTTTAAAAAAATTCCAACTCATCGGCTACAGAGATTCGTCACTTTTTCATTTGACGAATCGGTTAGTGAGATTGACAAAAGCTGAGGAAAAAATTGGGATAAAAAAATTCGTTCCGGAACACCCCCGTCCAGGGGGTTGGAATTTTAAAAAATTTCCAACTCCTCGGCTACAGAGATTCGTCACTTTTTCATTTGACGAATCGGTTAGTGAGGTTGACAAAAGCTGAGAAAAAAATTGGGATAAAAAAATTCGTTCCGGAACACCCCCGTCCAGGGGGTTGAAATTTTTAAAAAATTCCAACTCATCGGCTACAGAGATTCGTCACTTTTTCATTTGACGAATCGGTTAGTGAGGTTGACAAAAGCTGAGAAAAAAATTGGGATAAAAAAATTCGTTCCGGAACACCCCCGTCCAGGGGGTTGAAATTTTTCAAAAATTCCAACTCATCGGCTACAGAGATTCGTCACTTTTTCATTTGACGAATCGGTTAGTGAGGTTGACAAAAGCTGAGAAAAAAATTGGGATAAAAAAATTCGTTCCGGAACACCCCCGTCCAGGGGGTTGAAATTTTTAAAAAATTCCAACTCATCGACTACAGAGATTCGTCACTTTTTCATTTGACGAATCGGTTAGTGAGGTTGACAAAAGCTGAGAAAAAAATTGGGATAAAAAAATTCGTTCCGGAACACCCCCGTCCAGGGGGTTGAAAATTTTCAAAAATTCCAACTCATCGACTACAGAGATTCGTCACTTTTTCATTTGACGAATCGGTTAGTGAGGTTGACAAAAGCTGAGAAAAAAATTGGGATAAAAAAATTCGTTCCGGAACACCCCCGTCCAGGGGGTTGAAATTTTTGAAAATTTCCAACTCCTCGGCTACAGAGATTCGTCACTTTTTCATTTGACGAATTGGTTATTCAGGTTGACAAAAGCTGAGAAAAAAATTGGGATAAAAAAATTCGTTCCGGAACACCCCCGTCCAGGGGGTTGAAATTTTTCAAAAATTCCAACTCATCGGCTACAGAGATTCGTCACTTTTTCATTTGACGAATCGGTTAGTGAGGTTGACAAAAGCTGAGAAAAAAATTGGGATAAAAAAATTCGTTCCGGAACACCCCCGTCCAGGGGGTTGAAATTTTTAAAAAATTCCAACTCCTCGGCTACAGAGATTCGTCACTTTTTTATTTGACGAATCGGTTAGTCAGGTTGACAAAAGCTGAGAAAAAAATTGGGGAAAAAAATTCGTTCCGGAACACCCCCGTCCAGGGGGTTGGAATTTAAAAAAAATTCCAACTCATCGACTACAGAGATTCGTCACTTTTTCATTTGACGAATCGGTTAGTGAGGTTGACAAAAGCTGAGAAAAAAATTGGGATAAAAAAATTCGTTCCGGAACACCCCCGTCCAGGGGGTTGAAATTTTTAAAAAATTCCAACTCCTCGGCTACAGAGATTCGTCACTTTTTCATTTGACGAATCGGTTAGTGAGGTTGACAAAAGCTGAGAAAAAAATTGGGATAAAAAAATTCGTTCCGGAACACCCCCGTCGAGAGGGTTGAAATTTTTAAAAAATTCCAACTCATCGACTACAGAGATTCGTCACTTTTTCATTTGACGAATCGGTTAGTGAGGTTGACAAAAGCTGAGAAAAAAATTGGGATAAAAAAATTCGTTCCGGAACACCCCCGTCCAGGGGGTTGAAATTTTTAAAAAATTCCAACTCCTCGGCTACAGAGATTCGTCACTTTTTCATTTGACGAATCGGTTAGTGAGGTTGACAAAAGCTGAGAAAAAAATTGGGATAAAAAAATTCGTTCCGGAACACCCCCGTCCAGGGGGTTGAAATTTTTAAAAAATTCCAACTCATCGGCTACAGAGATTCGTCACTTTTTCATTTGACGAATCGGTTAGTGAGGTTGACAAAAGCTGAGAAAAAAATTGGGATAAAAAAATTCGTTCCGGAACACCCCCGTCCAGGGGGTTGAAACTTAAAAAAAATTCAAACTCCTCGGCTACAGAGATTCGTCACTTTTTCATTTGACGAATCGGTTAGTGAGGTTGACAAAAGCTGAGAAAAAAATTGGGATAAAAAAATTCGTTCCGGAACACCCCCGTCCAGGGGGTTGAAATTTTTAAAAAATTCCAACTCATCGGCTACAGAGATTCGTCACTTTTTCATTTGACGAATCGGTTAGTGAGGTTGACAAAAGCTGAGAAAAAAATTGGGATAAAAAAATTCGTTCCGGAACACCCCCGTCCAGGGGGTTGAAATTTTAAAAAATTTCCAACTCCTCGGCTACAGAGATTCGTCACTTTTTCATTTGACGAATCGGTTAGTGAGGTTGACAAAAGCTGAGAAAAAAATTGGGATAAAAAAATTCGTTCCGGAACACCCCCGTCCAGGGGGTTGAAATTTTTAAAAAATTCCAACTCATCGACTACAGAGATTCGTCACTTTTTCATTTGACGAATCGGTTAGTGAGGTTGACAAAAGCTGAGAAAAAAATTGGGATAAAAAAATTCGTTCCGGAACACCCCCGTCCAGGGGGTTGAAATTTTAAAAAATTTCCAACTCCTCGGCTACAGAGATTCGTCACTTTTTTATTTGACGAATCGGTTAGTGAGGTTGACAAAAGCTGACAAAAAAATTGAGATAAAAAAATTCGTTCCGGAACACCCCCGTCCAGGGGGTTGAAATTTTTAAAAAATTCCAACTCATCGGCTACAGAGATTCGTCACTTTTTCATTTGACGAATCGGTTAGTGAGGTTGACAAAAGCTGAGAAAAAAATTGGGATAAAAAAATTCGTTCCGGAACACCCCCGTCCAGGGGGTTGAAATTTTAAAAAATTTCCAACTCCTCGGCTACAGAGATTCGTCACTTTTTCATTTGACGAATCGGTTAGTGAGGTTGACAAAAGCTGAGAAAAAAATTGGGATAAAAAAATTCGTTCCGGAACACCCCCGTCCAGGGGGTTGAAATTTTTAAAAAATTCCAACTCATCGACTACAGAGATTCGTCACTTTTTCATTTGACGAATCGGTTAGTGAGGTTGACAAAAGCTAAGAAAAAAATAAGGGAAAAAAAATTCGTTCCGGAACACCCCCGTCCAGGGGGTTGAAATTTTTGAAAATTTTGAACTCCACGCCTATGGGAATTCGTAACTTTCCCATTTCATTTCCGTTTGCGGGGTCCGGAAAAGGCGAGAGAAAAATTGAGAGAACAAATTCGTTCTGGAACACCCCTGTCTTCGTGGTTGAGTTTTTGTTCAATTTCCAACTCCGCGCCCATGGAAATATGTCACTTTTATGATGCTGAAGTTTGCAACGTTGGAATGCAACGAAACATATTTGATTTTATTGATATATCGTTCAATTTTTAATGTCCTCCAAATTTTTCGAGCCGATATTCTTTTCGGGTGGCAAAAATCGATCATTTCATCATCGTAATAACATTCTGCACTTGGATAATTTGTTTAGCCAAAGATAAAAAAGAATTTCGTGGAATTCCAACGATGCAAACTTCCGAGTCATTCACTTTTTCATTTTACGAGTTGAATAAAAAGATTGTCGAAAGCTGAGAAAAAACTTGGGGAAATAAATAATTTGTGCCGGAATACCCTCGTAACAGTGTGTCGATCGTATCTTGTCGCAATAAAAAATACATATATATATTTTGCATTCCTAATTCTTTTTTACAGCTGACATACTCCATATAATCACACTATTAGTCCATATAATGAATAACCTTTATGTAATTTCGTACTACGTGAAATCCTGTTATAAGCAGTGATGTTGATACAGGTCTATTTTTCACTACCGTTAGCTCATTTTTATCCGTAGAAGCGCGGATTAGTTTACGGTCCCCGTCACCAAAGTCGAGAGTTGGATTCCTTGCCCAGGTGCTTCTTTTTCTATTTCAATATTTATGACCATCAACCGTTTTCCATGCATTTTTTACATTCATCAGAGATATTTACGAATATTATTCCATAATTGAAAGTTTCGTACCATTTTTCCCATTTCCATCTTGTTGTCACATTGTTTCGTTTCGATAGATTACTTTTTCCATCGAAATAATGGAACGGCTTCATTATTATACCTGAGTACTTACCCCGACATTATTATAATAATAATTGTGACTATAATAACTCGATGAATCACTCAGTAAGTTGCGGGTAGACATCAACCGTTTATAACGAACCTCCATAAAACGAGAAAGGCATTTTCTTGGAGTCGATTTTGACGTTCATCCACGCGCTTGTTCAATTTTTATCTCTACTGCCCGAATACCATTCGCGTCAGATAATTACTCTGCCGCAATGTAGTGAGTGTTTTAATTTTTTCATTGAATTTTCAGCAAGAACCTGTTCATCCGTTTCACATGACTCTGAAGTTTGCATCCTTGGAATACAACGAAATTCATTTTTTTCTTCGACAACAATCATTATGCAAATGCAGGATGTAATTACGGTGATAAAATGATCAATTTTAGCCATTCGAAAAGCATAACGGCTCGAAAAATTTGAATGACATTGAAAATTAAACGAATCTTCAATAAAATTCAATATTTTTCGATGCATTCCAACGTTGCAAACTTCAGCTTCATCGTTTCACACGTGTCAACAGTACCCGTTATGGACAAAAAATATCTCAACAAGTTTGAAATACAATAATGGTTTGTAAAAATAATGACTAAAACTCCCGATTCAGACATTTCAATTTGGAAATATATTTGAAAATGCCAGTTTTCAAAGTATGATCAACAATGTACATTTATTGCATAGGCAGCCACGAAATTGGCTGCCACGAAGATGAATAGGGAGAAGAGTTTTATGAAGAAAAATCGAACACCTCATTTTAATTCGTAATTTCCTTTATTGAAAAGTTTTCCGTCGTCAAAACCAGTACAGTTTTGATACTCCATGAAGAAGCTGTCGAAAGAGTTAAAAAAGTTGTCGGCAGCACAATCTAGAAAAACTTGAAGCATACTGAATGCACAACAGGCTGGAGGAGGGGTTTTTAATAGCATCCAACAAATTTATACAACAAAAAGTACTCCACTGAGAATTTATCCGCAACGGTTAAAGAGTTTGAATAATATTTGTCTTCTAATTTTTGATACCCTGGGCAAATCATTAATTGTCCATTACTTGGTGAATTTTTGTGCAAAGCTCTTTCGTCAACGCGTTTCCTTCAAGGACGGATAGTCAGTGGTTATGCAGGGCCAGGGCACAAAAATATGGATTCCGGAAGTGAAAAGTCAACAGATGCATTCCTAATGACGCTGAAGTTTGCAACGTTGGAATGCATCGAAAAATATTTCATTTTATTGAAGATGCGTTCAATTTTCAATGTCATCCAAATTTTTCGAGCCGACATGCTTTTCGAATGACAAATTGATCATTCTATCATCGTAATTACATTCTGCATTTGAATAATTATTTTTGTGAAAGATAAAAATGAGTTTCGTTGCATTCCAACGATGCAAACTTCAGAGTCATCATTCCTACGATTGAACTGCACTTTCATAACTACGAAAAGGCATCGCTTCCCGAAGAAAAGTTATCGTCGTGCCATTTCATTCCCATGGCTGAGGTCCGGTGTCCTTGGAATTCAATGCAGCTATCAATGATCGTCTTCCACAGCTTGCTGGTCAATCATTTCAGTTCCTGCCATCTATTACTTTGTGGTCCGATTCTGAGACCCGGTTGAAACTTTTTTTTACGATGCTAACAACATTATCCACGACAGTAACAACATTACAGGAAAATCAGGATCTGAATGTTCTTGATCTCCATCATTCTCTGCCAGCTTCCGACGTCATTACCAACTAAAAATCTGTTGAACGGAAACAAAATGTCAGTTCTCAAGAACAAAATTAGTCTGAATAGTACAAAACATTTATATATTATCTTACGCAGTGACTGATTTGTATGATGCTGAAGTTTGCAACGTTGGCATCGGAAAATATTTAATTTTATTGAAGATTCGTTCAATTTTCAATGTCATCCCAATTTTTCGAGACGGTATGCTTTTCGAATGGCAAAAATGGATCATTTCATCATCGTAATTACATTCTGCATTTGAATAATTATTTTTGTCAAAGATAAAAATGACTTTCGTTGCATTCCAACGATGCAAACTTCAGAGTCATGTACGGTGGATGATGCTGAAGTTTGCAACGTTGGAATGCAACGAAAAATATTTGATTTCATTGGCGATTCGTTCAATTTTGAATGTCATGCAAATTCTTCGAGCCGATATGCTTTTCGGGTGGCAAAAATCGATCATTTTATAATCGTTATCACATTCTGCACTTGAATAATTACTTTTGCCAAAAATAAATAAGAATTTCGTTGCATTTCAACGATGCAAACTTCAGAGTCATAGGATACGGTAACTTTTTGTTATTTCCTTCGTTGCAGTTTTCATTTGATCTTTTTACGATCCGTTATCATTTGAATGGTCCTTAATTGTTGAACTTCCGCTAAGCGGAGCTAACAGTTTCTTCGGCTGTTCATTATTTCCTAAATTGCTATTTCATCTCTGTCCAAGTGAAGACTGGAACTATTTTTGTTTTATTTCCTAAACCGCCATTTCCCTTTTGGAAAGGTGAGCGCAAACGTGCCGGTTTCCGTTCCTCACTTACTTAATTGCTTTTCACTTCTGCCAAACTGAACAGATTGTGTTATGATTGCACTTTTTCTTACTTCCTATGTGGCTTAGATATATCAAGTCCGCGGAACAAAAGGTCAAGATTGGGGTAACTTATTTCCTATGTTGGTCTTCCACCCGCGTCAAACTGAACACAAGGGTACGGTAACTTTTTGTTATTTCCTTTGTTGCAGTTTTCATCTGGTTTTTTTACGATTCGTTATCATTCGAATGGTTCTTAATTATTGAACTTCCGCTAAGCTGAGCAAACAGTTTCTTCAGCTGTTCATTATTTCCTAAATTGCTTTTTAATCTCTGTCCCAGTGAAGACTGAAACGATTTTTGTTTTATTTCCTAAGCCGCCATTACTCTTTCGGAAAGGTGGGCGCAAACGTGCGGGTTGTCGTTCCTCACTTAATTGCTTTTCTACTTCTGCCAAACTGAACAGATTGTTATGATTGCACTTTTTCTTACTCCCTATACTGCGCTTTAACCTGTGTGTGACCAAACCTAAATCATTTCATGCTTTCAATGAATGTTCTGGTTGTTCTATTATACATTCTGATGAGAAGACATCAACAGCGATCGCTTAACAAAAAACAAAAGCTGTTCAGTATTACACTTTTGTTATTCATTAGTAAACCGCCATCGACGTCGCTTCGATGATTATCTTTCGAAAAGTGTGGTGGTGGACAATTACATTTGTCACGCCTCATTGAATCTTTCTGCCATAAATACATCATCGGATGTATTGAACTTTGTTTTGCATTAACGAATTGTCTGTTTCCATACAAACGAGTTTCAATGAACACTCTCAGTGTGATAGCGGCATAATCGACAGACAAAATAATCGGAGACATGCTCAGTCGTTTTCGCTTTCCGTTTACGACTTCTTTTCACGAAATCTTCCTCGTCATCGGTTTTTAAATCAGACTTCAATACGCAATCTTTATGACTCTTGCGCTCACATATCTTGCACGTGGCAGTTTCCGTTTTTACAGCCGCGCAGCAATATAAACATACTTCGTCCATATCCTTTGACTTTAGGAGCAAATTATACATCGTTTTGAACCGATACGCTACTGGATCGAAATTTTTATCAAATGGTTCCCGGTTGCCCACGCATTCTGCATAGTACATAACAAAAGCTCCACAATTAGACCCATCATTTATTGATTGGTATGGACGTTCTTCATATCCATCGAAATCTTTCCACATAACATTTTTTAAACTGCCAAAAAGAGTGCTCTTGTCACAGCTGCTTAAAAAGTTTTTGAATTCTGTGAACGCGCGATCCTTATCGGTTGAAGTTTCATATGGATCAAGCAGTTTAAGTTGCTCCTGTTCAACATCTACAACTAATAATCGCCAATGACCCATAAAGGTATACGGCAATAACAATGTACCACTTATACAATCTTTCTTTAGTCTACAGATAGCTCGCTGTGTTTTAGTCCTACGTTCACTGAAATTACCGAGTATAATGGACGTATCATCAGTAGGTACAAACATAACGTTATCCCAATCATCAATGTTTGAGGCGATAAATGCATCAATTACAGTCCCGTCGATCCATTGTGGGGGAGGAAGTGATGCAAACTGGCAAGCCGTAATTTCAAATGTTTGCACAGTTAACGACTTGCTTGTTTGATAGCGGCAAACTGTCAACAAGTTGGACTTCGATTTTTTCCAATAATCCAAACTTTTTACCAACCCATTGTAAAATTTTTCGAGTCCATCCCATTCTTTCTGAGGTGCGACCACTCCTTCCACTTCCGATACGACTACTTCAGTAATTTTACTACTGCCCGCGTTTTCATCTCCCATGACTTCGGATATCAAACAGCTATCTACTTCAGCCACGAAGTTTTCCCTTTCTGCTTCAGCTTTTTTGATCGGTCTTTCAACATTTTCTTTTTGCTGCTGAATATTAATAGTTTGCAGTTCGTGATTTTGACTTTGTCCTTCTATTTTCGAGCACAATTTCCGTAACGTCGTACGGCGAGCATGGCCATCATTGGTTCTCCTTCTACTTGTCTTTTTTTGCCACATTTCTTCAACAAGGGGATCATCGACTGTTTGCGGATATTTTGGTTTTTGTTTCGATGCTTTCGTCACTTTCACATTAGCATTTAACTTTATTATTCCAACTGTTTTTTGCTGTCTTACGTACATGAGCCGCACGAAATCCGCTACCGATAACCATGAGCGACCGTCGAGTGTAACGTCTTTAACGAGTTTATTCGCAGTTTCAGCTATAGCATTACTTAATCGCGAGATACTCGGGTCCAACATATCCAAATCCATAGAGGTCCAGAATATTACGTATGGCATCCATAACCTGACTACGTGTTCCATAAATTTCGGGGCGTAATATTTATTTGGCTTCATTGCTACTCCATTCATTTCGTTTCTTTTTTCCTGGCCTTCAATTTCGGTTTGTTTTATTGTCATAATCTGATTAAAACGTTTGTAAAACGGTGATTTCCTATAAACCGCGTCGTCTTTAAGATTGTCGACAGAATGTATTTCTTCATCTACCTCTTGATCATCACCGTCTGCAATATTTTTAGTTCGGTAAGCTTCTTTATTCGCCAAGTTGCTAATAACGGCTAGGCTGTCGTCTGCGGTCTGCTTGCTCATGAGCAACGTGACCATGTGTTTGAATACAATAGTCACGTCATTCAAGCTTCTACTTAAACATAAAAGTGACATGCATTCTAACAACAATTTCTTCATGCCCTTACACTCAGGAAACTTGTCATGAATGGTTCTGGAAACTATTTTCATGAAGTGCGCGTAACATATTTTTAATAATATTTTATTTTCAAAGAGATCTGTTTTGTTGACGCAACACTGGAACGCAACTTCCAGATACTCACTGACCGTCATATGATTCCAGGATTCTAAAATTGATTTTATCAATGCCCAAGACCAATCTACAACGACGGCATCTACTAATGGCCATCTTTTCAATTCGCGTTCCACAAACATCTTGTATTCTCTTAAGAACGCACCTATCGATAGCACTCCGTGTTCCGATGTTACCAGATGCGCTACAAATAAAATTTCTTTTTCCAGCCTTACTGTTACAGCGTAATAATATATCCTCTTGCAGTCTATGTATTGCGGATTTCCAACAACCGACCCCGTAGCGTCAATATGCCAAATGAGTTTGTTTTGCTTATCTTTTTCTTCTTTCATAATATATAAATCTTCCATGGTATACATGTACGCGTGTAATGGCAAACCGGCTCTTCTCAAAAACGGGTCTTTCATACGGCTGTGTTGTACTTGTAATTCCATCAAATCAGAAATATCGTCGGACTTTAAACTCAACCGGTCTTTACATCGATCTTCCGATTTTATTTTATAAAGGGTAGTAGCCTTGCACAACTTTTGATTGTTTCCATCTCGCATTACAGCCGCGTTTGTAGTCATCTGCAATTCGCCAAGGTAATCTATTGGTTTTTGGTTTTGAATTTTCATAAGAGCTTCAACACGACTCGCCCCTCGTAGCGGTTGGTACACTTCTGCCCATTCATTTCTTTTATGAACTTTCGTAATTTTACGATTACTTGCAACGATAACTTCCGCGATTGGTTGTTCCGTATAAGAAATTCTAAACTGGAACGGCTGTTCGCAATCCGGCCGCTTACATTTCGCGTAAACGACTAAATCTCTAGCGTTTTCTCGGATATGCCGAAAGCTAAGAGTGCAGTTACCTTTCAAGGATTCTTTCAGAACGTTAACAAGCGCTATTCTTATTTTATCCGCGTTCAGATGACCATGTTCTGTTTTGAATTCTGTCGAAACTACCCCAACTATGCCTACAACTTTTCTGTACCGTCTATTTTTTTTCTTCTCATCTTTTGTTTTCGAAGTTTTATTGTTCTTTTTATAGTTGCTGCAATTTTTTGATTCGTTATCTGAGCCACTCGAACAGCTATTATCTAAACACAGCTCGTCTTCTGTGTCGGTTTTCGGCGCATTTTTGCGACGCTTCCGCGAATGGCCATTACTTTGTGCACTCGGAGTGTCGGTCGAATCGGAATCGCTGCTACTAGTAGTAAAAAGATATACGTCATTGTCATCGTTTACGCTCGAAAGATTCGATTTATCGTAACAAACTCGTCGAGTTTGTCTTCTTGAATTCTCAATACTGTTCACCCCGAGTTGAACATCTTGTTTCCTTTGTGAAGCTTGTTTTGATAAAGCCGTCGCATTGCTATTTGAATCTTCAATAGTAGTAGGAGTTGCCGCTACTTTGAAGGATTCATCGTCCAGTTTTACTGTCGCAATTTGCATTGATTCTTCAAGGACTTTCGCTTCTTCTACGGTTTCATTTTTATACATCTGAGCAAAATCGTTTGTTACGTCCAGTGAGCCTTCATGGACTTCTGTCGCTTGTATGGTTTCATTATCGCAAATGTTTGGAAAATCTTTTGATGCTTCCACTAACCCTTCATGGACTTCTGCCGCTTGTACGGTTTCATTATCGCAAATGATAGGAAAATCGTTTGTTGCCATCAGTAAGTCTTCGTGGACTTCTGTTCCCGATGCGGTTTCATTTTCGCGAATGATGGCAAAATCGTTTGTTGCCATCAGTAAGTCTTCGTGGACTTCTGTTCCCGATGCGGTTTCATTTTCGCGAATGATGGCAAAATCGTTTGTTGCCATCAGTAAGTCTTCGTGGACTTCTGTTCCCGATGCGGTTTCATTTTCGCGAATGATGGCAAAATCGTTTGTTGCCATCAGTAAGTCTTCGTGGACTTCTGTTCCCGATGCGGTGTCATTTTCGTGAATGATGGCAAAATCGTTTTTTATCTGTAATAAGTCGTCATGGACTTCTGTTCCTTGTCCGGTTTCATTTTCGCCAATGTTGGAAGAATCGTTCGTTGCCTCTAGTACAACCCAATGACCACTGCGCTGTTCGCCAGTAAACATTATATTCAAGGGCGCACGTTCATCTCGACCATCGCATGGTAAATTCAACAGCTTCAAGATTTCCCTATTCTGATATTGCTGGCGGTATATCGTAACATTTACTTTATATAATCGTGCAAAGATGCTGATCTCGAAATCGGTCCCGTACGTGGAACACGAACCCATTACGGTGCCGTAATGACTTTCATTATTGAAAGTTGCTTCCTCGCAAGTACTGTTCAGCATTGCGACTTCGTCCGTCCAGTTTGCTATTACATACTCGACAACGGCTTTTCTTACCACGTGATGAGAGTCTTCATTGCCAAATAAATAGCGGGAAAAGCACCTAAATAGACAGTTGCCATCGCCGGCAACATTTACCACTTTAAATTTCCTATCCTCGAACTGAACTATTGGTTCAGGAACAGGACTATTCTTCTCTACATTCGCTGTAACTTTCGCAGTGTGCACATTACCTGCTACACTTGGGCTAGATCTTGCATGATTACTACCTTTTTTTTTGACCAGTAATTCCTCCACTGCGGAATGCAACCCACCGTTCTTCCAAAGGTACACCAACCTCTGGTGAAATGTTACTCCATACTGAAACTTCAACGACTTGGCAATCTGTTGAGAAAAAAAAGTCATATACAATAACATTTAATACGCGCTAAAGCACGAAATGTTTAGGCCTCCCAAGAGAAAAGTTAAAATCGGAAATGGCATAGAAGTGATGTGAAGTGGTGTAAAGTGAATGAGTTTCACGGACGATGTTGAAGTTCGCATCGTTGAGGAGCAATCGAGAAAGATTTTGCTTTCTTTCAAGTAGAGAAAAACACATTTTCGTACGGTAATTATCGAAAATGAGGGAGCCGAGTTTATTGCTATTCGAAAACCGAATTCACTGGAAGAAAGAAAATCGGAAAAGCTGTCCAAAAAGAAGCAAAAAAAATGGAAAAAGGACATGAAGTGTCTCGAAAAAATTAATTTGTTCCATTTTATGTCATGAGAATTGTTTTTTTACTTTCCACGCTGAATTTAATACTTTTGCCTCTTTATTCTTCCTATTATTTACAAATTTTCGAGATTCGATCATTTGAGACGCAAGATTTTTATGGGAACCGAATTTTACCGACGTTGTCTCAAGTTCGCATCGTTGAGAAGCGATCGAAACAGATTTTTTTTCTTTTCAGTAAAGCAAGACACATTTTTACACGTCAATTATCAAAAATGAGGGAGCCTCGTGTCTCTTGCGTTTCGAAAATCGAATATTCTGGAAGAAAAGAAAAGGAAAAAGAGCGACAATCGTAACAAAAATAGTAATAGTTCAATTTCGTTGAATGAGCATTGTTTTTTTTCAATTTTCGACGTTGAATTTATTATTTTTCCCGTGTGTTGTCTCTTTCAATAACAAATCATCGGAATTCGATATTTTGACGTAGAGGATTTTGTATCCGATTGAGTTTCACGGGAAAACGCGATAATTGTCAAAAAAGAAGACAAAAAATGGAAAAAGGGCATGAATTGTCTCGAAAAATTTATTTTGTTTAATTTTATGTCACGAGAATTATTTTTTTACTTTCAACGTTGAATTTAATACTTTTTCCTTTTCATTCTTCCTATTATTTACAAAATTTCGAAATTTAATAATTTGAGGCCGAGAATTTTTATTGGGACCGAATTTTATGGACGATGTCTCAAGTTCGCATCGTTGAGAAGCGATCGAAACAGATTTTTTTTCTTTTCAGTAGAGCAAGACACATTTTTACACGTCAATTATCAAAAATGAGGGAGCCGAGTGTCTCTTGCGCTTCGAAAATCGAATATTCTGGAAGAAAAGAAAAGGAAAAAGAGCGACAATCGTAACAAAAATAGTAATAGTTCAATTTCGTTGAATGAGCATTGTTTTTTTTTAATTTTCGACGTTGAATTTATTATTTTTCCCGTGTGTTGTCTCTTTCAATAACAAATCATCGGAATTCGATATTTTGACGTAAAGGATTTTGTATCCGATTGAATTTCACGGAAAAACGCGATAATTGTCAAAAAAGAAGACAAAAAATGGAAAAAGGACATGAATTGTCTCGAAAAATTTAATTTGGTCAATTTTATGTCATGAGAATTTTTTATTTACGTTCAACGTTGAATTTAATACTTTTTCCTGTTCATTCTTCCTAATTATTTACAAATTTTCGAAATTTAATAATTTGAGGCCGAGAATTCTTATTGGAACCGAATTTTACGGACGATGTCTCAAGTTCGCAACGTTGAGAAGCGATCGAAACAGATTTTTTTTCTTTTCAGTAGAGCAAGACACGTACACGTCAATTATCAAAAATGAGGGAGCCGAGTGTCTCTTGCGTTTCGAAAATCGAATTTTCTGGAAGAAAAGGAAAGGAAAAAGAGCGACAATCGTAACAAAAATAGTAATAGTTCAATTTCGTTGAATGAGCATTGTTTTTTTTAAATTTTCGACGTTGAATTTATTATTTTTCCCGTGTGTTGTCTCTTTCAATAACAAATCATCGGAATTCGATATTTTGACGTAGAGGATTTTGTATCCGATTGAGTTTCACGGGAAAACGCGATAATTGTCAAAAAAGAAGACAAAAAATGGAAAAAGGGCATGAATTGTCTCGAAAAATTTATTTTGTTTAATTTTATGTCACGAGAATTATTTTTTTACTTTCAACGTTGAATTTAATACTTTTTCCTTTTCATTCTTCCTATTATTTACAAAATTTCGAAATTTAATAATTTGAGGCCGAGAATTTTTATTGGGACCGAATTTTATGGACGATGTCTCAAGTTCGCATCCTTGAGAAGCGATCGAAACAGATTTTTTTTCTTTTCAGTAGAGCAAGACACATTTTTACACGTCAATTATCAAAAATGAGGGAGCCGAGTGTCTCTTGCGTTTCGAAAATCGAATATTCTGGAAGAAAAGAAAAGGAAAAAGAGCGACAATCGTAACAAAAATAGTAATAGTTCAATTTCGTTGAATGAGCATTGTTTTTTTTTAATTTTCGACGTTGAATTTATTATTTTTCCCGTGTGTTGTCTCTTTCAATAACAAATCATCGGAATTCGATATTTTGACGTAAAGGATTTTGTATCCGATTGAATTTCACGGAAAAACGCGATAATTGTCAAAAAAGAAGACAAAAAATGGAAAAAGGACATGAATTGTCTCGAAAAATTTAATTTGGTCAATTTTATGTCATGAGAATTTTTTATTTACGTTCAACGTTGAATTTAATACTTTTTCCTGTTCATTCTTCCTAATTATTTACAAATTTTCGAAATTTAATAATTTGAGGCCGAGAATTCTTATTGGAACCGAATTTTACGGACGATGTCTCAAGTTCGCAACGTTGAGAAGCGATCGAAACAGATTTTTTTTCTTTTCAGTAGAGCAAGACACGTACACGTCAATTATCAAAAATGAGGGAGCCGAGTGTCTCTTGCGTTTCGAAAATCGAATTTTCTGGAAGAAAAGGAAAGGAAAAAGAGCGACAATCGTAACAAAAATAGTAATAGTTCAATTTCGTTGAATGAGCATTGTTTTTTTTAAATTTTCGACGTTGAATTTATTATTTTTCCCGTGTGTTGTCTCTTTCAATAACAAATCATCGGAATTCGATATTTTGACGTAGAGGATTTTGTATCCGATTGAGTTTCACGGGAAAACGCGATAATTGTCAAAAAAGAAGACAAAAAATGGAAAAAGGGCATGAATTGTCTCGAAAAATTTATTTTGTTTAATTTTATGTCACGAGAATTATTTTTTTACTTTCAACGTTGAATTTAATACTTTTTCCTTTTCATTCTTCCTATTATTTACAAAATTTCGAAATTTAATAATTTGAGGCCGAGAATTTTTATTGGGACCGAATTTTATGGACGATGTCTCAAGTTCGGATCGTTGAGAAGCGATCGAAACAGATTTTTTTTCTTTTCAGTAGAGCAAGACACATTTTTACACGTCAATTATCAAAAATGAGGGAGCCGAGTGTCTCTTGCGTTTCGAAAATCGAATATTCTGGAAGAAAAGAAAAGGAAAAAGAGCGACAATCGTAACAAAAATAGTAATAGTTCAATTTCGTTGAATGAGCATTGTTTTTTTTTAATTTTCGACGTTGAATTTATTATTTTTCCCGTGTGTTGTCTCTTTCAATAACAAATCATCGGAATTCGATATTTTGTCGTAAAGGATTTTGTATGCGATTGAATTTCACGGAAAAACGCGATAATTGTCAAAAAAGAAGACAAAAAATGGAAAAAGGACATGAATTGTCTCGAAAAATTTAATTTGGTCAATTTTATGTCATGAGAATTTTTTATTTACGTTCAACGTTGAATTTAATACTTTTTCCTGTTCATTCTTCCTAATTATTTACAAATTTTCGAAATTTAATAATTTGAGGCCGAGAATTCTTATTGGAACCGAATTTTACGGACGATGTCTCAAGTTCGCAACGTTGAGAAGCGATCGAAACAGATTTTTTTTCTTTTCAGTAGAGCAAGACACGTACACGTCAATTATCAAAAATGAGGGAGCCGAGTGTCTCTTGCGTTTCGAAAATCAAATTTTCTGGAAGAAAAGAAAAGAAAAAAGAGCGACAATCGTAACAAAAATAGTAATAGTTCAAGTTCGTTGAATGAGCATTGTTCTTTTTTAATTTTCGACGTTGAATTTATTATTTTTCCCGTGTGTTGTCTCTTTCAATAACAAATCATCGGAATTCGATATTTTGACGTAGAGGATTTTGTATCCGATTGAGTTTCACGGAAAAACGCGATAATTGTCAAAAAAGAAGACAAAAAATGGAAAAAGGTCATGAATTGTCTCGAAAAATTTATTTTGTTCAATTTTATGTCACGAGAATTATTTTTTTACTTTCAACGTTGAATTTAATACTTTTTCCTCTTCATTCTTCCTATTATTTACAAATTTTCGAAATTTAATAATTTAAGACGAATGATTTTTTGTTTTATTGGAACGGATTTCGCAAATCATGGCTATTTTTCGGGTCGATTGAAGTTTTGCGACTCAAAGGACGATCGACTTATCGTCCGGGCCAAACATTGAATAATTGTTATGAACTCTGTTGAAAAAAGAAACATTGAACCCAGAGCGTTCTTTAACCTTCAAAAGCAAAATTGATACGAAAATTATCATTTTTCTGGTAAATTGAACGAAAAATGAAGAGTAAATGTATTTTTCGTTTGGCGGAACGTTGCGAACTTCAAGTCATGTTACGACGTCAACGGTACAAACGAATTTTCATTCATTGTCGGTTTTCTTTCGGGCGTTACGCGCAAGTATCGCAACTTGCTTTGAAAACAAAAACTCACCTTCGCTGACAACGATTCCGGTGCTCTTGAGGAAATGTCAACATCTTCGATTTTGTCGACAATTTCAGCAATTATCGGTGCTACTTTGGCCACCGTTACCTTATTTTTTCCACCCATTTTCACTTAAAACACAAACACTTGAACTTGTGCGAATTCGATACTCGGGAATAAACAACGCTCGACCTTGAATCGCGTTTCTTTTCTCACCAATTTCCGTCGAACCTCGAAGACGAGCCGACAATGGAAAAATACTAATATTCGTAATCGGAAATGCCACTTTCACACTCGACACACAAACACTTTGATATATTTTATTGTATAAAATCCGATAGACCGAAAAAAAAACAATATCCGAGCTTGAGCCGCGTGGAGAGGTCACGAATATTTGTTGAACAAAAGAGAAAAAGGAATAGAAAAACCTGTAAAAATATTCCGTCGCGATTGCAATCGATTGTACGAACAACTAATTACGATAAATGAAAACCTCGCTTGCCTCTCGACAGCCCGAACTCGAATGTGCTTTCTATCTGACAATGTCTGCTAGTAACAACAGTTGAGGACGGCGAATGATTGGCTGCCACTGAAAGCGACAGCCGCGCAGGAATATTGCGCGTCACGTGTTACAACAATAGACGAAGCAACTTGCGCGCGAGAAATACTGCGCGCAAATTTGACTCCGATGTTCGCAACATGGAGATTCAACATTTTTCGATTCATTATATTTATGGAATTTTTTAAGTCATGGCAATTTTTCGGTTCGATCGAGTATTCTGGGTGGCAACAACGAGAACGTTGTATTATCCGGACCAAATATTTAATAATATCAGCCCGGCTGCGCAATGAAAAAAATTGCGTTGCATTTCAACGATGAAAACATCATGCGTTGACTGTCCTTCGATTTTTTTAAACGACGTAACCGTGAGATCAAATATGGGAGCGATCAAACACGAAATTCTTAATTCGTTCAACGATCTGTCGGGATTTTTTTTTTGTTTGCTCCTTTGGTTCACAGCAAGACTGATACGTTGACAGTGCAATATGAAAAGAAAAAATTGTGGATATATAGGTGCTGCATTTGATTGTTTCTCAATATTATTCCGAAACAGAGGATCTTTTATAGTTGAAATGCTTGGTCGAATATAAATATGGTGGTAAAAAATGATATTGAAATTCTTAACGTTAGACTCCCACGAAAAATACTTATCCCATCAATTGTTTTATCGATTTTAAAAAACCTGACATTTTTCGTTCCGCAATTTGGTTCTTATCATGATTTCTACGCTAGAAAGGACCGAATTTCGTTACTTTCCAACGATGCAAATTTCAACATCGTGGTAAATATGGTGGCATATATGGGCGTCGAGACGCGTCTCTAAATATGGCGTCACATGAAGATATATACCGACTTGGATTCACGGATTCCTGCCACGAGTCCACGGAGAATAAAATTCGCAGGAAGAATCTCCAAGTCAAGAAGCCTCGCTAAATATCTCAGTCTTCCTCTACGCACCAAGAATTCTCATGCCCCGGAACGCTTGGTCCTCCAAGGGTAGAGATTGAGGTTAACCGCAAGGCTTCTGAGTCTCCAGAATTGGTGCTGCGCGAAGACAGCATAAGGAATACCCAGTGAAGCTTCATCGGTTCAAAAATTCTTGCTGCGAGTTGAAGGAGAATGACATTTGCGAAGAACCTTCTAGTCAAGAAGCTTCGCTGAATATCTTACGGTCTCCCTCTACGCACCAAGAATTCTCACGCCCCGGAACGCTTGGTCCTCCAGGGTAGAGATTGAGGTTAACCGCAAGGCTTCTGATTCTCCAGAATTGGTGCTGCGCGAAGACAGCATAAGGAATACCCAGTGAAGCTTCATCGGTTCAAAAATTCCTGCTGCGAGTTGAAGGAGAATGACATTTGCGAAGAACCTTCTAGTCAAGAAGCTTCGCTGAATATCTTACGGTCTCCCTCTACGCACCAAGAATTCTCACGCCCCGGAACGCTTGGTCCTCCAGGGTAGAGATTGAGGTTAACCGCAAGGCTTCTGATTCTCCAGAATTGGTGCTGCGCGAAGACAGCATAAGGAATACCCAGTGAAGCTTCATCGGTTCAAAAATTCTTGCTGCGAGTTGAAGGAGAATGACATTTGCGAAGAACCTTCTAGTCAAGAAGCTTCGCTGAATATCTTACAGTCTCCCTCTACGCATCAAGAATTCTCATGCCCCGGAACGCTTGGTCCTCCAGGGTAGAGATTGAGGTTAACCGCAAGGCTTCTGATTCTCCAGAATTGGTGCTGCGCGAAGACAGCATAAGGAATACCCAGCGAAGCTTATTGGGTTCAAAAATTCTTGCTGCGAGTTGAAGGAAAATGACATTTGCAGGAAGAATCTTCTAGTCAAAAAGCATTGCTGGATGATATTAAGATATTAAAATTTGCATTGTTTCAATGCACCACAAGGGTTGATTTCTAAAGTTTGGCTCTGATTAAGCTTTTTCTATTTCAAAAAAGATAAAATGATGCTTAAGTTTGCAACGTTGGAACGCAACGAAAAATATTTGATTTTACTGATGATTCGTTCAATTTTCAATGTCATCGAAATTTGTTGAGCCGATATGCTTTTCGGGTGTCAAAAATCGATTATTTTATCATCTTAATAACATTCTGCACTTGAATAATAACTTTTGCCGAAAATTAAAAAAAATTTCGTTGCATTCCAACGATGTAAACTTTAGAGTCATAAGATAATGACGTTGAAGTTTGCGTTGGAATGCAACGAAATTCTTTTTTTCTATGGCGAAGCCGATCATTTAAATGCAGAATGTAATTAAGCCGTTAAAACGATAGATCTAGCGATCCAGAAAGTGTGTCGATTCGAAAAATGTGGGTAATTTTGAAAATTTAACAAATGATCAATAAAAAGATATATTTTTCATTGCATTCCAACGTTATTCTGCATGTAAAACATGGAAGGCACCCGGAGAAAACGGATTCGTTTTATATTTAGTAAGAAATAAAATTGAATGGCACATTCCCTGGAAAAGGGAGATAGCCATAGAGCAAAAATAAGAAGAAAAAGAAATAAAATCTTTTGGAAAAATGTTCTATACGGAGTTCAAGTAGCAGATGAATCGTAGCACCAATTACAAAACAGCATAATGGCGCTGAAGTTTGCAACGTTGGAATGCATCGAAAAATATTTAATTTTATTGAAGATTCCTTCAATTTTAAATGTCATCCAAATTTTTCGAGCCGATATGCTTTTCGAATGGCAAAAATTGATCATTTTATTATCGTAATTACATTCACACACACAACGTCAGGTTTGTTTTTAATGACTCTGAAGTTTACAACGTTGAGATTCAACGAAAAATATATTTTCTATTAATTATTTATTGAATTTTCAAAATCATAGCAATTTCTCGGCTTGATTGATTTTTTGGGACTCGAGAGGCGATCGTTTTTTTCTCCGGACCGAATATTTAATAATAATTATGAGCCTCGCCGCAGAAAAATGAGAATTTCGTTGCATTCCAACGATGCAAACTTCAACATCGTGTTTTTATGAACAATCAACTATCGCATATAAGAATTTAGTTATGAGTGAGAATATCTCAAAATCAAACAAAAACAAATAAAATCAAATATTTTTCGTTGCATTCCAACGAACTTCAGCATCATGTTTTCTCCGTGCAAGGGGCAGAATTGAATTTGGAAAAATAAAGTGTAACGCTCTTTGACACTTGTAGTTATTTTTTTTTTTATTTTTATTTTTTCACATGGCCCTCCTCAACGCGTGGTATTTTTTCCTCCAGTACGTCGCGCTTTGTTTTTCTGCGTAGAATTTCTGAAACAAAAAGATGTGACATTTATTAAACCAAAAAGTACTGAAGATGGACCGTTGGAATACGATCCAAAACATAACGAAAACTAAAAATATATATATACATTTTTTATCTGATAAATCACGGGATTTCTTTCCAAATTTTTCTTATTGATTTTCTTTTTTAATTGTGATCAATATTCACAGGTTAAGTTACTTCTACTTACATTCCAGGCAGTCGTTTTCTGGGCCATGAGTTCGTCATACTGCCGCTCCAAAAGATGATAGGCTCTGTGATAAAAACGCAATGAGACGTTAATTAAAAAATAAATCTGTTTGTTCTCTAGCGAGGCTACTATTATTATGACTCTGAAGTTCACATCGCTGGAATGCAACGAAATTCTTTTTAATTTTTGGCAAAAGTAATTATTCAAGTGCAGGATGTTATTACGATGATAAAATAATCGATTTTTCTCACCCAAAAAGCATATCGGCTCGAAAAATTTCGATGACATTGTAAATTGAACGAATCATCAATAAAATCAAATATTTTTCGATGACTCTGAAGTTTGCATCGTTGGAATGCCACGAAATTCTCTCTTATCTTTGACAAAAATAATTATTCCAATGCGAAATGTAATTACGATAATAAAATGATCAATTTTTGCCATTCGCAAAGCATATTGGCTCGGAAAATTTGGATGAAATTGAAAATTGAACGAATCATCAATAAAATCAAATATTTTTCGATGACTCTGAAGTTTGCATCGTTGGAATGCCACGAAATTCTCTCTTATCTTTGACAAAAATAATTATTCCAATGCGAAATGTAATTACGATAATAAAATGATCAATTTTTGCCATTCGCAAAGCATATTGGCTCGGAAAATTTGGATGAAATTAAAAATTGAACGAATCTTCAATAAAATTCAATATTTTTCGATGCATTTCAACGTTGCAAACTTCAGCATCGTTATTTTTCGTTGCACTCCAACGTTGCAAACTTAAGCATCATCTATTATTCAATATTTGATCTAGACAAAAAAACGATCATCTCTTCTTGACTCTCATGACGTTGAAGTTTGCATTGTTGGAATGCAACGAAATTCGTTTTTTTCTTCGCAATAGCTCATGATTTTTATTAAAAATTTAATTGTGAGGATAAAACGATCCGTTTGTTGCACCAGAAAAAAATATCGGCTCGAAAAATGTGGATAATTTAAAAAATTAAGAAAATCGTCAATAAAAATAAATACTTTTCGTTGCATTCCAACGTTGCGAACTTCAGTATCATTGAGTCTGGATAACCCAATGAAGGCGAAAAGTTGCCATGATTTTTAAAATTCAATGAATAACTAATAGAAACAATAAATCTCTCGTTCAATGTCAACGTTGAAGATTGCAACGTTGGAATGCAACAAAAAATATTTGATTTTATTGACGATTCGTTCAATTTTCAATGTTATACAAATTTGTCGAGCCAATAAGCTTTTCGGGTGGCAAAAATCGATAATTTTATCATTGTTATTACATTCTGCATTCGAATAATTATTTTTGTCAAAAATAAAAACGAATTTTGGTGCATTCCAACGATGCAAACTTCAGAGGCATTGGTTCTAATTACTTACTCCAACAACTCCACGTAATTCTGCGTCTGCCAGTGCGGCTCGCAGCAACACTGCAGCGGTTGTTGGTGCTGCTGCTGCTGCTGCTGCGGATGTTGTTGCTGCTGCGGATGTTGTTGCTGCTGCGGATGTTGTTGCTGCTGCGGATGTTGTTGCTGCTGCTCCTGCGGCTGCTGCTGCTGCCAGTGCGGCTCCTGCTGCCAGCGCGGCTCCTGCTGCCATTGCAGCAGGGCCTGTTGCTGCCAATATACGCGGGGATATGAGTGCGGTCGTTGGTTCAGCTGCTGTTGTTGCTGCGGCAGCTGTTGTTGCTGCAGCAGCTGTTGTGGCTGCGGCAGCTGTTGTTGCTGCGGCAGCTGTTGTTGCTGCGGCAGCTGTTGTTGCTGCGGCAGCTGTTGTTGCTGCGGCTGCCGTTGTTGCTGCGGCTGCTGTTGTTGCTGCGGCTGCTGCTGTTGTTGCTGCGGCTGCGGCTCCTGCCGCTCCCGCAACTCCCGCAGCTCTTGCAGCAATTCGAGCTCCCGCTGCAGCAAACCCATTCCGCGTCCCGCCTCTAAGTAGACCGGTGGTCGTACTGGACCCCGTCCTTCTGCGCTTATAGCTCCGGCTTGTATGTTGTCCATTTTCCTGTTAAAAAAATAATATATATAACACATATATATAATCATCTTTAATGTCTAGTCACAATTATCCATGCGAGTCAATTGTAATCAATGATTCTGAAGTTTGCAACTTTGGATTATAACGATTTTATTGACAATTGGTCTAATTTCCAGTGAAATCCAATTTTTTCGAGCCGATGTGCTTTTCGAGTTCTAAAAATCGATCTTTTAATAATCTAATTCTAATTTGCATTTAACTAATTATTCTTCACAAAAAAAAACGATGCAAACTTCAGAGACCATATAATTATCAATTTTAGTGATAATTATCAATTTTAGTGATAATTATCTATGCAGTTATAGTTATCTACGCTAAGGCGATTTCAAAAATCTAAAAAATTTTGTGGCAATAAAATATTTCTCTTCCAACGATGCGAATGAATCTGAAGTTCGCAACGTTGCAATCCATCGAAAAATATTTCTTTTTATTAATGATTTGTTGAATTTTTAAAATTATCCAAATTTTTCGAGCCGATATACTTTTTGGGTCCGAAAAATATCGATCGTTTTAGCCTCGTAATTACATTCTGCATTTTAATAATGAGCTTCGTCACAGGAAAAAAGAATTTTAACGATTCTGAAGTTTGCATCGTTGGAATTCAACGAAATTCGTTTTAATGTTTGCCAAAAATAATTATTTAATTGGGGAATTTGATTACGATGATAAAATGATCGATTTTTGCCACTCGAAAACATAAAATTTGGATGACATTGAAAATTGAACGAATCTTCAATAAAATTCAATATTTTTCGATGCATTTCAACGTTGCAAACTCCAGCATCATGAATTTTATTGCATTTCAACGATGCAAACTCCAACGCCATCGATGCGAACTTTAATATCTATAAATAATGTGAGTCGGCATCTCAAAATTACAATCACTGGTCGTACGCAGCAAAATATCTGTGCTCTCTAATCTCTGCGCACCATCCACACAAAATTAAAATTGCTTTTTATTTTTTAGGAATGGTCCGCAGCGAAGGAGGAAGAGATTCTACATTGTATTCCAGTAAGGATTTCTGTTTTGCTTCGCAGCGGGTAGTGATTTTTGGTCTCTCTCACTTCGCAGCGGACAATCATATTCTTCCTCTGTCGCTGCGCGCTGCCAGAAGATTTTCGCCTCTTTTTCCTTCGGACCGACAAACAAATTGAGTTTATAGAGTTGAATGATTTATTAGTTGTTTTTTCAGCTTTCAGGTCATAACCTGATTATAAGCTTTCGTAATCGACCTCTTTATTTTTGTTCGACGTATCATGCAAACGCCGTTCAGAAAAATAAAAGAAACATCACCGACGACATTGTAAAAAGTTATTTGATTGATATTAATTTTTCGTGTCGTTCATTCGTCACAATTCTCTTGAAATTGAAATGTCGCAGTCGAAAATTGTGACGAGTGGACGACACGAAAAATTAATATCGATCAAATAACTTTTTACAATGTCGTCAGTGATGATTATTTTATTTTTCTGAACGGCGTTTGCATGATACGTCGAACAAAATTAAAAAGGTCGATTACGAAAATTTATAAGGTTATGACCTGAAAGCTGATTGACAAAACAAATAAATCATTCAACTCTATAAACTCAATTGGTATGTCGGTCCGAAGGAAAAAGAGGCAGTATCTTGTGGCAGTGCGCAGCGACAGAGAAAGAATATGATTTTCCGCTGCGAAGTGAGAGAAGCCAAAAATCACTACCCGCTGCGCAGCAAAACAAAAATTCTTACTGGAACACAGTGTAGAATCTTCTCCTCCTTCGCTGCGGACCATTCATAAAAAATTAAAAGCAATTTAAATTTTGTTTGGATGGTACGCAGAGATTTAGAGGGCACAGATATTTTACAGCGTACAACCAGTGATTGTAATTTTGAGCTCTCACACGATATTGAAGTTTGCATCGTCTTAGAGTCAAACGAAAAATATTCGATCCATTCGAAATTTTCAAAATGTTCGGAATCTCCTAAAATTTATTTCGATATTCAGTTTTTCTTTTGCAAGCAATTGTCACAGACGAACATTGCATGAATTGCTGACGTTGCTTTGAAAAATATATAAAGATAAGGAATTCCGTTCCATCCCAACAATGCAAACTTCAACGTCATCAAATAATAAGCAAGAAACAGAGCGGAGAAAATTGAAATATATTACTTACGTTGATTGAAAATCGTCGCACGTTGTCTCGTCGTTGTCTGATGACCTTGGACGTTCGCGCGGGATACAGGATTGCATGCCGCCGGCCACAGAGGCAGATTCTTGTCCCGCAGCATTAGCTTAGTGCGCTTACGGATAGCTGGTGAACTATGGTCTCATCACAGAGCGTGTGGCACGCCTGTTGGATGATGCAACCCGATGAGTTTTTCTTGAATTGCTCCGCGCAATATCGAAACGAATATTCCGGGCCCTGTTATATCTAAATGGATGCAGTATTGGCGATAAATTTCATCTTCGAAATTTTTCGGAAAAAGTTATCGACAAGTTACCGACTTCATGTAGTTTATTTCAATTCCGTGTGGTGGCGCGAGTACCAATTTCCGAAATATCATCAACAACTCATATAACATCGAGGATTTTCGAACGACTTTCATTACATCAATACCTGTGATATTTCCACTCAAAATTTGACGCTGAACATAATCGAACATAATAGAAATCAGAGTCCCATAATCTGGGACTCTGATTTCGAAATTCTCGAGATTTTCAATTCCTCGTGATTCTTGATCTCGTTCACGATCGGTAACGTCGAGATTCCGGAAACTTGTTTTAGCGATGGTGCGAAGATGCAAAACTTATTGTTGTTATCACTTCCCCCTTCGATCCATTTTCGATAATCGGAAACGTTTTTTCTTTAACGTTCCAGATGGTCTTTTTGGACGTAATCGATACTCAAGCTTGCTGATATTTTTTTTATAAATCAACGTCAACAATATTTCGAAATAATCATTCAGCAACCCCCTGAACGGAGGTGTTCCGGACCGAATTTTTTATTTTCAATGATTCTCTCCCCTTTTTTGGATCTTACAAATCGATTCGTCAAATGAAGAAGTCACGAATCTCTGTAGCCGAGGAGTTGGGAAATTAAAAAAGAATACAACACTCTGGCCGGGGATTTTCTGGGATTTTTCCCATTTTGTGGAACAAATTTGTCATTCATAATTTTTTTCGGAGCTTTTATCAACATCACGAATGAATTAGTTAACTTAAAGACGACTCTTCACAGGCGCGGAGTTTAAATTTGTAGAAAGATTGTACCCTCAGAACAGGCGTGTTCGGGAACGAATTATTAATTCCTAATTTTTTCCAAGCTTTTATTCACCTCACCAATCGATTCGTTTAATAAAAAAAAAATTTTAAATTCAACCCCCTGGACAATGATGTTTCAGAACGGAATTTTCGTTGTAACAGTCAGGGAGACTAGAGTCTCCCTGACGGATCCTATCGCCGTCGTATTGTCATGGCAGAATTTTTCCAAGTCCCTCAATTCCTCTCAAAGAGGACCTTATTTGCTTCCAGGCCACGAGTAACTCATTAGATCGAGAATCGAATGAAACGCGTTTCTAGCCTATCGTGGGAGGAGTTTATTTTCGTATCCGTAAAAAAATTCGAAGTCCCGGGAACCTCGAATTTTCTGAAAGTCCCACGATTTATGACTCTGAAGTTTGCATCGTTGGAATGCAACGAAATTTTTTTGAATCTTTGGCAAAAATAATGATTTACATGCAGAATGTAATCGCGATGATAAAATAATCGAATTTCACCACCCGAAAAGCATATCGTTTGGAAAAATTTGGTTGAAATTAAAAATTGAACGAATCATCAATAAAATGGAATATTTTTCGTTGCATTCCAACGTTGCAAAGTTCAGCATCTTCACGATTTTCTCCTTAGGGCAATCTTCATTACACTTCGATGAACTAGTTATTATTACTTGTAAACAAAAAAAATTTTATCACAGCTGTATACCACCTGAGCCTTGAATAAACAAAATAGCCCGGATGAGGATATACCAATTCATTTCATGATGCTGAAGTTTGCAACGAAAAACATTTGAATTTATTGATGATTCGTTCAATTTTCAAGGTCATCCCAAATTTTCAAGCCAATATGCTTTTCGGGTGGCAAAAATCCATCATTTTATCATCGTAATTACATTCTGCGCTTGAATAATTATTTTTGCTAAGAATGAAAAACAAATTTCGTTGCATTCCAACGATTCAAACTTCAGAGTCATTTTATTTCATAGCTTCTCATGGTCCACTACGAGAGTGTTGAAATGACGTTCCAAGCGTCCGGGGTTCAATTCTCGAGAGGTGAATTTTTTTTCGAGGTATGAATGTAATCTTATTCCTCTAATGAAGAAAGGTATTGTTGAATTTATTGCATTTTCTTGAACATTTTTTAATGATCAATTTAATTCTCTGTAATTAATTAGTTCTCCTTAATTAAGGCAAACATGAAATTTTTTTCAACCTCGCCACGTCGAGAAGCCCATTCGGTATAGAATCGATAAAACGCGTTTCTAGCTTATCGTGGCAGGAGATTTTTTGTATCATTTGAAAAACTTAGAATTCCCGAAAACCTCGAATTTTCGGAAATCCCACGATTTACGAGGGTAAGCGGGTTAACCTACAAGTTATCGTTGCTCGTAAAAAAAGTTCCATCACAGCTGTCTACCACGTAAGCTTTGAATAAACAAAATAGATTTGATGAGCATGTACTATTTTGTATCCAATTTTTACATAGTGTCCCATGGTCCATTGCGAGAATGCCGAAATCACGTTCGAGGGGTCCGGGGTTCAATTCTCGAACGGTTATTTTTTTTTTTTTTTTTTAACGCATCCATATGGCATCATTTTTCGAATAGAGAAACGTATTCTTGACTTCATTGCATTTTTATATAGACAAATGTAAAATAAACAAATTTTCGGCCTTGTTACGAGTAGCTCTTTCGATAGAGTATTGAAAAAAACGCATTCGTGGGAAATTATTTTTTTCGTTCGTGAAATTTCGAAGTCCCGAATTATTTTTTCGCATAAACTTTGGAGTTGATGATAGAAAAAGGTAAATGCTCGTCAGGGCCATTTTGTTTATTGAAGGTTCATTGAAGTAGTAGCTGTGATTGAATTTTGTTTGACACGCAACAATTATTTTTTTGAGCTAAATGAATCACGATACTTGGGCTAATACCAGAATGGATCGACTCCAGAATTGAAGGAAACCTTCGGGCCTTGGAAAATGCGGAAACGATAAAAAAAATTCCCCCACGATAGGCTAGAAACGCGTTTCATGCGATTCTCTACCGAATGAGTTACTCCTGGCAAGGCCAAAAAATATTTCATTTTCCCCGGATTAAAAAAAATATGTATATATATGTATAATTTAATGAAAAAAAATGTTACAAAAAAATGCATCAAAATTAAAAATACCTTTTTTTATTCGAGAAATAATTTTACATTGACGCCAAAGAAAAAAAAATTGACGGTCCGAGATTTCAACCTCGCACTTCGAACTCAATTTCGACACTTTCGCGGGCGGCCATGAGGATCTATGAAAAAAAATGTACAGCAAATAGTACATGGTCATCAGTGCTATTCCGTTCGCTGCGATAGAACTTCTTTTGTTTGGAAGCAACAATAACTAGTTTATCGAAGTGCAATGACAATTCCCCTTAAGAGAAAATCGTGTGACTTTCTAAGAATTTGAGGTTTCCGGGACTTTGAAATTTTTCGAATGAAATAAATAAAAAAAAATCACCTCTTACAATGTGTAGCGATATTGTAAGAGAATTTCTCTGTCTGTGTATGGAGAGAGAGCGATGGAAGGGCCACATAGAAGAAGTGGGGGAGAGCCCGTTAATCAGAAAATTTGGAAAATCGAAGGAGGTTCTTGGGTTCACTTGGGCTCGGCCTTCCGCTCAGTAAAGACGTTACCATTTCGATTAATTTATCTCACACAATGTATTTTTGACTATCAATTTTAATTTATTTGTACACCGCTCGACATATTGGCCTGCCACGACAATAAAATCATATAATTAAAGATAAGTGTTATGTTTTTCGCCCATTATTCATTTAATAATTCATAAAGTAAAGAAATATGTCATTCCCCTTTGATATTCGTGTCCCGACGCTCGTAATTCTCTCTTGTGTAATAATTATCATCGTAAGTGCCAAATGTTTTTCTAGTGCATCTTTGAACGTTAATATTGAATTTCGCCGCAATTTACGCGATTTTGACCCCCTTTGATCGCAAGCTTTAAGAATAAAAGGAAAAGTTAAAATATCGTTTTTCGAGAAATAAATAATTCATTACAAATGTTCCGGAACGAATTTTTTTTCCAATTTTTTTCTTAGCTTTTGTCAACCTCACTAAGCGATTCGTCAAATAAAAAAGTGACGAATCTCTGTAGCCGAGGAGTTGGAAATTTTTTAAAAATTCACCCCCCGGACGGGGATGTTCCGGAACGACTTTTATTTAAAAAATTTTTCTCTTACCTTTCTTGGACCTCACGAATCGATTCGTCAAATAAAAAAGTGACGAATCGTATTATCGGAGGAGTTGCAAATTTTTCAAAGATTCACCCCCCTGGACGGGGGTGTTCCGGAACGAATTTTTTTTTTCCAATTTTTTTCTTAGCTTTTGTCAACCTCATTAACCGATTCGTCAAATAAAAAAGTGACGAATCTCTGTAGTCGAGGAGTTGGAAATTTTTTAAAAATTCACCCCCCTAGACGGGGGTGTTCCGGAACGACTCTTATTTTAAAAATTTTTCTCTTACCTTTCTTGGACCTCACGAATCGATTCGTCAAATAAAAAAGTGACGAATCATATTATCGGAGGAGTTGCAAATTTTTCGAAGATTCACCCCCCTGGACGGGGGTGTTCCGGAACGAATTTTTTTTTTCCAATTTTTTTCTTAGCTTTTGTCAACCTCACTAACCGATTCGTCAAATAAAAAAGTGACGAATCTCTGTAGCCGAGGAGTTGGAAATTTTTTAAAAATTCACCCCCCTGGACGGGGGTGTTCCGGAACGACTCTTATTTTAAAAATTTTTCTCTTACCTTTCTTGGACCTCACGAATCGATTCGTCAAATAAAAAAGTGACGAATCGTATTATCGGAGGAGTTGCAAATTTTTCGAAGATTCACCCCCCTGGACGGGGGTGTTCCGGAACGAATTTTTTTTTTCCAATTTTTTTCTTAGATTTTGTCAACCTCACTAACCGATTCATCAAATAAAAAAGTGACGAATCTCTGTAGCCGAGGAGTTGGAAATTTTTAAAAAATTCACCCCCCTGGACGGAGGTGTTCCGGAACGACTTTTATTTGAAAAAAATTTCTCTTACCTTTCTTGGACCTCACGAATCGATTCGTCGAATAAAAAAGTGACGAATCTCATTATCGGAGGAGTTGCAAATTTTTCAAAGATTCACCCCCCTGGACGGGGGTGTTCCGGAACGAATTTTTTTTTTCCAATTTTTTTCTTAGCTTTTGTCAACCTCACTAACCGATTCATCAAATAAAAAAGTGACAAATCTCTGTAGCCGAGGAGTTGGAAATTTTTTAAAAATTCACCCCCCTGGACGGGGGTGTTCCGGAACGACTTTTATTTTAAAAAATTTTCTCTTACCTTTCTTGGACCTCACGAATCGATTCGTGGAATAAAAAAGTGACGAATCTCATTATCGGAGGAGTTGCAAATTTTTCGAAGATTCACCCCCCTGGACGGGGGTGTTCCGGAACGAATTTTTTTTTCCAATTTTTTTCTTAGATTTTGTCAACCTCACTAACCGATTCATCAAATAAAAAAGTGACAAATCTCTGTAGCCGAGGAGTTGGAAATTTTTTAAAAATTCACCCCCCTGGACGGGGGTGTTCCGGAACGACTTTTATTTTAAAAAATTTTCTCTTACCTTTCTTGGACCTCACGAATCGATTCGTGGAATAAAAAAGTGACGAATCTCATTATCGGAGGAGTTGCAAACTTTTCAAAGATTCACCCCCCTGGACGGGGGTGTTCCGGAACGAATTTTTTTTTTCCAATTTTTTTCTTAGCTTTTGTCAACCTCACTAACCGATTCATCAAATAAAAAAGTGACGAATCTCTGTAGCCGAGGAGTTGGAAATTTTTTAAAAATTCACCCCCCTGGACGGGGGTGTTCCGGAACGACTTTTATTTAAAAAATTTTTCTCTTACCTTTCTTGGACCTCACGAATCGATTCGTCAAATAAAAAAGTGACGAATCGTATTATCGGAGGAGTTGCAAATTTTTCAAAGATTCACCCCCCTGGACGGGGGTGTTCCGGAACGAATTTTTTTTTTCCAATTTTTTTCTTAGCTTTTGTCAACCTCACTAACCGATTCGTCAAATAAAAAAGTGACGAATCTCTGTAGCCGAGGAGTTGGAAATTTTTTAAAAATTCACCCCCCTGGACGGGGGTGTTCCGGAACGACTTTTATTTTTAAAATTTTTCTCTTACCTTTCTTGGACCTCACGAATCGATTCGTCAAATAAAAAAGTGACGAATCGTATTATCGGAGGAGTTGCAAATTTTTCAAAGATTCACCCCCCTGGACGGGGGTGTTCCGGAACGACTTTTATTTAAAAATTTTTTCTCTTACCTTTCTTGGACCTCGCAAATCGATTCGTCAAATAAAAGAGTGACGAATCTCTGTAGCCGAGGAATTGGAAATTTTTTAAAAATTCACCCCCCTGGACGGGGGTGTTCCGGAACGACTTTTATTTTTAAAATTTTTCTCTTACCTTTCTTGGACCTCACGAATCGATTCGTCAAATAAAAAAGTGACGAATCGTATTATCGGAGGAGTTGCAAATTTTTCAAAGATTCACCCCCCTGGACGGGGGTGTTCCGGAACGAATTTTATTTTTTTCAATTTTTCTCACGCCTTTTTTGGGCCTCATGAATCGATTCGTCAAATAAAAAAGTGACGAATCGTATTATCGGAGGAGTTGCAAATTTTTCAAAGATTCACCCCCCTGGACGGGGGTGTTCCGGAACGACTTTTATTTAAAAAAATTTCCTCTTACTTTTCTTGCACCTCACGAATCGATTCGCCAAATAAAAAAGTGACGAATGTCATTATCCGAGGAGTTGGAAATTTTTAAAAGATCCAACCCCCTGGACGGGGGTGTTCCGGAACGAATTTTTTTTTTTTAATTTTTCTCTGGCCTTTTTTTGACCTCACGAATCGATTCGCCAAATAAAAAAGTGACGAATGTCATTATCCGAGGAGTTGGAAATTTTTAAAAGATCCAACCCCCTGGACGGGGGTGTTCCGGAACGAATTTTTTTTTTTAAATTTTTCTCTGGCCTTTTTTTGACCTCACGAATCGATTTGCCAAATAAAAAAGTGACGAATGTCATTATCCGAGGAGTTGGAAATTTTTAAAAGATCCAACCCCCTGGACGGGGGTTGGATCCGGAATGATCCAACCCCCTGGACGGGGGTGTTCCGGAACGAATTTTTTTTTTTTAATTTTTCTCTAGCCTTTTTTTGACCTCACGAATCGATTCGTCAAATAAAAAAGTGACGAATGTCATCATCCGAGGAGTTGGAAATTTTTAAAAGATCCAACCCCCTGGACGGGGGTGTTCCGGAACGAATTTTTTTTTTTAATTTTTCTCTGGCCTTTTTTTGACCTCACGAATCGATTCGCCAAATAAAAAAGTGACGAATGTCATTATCCGAGGAGTTGGAAATTTTTAAAAGATCCAACCCCCTGGACGGGGGTGTTCCGGAACGAATTTTTTTTTTTTAATTTTTCTCTGGCCTTTTTTTGACCTCACGAATCGATTCGTTAAATAAAAAAGCGACGAATGTCATTATCCGAGGAGTTGGAAATTTTTAAAAGATCCAACCCCCTGGACGGGGGTGTTCCGGAACGAATTTTTTTTTTTTAATTTTTCTCTGGCCTTTTTTTGACCTCACGAATCGATTCGCCAAATAAAAAAGTGACGAATGTCATTATCCGAGGAGTTGGAAATTTTTAAAAGATCCAACCCCCTGGACGGGGGTGTTCCGGAACGAATTTTTTTTTTTTAATTTTTCTCTGGCCTTTTTTTGACCTCACGAATCGATTCGTCAAATAAAAAAGTGACGAATGTCATTATCCGAGGAGTTGGAAATTTTTAAAAGATCCAACCCCCTGGACGGGGGTGTTCCGGAACGACTTTTTTTTTAAATTTTTCTCTGGCCTTTTTTTGACCTCACGAATCGATTCGTCAAATAAAAAAGTGACGAATGTCATTATCCGAGGAGTTGGAAATTTTTAAAAGATCCAACCCCCTGGACGGGGGTGTTCCGGAACGAATTTTTTTTTTTTAATTTTTCTCTAGCCTTTTTTTGACCTCACGAATCGATTCGGCAAATAAAAAAGTGACGAATGTCATTATCCGAGGAGTTGGAAATTTTTAAAAGATCCAACCCCCTGGACGGGGGTGTTCCGGAACGAATTTTTTTTTTTTAATTTTTCTCTGGCCTTTTTTTGACCTCACGAATCGATTCGCCAAATAAAAAAGTGACGAATGTCATTATCCGAGGAGTTGGAAATTTTTAAAAGATCCAACCCCCTGGACGGGGGTGTTCCGGAACGAATTTTTTTTTTTTTAATTTTTCTCTGGCCTTTTTTTGACCTCACGAATCGATTCGTCAAATAAAAAAGTGACGAATGTCATTATCCGAGGAGTTGGAAATTTTTAAAAGATCCAACCCCCTGGACGGGGGTGTTCCGGAACGAATTTTTTTTTTTTAATTTTTCTCTGGCCTTTTTTTGACCTCACGAATCGATTCGTCAAATAAAAAAGTGACGAATGTCATTATCCGAGGAGTTGGAAATTTTTAAAAGATCCAACCCCCTGGACGGGGGTGTTCCGGAACGAATTTTTTTTTTTTAATTTTTCTCTAGCCTTTTTTTGACCTCACGAATCGATTCGGCAAATAAAAAAGTGACGAATGTCATTATCCGAGGAGTTGGAAATTTTTAAAAGATCCAACCCCCTGGACGGGGGTGTTCCGGAACGAATTTTTTTTTTTTAATTTTTCTCTGGCCTTTTTTTGACCTCACGAATCGATTCGTCAAATAAAAAAGCGACGAATGTCATTATCCGAGGAGTTAGAAATTTTTAAAAGATCCAACCCCCTGGACGGGGGTGTTCCGGAACGAATTTTTTTTTTTTAATTTTTCTCTGGCCTTTTTTTGACCTCACGAATCGATTCGTCAAATAAAAAAGTGACGAATGTCATTATCCGAGGAGTTGGAAATTTTTAAAAGATCCAACCCCCTGGACGGGGGTGTTCCGGAACGAATTTTTTTTTTTTAATTTTTCTCTGGCCTTTTTTTGACCTCACGAATCGATTCGTCAAATAAAAAAGTGACGAATGTCATTATCCGAGGAGTTGGAAATTTTTAAAAGATCCAACCCCCTGGACGGGGGTGTTCCGGAACGAATTTTTTTTTTTAAATTTTTCTCCGGCCTTTTTTTGACCTCACGAATCGATTCGTCAAATAAAAAAGCGACGAATGTCATTATCCGAGGAGTTGGAAATTTTTAAAAGATCCAACCCCCTGGACGGGGGTGTTCCGGAACGAATTTTTTTTTTTTAATTTTTCTCTGGCCTTTTTTTGACCTCACGAATCGATTCGTCAAATAAAAAAGCGACGAATGATTTTTTTATTTTTTTTTCAATTTCGTGGCATTGCGTCGATGCAAACTTCAGGCTCATTTCTATCCTGCGATCATTCATTAGCCAGACTCGATCATTTTTCATGTTCATCAACTTTTTTCGCCCCAAACCCAACAAATGTGTGATGCTGAAGTTTGCAACGTTGGAATGCAACGAAAAATATTTGAAATTATTGATAATTCGTTCAATTTTCAATGTCATTCCAATATACTTTTTGGGTGGCAAAAATCCAACGATGCAAACTTCAGAGTCATGACAAATATTTAATTTGCTATTTTTTACTTCATCCGTCTATATTCGAGTCACGTTTAAGTCAATTCGGTCGGTTTACCCGAGTGTAACTCTTTCCAGGACTTTTTCACGCTCTTCCAGCTTCTCCTTGTAGTTTTCGTTGTCGACCATCAACACCTCGTAGTCCAGGATCGTCATTCCCGGGCCCAGGCTCTCTGCACGCCGCAATTTCTTTTTTACTGCCTCGAGAATGTGGCGATAATAAATGTATTTGAAACGGTCGCGGTTCAAGGCCTCTCGCCGCAAAACCTGAACGCGCCACTGCCGATTAATCTCGTTTCTGTGGTTTTTTTAATTATTATTTATTAATCTAACGAAGGGTCAAGAACGACACAAACTTTACGTCGAATCATCGCGTCCATCGCTTTGGCCCCGACCGTTCGCCCAGACTTTTCAAACACCAAACCAACTCCGAGCTCCTTTTCTCTCGCGAGAAACTGGCCGAAACTGGCGGAATCCTCTTGCAGGGCATTCGCCAATTTCACCTCCATCATGGCGAGTTCGCGATGAAACTCTGCTTGACGCGCCTCGATCTCCTCAATCGTCGTTTTCCAACCAACCAACTTTTTCATGTAACGATCGTCCGTCGCCTCCGCAGCCAAAACCTCGTCCTCTCGCCTCATCGTCTGATGCTTCTACGCTATCCGTGCCGCGAAGCAACCGCATCGATAACAATGTCACGTACCAAAGTGAGTCAAAAGCTCGAGCACGAAAAAATTGACTTTCTAACCTTTTTCATTTGCCTAGCGACCCAATACTGCAGCAGCCGATTTTTTTTGTTCAAATCCGAGCCTTCGATATTCACTTTGCGCAACTTTTCAATCATGGCCGTTCGATCGCGCAGAATCTATCGATGGACAATTTAATTTTACGGAAAAATGAAACTTCTGCGCTCGTTTGGGTGAAATTTTTATTGCGAGATTGTCAGAGCATCAAATTTGTCGTTCGAACAAGGAAAATTCAACGCGAATATGGCCAAGGCCAGGATTTCTTGGCTTTAAGGGATCAGATAAGTTATTAATAATTGAATTTCGACCGGGACCAGAAGGCTGAGTCTAACCTCGAGAGGGATATCAGCGAGCAAACTGGGCACGTCCGATTCCGATGGTTCGGCGCTCGTTTCGTCGATGCCAGCCTCGTCGAGCTTTTCTCGGGCTGTCAAGCAACTCGACACTGTAGAAAAAGTTTCTTCCTCTTCTTCTCGCACGTCCCGAGACTCTCGACTGGACGGAATTTTCTGCTGATGGTAAATCCTGTCAAATTCTATTTCATCGGCTGCCGTTGCAAAGTCTTGCTCGCCGTCAGACTCTTCGAAGAAATCCTCGAAAGATTTGGAGTAATCGACGATGTGACTCATGACTTTGGAGGTTTCTTCGAGGTCGTCGAGACCCAGGTCGATAGTGTCCTCGGGAAAAGCCTCGAGGCCTTTTTTCTTCTCATTTTCGTCCGCAAATTCCGATATCGAAAGAATTTCCTCCTCCTCTCCATCTTTGGCAGTTTCTACCGCTTCCGGTTCGTCGGGGTCGGGCTCGAAATTCTCTGTCGATTGTCGCGAGCGTTCGAGCGTTTGTTCCATGAAAAATCGCAATTGTACGCAACGAGCAAAAGTTTTAAACGCGATGGGAAAATAAAAATGTCAAGCAGGAACAAACGAAAACGAGGAAACTGATTGCGAGACGAGTCTGAAGTCCGTCCAGCAGTTTCTCGTGTTTTGTTTATTTTTTTTCTTATTGGCGAATTTGCGAACGACTTGCGCCCGCGCAATCGAATAGCGAACACAGCGTCGCCCTCTCGCGGCTCGATCCTACGGACATGCAGCGTGTGTGCATAGATCGATGCGCCGAAGAAAGATGGAAAAAAATGCAAATAAGTAAAGAAGGAAAGCGAGGAGGAACGCGGCGCGGAGAGTTGTGGCCGCAGCGTGGGCCGCAACCGCTGCATTCCTGTAGGTTCAAGGATCCCTGCTGGTTGGATCGCTGCGCGCGGACCGGACGCGATCTCGCGTGGCGCGTTGCACGCGCGCGTCTTACTACTCCATATACCGCGCCGAGAGACGCCAAACCGCGAGCAACGAGGAGGCTATTTCTTAGTCGCGCGCGACGTCGATCCTTTGATTCTCCTGCACACATGGATCGCGCGAGGCAGAGCAGAAAGCAGTTTCCAACATTCTTATCTTATTCTTTGCATGTCCGCGAATGAGCAAAGTTCCTGCTCGCGGACTCAAGGACAAGCTCGTTTCGAAATCTCGCGTATACATACGTTTTCAGTGCGCGCGTGACATCTTCTTCGTCGCTCCAACCCACGACTCGCTTCGCAACTTAATTTTTTAAGCTCCTTCGCGCCTCGATCTTCCGCGAACGCCCACACACTCTCGTATCTCGCACCCTGTGCACTGCACACGCGTTTCCATTGCGCCAACTTGCGCCGTTTTTCTCTTTACGGCCAGAAAAAAAGAGCAGAGCAGTCAACCTGTCAATGGCAAAGTGAGAAAAGTCTCGCGCGCGAGGTGTTGCGCGCCTCGGTGCATGGTTGGAATTAACGTACAAGTTTGGTCAAATGAAGCAGCAGCAGGATGTGCATTGTCGCGCGAGCAGGCTATACTCGCAATAAGCCGCGCGCGCGATTGCATAAAACCCGGCGTGCTCGCGTATCCCTCAAGGACGCGCTCGCCGCTCAACGAAAGCGCAGCTCGTCGCGCGCGCGTTGGGTCAACGTCCTGCAGCTGCTGCTCTCGGCATCTCCTCTTTACTCGCCTCCTTCTTCGGCATTTTCTCCGCTCGCGCACTTCCCGCGAACAGAGAATCGCCACGCCGGGGCATATGCTCCGCGTATATGCGCCTCATCCTGCTGCTGCATCTTTCACCACCGCAACATCCACCATAGGCCAGACACTTTTTCGCTGCGCACTCGTCAGCGCACGAGTGGGACGTCAGTGTCATTAATCCCCCTGCTGATACCATATACCAGTTTTCTTTCCTCTCTCGCGCCGCGCGCATACCTTTTTTCCTCTGCCCTCGCGCGCCGCGAGCTTCTGCGCCTCATTCTCGTTAATTAAGCACGTCGTTGAGTCGCGACTGCACAGCGCAACAGCAAAGCGCACACGGCAGCCCATTAGCAAAATCTCTTGCGGACCCAAATTTCCTTTTTTCGTTCGCAAATTCAATTATAAAATAAATGATGCGATTAATATCGATTTTCTGCCCTGCTCGGCCCGTCATTCATATCCCGCATGCTCGCGCCTAGGAACAGCTTCGAAATAAGCCAGTTCTCAACAACAGCCCGAAGCTCTGAGCGCAGAAATATCGTAAGAAGAAAATGAGGAGTGTCCAAGTGCATGCTGCATCGGGATAGATTCGAAGAACGCGTTGGATAGAAATGAAGACGTGTGTGCTATATGGCGAAGAAGAAGTGCAAGAGGAAAAAAGATGATGATGATGATGATGATGATGATGATGAAGGTTAAGCTCAGTGCACTCGGCTGACCCCTTGCCTCTCGGTCCAGAGTCGAGCCCAGGCTGCTTTTACCTTCTATTTATATCTCTCGGTTGGCTATATTTAGCTCTCGCTGCTGTGTTGAGGCCCCTCGCGGGAAAGTTTGACGGGGGGAAAGCCGGGGTGGCATCGGGCGAGATATCCTGCTCACAGGCTCTTGCGAGGTGTGGAAGTGTCGATGTAAGATGAGGAAAGGGGGCGCGCCACGGAGATCTCTGAGCTCCGCTGCAGCTTCTCTTCATCTCTTTGCGCTCACGTGTCCGAACGTCCGCGTTTCACCGCGCCTGCTCGCACACGAGGCGCGCCGAGTGCGCGAAGAAATAAAAAAATAATGGATTTCGTACAGAGATCACTAAAAAGTTTTCCACTCGGCTCTTTCGCAATCGTTGAATTCTCCTTTGGCAAACGCATCCGCCTGCAAGACGGAACAAGTCGCGCGGCGAAAGTGCGAGGGATGGCTGCATAGAGAAGCGAGGACGGTAGGGACGTCCATATATTCCGGCTGTACACACCGCTCGCATACCAGACGTCGACACTTACAACCGGCATAACGTCCCCTGCTCTGGAGCAGCACGCGGCTCTGCTTATACAGCCCCCGAACCCTCCATTCTGCACGAGCTCTCTACACATTCGCAGATACCAGAGCCAAGCGTTTTATCGCGACTCCTTATTCCGAGGCTTCAAAGCTTCGTCTCTTTTCTTCCTATACTCTCGCTCTGCTGCCGCCGCTGCTACTCCGGCTTATGTTACCACCGTGCACTATGCTGTTCTTTACCGCATGCACTGCTGCGCGGGTTCCGGGAGGACCTCTCGCTTTTCTCTATACCTTAACCCTGAGATCTTTCAGTTCCTCGAGTTCCCAGAGACACTAAAGTTTAGAAAATTTATCCACACCGGACTAAAAGCAAAACTGGAATGTCAAAACTTTCTTCCTCAAGATTCTTCCCTATAAATAGAGACCCCGGAAGCGGCTCTAAATTGTTTTTAAATGGACACTCACCTTGATCGACGGTGTCGCGAGTGCGCCCGCGTCTCGTTCATCGAGTGTCTGCGTTTCTCGCGCTCGCGTCTCCTCGAACTTTTTCCCTCGCTGCCATAAAACGGAGCGCCTCTTGTCAAGCTCGATATCTCGTTGATGGCCGATCTTTCGCGATAATTATTGGTCCGCGGCGCGACGACGGAAGCGCCGAAAGATCGGACGCGCTCGCGCGTCACTTCGTGGCTCGATTTGCTCACCGAGCCCGCTCGAAAGTGTCGGCGATGTTGCTCGCGCGGTAAACTGCAATAGACGTTTTGAGCGGTGTACGTAGTTTTGGCAATCAGAGTTTTTTCGTTTGCGCTCAGGCTCGGATCGTGAGAAACGCCGCAACGATTTTTCGGCGGTATCGCCGGCACCATTATTTCTTGTTGACTCCTCGAGCCTCCGCCCAAATGTTCTCTCAGCCATTTTCCAAATCCTCCGCCGCCGCCGCCGCCGTGACTCCCTCCGCTGGAATCGGTGCTCAAGGTCGTTGCGTGACCCTCGGTGCTCGTCTTGTTTCTGTGAAGAAGAAAAGAGAATAAAAAACGTGACGTTAAACAAATTTCTCGTTTCCTTTTTCGTGCCCCAATCACGTAATTACATGTATTTTCGGTGTTTCGCGTACACGACGCTCGGCCGCGACCGTGTGTGCCTGCAAGAATGAATGACCGACAAGGCCGTTCGATCTCACGAAATACTCGAGAAAAGAAAAAAAAAATGGTTGGGGAAAAAAAATTAATCATTGCGTGACCGCGTTTTACGGAGCGACCGTATTTGCCGCCTCTGTCCTCAAAAACCCCCTCGGGCTCAAGGATTTTTTCGCTTCTTCGCGCGACGTCACCGCTCGAAAAATTATTTCACTCCCCAAGTTCATAATTCTCACTTCGGACCCTTCGACATTAACTCTATTTTTTTTTCTCCTCGCAAATATCAACTTTCTCGAGTCTCTGCGTCATCGTCTTTTTTTATTCCCGACTAGGGGGCATCACGCGCGCTAACGCGCGCGGACGGTTTTCCAGTAGCGCTGCAGCGCTCCGTTCATTTATAATAACTAATCGAGATATGCGACAGCGTCTTGAACCCAACCTATTTTAAATTGAAATTTTTTTTTCTTTCCATATTAGGGTTCATATAATCAAATGTGGAACTTACTATGTGGCCATACAACGTCCTTAAATTATCAATAAAATGAAACATTTTCTCATCAAAAAGTGGAATAAATCGCGGATAACAATATTGAGAATGATGTTGGAAATGGTTGAATTGAATATTTTTTGTTCAATTACGGACAGAGACTACGAGTGGACTCTGACGAGAACGTTTTTTTAATTTTTCCTTCTCTGGGCCATATGATTAAACACTGTTGAAGGAACTAATTCGTCCTCGAATTGATTTGTTTGTCAACCGTGGCACGAGACGATCAGGCAAAAAAGCGAGCAGGAATTATTAAATTTCTTGCATTTCCTCGAGACCGCGATTAAAAATGAAAAATAGCGACGACAGTTGTTTTGAGGAGAAAAAAGACAAAGCGTGACGGCAGCAGCATCGCGGGGATGAGGCGAAGAGCGATGAGTAAGAGGCGCTCCCAGTGCAAACAAGGTCGAATGAATGGGAAGTGTCTCGGCGGGCGAAGCGACGAGCCCCGCGATGCTCACAGGTTGAAGGAGCAGAATTTGGGCCGCGAATCGTTTTATAATAATAAGGGCCCGAGTTCCGGTTCGCGGGACCGCAAGCCCTTGCCAGGGGAAAGGGCCCGCTGCTGCGTGGGCTGTTCCCACTCTCCAATGACCTTGCTAAGGTCATCGATACTTCTGGCCACGTCCAGCGCGCGACGCCACCGCTCCGCCGTCAGATTTCTTTGCTTTCGATTTATCGAACCGTCGATTGACGCGCAGGAATCTTTTTTACCGATATTCGTCAATCGCCATCGAATTTTCCACCCAAAATGCCAAAAAATGTGATTTTTTCGTTTCTCTTCAGACGGTCGAGAATTTTTCTGAATAAAACGCGCAATTCGCTCCGAAACCATAAAATTTCCACTCCTTCCTTCGTGTTCCTGTTTTTTTCGCCGATTTCGCGCCCATAACCTTCATATGCAACCAGATAGCGAAGCAAGAGACAACAAGGAAGTAGAATTGTTGTTGGAAAGATGCTGCATATGTGGTTGTCCCAACGAGTTTGGCCGATCGCGCGGATCCCCACACTGAATTCCGGGGTGAGTATTATTCGCGCGCGGGTTACGCCACTGTATAAAATTCCGGTTTTGCGCGCCCGGTTCTCTTTCCTCTCTTTCTGCTTCCTCGCTCCTGCTGCTTTCTTCCTCCTCCTCCTCTTCATTCACTCCTCTCCTCGTCCCTACCGCCGCGCGTTCGCCTTATCTCTACCACGCAGACATTTTATATTTCTTTTGCCTCGTCTCCTTCTCGGATTCTCCATTTTTACAATCAGCAGCAACCGCGGCAGGACTCGATGTCCTGGAGCCACGCGGACCAGCTCAAATCCTCCACTTTTATCCCTTCAACCAAGTATTTTTGCATTATTTTTATAATTTACGAAATTTACGATTGCAACGACAAAAATGGACTTTTCATCGTTTCCAACAAAATTTCGTTCCAATAATCAGCAGAAAAAATGTCCAAACGCAGGAATAATTAAATTTGTCGCCATAAATCACGCACTACGAATCCGAGCTCGACTTTTCTCCTCCCGCTGTATATTATTATCCATTTGACTCGCTAAAGTTTTAATTGCAATTTGAGACTCTCTTTGCGCTCGGGGGGAGGACGCGAGAGAGCTGGAAATATGAGAGTCGCGCCATTATTGCTCTCGGGTCTGAACCCTTTCTCGTTATATTTCGCCACGCGTGGTCCTGCTTCGCGGGGCTCTGTGTTTTGCCCTCCCAGGGCAAAGGCTCCCTCTCGCGCGCTGCTCTTTTATTTTCCCGACGACGAGATCCGAGTCCTCCAATTGCACCGAGAGCAATGCGCGCATTTGTATGCGTTACTCGACTCGCTCTCCACTCGCAGTTTTTATCTCATTTTGTTTCTCCAGTTTTTTTCTTCTTTCCTTTTAATTCTAGACGAGAGACATTTCGTTACGGGCACGCTCGCTCGTTTCTCGGTCCAGTTTATTTTCGCAAACCTCGCTCCGCGTCCCCAGGCCCACCGACCGCCGCCGCATGACCCCAACTTTATCCATTCGCACGCGGCGTTACATAAACTTGTTACAAAAATTAAGGAAAAAAATACCTTCAGGACTTTCGCCAAGTCTTCCTTTCTCCCAAATTTGTCAAACTTCATTTTTTTATTTGTTATTCCTCCCTCGTTTTCGCGGACTTTAATCATGAATTATTTTTTCTTCTCTCAAACATTACGCGCTCGCGGAGAACGAATTTCTGTGCTGCTGCCATTCGTCTTGAGATTATTTGCTCTCGCGCCCGGGCCTCCAAAGTTTCTCTCCGCTCCCCCTGCTTTTTAACCCTTTTTGCGTGACTCACCAACCATTTTCGAGTTTCATTCAAAGCCACAAACTCTCCGAGTGTCAATATTTGATTGACCAGTCAAAATTTCGACGTTTTCTTTCTCAAATTTTGTTTTTTACCGCCCAAATCGACGGACAAAATAATTCCACGCTTCGGATTTTGTCGCAAACAACGATCGATAGGCAAGATTTGGTGATGACCCGTCGCGTCCGCGTCTGCCTCGGCTAATTCTGACGCGCACCATTGTTCTCTCGCGGTTACGGAACAAAGGCACTCGGCCATCTTTGCCTTGCCACAGCAGTCTCTTTCCTTTTTTTTTTTTAACCAATAATCCTTTTTTTTCGTTCCTTTCATTCTCGTATACACGTCGTCGCGCTCTTTATTGCCGCGTGGGAGAGAAACGAAAGCGAATGGGAACCTTCTCCATTTCTTTTTTCTTTTTCTCATTTCTCCAATGTCATTTTTATGATACGTGCTCGTAACGTTACGTAGCCACGAGATTACGTATTTACTGTAGTGTATTTTTTTTCCACCGGACTCCGCAGCCTCATTCTTTTTGTCAAAGGACGTGCCAAGCGAAATCCAAATGAAAAATTTCATCTCTTACGCGAATTAAAATTAATTCTCCGCATAAATCACAATTTCAACGTCATTTTTGTCGATTTTCCTCAACCCTTACGAAAAAGTCTCGCGTCTGGATCAAAATTCAGTTTTTTTTAGTCGAGCTGAGAGTTTCGTCATTTTATTATTGACGCAGATCGATATTACGTTATGGCAGATCGAGACGAAATCGATATGAGATGAGAAAAAAATGAGCAGGACGAGGTCCGGGTGTGAAAGCAGATTGAGAATCGTTGATGCGAGAAAACGTTGTCCGTCCAAGGGTGACGAGATTCGAATGAAATGACTGTCGAAGGGCGAGAGCTCGAATCACTCGAAGAAAACTCTAGCCGCGTTCGCTGGTCCAGCGTCCAGTTTATTGTGCAACTGGAGCAAGACAGCGAAACACGCCGAGTAGTGTCTCGTTTCCACGCTTCGTTCAAACTGTCGACCGTTTGAAATCTCGAGACATTTGTGTGTTGAATGTCTTACCCATTGTTCGCCGCATTCAAAGACTTAATCATTTCACATTCATTTTGTTATTGTTGCTCGCGGCCCGCGAAGGAATCGCTTGGGAAACCTTTCTCCGCGCCCGCCAGCGAGACTCATCGAGAACTCGCCCAAAGGGCTCCCAAACTCAATGACGCGAATAATAATTGTGCGTTCCACACTCACATTTCTCTCTATACCAATAAAATCATTTTGTATAGAAAGTTTCCTCGAAAAACCGTCGTCCATGAGATCTCAAAACTTTATTGCTCCGCACTCGGTCTCGAACCATCGATCTTCATAAACGCGTGTCATTTCGACCCCCTCGAGTCGTCGAGTTACAGTTTTCACCGCGAGTCTCTTCTATTTCCATTGTCGGAGCTCAAATTTTGAAAAATTCGTCAAATTTCTCGTTCTTGACCAAAACCGCAAATTTTAGTGGGGAATTTTATTTTTTTTTCGTAATAAAGTTGATGAAATTGACAATAATGTTGTTGGATCTAATTAATCTAGTGAAAATATATGGGAGACGTAAAAACATGACAGGAGACGATACGCCCACATGGGATGTGACATCGTCTTCGTGGTCGTCCTTCCAGCTCGTCTCTTTGCTCGTCCGTATCTCGCGCTCTTGGTATACATTTCCAGTGGTTTAAATCGTGGCAAGGGTCACGAGGTTGGCTTTTGTTTAACGGGACATCTCGTCTATGCATTATATATAGCGATATACAAGAGTGAATGCTAATGCGCGAGAGCCTTCTCTCCCGCGCTCCCTCAATTCATCTTTTTCTCTTTCTTCCTCCTCGCGCTCGTTACGTCACACCATCTCACGCTAATGATAGCAACAAGCGACGCGACCGGATATCTCCGATCGATGGATCCATTCGGTGGAATGTCAGCGACCAACAATCAAACGACACGAATGAAAAGAGACAAGAAAATGTATAGAAGGAAGTAACAAGCAACATGAACATGCTGCTCGATCGTTCTTGGGGGAGTGCACCGTGAGGCTGTCACAGAAAAAAACATAAATAAAAAAGGAAAATGGGTTTGGAGCGATGGACCGTGTGCATGTGTCGAAAAGCGTTGCGAGCGATCAAGAGTAAAGCCTTTTCGAGTAGATCTCGGGAACACGTGGAGATCGGAGGCTGCGATAAAAGGCGTCGAGACGCGAATCGATAAGATTTCACACTAGATTCAGCTCGAAATCACACGAAAAAGAAGCCGAAATTGTGTGTGCAAGGACTTGTCGCGAAAAAAAAAGAAAAAATCGTGACCGAAGTCTCTCTACAAAGTCGCCCGCAGTTATTAAACGATATCGTCGTAAGAACCGAGCGAGTATAGTGCGGCAAGAAGTGTTGTGTGACGACTATACGAAAATATATACACACAGAGCTTACTCGTGCATATACTCTCGTAGACAATTTCGAGCGTTTAAGAGCCACGGAACACGCGATATATTTGTGCACTATACAACCACTCTATACCCTTCGTTTTTCTTCTCTCTTTCTGCTTCTCTGCTATACGCAGAGTATAATGTGCATTATGTAGTACTTTGCAAAGAGTGCAATCAGAGTAAAACACTGAATTTCTCTCCATCTCTCTCTCTCTCTCTTTATCCTCGCCAACCTTTTTTTCTTCTTCTCCACATTTTCATTCCTCGCGATTCGCTCCTTCGCGATTCGCTCCTTCTTTCCTCTTCTCAGCCTTCCTCATTGTTCCCATGTGTCGTGTATGCTCGACAACACTTGGAGAAGCACTTGAAAGTCTACATACTTACAGCACGTGGTTCAGACTCGAGAAAATCCTTCCCCTACACGACTCTGCACGCGTGGGTACGCGCAGACTTTGCTTTAAATACCTTTCATTCGCTCTACCGTGGCATAATATACAATACACTCGCATAGACACACTCTATACCGCGCATGTTACGTTACCATTACCCCGAGCGTCGCTTATGCGTGCATATGGCTCTGCGCCTGCTCGTATATAAAGGATGCAACGCAACAGGCTTCCTCCGCCGCGCGCGCGATCCACTGCACTCACGGCCATTCAGTTTTCACACAAATTTACTGCATCCATAAACAAACGAGTTGGCTAAACATTTTTCCCCATATCGCGAGCGAGCTTTCATTTAATTATTCTGATTTTTGATATTTTCAAGTTTTTCGCGAGTTTTTTCTCAGTTGGTTGATAAATTCTTAGCGGAACGGAAATGAAAGGGTCGGAGCAGGATCCTAAGATTATACGGGGCAGTCCGCAGGTTCGTGTTTAGCTGTGGAATTACGTTTTGCGGCCTCGAGACCGCGCGCGGCGGGGGTCGAGCCGGAAACTCGTCCGGACGAATCGCACGCCGCGTCTTAAACTCTCTGTTTATACAAATCTATCGATACGTCCAATCGATCTTACTTTTTCCCTCCATTCGCGTATTTGTATTCATTCCGATTCAAAACGCTTTCCGGTCTTATCATAAATAGTAACACACGAGCCCGCGGTAAAAGCCGCTACATGACCGAATCGCCAATATTACCGCGCGAGTAGGTGGGCGCAAACCTCTGCGCGCGGTCTTCTTATTAACTCGCTCTGCAGCGCACATTGTGAACTTCTCGCGTGTACTTGGCTGCATCCTCAAGGCTTATACTTTACCTGCGCGATAACTAATATCCAGCTCGAAAACCTTTCCAACCGTGCACAGCTCGCTATTCGCTGCCTCCTCCATTTTTTTTTGCAATTTAATGGAAATTTATCGTTTCCCAAATTCTCGCAGCTTCCTCGTTGGTTTTAATGAGATCAATCAGTCTCGGACGTAATTAACGAGATGTTAAAAAGTCCGCGCAGGCCCTAATTACGATTTTCTCGTCAAAGATTCAAATCGCACGGGAGCAGTTGTTGGACTAAATTTTGATGGACACTGATCCGCGGATTTTTCGTATTCTCACGCAGACTCGAGTGCTCCGCAGCGCCGCGCGGCATAAATATTCCGGTTCTCGTAATTTCTCATGCATACCAAACAAAGTGATACGCATACAGCATCTAATTACGTTTATACGAGAGGTATAAGAGATGATGCACGAAGATACGTATAAACTCGAGAAGAGACCCATAATGAAGGACCTAATATGGAGATAGTTCGAGAGGATGCTAAGGGAAGAAGAAGAGGCCAAGGCGCGGGGGGCGCGGAACGAGTTTCAACTGATACTAAACTCCTTGGTGGCTTATACGCGCATTGCTATAATGATGTATAGAAAAATACAAAACGCGGACGAAACTCGTACGTGAACTATTCGGAACGGACCGCGCGCGGCTTTACGGTACAGCTAAATTGTGGATGAAAATAAATATATACATAATAGCAAGATGCATGTGGGTGCATTTGTGTCTATATTAATTCTTCATCCACGTTTTCAAACGTAACGTAACGTTTTACCTCACGTACGCAGAGCGCACGCTCTTCGCGAGCATATTTGTGCGTTCACACAAAAATACCCAGTTCGTTTAACCATAATAAGATAAAGAATTAGTCGTTCACGTGTACACGATTTTATTTACATAGACACAGTTATAACGTGCATCGGCAATACAGCCGCGATACGAACTATCGCGTAAAACGACTTTTATCCCAAGAAAATGAAGAAAATTGTTAGTTCCGGTGCCAAGAATGTTTATACAAAATTGTCGAAAGAGAATTATCGAGAGAGGAGAAAAAAGAGAGCAAGGAGGCGAATCGCGGGCGGGAATGGAACGGAAACGAGAGACTGCATTGAATATTTGTGAGTTGGTATCCCGCGACATGGATTTTTGTGGACGAAATACACACGAGCGCAGCAAAAGGCGACGCGCGATCAACATTTATCTTTTGTACTATATGTTCGTAAAAGTAAAGAGACTATTCTCGTTGGGGAGTCGAGGAGAGGCAAAAGTTCTCGTGCGAGCTGCGCTCACGACATGCGGCTTCGTAATCCCGCGCGTCTGTGTGCTCCATTTCCCGCGCGATTCAACTCACACACGCTCGCGCACTCAAATGTACAAATATATATTGTTATGCCTATAGATAGGCTCGTCGAGTCAACTCGCGGTGCAAAAGACATACGGTTTTTCGTTGCGGGGGCGACGGCCCAGGATGCAGAAGCGAACAGGCGGAGAGGGAGCGCGCGATTCCCTTTACATGCTGCATCGAGAACCAAACTCTTGTACTCGCCAATCGCTATACCTACATATTCTCCAGTACGTTATTTTATGTACGAGATAGGCCTGATGCGAGAGTAACGGGAGCAGCCGGGCATATGCGAGAGAGAAAGAGAGCCAAAGACTCTCTTTGCTGCTCCGCAACACCGCGCGGGCAAGTTCACGAGGTCGGGTCAATACGGCGCCGCTTCAAACACACACACACACACACTCACGAATTCTCTCCTAGAAGCTTATGCTCCAAGAAACCTAATGCCCGATCATTTTCTCCCCGCCGCGCGCGATCCGCGAGCGTTCGCCATTCCCATACGCTTTTTGTCAAACGCGCCCGCATCGGACCATGTTTTCCTCTGCGTCTCATGAAATATGACATTTCCTGGTACAATCTCTGCTTTTTAATCAATGAAGAAAAATCATTTTTCGATTCGCTTTCGATGCTCGCTATGATTTTGGCAATTTATTCTCCATCTTCCTTGCTGCTTGCGTTATTGAACGATTCTCGGGCGACTTTTTGTCATGGATTAAAATATAACGTGCAATTTTGATATCCCTGCGAATATTATTTTCTCTTATTCCTTCCATAGACATGCTCTCTGTACAAATTTAGCACTGGTATTACGTGAATACTCCAAGAACAATTCAATTACCGGAGCGTTTCGAATGCCCGTTGCGTTATAAGCACAACGGATGATGGACTATGAAATTTTCGAGCGTTAAATTGTTAATATCAGGCTGCGAGAAGGTACGAGACGAATTCCTCCTGGATTTACACGAGTCTGCATGCGTTTCAGCGAAATAAACGATATCCACTTTTTCATTCTCGATACAATAACGAAACGAATCGGAAAAGATTTATTTTTTTCTCTCTCTCTCTCTGCTTATTTTTGTCGTTGACATCTCGTGAGAATCGTCGACGAGGGGATGAGGGAGAAAGGAATTGTCTCTAGCTGCGTAATCGCGTTTGTACTTGCAATCCCCGAGCTCCGGGGCTGCCAACGATAAATCGTATCTCGAGTGCTCTCTCCGGAGCTATATATTTGTGGCCGCAGCGGATAGAGAGCCCGAGGGAATCGCTCCAACATAAATATTTTAAACGGGGGATGAAGCGAAAGAGCTCGAAACGGGTCTCATTCTCTTTCTCCCTTCAATAGTTTACACTGTCACATATATAAATATTGAAATTTATATCCATTAGACATTGGACACGGAGCAGTACACGCGGAGCAAATATCGAGAAATATCATAAAAAATAACGACAGGAAGAAGAGCATAACGTAAATATCGCGAGGATGAGACAAAAAACGGCTCAGCCGGACCCCCGAGCACACAGCGCACGAGCATAAAACATCTCGAGAGCTCCATTTTAACGTTTTTTGCATCTGTCTCTGCTGAGCATCGAACCATTATGACGCTCGAGGCTGCGATTCCGTTCCCTCCTACGGGATCATAGGTGAGGAAACAATTGTTATTAATTACACATTCGTGAGATTGTTGTTCCGCCACGATTTTCTAACGGCCGCACTAAAATTTAAACCTGCTCGTGATACCCGCAGGCGCAATCAAAAGGGAAATTGCAGCATACACGATCAAAATACTCGACCAACATTTTTTGGGGAAAATGTGCTGGACGATTTTATACTTTGTCTCAAAAGCGTTGAGAAATATTTGTGAAAAATGTTGGAAAAAATGTTTTATACGTGTGTATATATGTTTAGGATTTGAGTGGACGAGTATATCCGTGAAACGAGCAGTTTATGTCGTCCATGGCAATATTCCACTGGTGCAATAATCCCGTGTCGTGTTTCACGAGCAAGTTCTCTAACTTTATGACACTCTCTGGTGCTCCGCTCGTCCACAGACCTCACGGATATTCTTCTTTCCTTCTTACATTGCGTCCTATATATAAATACATATATAAAGGCCCCATTTGACGACTGTTCGTGTTGGCCAAGATCATAGATCTCGGTGCCCAGGCCAGGTATAACTATCACATGCCAGAGGGAAAACGTTTGAGATTTCAAGAGGAACGAGCGAATGTTAAACCAACGAAAAAAATTTACACTCGACTTTTGTCGCGCCTTTACTGCTGCACTTCCTAGATCTTGCAGCATTTTTCGCTCCGAGCTCCGCTTTCGTTCCGGAATGTGATGAATTGAAAAGAAAACTGAACAAAACCATTTTTGTTTTCTTTGAAATTCGAGTCTAAATGAAAATTTAATTAGCCACGAATCTCGCCGTTCAATTATCGAGTTTGTATAGGACCAAAGTTATCTAGACGCAAGAATAGGATGTCGAGAATGGAGGACAAGCTTCAGGGACCGCGAGTGTGCTGTAATGGACGCGAGGATCGTGCCGCTGAGAGCAGGGGTTGAACTTGCTTGAACCTTACACGGAATCTTAGATTCCTGATCTCCCGGGGTGAGAATGGGGGAGGGCGAGGGGGGGCAAGAGATTCTTCATGACTCATATATAACATGTAGAGGTTGTATCGCTCGTCTCACTCTCGACTTGGACAACCTGCCGGTGTCCGTTATGCATTATAATTGTTCACGACCGATCGTGCCCAGAGATATGCTACCGATAATGGGTCAAGCCATCAGGAAACGACGCGACTCTCTTTATCATCTACTGCACGTCTGGCTCAATCGCGTTGCTCTTGTGCGACTGTTGGCGAAATATTGCGAAGGTCTATGTGCCAATTGGTACAGGATGCAGGGGGCGAGAATCTCGTGTCGCGAGGACTGGGCGATTCATTAGTCGAACAAGACGGAAGTGTCGGGGACCACTCACCTCGCCCCTATATACGCGAATCCGTGTGTGGTCCCTTCATTTTTTCTCCTTTTCCCGATGCCCATTGCGACTGATGTCCGCCCGGTCCAGGGGTCAGGCTCGCGGAGCAACCCGGAAGACGAGATGCATTTTAATTTCATCCCAACTCTGCATTTTTTTTCTTCTTTTCTTACGTCGATGACGTTATTTATATTTATGCGACAGAAACGACGCGATCTCGCCCCCTTTTTTTGTTCCTCTGATTTTTATTGCATTTCGGCAAACCTTTTGCTCCTTTCGCCGCATCCACTTGATTCCGTACGTCAAGGGTCCTCGACCCTTTTAGCCAAAACTTGCGCACACATTTACATTTATATGTTTGCACGGGCGCGTCTGCGCGTCTGTAAAGAATATATTACGTATACGCGCGCGGCAGGAAAAAAGCACCAAAACGCGATGACTCGCGAGATGAACAAGATAAAAAAGAAAAAGGCAAGAAATATAAGATGAGAAAGAGCAAGAGAGCGATATCTCTCGGCGCGTCTCTTTTCGGTGGGATCCAGAAACGTGCAAAGACGGAACAAGTCCCAAGAACGCGATCCTCGTTTCTCCGGTGTATAAAAATGGCCGCCGGTAGGGTGAGGCCAAAGCGAAAGACCCGTTTGGCCCTGTCGAGTTTGTCCGGTACCATAATGGCGTCCCTTTCCAACTCACACACACACTTATTCATATGGAAGCTCATTGCAGAATTTCGTACTCGGCTTGCTCGAAAAAGATGAAGAAAAAGATTCATTTGATTTTATAGCTCACCGATTGCTCGCTTCCCTTTTCAGCTGGCGACGAACGCTCCCCCGATTTCGTATAAAGTGAAGTGCGCCACCCAGTCCTTCGCCATGTTTCGTCTCTGTTTTTTCAGCATTAGAGCACCTCGAGGATGACAATGAAGTTGAGTACCACTGAAGCTCGTTCCTTGGCCCTCTGCGCACAAAATCCTCCATTGCAGCGTCTCCTTTTGCAATCTTTATCCTTTCAATAGCGATTCAAACATTTTCCACCTATTTCGGAATGAAAATTCGACCTCGTTTCACGATTTTTCATTCTTGGCAGAAGGATCGAAGAGTTTTTCATCCTCGTGCCAATGGCCATTGCTTTCTCATCGTGCCATTAAATTATCTCCGCAATGATTTAATCACCGACAGCCAAATGCACTACCTGCCGTTTCCAACATAGTTTCCTACGCTCATGTGCGTATATATTGTGTCTGTCTGAGTATACAAAGGTAATACGAGTTCCAGGGCCAAGTTTCACAGTGCAGAAGGTTGATGGGAAGGCGAACACACCGATCTCACTATGCTCCTTCGGCTGCTTCTATCGTTAATAATGGCCAACGGATAAATGAGTTCGCTATTCTCTTGTCTCGTTCGTACGATCTCATGTTTCTAACCTTCTCTCGCTCTTGTTCTTATATACACTTGATAAATCTATATATATATTCGGCGTTGTTGTTGTTGTGGCTCTTTGAGTTGTTGCCTCGTTGCACTCTCGTGCGCGAGCTCGCTCCGTTCGCGCTGGACCTCTCTCGCGGCCTGCGCCCTGTGGCCTGGCACAGCCTCTAACCTTATAACGGATCACGTCGAACTTGCACACCGAGCCCCCGAGAGGATCGCAACTCGTCTTCTTATTTCTCCTCCTCCTCCTTCTTCTTCTTCTCGTCCGGGCTTCTCGCTGCTTCGCAGAGACTCACAAGGCGCCCGAGTGCTGCAGCCTTTACGGTCGGATCGTGAAAACGAGATCGGCAAACTCGATCGAACCTTCCTTTCTCGAAGCTCTTACACTCTTTCTCCTGATGCTCTTGTGTGCCCACGAACATCGGCTTTATATTATATTACTCCGAACCTTGGACTTTGATGGATCACAACACTTTGCCAGATAATATTTTTATGTCTTTTGTTTTTTAGACCTTCCTCATCCCCTTTTCCTTCCTTTTGCTTCTCTCAATGGGGATTACGTCGGGGATCCTGCGCGATCATTACGCCAGATTGTTGAATCGCCCTTTGGCGAAATTATTGCAATCGCGCGTTCGGCACAAAGGAAACACGCAGTGAAAGTGATTAAAATAAGTACTTTTTGACTACTTGTTGAAATAATACAATATCGTTGGCGCGCGGTTTGCAGTTTATCGCTCGAAACACACTCGCGGAATCGAAACGACGATCGTAAATTTACTTCAACGAATCACTTGCCCACCAGAGTCATCAACTCGCTCTTTCGCTCCTCAACAACTCCCGCTCGCGAGTGATGATCGATACTGATTTTATGACTGTTATATGGATCGTTCGATCGTGTGGATTGGCCTCTCCACAGCCGCGTCCAATCGAATCCCTATCTCGTTAAGTCCAGCCGCAGCCGCGCCACTACTACCACACCAACCACTTCCACCTTCACCACCGCGTCAACACCAATCACACAAACCGCCTATACATGTATCCTGCGTCGATTATGTATTATATACAGTTTCTCGTTGTGTGACGACCTAGACCGTGAGAAAAGCAAACGCGCGCGCGCGCGGCACCACGACTTTTTACCGAGTCTCGCGCGAGTTACGAGACGAGGCTCATCGCGATCACAACAGCAGTTTTCGTTATTTTCGTCGGCTCGTCAAAACTCGTCACAACCCGGAAAACCACCGAGGATTTTTCGACGGAAAACAAAAGGACTCGCACCAAGATCTTCCGAGTCCTTGAGAGTCTCGACGTTTTTCCAAACAACTCTCACCGCGTTGCGCAACGCAGGAATCTCTGTAGGGCCTCGCGATGCTCGCGCACCCACGCAGCTTGTTGAAATTAGTGGTGAATAAAAATGGAATTTGACGTTGATGCCATCAGCGGGAAAAGAAGCCGAGGGAGTTGTGTCAAAACGAAGATGACGATGCTGTATTGAGCAGCAGCCTACTCGATCCCTATAATGTAACGCGTCCAGGTCCGAAGGGGACCTGAGCAAGTCTCGCTGCTATCCTCGGCTAATAAAAGCACGTAGGTTACCGTGCGGCGCGTCGAGAGGGACTGCCCGGTATTCTCTCCATCTTCTCTTCTCGTTTCTCCTGCTTCGATCGCCTCTGCTGCTTTTACCTTCCTTCGCTTCCCTCCCTCTCTTTCTGCTCTTTGGCTCCGCGCGCGCGGGAGAGACAAGTTCCTCTCTCCACCGCGCGCACCGCGTCCTCCGCGCAGCAGTTGGCTTTCACGACTTGTCCACACGCTCCTGCTGCTCCTGCTGCTGGCTTCGCCAACACACCGCGTTGATTCGTTCTCCGGTGCCCGCCCAGGGCCCCTCGCCAACTTTGCCGCGACCGCGAGGCCCTACCGCGCGCTGCACTTCGCGTACGGTATATTCAATGAACTCTGCGCGCGGGCGCCCCATTCTCAAAGCCTTCGCGCTTGCGATCCCATTTTCTGCTGCTCAACTTTCTACCCACACTCAAAACCAACAGCCCTTCAAACTTTTTATTCGCTCGCAATATTCTCGAGCGCCCTTTACCCCGTCGCGGACACCTGCATATGCGCATCCTCACACTAAATAGCACTTGGTGTACATGTGAAGTGCACAAGAGGCTCGAAAGACCGTTGCTTCGTCGTCCTCTTATCCACAAGAGCTTTTCCTCTCTCTGCTGCCGTGTTTCTCTCGAGCATCATCGCGCCGATCGACCATAAATGTCTTGCCCTGCCTCGGGATCGAGAACACTCTGTTAGAATCTCGCTTTATAAACGAGAGCATCGCTGAATAATAATGTAATAATCGTATATTTAATACACCACACGAGCCACCAAAGACTTTTCGCATCGCAATAATTTAAGACCGTTAACTTTTTTTTGAAATTTCTATGAATTTTGCTGAAAACTGGAAAACCATGAAAGGCCGCGCATTAATCAATCAAACGATCGGGAAACCTCGTAGGAAGCTCGAAATTATACGACCCTGAAGTTTGCATCGTTGAAACGCAACGAATTTCTTTTCTATCTTTGACAAAAATAATTATTCGAATGCAGAATTTAATTGCAATGATTAAATAATCGATTTTTGCCAGCCGAAAAGCTTATCGGCTCGAAAAATTTCGATGACATCGAAAATTGAACGAATCGTCAATAAAATCAAATATTTCTCGTTGCATTCCAACGCTGCAAACTTCAGCGTCATCGAAATTATGGCGTAGAAATGAAAAAAAAAGTGTGCGACCATGAGAATCGTACGGTTCGTTTCAATAGCTCGATTTGATACTAATATAGATCTTGGTCGGTTATGTACGCGATCAATGCGCGCTGCCGATTCCGCGGTACATAACTCTCGCGTATTTACAACTCGTAAGTAGCGATAGTAATATAATGGTGAGTTTGCGGAACGCAGCAGTGTCGGCGCGCCTCACACAGGTACTTTTGCCAATCTATATTTATGCACACGTACCAACATATATAGAAAATGCCGCTCGCGCGTTGTTCGCGGTGAATGAAACGTCGCGCGCCCGCCACGCTATGCACGCCGTCATCAGAGGTTGTTTCTTGCTCTCTCTCGCTGGTCTCGCCTCGCCGTACGCAATAATTACGTCTCTCAGCATCCCATAGAGACAATGCGCGCGGGGAGGGAGCGCGTCTGCGCGCACACAGTTCATTAACCGTTGCTGCTGCCTGGATCGTCGAGCGCGGGCTAACCTGCAGCTCCGCACACGCCATTGCATGCGCTACACGTAAGAATTAATGCAATCGCGCCTTATTCCCCTTATCCGCGCAAACCTTTTTCTTCTTTCGCCGCTTCATCTGCCAATTCTTTTCGTACAAGCCCGCGTGACAACGATGAGGATTGACCGAGCGAGAACAAACGTCAACGCAGTCCTTTCATTCCACCGGCATTATTTTCTTCAGAAAAAACTTGTTTGCCATTGTGCGCAATCGCTCCGAGCTTTTGTTGCTCAAAGACACTTCGATCCGCCTGTCAATTACCGTCCGATACCCGCGCGTACGAATTCTTTCTTCAAACGCCTTCTCTTTTGTTGTCAGCCTTGCCCCTTTTTCTTTATTCGACATTGCTCGATCGAACGGCGCAGAAAAAAGAAAAAAAATTGCCGTAGTCTCTTCCGGAATTTCGGGAAACGTGTGCATTTTCCTTTTTTTCCTTTATCCACGTTTGTTTACACGCTAATTGCACGCCACAAGTTGCAACCCTCTTGTCGCGCCTGAGAGTGATAAGCGGGAGTGACTGCGAAACGCCTCGTTCCTCATCGCGCGCTGCTGCTCCTTTCGCCATGTACTCCATCATGCCTTGAGACTATACGCGCAAGCTTTTCTCGATGTAATCGACCTACACGCCCTCGCGTACAAGCGTCGACGTCCTCGCGCACCGCAAAAATGCATGAGGAATCGTTCGCGAGGGATGGATGGAAGGAAAAACTCGCTGCAAGATGAGAACGAGGCGAGAAGAGAGATGCGAAGTCTCGGGCGTTGACAACTCGTATTAACGCGCGGCTGACATCCGCGAGCGATTAAGGTCGCAGGCTTCGTCACTTGTTTTCGAGATAAAAAATATCCGGCCGCGATTTCAACGCGATTTTTATTGCTTCGACGCTTGGACGCATCGCGAATTGGATGGTAATTAAGTTTTGCCCCTAAAATCTCGCCAACTATTCGCCCAAGACACGCTTGACAATCGCATCGGTAAAAAACCCAATAACTTTCTCGCGCACGACTCTCTTGAATTCTTCTGACACGCGCGCGCCCTGCAAACTTCTCGTGCGAGACTCTCTTTTGCTGCACTTTGTTCTCGTTTGTTTTTTTTCTTCTCTCGCATCGCAGCCAAACTAACGATGACAGTAATGTTTCGAGGTTACGTTGACAACCCACGCATAACGTTTCTCCCCGCAGCGGCAGGACGACTTGATCCGAAAATAAGATTTCTCGCCCAAACGGGAACGCGCGCGATTGACCGCGCTCGAGCCCTCGAAACTTTATCTCGGACGACTCTCTCGAGCATTCTCTGCCCTTGTCATTCGCGGACAATCGTTTTCGTTTTTCTTTTCTTTTCAAGAATGAGCCTTTTATAAAATAAATGACGAGGTGCGAGCACGACGCTCTCTCTCGTACAATATTTATCGTCTCGGTTCGCATAACCGCCAGCCCTTTTGCTCTCGCGAGATAAAAAGTCGTCAAGGTTGAGGATGCAAAAAAAAAAGGGAACAAAAAAGCCACGAAACCGAGAAGCGAGTCCGCGCGCCGGGGTTACGACGAACGATTGCTTTTGCGGGATTGCTCATTCCCTCTCTTTCTTCCTTTTTACCTCCCTGTGAGGTTTGAGCACGAGACGCAATTTCTAAAGAAGCAAATTGAGGCGGCTCCGTGGCCTTTTGCGGCCAAGTGCGAGCCCTTTCTCAATACGAATCGTTGGGCGTGCTTCCAACGTTTATATTCCACGCTGCTCAAGAAAGATCACTCTCCCGCTCGAGGACCCAGCACACATCATTTCTTTTCACACTCGTCCACTCCATTCCTCCTCTTATTCTTCTTCCGTCAGACTCAACCCACTCGATATTGTGTTTGGGTTATATATACGTAACAAATTGTATGCATTTTATCTTGTTGTATTTTCTCATCGGGCAAACCACGATCCTCAGCCATCTCGCGAGAGCACACGCGGTCGCGTGTCACTTGATTAATTGTACCGTAGCACGCACCGCTCGCGCACCCCGTTATGCTAATTAGACGTCTAATCAAACTCGCCTATTATTTACCTTGACTTTGTGCTTTCGCAATTTCGTTGCACACACATTCCTTCGTCCTCTTACAAAATCTCATTTCATTCATCGATCTCGCGGTCGTTGTACTTGGCCTTTGTAGACTGTGGAGCAAAATTCTTTTTTTTTCTCTTTGAAATTATAATTCGTTTTTGATTAATCAGTCACTCGATCGCGACGTTCCCACAGATTTATCTCGCGTGCTATTTCGACGAAACCGATACCGCACGAGCCCCATTAAGAATCCATCGATAACTCACAAGTTAAGTAGATTTGCTCAAAAGGCTTTTCTCGTATTCCCACGCCCACGGACCAATATTACAGCTGCGAGCATTCGAGCTTGCTCGCGCACTGTAGACGCCATTGAGAGAGAAACGCCAAAACTATCTAAACATGTTTCATTTATATTCCCGCTTTGCTTGCACTTACGCTTGCACTTTCGGTGCATTTCCAGGCAGAATCGCAAGTGCGGCCGTTTCAGCTCGTTGCGAAATACTTTTTAGTCCCAAGACACAAAGACGCACTTCGGCAGAGAAAATCGTACAAAAGTCAGTTCAATTTTCTGACGTTTGTCATTTTTTTTCTCTTTCTCGCACGAGACAGTCATCAAATTCCAAATACGCTCGCGAAACGAATTTAGCATGATTCGTCAGTCGATTTGCGCGCACATGGGTTGGGCTTAGAGAGTCGCGTGCACAAATACACGAGAGTATGAAAATATATACATGCCAGAGCGAAAGGAATGGGTCGATGTGGACAGGAGAGCAAAGAGAGGACGACCAAGACGTCGCGGTTTATCGTGAGAGACGTTTGCGGATCGGAAGTTGGCCGCTCCCGCTTTTGCCGCCGCCGTCTCGTCGCTTCGCGTCTCCTTTTGCTTCATTTTTTTTTTTCACATCCTCGATTCAACAAAACTTTTGCCTCTTTCGCCGTAGCTTTCCATGTCACGCCCACGTCTTTTGCACCAAAGACGAATTTTCCGTTTTGCACTTTTAATTATCGATGAAAATGCTCAGGAAAAAAAAATGATTTTCATGCGATTCACTCGCACCGCGACAAGGTCAACGGGCACGTCAGTGCCAACGTGTACCCGATACGAATTCTCGAGCTATGGATGCTGCGCAGGAACACACAGGAAGAAGGGCTCGCGCGAGGAGGCCCAACCCAAGTTTGCCGATTGTAAGTGCAAACGCATGCTCCTCGAGATAAGAAAATCCTCTCGAGAGGCTCGCTCGGAGCATCGGCAACCACCCAGCTCGTCACCCTCATTATCCGTAAAAAGTACATAATAATTTATTAACGAACCCAGAAGCCCTTCTGGCTTCTTCACCATTCCCAGTGTCCAAGAACACGCTCTTGAACTTGAAATTACAAAAAACTGGCAAAAAAGGAAAAAGAAAAAGCAAATCGATAAAATAAAACGCAACAAAGTGTGATGCGAGCGAACTGGGTCAATTATTTTTGTCCATATTGCACCAAGTCGTTTCAGCAGTTCCATTGATTTCGAAAAAGATATAAAGGTCGAATGGAATTCTAGGAAAAAAACTTGCTCGCTCGATAAAACCATAAAAATTCTGTAGTGCGCGTCGCAAAAATATTCTGCAAATAGTGTTGCTAACGAACCGTTGAAATAATAACATTGCAACGGCAAACGCGTTCAGTTCGGAAAGTAACGTCGTCCAGGATGGCGACGAAAAAAATTGCGATTCATTGTGCGATATTGTATTTTTGCTTTTGCCAAAATTTCGTGTACTCGACCGAATGGGTCGACGATGTGGCCCGTGCCATAATCAAAGATTCAGACCTTCGACAAGTGAAAATCATCACGAGACTCGCTGATGGAGAATTTCTGGAAAATCCCCTGATCGACGAATTGTTTGGAACGTTGGGACAACATTTGCCTGTGGAACGAATCAATTTTCGTGGAGATTCCGAACCTGCTTCGGCTAATTCAATGCCTGAGCAAGTTCCTGAACAAGAGGATTCCAGCGAAAATGGCCATGCCCACGGAAAAGTGAGTGCAAGGGAACAATAATATTGTTGATGGGGTCGCGATTTTTGATATAGCCAGCGAATTGACTGAGTGCAACCACAAACATTTTGTTGGCAAGAATAATTCGTCTAAAAAGTTCAAAATTCAGTTTTTCACTAATTGATTTATTTGGAAAATTCATTTTTCACTCAAACTTGTCACTTAATTCGTTACCTTTGAATTTATCCAAAGTATAATTGTTTGAAACTACTTTTTACCAATCAGCAAAGTTACAAGTTTCTTGTTTTTTTTTTCTATAAATTATTTTATAGTGGAGTCCTGTGATCGATACTTCGGCGACACTCTTCCTGATGGTTATCGAGTCGCACGACGACACGTTGCCGATATCGGTGACGGAAAATTTGATCGATGCCGTTGACAAGATGTCGACTTATCATTATACCGCTAAATTCTTGCTGGTGTCTTTCCTTCGAAAATCAATGAGCGACACAGCCGAGAAATTGCTGCGGTATGCTTGGACCAAGAAACTTCTCGATTTCACCATCATCGAATCGGTCGAATCGGAAATTTCGAAATCTTCTTTCTCCATCTTACGTCCGGCTGGCTCGCTCACTGTTCATTCTCTGAATCCCTTCAAAAATGAATACACCAGAGCAAACAGCAGTGTCCTGAAAAACGATCTGTTTCCCACCAAGGACAATAATTTTTGGGGTTATCCACTCATCATGGGCGAAGTTGTGACCGGCGATCAAATGGCTCGAGAGGACACGGCCGAGGAAAGAATATTCGCAACATTAGTGAAGGAATGGAATTGCTCCATGGAATACGTTGCCATCCCTCCTGAGACGTTTGACGGACCGGATATTGGCCAGCAACTTCATTCTTTCGTAGAATCTTCCAACATCGATATCATTGAAACTTTGCAACCGTATTTTTTCGTCGGCTTGAACGATACAGGACGCTCGTTAACTGTATCAATGGACGAGATGCGATTTGTTGTCCCGAACATCCGCGTCCAGAATTTATCCCTTTCAACAAACTTTATTATCGTTGTTATTTTGTTTTTTTCAATCACAACGATATTCTGGTTGTTTATGCGAATGCTGGGTAAAAAATCATATTCATGGCGAATATTCAACATCGGTCGGGTCCTTCTCGGTGTTTCGGTCGCCCAGACACCGCGCGATAAAGTTGGCCGTATCGTTTTCATTTGCTTGCTCGTAATATTCGCCATCAATTCGTCGACAATTTATGGCTCGATCACGGATATCGTGTTGGAAACGAAAAGCGACCTGAAATTTGAGTCTTTCGATGACCTTGACAAGTCGGGATTTCCAATTGTCATGACAAAAGCCGATTTCAAAAAGATTGAAATCCTTTACAACGTGGCTCCTTTGAACAAATTCGTAAACAAAACCGTCCTATTAGATCGAAACGCTCTCGACTGCTTGGAAAAATTGGAGAAACATAATAAGCAGATTTGCTTGGTCAGTAAAAGGCTCGCCGACTGGTTTATCGCGTTTTTAGAGCCAGAAACGATCAAGTTTGCTAAACCCTCTTTGTGGAGCGAACCCTTGAATTTCATCGTGGGCAGGAGATCCCCGTTCCGTCACAGGCTCGATAAGCTAATCATGCGATTGAACGATGCCGGAATCTTTGCACAAAAAAACGAATTCGAGGAATTCGTTCGTACGATGATAGCGCAGCGGACCCGCAAGCCGGAACAAGCAACCGGAAATCCTTTATGTCGTCAATTAATCATTATTTGTGCGATTGGCTATTCGCTATCGATCGTTGTTTTCATTGCTGAAATTATTTTCCATCGCGTAACGACCCTTAGAAAACGTAAAATACGCAAACAATCCCCGCTTTTCCCTCTCGCTGAACGAAAATCGTCCAGAATTGTTAAAAAAGTCGAACGTCGCCAGCTTAATTCTAATAATTCGGCCAGCCCACAATAATTACTGCGTCAACAACAAATTGTGCGATTGATCCACACTCGAAGCCCAACTTTGTTGGCAATAGATCGAAGAGCAAAATTTGTTTATTCTTACCCACGCGTGTGACACAAAAATACTCGATGTTTTGTCTTCAAAACTTGAAAGAATTCAACACGTGGCGCTGCCTCGTGGTGGCGCAGGCTGCAAGTTGTTAACCATCGATTGCACTCGATCGATTCTGCAGATTTCTTCCCAAGCTTGTGACGTACGAAGGTTCGATCGAATTTTTCAAAATTATTGAACAATAACGAACAAATAAAGACAAGAATAATTGTTAAGCCGTTTATTTGACAGATAATAAATTGCAAGAATTGAAAAATCATAAAAGTTCACTATTCATTTTCTACGAGACAAAGATACAAACATTTCTTTCTCATCGTTCTACCTATTGCACGGAAGACACATTTGCGCACTTTTGTCTTTATTGGACAAAGTCAAACGCAGTCATGACACATCCCGACGAGCAGTTTTTCGATATTCATCAACTCCAACGTAACTAATTTCAATCGATTTCATTATTATTTATAATTCATGGTCTAATTAAAACGTAAATTAATATTTTTTTAATATATTTAATACACACGAAGATACGTACGTTCGTTACACTCTCGAGTAAAAATTTACAGCGTAAACCTTTCGTTTCTATGTACAAATACTGTCGATTAAATAATTATGGTATAAGGAGCTCTCGTGCCTAGTAAAACAGCTTCGAATGCTCCGCGAGATATGTGTCCTTGGATGCAAAACGATTTATTCGTTAAGTAATGAAAAAAAACATCAACATATTTATTTTTGTTTATAACAATTGCACAGGATCGATCGTGCGCGAGCTACGGACTCTGGATTTCTCGGGACATGCAACAAATTTTTAATTACAACAGCGAGCACCATTTTTCACCGTAAATCGAGCGTTTCCTTCGTCCCGGACGCTCAATCTACATTTATACAACCCGAGAATGGCAAAAATGGCTTCTCGGACGAAAATAAGAAGAAAAAACGAAAAAAAAAATCATATTTATGCTAAGTTTCTGTACACGCGCATCGTCAATGGCCTCGAGTCTCTTTTACACTATAAATTAACGAATTATCAGTAAAAACTTCGTGTCCTGTCTCGCAGCCCTCGCAACGCCCCAACTTTCGAGCTTCTCTGACTCTCATCGCAACGTAATAAATAAATATATATGGCATTGGAACCCAAGCGAATAACGAGCGTTGCTTTCGCCAAATTCATCGTCTCTTCTTTATTTATTAATCACGAAATGATTTATTGTCGAGCCGCATTCACTGTCGGCCAAAAATCTTGCTATTTTCCACTAATTTCGTCTGATCGGGCCCCAGAACGAAACAGCAAATAATTATGATCGAACCAACATCTCGCGTCCAAATATCTACAAAGATTCTCCGTCTTATCACAACGCGATTGTCATCATGCAATTAAAAGCATATTATCTTCGTAATTTTATCGTTAGAGCTTAATCGAGTCTCCCATTCGATTACGATCAATTACACACTACCCTCGGTGGCGTGACCATTTTTTAATTACAATATTTACAATGTGACGCGCGCACGTGTACTCACGAGTGTGTGAAAATTTTTATATATAGCGGTACAGGACTTTGTCTCTTCTCGCACGTCACTACTCGCTGCAGAGACTCGCGATTAGACGTGAAAAATGAATCACGCTCGCAACGAGGAGTAAGATATAAAAAATCGATATTTTAATCAGGCGATTACGAAGGAAAATGTTTTTCTAGCTATTTCGCACCATTTCTTAATGGAAAAATATGCAAGGACTGGGATAATTGCGGAATTGATAATTTGCGAGACAAAAAAAGAAGAAAAAAGTGAATCGATTTTGAAATTTATCAAATTTTCCGTCAACTTCGGAGCAGAGCAGGGAATGAAAATGATTGTGACGTTTAGACGTAGACTTCGCCTCTTTTGCTACCAGGGACGTTGGTCGAAGCCGCTGCTCCAGCGAACAAGGAAGAATTAGTGGTTGCAGGGGTGCTGATTCGTCTCAGAGGTTCGTGATGTCTCGTTCGAGCGGCTTCGACGCCGACGCTTCCGGTTCGATGCCTCGCCTCGGTGTGATTCAGTTGCCCGAGCGGATCGTAACTAGAGTTGGTTTGGGTGCTCTGCGTGCCGACCGAGAGTTCGTCACGCATCGGGAGCGCGCTTGCGTGAGGGAGAGACATGCTGCGATCTTCGCGAACTTGCATCATCACCGGTGGTCCAGGCAGGGAGGCTGATCGTCGAGCTCGAGCTTCCGCATTGGCTCGTTCCTTTTCCTGCGTGCTGCTCGGTTTTATTACATAGCCATTGAGCTTTTCAGGGCTCATCAGTATCGGCGAACGTTCGTTGTAGTTTTCAAAAGTCGGAGTCGAGTTTTGACTGCCCGCGAAACTCGCGCGTTCTCCGCCGATCAGCGGAGTCGTTCGTTCCTCTTGACCAGCCACGCTCTCGCTACGACTGCTCGCGCTCACGCTACCACCCGAGCCTTCCTCTTCGCTGCTATTCACCTCTGTCAAGGTCGCCTGAAGGCCGTTCAGCGGCTGCACATTTATCCTCGGCATTGAGGACGACGTCGTCGTGACCAATCCCAACTGCGTCAATTGACTCATCGTCACCGGCGTCAATGTCATCGGCGCGACTAATCCTGCACCCGTCAACGTCGGCGACAATACCGCTTGAGCCAGTGCCGCTGTTCCGCTCTTTCCCGAATTCGGCGTACCCTCCGATTCCGCTATCGGCGACAACACCACCTGCACCACCGGAAGTTCCGCCGCGTAATGACCGTTGGCCGCCGGTATCACTCCTACCACCCCGGCACCGATGCTCGCCGCGTTACTCGCCGAAAGTGCGAGCCTCTGCTCACGATCCACGACCTCTTTCGTCACGTCCGGCGTCGGTATACGAGGACGATTCTTCAATGACACTGGCACCGATTGCAGCTTCGTCATTGTCCCTGCGATTCATTAAACAAAACAAACCAATGAGCTGCACGTTTTTCCTCCATTCTGCGAATTGCCACACTCAATCGAATTTTATTGCCACGTTTTTTTCTATCGAAATCATCCAAGCGATTTTTAAAAATACGCAAATAATCGACGCGCAAGATTCCCTTCTAAACGATTCCCCGGCATTTACGACTTTCCAGAAATATTATTCACCAATGATTACGTAAAAAACCATCAACGCGCGTCTCTATCGAACTTGGCGATGAGAAAATTTCTCGTTACTGCGCGCAATCTTTGCTAACTTTTGGCCTTGGACGAAAGTGTCGATTCCACTCGTCCAGCTCGCGTCATAATTCTTGCATTTCCATTCAATAATCGATATTTTGTTACTCAATCAATTTCAACCTCTCAGCCGCCACCAGACTCGCGTGTTTTCTTGCACTTTTCAATTTTTTACCATTCTATCGATCGCGTTGCAATTTTCTTCCAAAATTTCTGTTTTTAAATCAATGTCGAAAAATCTAATTAGAATTCTCACCTTGACGACCCATCCTCTGACTTCGGACGCTTTTCCGTCCAACCAGACGATCGTACAGCGACATTTTTGGATTGACATTGTTCATCTGAGGCAAACCACCCGTTTCGGGGCTGCTGTAAACACTGTTGTGTCGATTTCTCGCAAAAAAGCCATTTCCACTGCTGTAAGTCGTTGAGGAACTTCGCACAGAACCCATTCGGGTTATTTGACGTTGCAGCCAATTTTTTCGACGTTCTACCAGTGGCGTGTCGACGCTTTCCTGAAAACGAACCTCTCGTTATTTTCCTTTGTTCGAAAAAGTTGAAAATCGCAATAATATTTTGATTTTCGAGTAAATTTCTCGTTTCTCATTCGTGAACGAAAGCGACTCACATAATCGGCGTACATGTCGTCCTGATGAGTTTTCCTGTGCTGGCTGTGATTGTGATGATTGCCGAGAATAACATTCGCGTAGAGAGAATCACTTTCCTTGACTTTGTAGTGTTCGGCCGATCCTTTTGGTTCCTCCTTGCGATATTGTTCGCTGGCAAGTGTGTAAGGCAGATCCTTCGGAATAACTTCGTCCCAGTACTGGTCCTTGAGCAGCTCAGGATGCTCCTCGTGCATTTCGTCGACAATCATGTAACCGGCCTTGAGGAAAAACATTGCACACTCCGTCAGAGATTCGTCGAACGCGTAAAAAATAAAAAAACGAGGAAAAACGCGGTTTTTACCTTGATGTGACGATCGATCAACCAATTCAACTCGATGTCATCGTCGTCTTCGCCGAAAGGATTGATCAGCACCTCCGCGACTTTTAGCCAACCGACGTAAAAGCAAAACTAGACAAAAAAAGAACTTCGTTAAAAAATTTTCACTGCGGAGCGATTCATTATTATTTTAATTCCATCGAAAGTTCGCTCGTACTTGGAGGGTAGTGAAAACTGGAAAATACATGTCAGGCTCCTCGTATTTTCCGGCAGGAACTCCGTTCGGTGGACGTTCAACGAATTGTCTGCCGAGCAAAGCCGAGAAAAAATACGCGTACAACGACAGCGTAACGACCTGAGAACAAACAATCGTAAGACATTTTTTTTTTTTTTACTCAGTCTTACTTGACAAACGTGCAAGGAGCGTAATAGAAAGTCTCTTGATCATACTCAACGTGAAAAGCTGTACACGAGGATCTCCCAAGTGATGGCCATTTAATATTCATATTATAAATCTGTATATAGATACGAATCGCTTTGCAGACGTCAAAAATGCGATTATGAGAGTCTCGTAACGTGTCTCGGGAACAATAAGGATGTTGGCGATTGCTCACGACGTTACAGAGTACATTTTATATCTATGATCTACACACGCGACACACACGTTCCGCCTACGCATTTTTTTTCTCCCCCCTCTTTGCTTTTTTGCATCTATCTGAACGAAAAATTAAACTTTCTCCAGGTTGCAGGGAATAAATCTCGACGTATAAAGTTCCTCCAAGAAGATTTAAACGCACCGGGTCAGACTCGATTCTTTTGTTTTTTTCGTTACGTAAGCTTTTTACGGAGAAAGCCGATCCAGGCGGAACGAAATGGAGCAGACGAGTCGGTTAACAATTTTGTTTTGTTTTTTACTTTTTAATCTCTGCCTACGATTCCCTGCACGAGGAATCGGGAAAAAATGTGTTTCAAGGTCTCATCGCGTTTCGGACGTTACACCTCGTGCGCTCGTGAGCAAGGTCGTCCAGGAAACTCGCGCGTTTTTCCCACCGTTACCATCCCGAGATCAAATCAATTTGACGTGGAATCGATAGATCGATCGTTTGGCTTTGTTAATCAAACAAAATGAGAGCAAGTTTTCCGTTTACCATTTTCCAAATGCAAGTCAAAAAATTAGTCAAAAATGCGGCAAAACGGAAAAAATATGTGGCTGCGTAATTACAAAAACAAATGACAATGTGAGTTTTTAAATTGATGGCGAAAGCGTAATAATCGATAACAAAGTTGGTGTCTCGTTGATCCAGACGTTAATAAAAATATTTGGTCATCGACGCGATGAGCAACGGATTACCGATATGAAAATGCCGGCAAAGGAAATGATGATTGACCGGAAACGAATATTCGAGTGACGAATCAATCGAGAGACCGAGAGAATCGATTGGAAAATGAGTTTTTGTATATTTCCAAGAAATTTAATTCCCCCAACGATTATAATGATCTTAATAATCGTTCGTTCCTCGCACGGAGCTCTGTCTGAGGCGTTGGATCAACGCGGATCTTTGCAGACTCGTCTATACAAACACAAAACACACATACGAAGGAGAACGAAAGAGAGAAATTAGCTACTGCACTCTCGTAGCAATTTTTCCGACTACCTGGCGCCACTGAAAATTATCATAATAATAATAATAATAATACCAGGAGGACCCCTCTATTAGGGAAGTTGGACTTGTGAGTAATTAGCGTTGCACAACTCACGAGTTATCCGAAGGAATTACCAAGAGAACGAAAGAGCCAGAGAAGCACCGAGAAACAAACAATTGTCTAATTGCTAAAAGATGAGCGAGCGAAACTTTTGTCGAGAACAAGGATTCCTTACGAACGACCCTCACATGCAAAACAAACACAATCTTGCTAACCCTAATGTAGCAATAAAATAATCGAATAAAAATCGCGTTTCGGGCTCGATTTTTCTCTCTTTATTCATCAATTTCCATGTTAATTATCGTCGATCTTCATCATTTTCTCGTAGAACTTTGAGACGAGGAAATAAAAATAAATTCGCAGTCGTAAACCGCGCGAATGAATTGGCCGCACCGCGAACAATGAGCAATCCGCGAGGCAGTGAATAAAATTCATGAGCACGTACTGCTATTTTTCACCGTAGCGAAAAAAAACAGCGAAAAAATGTGTTTTCGATGATTAGCGTGCGAATACGTCGCGTGTACACGAACTGCGCGTTTTTGGAGTGAGCTGAGAAGAGGAATTAGAAAAAAGATGGAAAAAAAACTAACGAATATTCTCCAGCAGCTTGAGAGACTGTGCTGGCGATTATTTTACTACGTGGCGATAACGAGTCGTCGCGGAAACGCGATGAAGACGTCAGAAAAGACGCGAACAAGTATCTGCGATGGGAATTTAGTAGTGAGAAAAAAAAACACGAACAAAATTACGACAATTCCAATTACCAACTCAAGCTCCTGCTAAACCTTTTATTTCAATATACAAACGAGATTTTTATCTGCAATGAATTATTGCACACCAACAATTTCGAGATTCTAATGGACCCAGAATTTCAAACAATTTCCAAATTTTACATCAACGTTTCTGGCACTAAAAATCCAAAATTTTTTCGAGTTTCGACATTTTTCAAGAATCGAGTTGCGAAAAAAATGTGTTTAGGATTTTTTTTTGCAGAATCGAGAAAGGCCATGAGCCGAATTTTTTTTCAGGCAAATCCTAAAAACATTTTTTTGCCCCTCCGATTTGAATTTGCAGACGTTTGGGTCGGAAAAGTTAAAAATTGGATAAAATCATTTTAAAGATGCTAAATAAAGTAATTTTTCGTTAAAATTCCTGTGGCTTGGCGTGCGTGCGGAGGAAAAACATTGCCGTCTACAGAGTTATGCGAATATCGAGGAAACAAGGATGCAGCTAATGCATAAGAATAATAGAGACACCGGAGCGCGATAAAGATGGCGGAAATATTGTTTAATGTTGCGGAGAATATTGGGTTACTCACCTGTGTGTAGACAAGAGGAACGCAAACAGTGTCGTAACCGATTAGAGCACCCAACCTTTTCCGGATGTCACTGAGCTCGACCAGAAGCGTCTGAACGACTTGGTCACTCGTTATCAAGGACTCTTTCCTTGCCCGATTTATTATGTTGGTCGCCCAAACGAGCGGCATCCAGTATTTCGACATTGCTGCTTTCTTGTTCATCATTTCGAAGATTTTCTTCTCCGATTCCATCATCAGACCTGAAAATCGAATAAACCATGGAGATGAATTCAAATAATATGAAGAAAAATGCAATTTGCACTTTTTCTTCTCATTTATTTCTTCAAAATTTGGATTTTTTCGCATTTCTCACGGTTTGGCTCTGTAAAATATGCCAAAGAAATCGTCAACGCTATATTGACATGACGAATGTTATCGATTAGCCAAATCACCGACTCTCGACAATCCGATAAGACTCGCGAGTCTTCCATGAGATTTACCGCTGTCGATGCTGCTTCGAGCATCTCGCGAGGATGCTGCGACGCGCTTTGGATAATTACGACGATGCGCCATCGCACGACCTCGTAAACAAACGCAACTGCAACGTTATATGCACATGAAATATAGAAGCTTTTCCGCGACATTCGATATTTCAATCCAACGATCGATTCCATGAAGAATTCTCCGACAAAAACTGCGAATTTTGTTCTCTCTTCAATTCGAGCATGCGAATGACTAACTGGATAAATAAAAAGTCCTCGTACGATGGTCTAAAAATAAATAAATAAATTGCATCACGATTGGCACGAGCGTATGCAAATTTTTGATCGCGCGGTCACGACGTCTCGAGACTCGCACAAAATTTGCGTAACACGAGACGAAATCGTCGACCAAGTATTTTCTTTGCCGTTCGGCAAACACAACAAAAATGTAGGTCTCACGTTATTCGCATATTTTTCCACGTAGACGATCTAATTGATGACGCAGTGACGCGCGAACGTCAAGTATATAAAAATCCTCGCAGCAGGGGGTCAATGCTCTTGGATCGCGTTTGTGTATAGAATCGCGACCGCGCGACAATAACTTTATGTTATTTCTTCTCCAAATATTCCGTAGACGCACGACCAAGAACTGCTTTCAAGGATCTTTTACGTACAGAAAAGCCATTTTGGTCCATTCATGCGAATAGTTACTCAACTCTGCGGTTGTGGCAAGTCGGCGATGATATTGCTGCTGGCGCTAACGAGCGCTAATTATCGGTTCAAACGGAGTTTTCATCTTGCGATGATAAAGTGCGCTGACGCGGTCGTTCACGCCTGGCAAGAGACGAGCTCGCGAGAGGAAACAAAGCGCTTCGCGTTACCGTTATAACCGCGAGTGATACTTTTTCGGGTCTCTTGCAAGAATAAACTTTCGAATCGAAAATAAATTTCAAGTGCTTTTCACTCCCATCGCACTTTTTTCCATTTTCTCTCTCTCTCTCTCTCGTCCGCGATGAGCAGCTCGAAGCAATTTTTGATTCTCGTTATTTATTTCGTAATAAAAAGTGAAATTTATGGACGAGCTCGGAGAGAAAAAACGCTGAAAATTCGTAGGGTCGTAAAAAACTTATCTTCGCAGTGATTGCACACGCGGATGCTCTTTGATGCCGCGATCCACCGCATCCGGGGAGAGGCAGCGACTGCGGGGCTGCACTTGGCGCGAGCTGTACAGCGAGCAGCGAGTTCAAGGCACCCGGAGAATCCTTGCCCGCGCGAGCCAAGGTCGTTCGCAAAGTAAGGAAAAAAAAGTGCAGGGGAAATGAAAAAAAAAAATAAAAAACCTCAACTACGGGGTTCGCGCATTTCTGCCGCGCTCGTCGTGCTTTTGTTCTTTTCCTCTTACAACACCAACCTTCGCTTTTTCAAGACGCTTCGGAAATTCCTCGAAGGCAAAATTATGACGAGAAATTAAAAATATCGACGAAATTGCCAGAGACTCGAATTGAACCGTATTTTTTTCATTTTCATTATTTTTTTCCCCCACAGAAACGTTTCCCCGTATTCCGTTGGCAAGGACGAAAAAAATGTCATCATTGGCAAAGAAACCAGTCTCACGTGTCCGCGTCTGTAACTCACAGTATCAACTCGCACCTCGAGCATTCTCTTTGTGCCAGCAGACGACTCGAATCCATATGTATGTGCCTCCAACTTGTGCACACATGTTAATGGCGGTCGAGTGTGGGTCAAACATGACCAAGTTACTGTGCGTGCTTGTCTGGCCCGTTGGGCCATAAAGTTCCAGGGAAAGAAAACGAGTCGAGCCGGACAAAGGTACGCGTTCGCGTTGCCAAAGGTTCTTGAAAATAAAAACTTGACGATAAACCGTTCAGGGCTGAGGAGACTCGAGTGGATGAAGCAGATATTGGTCAGACACTCGTAAATATTTCTGACGTTGATGTTTTCGAATCATAAAATAATTTAAAAAATCAAAAATCAAGTTTTATAGATTTTTCAAAGCTTCAATGATGGAATTTGAAAATAATTATAAAATCGGACAAATTTATTTCTTGGGAATTAAGAATAATTAACAATCACGACATGTCCTTATGTCGCTTTTACATACTCAACTTCGTGATGGTGTTCGGCGCCACGCGGTGAAACCGATTAGGAAACATCGGCGCGTAATTAGAATCGCTTGGAAAAAATACAAGCGTGCGTTCGTTTCATCGATGCGAATGGATTGTCAATAAGAAAGAATGGCTCGTTTAGCTCTGCCAAAAGGAGAAAATTAACCAAGCGTTTACTCCTCCCGCCCGGAACGTGCTCACTAACTATTACGATATAGTGAGCGACTTGAGAGTGCAAGTGAAAATCGATCTGAACATCATTTTTTTATTCAAACCTGCCAATTTCGCATTTTGTTCAACTGATAATTCGTTATGATTTCTTGAATAATCAAGACAATTTAATTTACGTGACCAATCTGCTTCAGTTTGAAGCCAAAATTCGTGATAGAATTCTCGTAAATTTTGTTGTCATTTTTTCGTCGTGAAATCAAAATGTTACCTTCGGTTGTCAATCCGATGGAATTTCGCGCTGCAGGGATTAATGCGAAACAGGAAGTCACCGATTTTCTTCATTTCCATTCGAAACGTCTACACTTATGCATCATCCAGAGTGGAAATCTGCTCATTCATTTGGCCTTCCTCAAGGTCGTTTTCCTACCGATTTTCCGGCTGAAATTTCTGGTCATCTTGAAGCTAATACGAAATCCGCGGACAGTAAAGTGTCTCGCGATTTCAAGACGGAAAATGGAGCTTTTTATCGCGAGATGCTCTGGCGCGTCTAATGCAGATCGATCGAGCTGTTTGGACGAGCAAACGACTCAAAAATAAGCGTGAAAAACCGAGCCACGTAATTACTTTCTTGCTGATGGATTTGTATACCGATGTATATTCGCAACGGGAGTGCCTGACGATCGGTAATCGCGGTGAAACTACTCTCGGCTATATTTGAGCTAAATATAGGATACAGGATATGGAATCATGGAACGGGACGCAGGAGAACGACATGCGCGTGGCGTGACGCGTCCCAAGTACCGAGGATTATTATACCAAAGCCCCGCGGAGATAACTCCACGATCTCTCATCGTCGCGAACGAAAAAAACTTTTTTTCTCGCGATTTCATCGATACGAGCGCGCGCGATGACGACGATTCTCGTGACATTTACCAAATTTTTAACTTTTTCGGAATTCTTGAATTTGTTTTCCCTTCATTCAGCATAATTGTCGAGTCTTTACACGACGAGGAATTAACCGATCGACGTTTCACGAATTATATAAACAACGCGTGTGTATTTCAACGATTTTTCATTCGTCGCTTCGGCGGTCTCGATTTTCTTGGCTCGATTCATGCCACTAAACGTTTGTATCCTGTGGATAAAGTTTTTTCGAGCACGACGGAACTGCTCGAGGTGGAAAAAATGAAGATTATTTGAGTCCCAGCACTAAATGCTGTAATAATCTTTATGCCAATTGGTGATTGTCGTTTCCGGCTGATATTTCTGTCGTCGAGATTTCTTCCGGATCTTGTATCATTCTTAAATGTCCATAAATTTTCTTCCTTTTGTTTCCCTCGGATAATTATCAGAATTTATCTTCCTGCGCGTCAATAAAAAATAAAAATGTATCGATCGCGAAATTTGGACGATTCTCCTATTTTTATGGTGGAAAAAAAGAGGGTCGAGCGAATTCGACGTGCAGAATTCATGTCGTTAAATAATTGCACGTTTGCGGATAAGAATAATCGGTTAAGGACGTCCCGCGCGATTCTTCGAGCAGGCGCGACATTGTGTGGATTTAGATTTAAACAAACACGCACGCGTCCACGTATAATCACGATACTTGGCAAGCCTTCGTTCAGCCACTTGGTAAAACTCGGTGCGAATTATTACGACAGAATCTCGTTCAACCTTCGATTTTGTTTTACACATATTTTTTCGTCTAACGCAATTTTTCCTGCGCTCCTATACGATTGTCTCGTTCTTGGAACATTTTCCAGTTAAAAAATAATAACGCGCGTACATTTTTTAATTATTTTCTCTGAAATACAGCTCCGACGTGAACGAACCACAGAAATTGTCTCAGCCTCGCCGAATAAGGTCAAACAGTGTTAACCTTCGGGAAAATGAGTGAAAAATAATTGGACGTTTATGCATAAAATTAAAAAGTGCAAGAAAAAACGTATCCGCATATTTTATTTCGCCTCGAAATTGCTCGCGAGAATTATCCACAAAAAACGAAACTTTTGACCTTGAATATTAATTTATTTCGAATTGTATTTTTGGATCTAAATCACCAGAACTTGGCTCGATTATTCAGTTCCGTACGTGTGCGTGCGCGAAACGAGTCAGCGAGATCATGCGGAAAGGAGAAAAAGGAAGAGAGAAGAAAAGACTGCTGGCGCCAGTGAGAAAATTGTTGATTACACACGCCGGGAAAACGTTTCAAGTCTCTTTTACCTCTTGCACGAAAGTCCAGAGCACGTCCAGGTACAACTGGCAGCTTACAAAATAAAGAAGAAAAAAACGATCGCGAAAATAGAAGCCTCTCGATATGCCAAGTCGATATATATAGGCGACGAGCTCTTCTAGTCGCGAATCTCGACGACGAGAACGCGCAATCATAAAATTGTTCACGATACAAAACATTTTTCTCCCTCAAATTCTTGCGAAATGCAATCGTCGCTAATTATCGAATTTTGATGCTCCGGTTAATTGATAAATAATCGGGAGAATCGATCGCGAATCAAATGGAATATCGCGAAGAAAACTGAAACCAAACGAAAGTCCAAACGCGGCGCGTATGAAAATGGCGTTACGAATGCAGAGTGAAATTGGCCAATAATCAGTAATTATAGCGATTTAATCGGTTTCGTACACGCGATTTCGCAGGCCACACCTTTCGTTAATGCGAATCGTACTAGCGTCTATGAAAATGAGTGCAATGAAAAAAGCAACAAGAATTTGGCACAAATCTGAAAATGCGTTTCTCGCGGGATTGTGGAAACGCGATACTCGCCGATGTAAGCCACGCGCGCGATAATTAGTTACGAAAGTAATACAATCAAGTAAGAAAACGTCCAATACGATTGAAAAAACGAGACGAATCCGAGATGAAAAAAAAGCTTCCACGTAGAGTATGTCATTGCTTGATAATTATTGTTGATTACTCTCGCGCGCGAGTGGTCGATAAAGAGGTGGCTAGGAATAGATAAATGTGATACGTTTATAATTGCAGGTTCGAGGCAAAATAAATTGGCGTTTCGAGCGAAAGAAAAGTTTCTTCCGATCGTGTGAAACACACGAGACGAAAGGAGAGACGGAACGACTGTAAAAAGATCCAAAAAACGAGCACCGTTGCGATCATATTTACAAACGAACGTGCCCGTCGTTTAGAATATACACACGCGTGTAATTATTGTTGATTATTATTGGATGGTGTGTTTGATAAACTGGATTCCAGGAATAGATTCACCACGCGAGTCTCCCGCTGCTGAAGCGTTTAAGAAAATTATGAATTAAGTTTTTGTATCAACTGCGAGAATAAAATAATATTAGACGATCTAACGAGGCGCGAATAATATTTAAGAGAAAGATGGCGATGCGGATACGCACGAGAGTGAGGAAGGTGAGAGCGCCATTTAAATATACGCACGCCCGGAACAAGAATTACTCGTTTATTATTTACAAATCGTTGTATCCATCATCCGCGTGTATAATTATTGTTGCGATAAACAGGAATTCGAGTCCGCGAATAGATTCCTGTCTCGAGATGTCTTTGTTTTTTCCGATTTTTTGTTTCTTCTTTCTTTTTCGTCGTGTACCGTTGGCACACGCACGTTTATGACCGAACGAGCATTTAAACGGAGATAGTTTCAGTCTCGAAGACGACGCCATGAAATAAAATCAAATAGGCGACCAAATACATGTCCAAGAGACATGCAAAAAAAAAAGAGCAGCGGATACTCGATGGCGCCGGCGCCGCGTACAATTTGCATGCACTTCGTTTCACTCGTCCCATTTTTTTTTTTTTTTTTCAAACCTGCTGGCAATTTACTCAATGATTTTCGTCAACGATCCGAAAAAATCAAACTCGAAACTACAAACGAGAGGTCGCGCATTGGAAAACAATAAAATCTGCTCCGCGATCGATCTGATTATATCATAAAACTTATTCCGCATTCCTCCAAGACTGCGGACATGTATATTTCATAAAATTTCTTCAGTGATTCGCATTAAATGGCGGAGAATCCGTCTCGGGATGCTGACAGCTCTGGTCCGAGCTAGATAAGCGAGCAGGGAGCGATAGAGAGGAAAATAGAAATAGTGAGACCGGAATGTGTCTCATGGAAGATGCATGTGCCAACGACCGAGCCGTTTCTTTTGGCCCTGTATCTTGGAATTCTCGCGAGCAAGGCAAAACTCCCTTGCTCCGTCCTCGCATCTTTTATAATACTTGGCTGTCGCCGGGAGGATGAGCAAAATATATCCAACGGTCACGTAAACGTCAACGTAAGACCAGATCATTTGCTATAAAAGGCTGGTGTTAGGTATGTCTCGAGAGCTTCGAGGGAGCGAGTGAGAAGCTCGCCCAACGATCAAAGTCTCTTGCTGTGTGCGCGCGTTAACGAGAAAGATCGGACGCCTCGACGCGTTCACGGGGCTCCGTTCGTGACGAGCATTTCCGAATAGTTAGACCTCGAGAATCGAGACACGAGTAGATATTGAATTAAAGGGTTTATCAACGGCAGCTTCGTGCCTCGAACATTCGCAAGCCATCTTATGGGAATGTGAGGAAAAAAAAACAATTCTTGCGGTTCAGTGAACGAGGCAATCGTCAAAAACTCGCCTGGGGCTAAAAACGACCCCAGGCGAGTTGAAATTCGCGGACTTTTCGAAATTTGGGTCATTTATTTTGAGGTTAATGAAGATTCGGGCCTTTTGATGTTTTCACTTTCCTCGACGAGGCCAAATCTTGTCGAAAGTTTGACGAAATCGATGGAAATAATTTTTTGGTGACTCACCTACGTCGACGATGTGCTGAAGCGTGGGGAAACGTCTCTTGACCCTCAACGAAATTCTTTGGAGGGTAATGACGTACGCGAGCACGGCGTACCTCACGATGTTTCGTCTCATGAGGCGGCCTCTCTCGTCCTGCAAGAAAAAAAGGACAAAATGCATGATTAATATCGCGAACAAGAGTCGGAAAAATTGACGAAATCGCGATCGAGCACGTAGAAATATCAGGCAAAATAGAAACCGAGAGTAAACGCTCGTTGCCATACTAAACACAAAACGCCATTCAACTGTGAAGAAACGAGCCTATGCGTGAAAATTTCCCTTTCGACGAGACATACGCACTCTGATGAAAATAAGACGCGACAAATCTTGCGACGCGCTTCTCGACACTTGTTATATCCGTGAGAAAATTCGATTCCAACTAAATCGAAAGAAAATTCGAGACACGTTCGATTCTCCAAGACCGCACGATGAGCAGCACTTTCCCTTTCTCGCATCTTGGCTTTGTGTCAGTTTTTTAAGACCATTTTATTTTTTTACCGTCCACCGGATTATCCAGCAGGAAACGAATCCCACGCGCGGTATTTACGAAATTTGTGTATGCGATCGAAAAATTATTTTCTGCCAAATTCGAACGAGCTTCAACGCGATTCAAAACTCTCCAACTCGAAGCTTTGTCGAGCTTTGGCCGGTGCTTTCCTTATCAAGAATTAATCGTTGTGTCTGCTCTCGAGCTCGTCTCTCCTTTCCCTTTCGCCACAGGAAAGTCCACGAGGAAGGCGCGTGTTCGTTTCGCACGAAGTGCAGCGCGACGCGCGGACGACGAGCCTCGTGAACGTGTTGAATTGCAAAAGCATGAAAAAAAAAAAATGTCTTCTCGCTTGGCAACCAGATTGCGATTCCTGCGAAAAATCCAATTCCCTGAACGCGTTCCATCAAAATGCGAGAACTATATCTATTGGCGCGACCATCCAAAATCTACAATTAATACAGAAAAATCTGATTGAACCGATCGAAACCGGTTACTAATTTTTTCAACCACTTAAATTTGCATATCGATTGTGTTTTTTTTTTGTTTTTCTCTGCACCGAGTGTAGGAAATTCCGCGCAATCTACGTGAATTATCAATTTCCTCAGTTTTTGCCTTCTCTCTCCTCAAATAAATAGGAAAAAAATAGCGGCGTGCAAAGTACACGCGCGCGGTTAATGTGTATCCGCAGCTCCAAGGCATTCGTTACAGAAATATATCGTGAAACGAAAGTAAAACATGTATATCGCGGGCGCAGAAAAACTAGGAGAAGCGAAACAGCTGACGCCGCGTACGTGTTGCGCAATTCGTTAACGATCGTCAATCGTTTAGGCGCTGTTTTCATTGCGCAGACTCTATTAATACGCATATTATTACGAAGATACGGTAACCGTCAATTTACCGAGTCCGGAGCAAAGAGTTTCGATCGCGTTTGGAGGCTGGACAAGAGAATAAAAATCCTTTTTCTCAATTAATAAAAAAAAAAAACCCCGGCGAGCAATTTTGATCGATTAAGCGCCAAGAATTAATCAATTTGACCGAATCAACGTTTTTTTCTGCCTCCGCCATCAGAAACTTTCACTCCGTCAAGAATTCCGGTTCGCAACACCCCCAAGAGTGAATCCTCCTCCCTTTTTAGTGACTTTGAACCCACGAAAAAAAGGGACAGATGGACAAAGTAAATCTCGATCGTGGCGCGCCTCACTCGCGCGACCAAGACGCGGCACGAGAGACAAAGGATATTCGCGGTCGCGTTTCTTGTCCAGCTCTCTGCTGCTCCGTGTGGTGTCTTCAGGTTCTACTTCTTTTTATTTCGTACAGCTTACATCCCGAGTAGTCCGCGAGGAGAAACAGAACGAGTGAGAGGCTATCGACCTCGAGGAAATTCTCAGCTACCGAGGTCAAAGATCTCTCGTTCCTTCGATTACGAATTAGTTTCAGTTTTTTCAACTTTTTTTCTATCCAATTTGCTCGTCGCAGTGATAACGAGAAATTACCCACGAAATAAATCACTTTGGAGGCTTTTTTTAAATTTATTAATCGTTTATTGAAAAATGGCTCCCAATGTTTTGCACCAATTAGTGCGTTGAGGGGACGCTCGCGTACTTGGCAACACATAAGTGCTCGCCAACGATTAGTGGATAAAAGATGATGTCCACGAAAATGTGTGCCAAGGCAATTTCTCGTTTATCTCTCGCTCCCTCCTCCTCGCTTTCAATTACGAAGCTGACAAATTAATTGCTGCTACCGGCAAAGGATCGATACGAAATTTATTGCACCGTTCACTCCCTTTTCTTGGCATTCACACGCTTTTTGTACAATTTTTCGTAGCTCGTGAGGTAAAAGGATTTTATTAATTGAAATGGATTTTAAATACACACTCACGTTTCCGGGAATCGCTGCGCTGATGAAGAGGGCAAGATTGTCAGGCCATGGCAATAATTTGTACTGCTCCCACCATCTTTTTACCACGAGGCTCACGTAGAATCCCAGCACGAAGGACATCGGTATCGATTCGCTCGAATTGCCAAAGTAGTAACGGATCTTCTCGAATATCCTGCAATTAATTTTGTCACTAAATAACCATCACACGGGATCTCCATTATTTTTATTTCCACATGGAATTCGAAGAATTATTTTTCTCACTTTTTTTTCTTTGCTATTCGAAATATCTGTGGCAACGTCGTTTGGAAAAAGTGGCTCAAGGCTTGACACGCAAATAAAGTGGCCATTAAAAAAGGAGGAAGCACAGACACTCGTCGTACTTTTCAATTTTTAACTCTCGTTTAGGGACTTTATTTTTGATTTTTTTTTTTCGACAAAAGTGGATCAAGGCGAATCCCCGAAAATCAAGTTGACATAATTCGATCTAAAATCATTTCTTTCGAACGAGTGGAAATGACACCGAGGCCCGAGGACTCGAGACGCGAAATAAAAAGCCAGGATGGATTTTTGAATCGTAACTTTTTGATGTACCATCATTTATTCGCTCTTGAAATTCACGAGATATCCAGCTGCGAGAACAATTTCTCAAAAGATTCGCTGGGCCCTAAACCGGCTGGAAGGTCCTAAATTTAGCCCGGCAGGACGAGAGATTATTTTTTCCTTTCGTTGCTTCTCTCAACCAGCAACAAAATCGCTCGCGAGCTCCTTTTTAATTCCTCTCGCCTCTGTGCATCTCGTGGCTTCTAACACTCGGGATTATATTTTCGCATTTTTTCTTCTCTCTCGTATATCTCAAACTCAACTGACGGGCTAGCCTCTTAAATCATTTTTTTTATTATTTTCTCTCTGCCACTCGAGAGAACGAACGAGCTTGGGAATGGCAAAGCAGCAGGAGAATCTTCTTTGAAAGATTCATCGAAACTCGGGCTCTCGAATGCAAAAATAAATTAAACGTCAAAAATGGTTTGTTATGGCAAATACTAATTGGCAAAATGACCAATCACAAATTTGATTGATTGACCAAATTATTTTGCTCCTTCGTTTCAATTTCAAGTGTCTAAACAAATTTGAACCTTTTTTTTCCTCGTTTTTGTTGGTTTGTCAATTGTCGTTTGTCAAAGTATCAAAAGCGACTGCTGGCTCAGCCTTGGCCGCACCACCGACGGTCTCGCACGTGACGCTTAATCGCGTTTAAGGAGCAATCGCAAGAAGCTTTTTTTCTTTCGCTGTTTATATTCCTCGAACTCGCTGCGGCGTGAGTTCGATCGCCCTGGCCAATAAACTTTTCGACCACATTGATAAGATTTGCACTCGCTCAAAGTTGTTCTCTGGCTTGCAGCGTTCGTTGGTATACAGAAAAAAAATCGTGGAGAGAGCACCAAGAAAATTTGTTTTTAAATCTCATTCAGGACTCACCTTTGTTGCTCGTCATTGAGGACATATCGATAAGTGATATTGATGACGTAATAGAAAAATAAATAAGCGAGCAATTCGCGCCAAATCAATTTATACACCGAGCCACGCCATCTGGAAAGAAAAAAAAATACAAATTCATTATTATTGAGAATTTATTTATTCGTCGCACCAAAATTCATTGAAATCGCAAGAATCAAGTGCGCGAGATTTGCTGTTTTAAGCGTTCGGAAATGTTGATTTAACGTCGTGCGAAAAAAAAAGTCTAGTTTATTGTCACAATTGATTCGATGCCGATTCCAACGAGCTCTCTGTGTATTTTTCCTCGATTTAATCGCCGCGCGGGAAACTTTTTACCGGAAATCCGGTGCATTAACGCGCGCGAGGTGTCGAGTTCATAGTCCAGCGATCTCGCAAACAAAAAATTCCAACGTATTTCGCGTTTATGACAAACTTCATATTCGCGATTGTCACAGCACCATACGAATCGCGGAAAATATTTCAAAACTCCCGTGCCAATTGCCGGAAACAAAAAAAAAATAATAATTTGTGCTTTAAATTTCTCGCGAGCATTTTTATCGGGCACGAAATGGCATTAATAATTTTTAACTCTCATACGAGACAGGAGATTTGAAATATTTAATTGATTAATCGTTCTCGCGATGTTACAGAAATGACTGACGATTTATAAAGCGTAATAAAACTCGTGGCGAACCGTGAAAAGTAAGCAATGCAAGAACCGTTACTCAAGGTCTCTCATTAAGCCTAACCGGATCGATATTTTTCATAACGGAAACTTTAACGCGTACGTAATGTCCTCTGACACCTACGTGTGTATCCACCACTTGAATATACATATTCCCGTGGCATTATTGAGTTTCGTAACGAAATCTCACAATCGCACGGGTTCAAGGTGAATGATCCGCGCGCGATGGCAATTTTCTCTTCTCGGCTCGCGCGCATTTTTGTCTCAGTTTATTCAAACTGGCCGCACGCGCGCGCCTGGACGACCAACTTCAAATAAGAGCGCGCACAGCAACGGGAGACTAATTTTTACAGTCCGGAAATTCAGCTGACACGAAAACCCGCGGCATAACAGTTATCGCGTTAGCTCAATTCGAAATCTCACGTACACGGAAAAAAGCCCGCGCCGCAGTGCTTCGAAATCGCGACGGTGAAAGTATAGACCAGACGAAATTCTTCTCCCTCTCGCGCGATGAACCGCGAGCTGCGATAATCCGTTTCGAAATTTCGTACGAAATTCCAATTTGGCCAAAAATCTATATTGGACGCAAATTTAAACGCATTTACGAGCGCGCGCGAGTCTTTTTAACACGTTTCAAGAAATCCGCAAAGAAAGCGAGATTAATCCTTGAAATTTCCAACCGGACTTTTTATTTCTCTCTTCTCCGTATTCCGCGATCGAGATACATTTTTTTTCCTCCGACCAACTTTCAATTCGCATAAATTATTCCACCCAGTGAATCATCGCGCAGCTGCTTACTCGATAATTTCTTCTACAGTTGTCGCATCATTATTGTTAATGTAATTCACAAGTTTTCTCCCGCAGGCTCATGGGATTTTCGAGTCTCCCTTGAAAAACACCTCGAACTTGTTACGTCGATATACGACGAATAAAATCTTTTCTCCAAATTCCGAAATACCGTTCAACGATCCACGCGCAGCAGCAACCGACCAAAATATATTTGAAAGCCCGAAGCGTACTTTTTTCTGTCCCAGTGTGTCAGTGGGTCACGATGCGGGAGGAAGTTTTACGCCGGTCAAATGGACTTTTTCACGCTTCACGAGACCATAATTCGAAATTCCTTCACATCGTTCTGTCCAGTGCAAGATGCGCAAAGTGCGCTCACCGCAAAATTGATAAACAACATCGTTGTGGAATTTTTAGAAAACGAGAAACTGATTTGGGCAAAAAGTGAATAAATGACAACTCGCGAGAAGAATCTCCGCGTGCTCTGCTGTTGATACGAGAAGCAGGAGGAGAGAGCGAGAAAGAAAACAACACAAGTGGCAGATCGAAGTGAGCTGTGTGCGCGACCTTGATGTGCTTTCAAAAGTTTAGCGATCAAAACACGCTCCGATCGCGTGTGAGTAGCAAGAATCGCCCGCGGAGATCGATTGGAAAAAGCCTTGCGTAGTTATGCAGCCATGAGGGACGACTGCCTTACCAGGCATGGCTATAGCTTTCTCTCTCTTTCTGTGAATTTGCTAATTGTTTCACGGTCTCGAGGCGCGCGCGATTAGCAAATCACCGCGCGGTTTTGTCATCGTAAAGTTTCCGTCGTCCAAACTCTATTTATTTTACAATTAATAACAAAATAAATGAGCGACAAAATGAATGAGAAATTCATAATTAATCCACGTCGTGTCATTGTCGGGTTTTTTCTTTATATTCTCCAAGATTCCTGGCATTGGGACGTATTTTTGTCTTATTTGCGCGAAAGGATGCTGCGCGCGGACAAATAAATGGACAGCGTACGATTTAGTCAAGTAATTTAACGCTAATATCTCTCGTCTCATGTTTGTGGTATATTATGCGGAACGAAAGATCTGTCGTCGTTTATGCTCGGCAGACGGTGATGATCATAAAAACGGAGAATCGCCACTGCATCTCTCTGCAGCTACGTCATATTCTTCTCACTCTCGCTCGCTCGCTCACTCGCTCATCGCACTCTTTTCCTCTCTCCTTGCTGCGCTTCTCATTTACTATTTATGCTTTTTGCCCCCCTCTCTCTCTCTTTCTCTCGAGTAATGCACGTGGAGTATTGAGCAGCGACATGACGAATCAGCAAAGTTGACGAACGCGTTGTGCAAAATTGTTTCTTTCGCTCGTTTCAAGCTCTGCTGCACTCACGAGCTCGTACTATTTCCATTACGTCCCTCTCATCAAATGGCATTATCGTTCCTTTATCAAGAAGCGACCAAATAAAATCGATGGGATTCGAAACATTTTTTTTTTGATATCCCAAAAATCGAATTTTGCTCGGGCCCACAATTTTTCAAACATTTTGTCTGAATAAAGGCAGAAAAATAAAAAAAACTGCTTTTTCAAAGGAAACTTAATGCTGAACAGTTAGACACTCTGTTTTGCTTCATTTCTCGTGACGCTTTCGAAGCGTGCATTTTATACGTCCAGTCATCGTTCACGGCCATCAAAGCCTGGATAGGACTTGCTCAAAAAAGAGTCTCCGATGGTGAACGCGATGAGGTAAGAGAAAGAAATAAAATAATGAAACGCCACGACTAGCGAGAGTCTAGACTTCTAAATGGTGAATTTTTCGTTGTTTTTTCTTCAAATAAGTTGCGGTTGACTGATGGAGCTTGGTCCGAATCTCCACGCGAGTTGCCTGTCGCTAATTATCGCTAAATATTCCCATTATTTTCGTTTCAATTAATCGCGCGATATTACAACTTTGTGGCACGAGGCACGGTCTTGAGAGGCAGGAGGAGCAAAAATGAATAAGAAAAATTGAGATAACGGATCGAAAATCCATAAAGGGAGATCGACACGTGGTTCGCCATATTTATACGTTCAGGGGTCGACGTACTTGTCCATTTTGTTCCATGTCTCGATATACACGTCTCGAACCAGTCCCGAGATGACATTACGTTGCTCATATATTTGTTCGATCCTTTTTTATCATCTTCCTCGCGCGCCATTGTTCCTCGTGATTCAATATTAATTAGCAATTCATTTTTTTCTATTCTTATTTACTCGAGAATACTCCGAGAAAATTCATCGTTTGAATCGACCTCTTGGACTTATCGATCGATCGCGGATAGAGGAGGAAACGATAAGACATATGCAACGAGTAAAAACTTCATGCACTTTAATTCGCAAGGACGATCCGCGAATATCGAATGAGGGAACGATGGAAACAATGGATTTCCGGTCTTCTAATTGGATTACGAACGCTCGCGAGATGAGTCGTTGCTTCAACTTCCTCATCCCACTTTTCAATCTTTGGCAGATCAAACTGACGTCCGAAGCGAAAATATTCTCGTCCGAACTACGCGGTCGAGCCTCTGCACAATTTGAATCTCGAGAAAATGAAAAAAAAACGCTCATTTTCGTAAAAATGCGAATGATAAAAAATGCAATTGTTGAATTGATTATTCGTCTCTGCTTTCTCACGGTGGCCGACGCGACAATTATAAAAAGGCTGGCGCAACGATTAGGATTTTGGTTAAGCTCCTCACATATCGATGAGGATGCATAAACCGATTTGATTAAGTCATATATATGCGTACATTGGGAATCGAGAAGGAGCAATTGGTATACGCGAGCCAGACTGCAGACGACAGTGACACGGTTACGAGGTAGCCTTGTATTGGTCGCGTTCCGTGATCCGCGATACCAACCGCGCGCGCGAGCTTTATGAGCACACGTTATTATGCGTTTCAGGTGCGTATTACTCGCACATATAGTTTATAAGCCGACTTTTTTTTTATCGTTTCGATTCGATTACTTTGCTCGTCCAAAAAAAAACAAATCATTGCATCAAAATTTTCGTATCTGCGAAAAATAATTATTAAAATCGAGCTCTTGATCGATATTTTCCAATAATTCCACGATTTTGTTGGAAAAAGTCAATTTTTTTTGTTTTTTTACAGAATATTCTATCGAGGAAGCGAAAATTTTGTTATTATTTGCGAATGGTTCGGTTTTTTTCAATGAATTCGAGGCCCAGCAAATAATTGCAAAGTGTTGGGATGAGCGAATGGGATTTCAACTTGATGTGTTTTTAATTAAAGTCGCACGAGGTCGAGTTATGAATTTATGGGATTTAGTGAACGAGTGTCATTCAATAACAGTTGGACAGGACGATAAATAAACCGGAAATCATTATGTGAATGAAAAATGAAGAAAAAAATTCACCGAAATTCCGTCAACTCTGTGAACGAATGGAATTTCTGAATGAATCTCACGACTTTGCACGCGAGTGTGTGGAATCGAAATACACGACGGCGGGTCGTTCTCGGCCTCGGGGTGGCTCTCCCGACCTCGTTCAGTTTCCTGCTCTTCCCGCACCGCGCGCGATCGCTAATTATATCGATCCAAGAAGCTGAGGTCGATCGTTTGTGAATCAATGCAATTTACAATGACGCGAGACAGACACTGAATGCAATTACAAAAAATAAATAAACAAAGACAAAGCGAAGAAAACACGAGCCGGAGATTCATGAACTTCCTGTTTTTATTTTGACAGCAAAGCGGCTTTTCCTTTGAACACTTTTTATCAAAGTTACGATCGCCATCAATGATTATCGCTTCGGAAACCTTCGCCTCTTCATCCACCGTGTGCTAATTATTAATTTAATTGATCCACTGATTAATCAACATTCTGCTTAATAAATCGCGACAGCAACGAGGGCCATGAAACTTTTAAAACGTCATTGAACCATCGCAGGGTCCTTTGATCGCAATTAATTACATCCCAGTTGATTATTAATTGTTTAATCGCTTAAAAATCGAGTTTTCTTTAACTTCAACTTTTAAAAATGAAGGAATTTGGATTCTTTTTAAATCTGCTGCGGATTTTTGAATGCTCGACATGTTTCAGGAACGTCGAAAATTCATTGACAAATAAAAGCCACTGCGAAGCGTCTGTCGCAACCGCGTGTCATTTTTTCGTCTCTCTTTAGTTTCGAGACGTGACAAAAAAACGATCGTAAACAGGAGCGACTGATAAGACCGAGTTATTCGTTGCAAATAAAATTCAACAGAAACGCGGCGGAAAAACAAAAGTCGCGCACAGTTGCAACGACTTCGGGGAAAGCGCGTAAAATCGGATTTTTTTGCCACGATCTCGCGATACTCAAGAAAATGAATGCTCCGCGAACGACGAATTAAAAATTCCACAAATTTGCTCCTCCGCGCGTAGCAGTTTCCAAGTTTGAAAGACAATACGGTAGCACGAATCCGAACAAGGTCAAATCGAGGTAACTAAATCGTTGCATAACTATTTTGCTACCAGCGGTCACGCTCCGTGGAGCGATGCCATTCCGATGTCTCGTCGCATCGCGCATCTTCTTTCTCTTTAAACTTTTCCAAGCTCCAGACCGCCACGAGGAAAAGGAAAAAATCTCGCCTTAATTTGCAGCTCCGAAAAATATTGACACTTGGAAACGCGTTGCCGTGATTCCACAGTCACGAAATTTACGTTTTTATTTACACGACGTTGCACTCTGTTGAAAAGCAACAAAATATTTTTGTTGCTTCATTATTTAAAAAAAAAATAATCAAATTTTATCGTTTTCTGGAGTCACGCGACATTTTTTAGAATTTCTAAGAATGCAGAGTGACCTTTGGCTTAAAAATCGTGTCGAAACTTGAAATTTTGCAGTTTTTTTTTTTTTTAATCCATGAATCACACCGGATAGAGTGAGGAGAGGAAAAAAAAGCTCGTGACCCTGCTCGGTGGTTAACCTGCGAATTGCACAAACACGTTCACGTACAGCGAGCCCCTGAATAATGGAGTCTCTTTCTTATCCCCGCATGATGGGGTTTCTCGCGGCAGCGCAGGTCGAATCTGTATGTCTCGCTCGATCAAGGACCAGTGGAAATTTCTTTCGCATTTGTATTTTTATTTAACTTCTGAGCGTGTGTCTTTCGTCCGGGCACGGAAGAGAAAACGAGTTTTGGTGTGTAAGTCGCGTTACGAATCGTTCCGTGCTCCTTCTCGACTCGCGGGCTGAACGATTGAGCGTGTGCAGATTGCAAATTTTCAATCACCAACTTGTCACTGATTCACGATCCCAACAGCTGTTGAATTTTTACCATTGACCATCGATAATATTCAGGAAATTGCTTCCCCAATTATGAAATTCATTTTTCGCATCGCGATCCGATTTGACTTTTGTGCTCCAATTATTCTCCGCGTCGTATGCGACGATATTCAATCGTAATAAAGCCAAGGTCACGTGCCACGAGAAATGCACGGCGTTGCGTTCTACTTTTTCCAAACCAAAATCACGCTCGAACAAGAATTTTGAAACGTTTACAAATATTTCGTTTTTTCTTTCAGCAAAAAAAGCGAAACGATAATTCAATTGGGAGAAATGATAATTACGCAACATCGTGCCGTAACAAATGACTCGTTAAGGTTGAGGTCAGCATGCAGAAAAAAAGCCTCCATCAATTTTCAACTGTAAGTCATTTGCAAAACGTCGTTGAACACCGGCAGAGATAATAATCGAATTATACAGATACGAGAGTGACATGGCTATCGATCAAAACGTCAATCAAATGGCAATTCGGCGCCCACAATAATCACAAAAAAGTTTCTGCGTCTAAATTTTTACGTGTACCGGTAATTATTAATTTTTTTATCCCATTTCGAGCCTCGTACAATTTCCTACGTCACGATTTTCCCATGGACTTTGAAACGCCATCGATCGACTAATGCGTGGCACAAAAAGTTACCAATCAAGACTCTGGAGAAACATAAAAAAAAAAAATACTTTTTTTTCAAGACTCTGTACAGAAGTTTTCGTAACAACGAAGACGAACGAGTTTAACTATTTACACGGTGTTATATCGACCAAGTGAATGGAACTCCGTAGTGAATGGGAACGAGCTTGAGAGTGTGAGAGCGCGAGAGAGAGGGGCAGGAAAAAAAAGGAAAAAGCGATTGAACTCTCGATGTGACTGGTGGAATCAGCTGTGGACACGTGCTCCGAACACCGTCACTACAAATTTATATATATACACGTATCCCCCCATAGCTATTCACATTCACACATGCATTTATCGAAAAGCGTTATCCGTTTTGAAAAATATGTGCGGCCAAAGATCGAAAAATTTACTGCCCAATAAATCGACAATAAAATATATTGCCCCGGTCTTTTCAAGAATTCGGATCTTTGATCATTTATTCAAACTATGAAAAGAAAAACAAGAATTTCAAATTCCTCTGTCTGGGGGAATCCAAAACGACCAACACCCAATTCTGTCGAATGCGGTCAACTATTTGTCAATGATAACAACATTTTTATCAATTTTTTAAGCCACAGTTTTTAGGGCAAACAAAATTTCGTCATTTTAACCGATTTTTTTTTGTGACTGCGGAGAAACCGGAAGTTTTGGTTAAATTACGAAATTTTTTTACTCAACGAAACGTCCTCGTTGATTTTTACATGAAATTTACATTTTTTTGCCTTTTTCTCGAGCAGTTTGCGAGGAAAATGACCGATGAGTCGGTCCAGTTGGATTTTCAAGTATTTCTATGGGAATTTTTATGGTTTTTGCAGTTGTACTCGATTCTTTGGCGTAGGAATCACAGAAAATATGGTCGAAGAAGGGATCGAGCGGTATGTTGAAAAGTCATTGCTGCTGGAATAGAATAAACGCACCGTTGCGTTTGTACGCGAGTCGGGGAAGCCTCGTGTCACCGAAGCTGACGTGTGCCGCCATTGCGATACTAATAGAATGTAGCCGAGTGACAGCCGAGAGTAGTGAACGATATGTATGTCATACTCTCGGAGTACAGCTCGGTACTTTTGATAATAGCAACGGATTCGAGCCAATTTTCCGAAAAATACAAATCAAATAAAATGCAAATTTCCCAAATTAATTTTACAATTGAATTTCGTCGCAAAACACGTCGATATTTTGTTGGACACGCGGTGAACTCAATATTTTTGGATAATTTCAAAATTTTCGTGACTTTGACAATATTTTTGATTCACAACGAAACTGTCAACGAAATTTACGAATTTACGACTTTCTAGAATATTTCTCTCGACGTGTGGGAGAGACTGAGGATCGAGCGGATCGCGAGAATTCGTGTCAACCACGCCGAGTGCATAATGCACTTTTGCGAGAAAGAAAGAGCGACGGCGAGGCAATCGCGTAATTTTAATAAAATTTTCTTTGTGTCGATGCAGCACGTCAATCCGTTTTTTTTTTCTTTCTTTTTCTTTTTCCACTTGCGTATATTCGAGGCTCGATATTCGTCTGACTCACGGAGACGTGGACTGATAAATGTCAAGATAACACGCGACGGAATGGAGAAAAAATCTCGAGCGCCTGCACGGAGAGCGAAAGAATCTCGAAAAGATTCAACAATAAAAATTATTGAATTTCGATTCAATTCGATGAAATTTCGACACTCTCGTTAACGCAAAGTCTTTGGATAAATCTTGGCGAAACCGGAAGTGAATGGAAATTGCCCCAAGTTGATTTAACTCGATTTATCTCGATCCGGACTTTCCTCGCGCAAAGGAACTCGCTCGAGAGTCTCAACCGGCTGTTCCTCGAGATAGTACGTGGCGAAAGATTTTCTATTCTCGTCCCAACGATACTTATTTATAGAATCGATGTACGACAAGACGGAGGGCGGGGGGGAGGGATTTAATACACCGAACCAATGCACGATCATGAGGATGTAAAGCAAAGCTTTCTTCCGATTCCACTTGCACACGTGTGCAATCGATCGTGTATGAAAATCGACTCGCAGTCCTACTGAAGAAAGCCTCGCACACGAAAGTGAGTCTGTATCATTAAGACGACCCACGCTTTCTCACGCAAAACATTCTTCTTCGGTAGATTATCGCGATGACCTTCGTGGGCGTCGCCATTCCAAATTCAGAAGAAACAAGTCCCCAAAATTTGACCCATTAATTCCAAACGTTTCTATCATGGATAATAAAACGATTTTTACTCCGTTCGATACACATTTTAATAACTTCACCTTCCGTTCATTTTTTTTCTCGTCCGCGATATTTTCGTGCGTCATTCCTCGCGGGCTTTGTTCCGTCAGGATCTGAATAAACAAATCGTGTGCTAACCAACAATCGGCCCATGCCCAACGTTAATTTTTCTTACAATTTTTATTTATTAACAATTTTTTAAACTTTTCCTTATTACGATCACGAAATTACTTTATTTAGGAATTTGTTAATAATTTTCTCCTGAATGAAGAAAAGTTTTCTGAGATTAATTCAGAGTTTTGTTCTGATTCAATCAAAATAAATCGTAGTTTGAAATGGTCGATTCTGTTTGATCGTTAACGCTCGTTTTTTACGAAGCATCTGGCTCAGTGATCGAGGAATCGTATTTGCTCAAGTGATGTGTGTTTCTGCGTCGTATTTTATTTGGCAGTATTCTTTCGCCGTTTATACGCGAGACGTCTTTCAGACAATTTATCTATTTTTGTTTATTGGCAAGAAAAAAATGGAGCGTATTGTTGTTTTGTTAATTTTATTGACGTATTCGTTAACATGATAATTAATTGAAAGTGGTTCGTCGATTTGTTGTGAGCGAATGTAATTCGTCAAGTTTCCAATGACTAAGAAAATAACGTTCGACGTTCCATCATCACCCGCGCGTAGTACTTTTTTGCCCAATAATTAATATTACGAAAATAAATAACGAGTCCTTGGATTATCTCTTTCTTTCGTGAAAACCCGATGATGTCAGTGTCGGGATCGAACGGCCTTTGCCGCATCTTTTCTCTTCGCATTGAATAATCCTCAATAACCCATTCGCGCTATTTACACGTTTCCTCACAGCATTTATTAAAATCTCCATTAGCTTCGATCCTCGTAAAAAAAAAATTGATTAAAAAAAGTGTATTTTTGGGTACGAGTGGAAATTCGTGCTCGTTGCCATAATTAATTATTTATTTTAATGATTTTACGGTAAAAACAAGAAAATAGCGCGAGGGTTTTTGAAAAAATGGAGTTTTCAGTGGCAACGATGCTCGGGACGGTATATTTTCAAGTCGTTTCTTTCCTCCTGGCGCTCGTGCAGACGCACAAAGTGTCATGCTGAATATTTTCAACAGCAGGTATTTGTTTTTCATTACAAATCAGCTCATTAATCATTACCAGTCCGGAGAATAGGATTTACGTATGTGCTAAAGAAATTCAACGTGTTTAATGTGTGCACGAGACACGCGTGTAGTGTATAACGACACTCGGGGAGTTACGAGTCGAAAGTTGGAATTGTAACGTTGCACAACAATCGGGAGTGCTCTGCAATATCGCAACAACACCGTCTCGTATAAATGGCTCTATAAATCCGACGAAAAAATCATAACGAGTCGTTTTCTGTCAATTTTCACGATTTCAATTAATTTTATCATTTTTTACGTGCTTTTTTTTGGTCTTTGTCGAATCGACGAGAAAAATGACACTCGTTGCGGTTGGCAGTGGAAAAATTTGGATGCCATTTCCAATGGGCGACTCGCGGAGAATTGCGGAGGAAAAATCAAGTTGAAATTTGCATCGAGTTAACCGGCAACGAATTCACACACAACTGCGAGAGTTATTCAGTCTTTCGCCACTGCTGTCGCCAAGGCCCTCGTGGCCCCAACGAACAATGGGCATCGAGTGTCGAACCCAACCCACCTGACAGCTGTAACCAACTCGGTCAGATCGCGGCGCGGCCCACAGGGTGCTGGACGACACCGAACGCTATTCTCCTTAATAACGGCAATAATTAAAAACCCACACGATCACACTGGCGCGAGACCGAACATTGACAAAATCGGACAAATCAGTTTGGACAAATTCTTAATAACGATAAACGATAAAAAAAAAACTCGAAAAAATGGTTCTTGAAAACTCACTTGATGAGGATTTTCCAGAAACAGCCAAAGCTGGATCCGTTGGGCACTTCGCTCGCGTACGACACAGTCATTTCCCCGCCGAACGATTAGCCAGCTTGACGCACCCTTTCCGTCTCCTACCTCCTCGCCAATAAAAAAACAATTTCGTGGCACCGCCGCGACCCGATGGACCAGGTTCGTACGGTCCTAGTCCGAACGATCGATCGATCGACAGATCGATCTCAAACTATCAAAACTTGGCTGTTGAAACTTTTATCACTCGCGTACATCCGGTGGACGATCCGCCCTCTACCGGGCCTCCGATTTCTTACCGATCTCTACGTTTCGGGCTTTCCTCTCCCTTTTTCGCGTTACTAAAAAATCCCCAATTTTGACAAGCCCGCTATCGTTCCTCGCAACTTTCCTACCCTCATCCACGAACCCATCACCCTTTTTCGCATTCAACCAATAAATTATCGATTTTTTTGCTTCCTCTACCCTCGATTTCGATTTAATGTCAAATTCAAACTACTCGCTCGACGAACCAACTCGCTTTACCAGCTGACCGACCTTTGCCGCGCTGCTCTCACTACTGACTGAGCTCCACTGTTGGTGGACGAACTCTGCCAGCGAACGGCCAAACGGGGCCCGACGGACCGCTACTATCTTACCACCTCCATTACCGAACTAACTCAATGCGCGTCAGGCGTGTGCACTTGGAACATCGCGCCCGCACCATATCCCACTTACCTTTGGAAAAAACACACATGCACAATCTCTGTAGAAATTTCCACAGGACGTTCGATTTTCATCCGCAAATTCTTCGGATCTGTAGGCAATTTTCAAAAATTTCTTTACAGCCTCTCATTTTCTTCTCTAGTGTCGAAAGATTTTTTCTCCGAAGAGAAAAATCATTTGAATTTGAATTCGCAGTCTCCGCATCATTCTCGCTCAAATTCTTCGCCTCAGAGACACGAGTGTGTGTTTTTTTTGCATATACTCGGTGGAAAAACTCGCCCGAGACCGGAGGCGGCCAAAAATCGTTGTTAACCGATCCGGCAGAGCAATAATTCGATAAAACCTGCGCCAAGTGCCATCTACCGATCTTTATTCGTATTTCTGGATCACCTTGCGACGGCCTAGCCTGAGGCCAATTTACGACCTTACCGTGCCATCCGGAATCTCGTTTCGTACGTGTAAGAAATACCCACGCAATCATCAAAGATCAATAAAACGGAAAAGCAGAGAGGCGATGCTCAATTTGTATTCGCGACCAATGTGTCGAGGCATTTCGCATGAATTTTACCATTCTCGACCGTGAGATTTTCAGAGTCGATTCTAGAAAATCATTAAAGCCCAAAATCGACATTACGATTTTTATTTCTCGCATTTTTATGTTCTCGAGAGTTCAGAGCCTCGGGGTGTGTCGATTTTTCTTTTTTTTTCCCTACCAGAATCGTCCAGAATCGGTTGGTGAAAAATCTGCGGGCCGATTGCCAGCTCCTTGTCGCTTTATTCAAGGATAACGATCGACCCGCATATCCTTCGAGAAATAATTGTTTACTGTCCGCGAAACATTGCATTCTGCAAATGTTTCTCGAACGTTTGTTTACTTCCAAAGTAATAATCGGTCGCGATAATGAATCAATAATACGCGATGAAATTTTAACGATCACACTTTTTTTCCTTTTATTCGCCATTCGCAATCCGGTTTTTTCAAGCCAACAATTTTTCTCTCCTCAATCAACCAATAAAACATTCAATCGGCCTTGATACCTTTTTGTATGTTGTAAACTATGTCCGCTGAGGTTTGAAACAATTTTTTCTCGTACTCGGTCATTCGCATTCTTATCACTTGGTCCACTCCGTTTTCCCCGATCACACACGGCAGAGACAAAAACATTTCGTGGCAAATATCGTGATGGCCCTTGAACGATATTTCCCCGACAATCACATCGAGCTCAGCCAAGAAATTACCGAATTTAGAGTTTTTCAAAAATACCTGAATCAACGTCGATACCGATTTTATTCTCTGGCTGTTGCAAAGCACGTCTTTCGTGATGTCGGCCACGGAAAGACCGATCGCAGTGTTCGAATAGCCCTTTAAACAACGAACGGTTGGCCCCCTAAAAAAAAACCTCAAAATTATCGAAAAGTTGATCTTTAAATGGACCGAAATCCCAAAAGAAATGGTCCCCGATTTTTTGCGATGATAAGATAATTTTTTTTGGCAATGAAATAATGTTTACGCTCTTATGACGTCCTTGGCGATCTCGTTCCACTCCTCTTCGTCGCTCTCCAGTCCAATGTTGGGCGAAATATCACGGAGAAGTACACCGGAGATAGTGAAGCTGGACCACAGTGGGACTAGGGAAACGTGTATGTTCAAAAATTCTCTCTCTTTTTCATCGCGGTACACACATGCTTCGTATTATTTGAGTTTCGAGCCGACGCGAGGCCATTTTTTGTTTTACCGTTTCCGGTTATGGATCGTATCGACTATCGAAAATGGAGATTGCTCATTTTTTTTTTAAATCCCGTTATTTATGCGACAATCGTCCCCGATTTTGGCAATTGCTGAAATTCCCTTTTTTTTTTATTCAACGAAAATGTTTTTTGGTCAGATTTCTCGATAAAATTTATCACAAGTTGATCGAAATCGAATTTTTCTGCACTCTCCGGAGTTGGGAAATTATTTCAACTTTCTTTTGCTGCATTTTTACGCGAGGACGAAGAAAATTTTACCGATTTTTTGAGCCTGAGGCTTTTTTTTGTGCTTGAGACTGCGAGAGATAATTCTCGATGAGATTAATGACTCACCCTGACTCTCGCCGTGCTCTCCGATGATAAATCCATGAACCGAGCTCGGCGCGACGCCGATTCGATCTCCGATCATGTAACGTAATCTCGCAGTGTCCAAGTGACAACCACTGCCGATTATACGATGAACCGGAAGTTTGCTGACTCGCCACGTAAGCCAAGACATAATGTCGACTGCGCGATCATTGTCAACGAGCAAAGAATCAGGTTCAAATTGCCTCAAGGACACGTTTTTTCCCTCAAAATTACAGAGTTCAACTCCCTTCCACGTAAAAATAAAAAAATCTCATAGACCTGGATTCGTGGCAATTACAAACACCGCATTCGGACTATATTTGACCAATGGCGGAATTATATTCTTGAAAATATCGCTGTTACGTTGAACCAGATCCAACCTCGTTTCACCCTTTTTTTGACGCGCTCCTGCAGCCACGATTACGACTTTTGAATTACTGGTAACGCAGAAATCTAACGAAAAAGGATTTTTTCATGAACGGACTAAAAATAACAAAAATGTTTGACAAAATTCATTATAATTTGCAAAACGCAATCATTTAATGATTTTTGCTCCAATTTCGAAAGAAAATCATTCTTTTCGCCCGAAAAATTTTCGTCCCGGTAATTTGTCGAATTATCTGAACCGGTTGATATGGAAAGTGTTTTTTGATTTTTACCAGTGTCGTACTCGACGTGAGGATCGCCCATGAAGGATCTGCCATGAGAATAATCCATTCCCTCGCCTTCGAGTTTCTTGGGAAAGGCATCGACGATCGCGACGTGACTGCTAATTTTCTAAGTGTTTGATCATAATTGAAAAACCATAATTACAGGATTTTCGGGGCGGGAAATTGTTTTTGTTCTCGTTACCTGAAAAAGGATGGCGTTGGCGCAAGCGACGCCGACCATACCGGCGCCCACGATGGTTACTTTGTTCATGGCATCTCTGGTGGGCTCCGCCACTTTGCACAGGAGATCCTGGCGCAGGCAGGGCGGTCGCCTGATAAATCAGGATCAAAATATTTATCGCAATTATTCCAAACGTTACCGACCGTTGGTAACGATTTTTTTTCTCGATAATTCGATGTTTTGGCAGGTTCGCCGAGTCTGCTTACTCGAAACTGACCGCTCTTTTTCCATCCAAAGATTTTTTCTTTAATTTCGGTGAATTCTGATCCTTCCCGGCGAATATTTGCGTCAGGATCGTCGGCGGCAAACTGTACGAACGATCGTTGATAAGAAAATGTTTACCAAGCGAGAAAACTCTCTGAGGCCGCCCTGACGAGGCGAATCGCGATGACAGTTTGTACAATTGGCACATTTTTCAACGCCTCCGAGACACCGAAGATCCAAAACTCTCGCTCCTCCGAGCTCAGATTTTTTAATACCGATTTCTAAACACGATCACATTTCAATGCACAAACTTGTTTTTTTCACTTTTTTCATCGATCGAAATTCGTCCACTTTCGGAACTCGAGGTACGCGATGACATTTGGAGATCGTTGGCTCCAACTGTTTGACAAACGATTCCATGGCCGCGTGCAGCCGCTCGCTCAAAAGTCATTCCGCTAAAGAGAAAATTCGACATTCCGCTGAGGAGAATAAAAAAAATTCACTCGCACAGAATTCTTTTCACTTTTTTTAATCCATCTCGTAAACATCGATAAATATGACAATTTTAATTATCTACACAACATTTTGACTCTGTTTATTCTGCGATCCTGAAAATCTTGCGTATTTTTTTTTCTCTGGACTATTTCATGGTAAAAAAAAAGAAAAATTGGTTCAGTATCAAAAATTACGATCCTTAATTTGATAAATTATCCTGCTTATGCATATCACGAGAGAGCACGAGAAATAAACGACGAAAATACATTTGTTTTTTCTTTCACAATCACACAATTTTTCACACACTAAAACTTGCGGGTCTCGGGCCGATCTGGAGCAAAAAAAATCTGCAAACTACATTTTTTTATCTTTTAAAATTTCTATTTTTAATGAAACGTTCCAAATAAATTGAATTGAATTTCGTTAATCGGCCACGGATTGAAAAATCAATGATCCCCAAAATAATCGGGCCTGCGCAGCAGTTTTTGGTTTCGATTTTTTCATTTTCCAATGCGATTTTTTTCTTGCTCCAAAGTGACCCGATCCCGCAACTCTCCGACGACTCCGGACCGATTTTTTCTGCGTTTTCCAAAAACGTCTAATTGTATTTTACACGCAGAGAAGAAAAATGCAAATTCGCCCGAGCACGTGAAGCCCGAGAGTAAAAATGATTGAATTTAAAATCGCGCGAATATCATTGGCAGAAAAGCACACGCGCGCTCGCTAAGAGGAACTACGACGATTGAATAATACGCTTATAAAAAATAAGCACAAAAAAATAGTGCGTAAGGACAACGCGAACGGAGTGAATTCCGCGTTAACGTCAAGTTTTTCGATCATTGAATAATCGCTAATACTTTTTAGTTGACATTCCAAGAGCTTTGGCTGTTTGAGAAATAAGAAAATGACAAAACTTCAACTAGAAATACGTGAGTGAAGGACAAACGGTACGTCCTTAAAACTTGAGTCCTTTTTGAACCTCCGCCATCGTGGTCGCCGATTTCTGCAGTAAGCTTCGTTCCTGTTCCGTCAATTTTTGCTTGACGACAAAAGCCACTCCGTGTTCCCCGAGGGTGCAAGGAACGGAGAGAAAAACTTCGTCCTGAATTTCATGAAGACCCTGAAACAAATCAAACGTCAATTTTTCACTTACCGTCGGTCGGTAAAGTAGAAAACATTTTTTTATTCCTATTTGATGAATCGCTTCGACTCACCGAAACCATCGTCGAGACGGCGTGAACTTGATTCGAGTTTCTGAGAATAGCTGACGCAAGATTCGCAATGCTCAAGCCAATTGCCCACGATGTGTATCCCTTGAGTTTAATGACCTGGTAAGCGCTCTCAACAACTTTCCTGTGAAGATCTCCCCAGTTTTCTGGGTCCTTGTCCGTACCAACTCTCTCGTCCAAATCACGCAAACGCACGCCAGCGACGTTCACTCCGGACCAGACTGGAACTGATTGACCAAAAAGATGCCCCAATTTTAATTTATGAGTCTGCTCCGATTTAAATTTATGACACACTCGGGTGGAGCAGAATAAACTTTACCACTGGTGTCGCCGTGTTCGCCGATGATCCAACCGTGGCAAGAAGTCGGTGCAACGTTGAGTTTTTGCGAAAGCAAAAATCGAAAACGTGCCGAATCGAGATTAGTTCCGCTTCCGATGACTCGATTTTTCGGCAATCCGGATAATTTCCAAGCGACGTACGTCAATATATCGACCGGATTCGATACGATCAACAGAATCGTGTTCGGACTGTATTTAACGAGTTGGGGAATAATTCCCTTGAATATGTCCGTGTTTCTCTGCACCAGATCCAACCGGGTTTCACCCTCGCGTTGTCTAGCACCAGCCGTCACCACGCAAATGCTCGAATTTGCAGTCGCTGCGTAATCCGTGCTCGCGTTTATACGAGCGTTTTTCAAAAATGCACTCCCGTGCTGCAAATCCATCATCTCACCCTTCAACTTCTCCTCCATCACGTCAATCAGCACCACGTCGCTCGAGACGCTCTAAAATCATCCAAAAAATATCAAATTACACCTTCCATCTATTGGAATTTCCGTTTTGCTTAATCAGCACGACTTATCGATCGCATTCATCATTTTTCATGTAGATTTGCTGCGATTTTTCCCGGGGCTCGAAACGTCGTTTGCAATTGTGATATTAATAATTAATGTGTTCGAAATTATCACCCATTTCGGAATTTTTTAATCGAATCACGAAATCGGCTCCAAAGTTATTTTTTTAATCGAAACTCAATCACGTGATTTTCAATCACTCTCTCTGGATCGATAATTCGTGTCTTTTCAGTTTTGTGATTGTAAATAATTGAGGACTTTTCTTACCTTTGTCAAAATACTGAAAGCGCAAGCCATACCGACTTGACCAACACCGACCACAGTAATTTTGTTTTTTCCTGTCGATTCCGGCTCCGAAATGACGCTCAATAGTTTTTCCTTCAACGAAGTCATTTTCAGTTCTGCGTGAAAAACGAAAAAAAGAAAAAATACGATAAATAAATCACGAGGTCACCTTGAGGCTGCGTGAAAGTCACTTTGACATTGGGTCAAGGTCACGACGGTCGTGTCCCTCTATGGGGTGGAGTCACGCGTGCGTGAGCCTTTTTTTTTTATAGAACTCGATAATAATCGATTAATCGTTGCTTTTTTTTTCGTCGAGTCTTGAAACGTGAATAAAAATTCGAAAACGAACAATATTTTGTCGAAATTCAATTAAAGTCAATCTTAATTATTGCCCGAGGATCAAATGGCCATAAAAACTGATAAGAAACAATTTTTGACAGCACAAAAACCAAGTAAAGTTTCCAGCAACTTTTGACATTCTCATATTTTGGTCGAAATTATATTTCGAGTTGAACAACCGCTCGTAAAATACTGAATAAAGTCAGTTGGGCTCGTAGGAAAGCAACGCGAACCGCAGTTCTTTTCTTAGATGCAAACCGGTCCAAAAATAAAATGAAAAATACACATGAACCGAAAAGAAGAAAAGAATGTGAATGACGAACTCGCGTGTACACCGGCGAGGAGCGAACAAAACTTTATTTGGCCTTGGAGTGTGCTTATCGGTCATGCATCCGGGCACTCTTATAATTCGACACGAGCAATCGTGTACTCGTTGTTTGCGTTCATTTGACAATTGACCAAAACTTTTTCAACCTTCGTGATAAATGAAACCGAGTTTAATGTCCCCGGCTATGAGGGAACGACCTGGAAACTTAATTAACCAATTACAAGCCAAATTCGAGCGGGCAAAATGTAAAATAAAAAGACTTTTTAATTATTAAACTTTACTCCATTTACTCGGATCGAAATTTTCCTCAAATCCCAGAAATTTTATCCAAACTTTGAATAAATTTGAAATTGCAGTCAAAATCAAATAAATTTTCAATAGAAATTCTTTTGATTATAATTTTTGATTAACTAATAAATTTTCTGAGTGAAAAAAATAGCAAAAAGTTTTTAATTCTCGATTTTGTCTTCGGATGATGCAAAACTTCGGTCACTTTCAAAGATCCGGATGTTTTTTCGTTAAATGAATAAATCATGAATGAAAAATGATTTTTTCTTACCTTTTGTTGATTTTTCTCGACGAAAACACGAAGAAAAGTATTCACAAAAATGTCGTTACTAGTTCACGAAATATTGAGAAAAGCACGAGAGTCGACACGATATTTCAGGCGTTACCGGCTCGTCTGACAGCTGAGCGGTGTGTGTTACGGAAGGTGACCTTATCCCCTTCTTTTATAGGAAGCCTGCGCGAGGCTGCTGCGCCTTGGAAATCCTTATCCCCCGGTCGGTAAATCCAAAAACTCCAAAAATATCAGAACTAAATGATTTTTTCTTTTTTTTTTATCGCATTACTCCAAATTTTTTATCATTCGTTATTATTAACTTTATGGTGGCAATATCTCGATCGCGTTGCGATGTGCCAAGTGGCACGTAATGTTACAACTTTTCGCGGAAGGTGAAATCACTTCGCGCAAGCGCTTATATATACACGAAGCAAAAGAACGTGAAACTTGTTTGTACACATGTCTCTAGTTGCCTATATATTTCATGGGGAATGACGATTCCCGCGTTGCTCGTCACCCGATCGATATTTCATCACACTGAGCAAGAATTTGTCGAAAATAAATGGGAAAAATCGTTCCGGAATGTCAAAAAATGACAAATTACGAAATCCATAATTTTCCCATGTTCATAAGCGATAAAATTCCTCGAAAAAGAAAAATCCTCATAAAAACGAACCCAATTTCGTCAATTAAATGATTTACGATCGAAAACTTCTCAAACGTTTGAAAATCAGCGAATTTTTTGACTAGTTTTCAACAGATTTCCAGCAAATATAAAAATCACGGAGTGAAATCGAATTTTATATTCGATTAAATTGGCAAAGAACATTTTTATCGTAAAGCCGGTCGCGAGCGTTTATCAGTAGCGCGCGATACAGTCCATTTCGTCCATAGACGAAAAGTTGTCGCGACGTTGCATCACACGTTCACGAGATGCAACAGGTACGAGACTACAGACTTTAGCGCGGTTTGTGTAAAGTCTCGTGCAATCGGTGAATCACATCGAGCCACATACGCGGTATATATAGCGTATGAGTCATACGAAGTACAATGAGAAGCACGCGAAATTTTGTGAATGAGATGCGAATCAAAGATTGTCCGGATTCCATCGAATCTCTTGATCAAAATGATAAACGAGACTCGAAAAGATTAATCCAAAGTTTTAATTCTATACTGGGAGAGGAATTAAAATCGAAAAATCGCCGTTGGGCATGGAACAGAATGGAATTTTAGGAATAGAATAGAAAAATTTACTTCTTCACTCACGTCAGCACGAAAAAATTCTCATTCCCAAAAGATTTCAAAAGAAAAAGTGAAAAAAATGATTTTTTTACCCGAAGCAAAATTGCTCCAAGCCCAAGTGATCCTGCCTGAAAAAAAAACGAAAGAAATGGGCCCAAGTCGAACTCTTTTCGTTGAATTTTACCGGAGATATGAATTTTTCAAAATCTGACGATTGCGCGGGCTGCTTTGCGGACGCGAGCAGAGTGCAACGACGTTCCGTGTCGTATAGAACTCGCTCCGTTCGTGTGGCTACGTGCGTATCGTCACTGAGGATGAGGCTTTTTCTCTTTCCTGGTTCCTCGACAGGAAGCCGCGTTGGTGAACCGAGAAGAAAAAAAACGAGAAAAGGCGAGAGCACGATGCACGTCTCGCGAGGTTCGATGATCAAAGTCGTGTCGATATATTTAGAAACTTCGGGGTCGTTTCAACATTCTCGATTTTCAAACATTTCGAGTTCAAAGACGAAGGCAGAATAATTTTGAAAAAAATCGCCAGGAAATTCCCTTCGAATGTGTATTTTTTCGAAAAAAATCATTGCAAATTTATTTCTACCATAATCAATTACAGAAACGGAAATTTTTCTGATAAAAAATTCGAGGGACCGAACGGAAAGTTAAAAATAAATTGCCCCAAGAATTTCCCGGTTCGGAGTAATTTGGAAAATATCAAAAAAACATCGGAAGAAAAAGCAAAAGGTTTTTTTTTTTTAATAAATCAAAGGGTCGAGAGAAAAAGGCGAAAATTGCTGGAAAATCGAGGATCGGAGAGCGTGGGCAACAAGTGCATGCTCGCAGAACGAGAGACACGAAGCATCAGCACTATCGCGCTGTAGGTAAATGTGCGAAGGTAAAATGGGCTGGCCAGAGTGTAAAAATAATGTTAAAATATGCGAAAAGTGTGTATCGGTCGTGTTACGATGGTCTCACCATCACGTCTCAATTTCCATAACGAATATTTACAACCTTTTCTCTCTCCCAGCGCGCTCCCACTTGTCCCGGAGTATTTAAATTGCCAAAGGCGAGACACGCTTCGGCCGGGTCGTGCAAAGCGAAAAAGTACTGAGAGAAAGCCGCCGAATGATAATTCGTGTGTAAAAAGGGCTCAAGTCTAATAATCCAACGCGCGTAACTCGACTCGGTTCACCTTCTTTTCTTTTCGCACACTTTGCCCGATGTAAGTAGATATTTATGACGTACGTACATAAATACACGGTCGCGTATACACATGCTCGCGTCCACCTCCGTATATTTATAAACATAACTCTCGACGATCTCGGTGTATAATAGAGCAATTTTGCAAATTGTCTCGCTAGCCAATTATTCTCGTGCCTTCCTATGCTTCAGGTATCAGTAACGAGACCTCGATATGCCAATTATCCATCGGTAGACACATAACTCTTTGCCTCTTCATGTCCCCACGTCTCAGACTTTCGAACCATCATTTCTTCTCATTTCTCCCATATCCTCCGGATTTCGTTTGAACGTATTTTTCGTTCGTACTTGCCTACACCCTTAAAAAAAGGCAGAAAGCTTTGGAAACCGACCGGGAGATGTCTCGACTTCTTGCTCCGGCAGTTCGACCACGTTGTTCGAGTCTGCTGCATTTTTATCTCAGTCGGTATCACTGGGACCTGCTGGAATCTCATTTTCATCGCATTTATAGAAAAAAAATTCGATTATTCTTGGGCGTACACGTTGAAAACGAGATTTTGTTGGATACGTGCGACTAAACGTTTTGGAAAGTCAATTTTTGTCATTTCAATCGTAAATTCAGCTGACAGTTGCGTTAGAAATGAAAAATATTGTCAAAATTTCGAAATTATCGAGAAATAATTAGTTTACCACGTTCAAAACAAAATATCGACGTTTTTTTAACACAATTTCATTATCGGTGTACGTGTAGTTGTGCGAGGATCCAGTTCAGGCTCTTTGCAAGTGTGCGAGCAAATAATGCACCTCGTAACTCATCTCGTTCTTGCATTTGCTCTATGGGTCCGTAGATCGCTATCCCTTAGGGCTGGTATAAATACACGTACAAAGTTTCTCCAGCATCCTTTTTTCTCATCTCGATGTCGGTTGCCTCGCGATAATACGTCGATTTTGCCACGGGCGCAAAAACAACAATCTGCGGGGGGGCAAAGAAAACTTTCAAATGAGACTTAACGCTGTGCATCTATTGACAATGATCGGACGATATAATCATCGTGCAGAATTTATGCACTTCTTAGTCGTGTTAAATCAGAAAATATTCGAAATTCGACATAAATCGAGCTCATCATTCCCGATATTCAGAGAACAATGAGTTTCTCCATAGATTTGTGACGAAAATAAAGTTTCCCATGGACTTTTCCATGGAAAAGTTTCTGCGGAACGAAATTTGTTAATAATTTTGCAATCGAGCTTTTTTTTAACACAATTCCGGACAAGAGCCTCGTTGATCTTTCGATTTTTATAATCAAACCCATAAACCCATGGGGCCCAGCCATCTTCCGTGCCATACTTTTATATGGAGCTGGGAAAATGTTGTATGGTGGGAGTTTCGCCATGCCGAAGGCGACTATATTTGCTGTATCGGGGCTTTCACTCGTACAACGTGTGGAGGCTCGTCCCCGAGCAACATATATCGTAACAGCTGTTCTTTCATGCTCGTGGTGCTCGCTCGAGCACTCCGGATGGCTTTATAAATCATGATGCGAGAGAGGTTTCTTCTCTAGCGCACGAGATCGCCCTCTTCTAGTATACACGGACGCCGCGAGTACGTGTACGGCCACGAGAGAGGGTGAATCGTGCACGCCCTCCCCGCCGAAACATCCTCACGAGTATTATTTTCTTGTCCATCGCTATATATATCGACGCGCATATGTAACTCCACACGATTATGACTATATTTTTTGCTCCCATCAATCCATATGCATTAATATATGAAAATCCAAATTTGGAAAAGGTCCAGAACAAAATTCCGTGCAAATTACATAGCCAAGGAAAGAAATTTTCCATTTTTTGGTAATAAATGATTTTTTTTGGTTTTTATTCGAAAGTTTTCGTTTCTTACCGAAGATTTTAGTTTGAAACTTTGGCTGAAATGAAATTTTTCGTAGGAATATTTTGAAGGAGCCTCTGATCGTAATGAAAACGATTTTTCAATAATTTTATTTATTATTTTTGCTTTTTTTTCGTAATAAATGATTTTTTTTTTGGTTTTTATTCGAAACTTTTCGTTTTTACCGGGGATTTTAATTTAAAACTTCGGCTGAAATGAAATCTTCCGTAGGAATATTTTAAAGAGCCTCCGATCGTAATGAAAACGATTTTTCAATAATTTTATCCATTTTTTTTCGTAATAAATGAATTTTTTTGAATTTTTTATTTTTGCGTTCATTTTCAGTGAGGATTTGGGTTTGGAACCTCGACTGGAATGAGATCTCTTGCGGCGGAATATTTGGAGGGGCCTCTGTTCGTGGTAAATACAATTTTTTTGATTTTTTATTACGCCGTCGATCTGTGACTTTGAACGAGCTGCAATTTTGAAAATTATACGTTGTAGATATAGAATTTTGATATGTATGCATATATAAAGAGGAAATGAAGTGTTTGATCGAGTGAGGAGAGTGGCGGAGGATGCCAGTGAAAGGAAAGTCCCTCGCGCGGCGGTGGCGTGAGTCTCCGTCGTTACTCTTTGCCCACCTCGACAATTAACCGGCCACAGGGTCCGCTTGCAATCGCTGGCTATTAATTACAATCAACGCTATCGCTTCGCGTTGCACCTCGAGCGAAGGAGAAACAGAGACAGCCAACGTTTCAAAAGTTCATCCATCCCTTTCACTAAATTCTGCCACTCTTCGAATCTAAAGATGCCAATTGATACTCCGAGTTTAATCTTATTGCACATCGGGGATGCAACTTTGCAGCCACGATCGCTGAAAGTTTTTTTTTTTGCAAAACGAATCAATCATTTTCATATTTTCGTCTATTGGCGAGTGAAATTTGTGGTCTGGCTAAAAAAAAAGGACAAGAGAGCAGAGAACTCGGAAAGAGCATCGCAGAAACAAAATGTTGGTGAAAAAAAAAAGAGAGAGATCGAAAGGAGCGAATAAAGAGAATAAAAATGGGGAATCGAATCGTTAGCGAGGGCTGAAAGAGAATCGAGCACGATACACAGAGGTAGGTACGGAGCGTGTTGATTAGCGGATATCTTAATTACTGATTGGCCGTGCGGCCTAATTAAATCGTAACTCAATCAAGCCTCGCCCTCGTTCTCTTTTACTCTTTCGCTCTGTCTCTCCACGTGAGCTTCGTGTTGCATCCGCCCTGCTTCCCCTCCTTTTACCGTTCCCTCAAACATTATGAACTACACTTTTCGCTCTGGGACCCTCCACACCGTTTATTTCACCAATTCAATTTTCCAAAGTGCCTCAATCGCGCCGAGTCTTATCAATTTCGAGATAACTCAGACTGCGTTATGCTTTCTTGATAATATTTTATAAAATTCAAAATTTGTTTGACTCGGAAAAAAAGATTTTAATTTCGATTGGTTTTTCGTTGACAAAACTCTCGCGAAACTTTCGAGAATAAATAATTGGATTTAAACAAATTTTAATAGCTCTCTTTTCTCACCTTTTGAATTTTTTTCCTTGCTGCACGTTCGTGCTCGTCGTGGACACGAGCTCGCTCGGAGACGAAGAGAATTAGCTGGACGCGCAAAAAAGACAGAAGCTCTGGTGCGCGCGGCATTATATCCTCGATATAGGATTCGAATAAAAAGTATAATTAGCCAGAGTACCTACCGCCGTGTTTCTTGGTGCAAACACCCTCGCGCGCGGACCATTCTCGTGTGTGCGCGTGGCCGCGGCGGCGGCGGCCTCTTCTCTCTTGACTTTGACCACATTATTTTTTCCTTCTCCCTCATCACATACGAGACATACACACAGCCTCCGTTTTATCCCCTCACACGAGCATACCTCGCGCGCGGTTATTCTCCACAAGAGCTTTGGCCCTTCTTATCCTCTTCATTTGGCGTCGCGGATCACGCGTCAAAGAAAGCACCAGAATGAAATATATATTTCGCGAGCAATAAAGCCGAGCCAAAGTATCGGCTGAGCTGGGCTGAGCTCTCTCAAATATAAAAAGACACTTTCCGCTGGTCTTGAGCGCGCCAAGAGTCCGAGATAAAACGCGAATAATTAAGACATGCGGAAAATAATAAGAAAACCAAAAATTTCATTTCTGCCAAAAAACAAAACGGGAAAACAAATTTTTCACAATACGAAAATATAATTGATGATTTTCTCGAATTCTTTTCGCTGACTCGTAAGAATTTCTCGCGGCCTGCCACACATTGTCACGTGTTTGGTGCGGTGATTCATTACACACCTCGCTAACGAATGCGCCAGCGGGGCATTCGTTACCAGCACGCCTTGCCCAGTAATTCTCTCTCTTTTTCATTCTCCCTCCCGCCCCCCAGCCCCAACTTTTCTCCTCCGTGCAAGACTTCATCCCGCAGGGATTCGCGGCTTTCCAAAAGCCGCTCAACATTCAAACAAGACAAAAAAAAGTCAAGTGTAAAAGAAGATACTTTTGGACTGCCAAAAAGATCTCGAGCTCTCGGAGGAAAAAAAAAGAGCCGCCTAAAAAGTGGGAGACGGAGAAAAGGGTGAAACGAGCTTTTTCAACGCCGTCGGCAACGCGCACTGCGACCGCGCGAATGCATATACTTTTTTCTCACTTGCACCAACCCATCGGAAATGCAATGTCCACTGCAAATCGAAAAAAAAACGAAAAATCATGCTCCGAGAGGACCCACATATTTATATCGCATGCATGCATATGAACTCGCACATATTTATGTATAAATATGTATATACAGAGGCGAATATCCTTCGGGAAAGAAAAAAAAAACAAAATGTTTGCCGCTTCGTGTCGGCGGTAGTGCGGCGCGGCTTCCGAGCCGTTCAGGCCCATTTTTCTGTATTATCTCGATGACGCGTTCTCGAAGACCATAATTTATAAAACCTGGTCTCCGCGCTCGCGATCGCGCCCAGGTAATGACATAATTCCCGCCGAGACTTTCGGTTCTCAACCTGCATCTTTTATCCCGTTCATATTCACGTACACCTCGAAACTGCGAACGCGTGTGTGAATTAATAAAAAAGTAAGTGAAGGATCGTGAAAAAAATGAAGAATTTTTCGAAATTTTCATTTTCCGGCTTCCTGCGACGGTCACCCAACCCAGTATTGTCCCACTTGCATTTTTCACACTTCCGGGTCGTTGAAAATTTTTTATTATCCTCTCACATTGTCGTAATATATCGGAGTTACATTTGCAAAAGAGGAAAAACAAATAAATCGCCATCACCTGCGTGTCGCGCTCGTTCTTCAGGATTAAAACGAATTCACGTCGGATTTTGTCCTACGTGAGGTGAAATTTCAATGTCCTATATACTTTTTCGTCGTTGTACCCACCAAGGACGAATCTTGCTTTATATTTACGAGCCAGTACAAAATTCTATACGTACCTGGCAAGGTGGGCTCGTAAAACAAAATAGTTCCCATACGAGACTTTTGCATCTTTGTCACATTTGATTTTTATTATTCACGTGCACAAACAGCGTATTCGAAATCGCCATTTCGAAAAAAAAAACGTCAAAACTTCGTTTTTTTTGTCTCGACGTCGAACGATTCTCGATCGAATCATTCCAGTTGCTCGAGGATCGGTTGTTGAGCCTCGTAAATATTTTTACACGATTTCAGGATCAGCTCCTGCTCCTCTTTCGTGTAAAGATGACGGACGTACGATTGCACTCCGTTTCTGCCGACGATGCACGGCAGCGACATGAAAACATCTTTTTCGAATCCGTGACGACAACCCTGCGCCAAAAAGTCGACAAAAAATTGCAATTTTTCGGAACTAAATCAAGATTTTATGAAATTTCTTCGAAAAGTCAATTTTTGTCACTCCAATCGTAAATTTTGCTGACAATTTCGTTAGAAATGAAAAAAATCTGTCAAAAGTATGAAAATTTTAAAGTTATTCGAAAATATTCAGTTGTCTGTGTTTACCGTGACTGTGACTTTTTTTATTTCCATGCAAAAATGTGTTTTTTCTCACCTGGAGAAAAGTGGAGACCGTTATGCAGACGCAAGTGTTTCTCACGATCGCGTCGACTATTTCGCTCGCACAAATACCGACCCCCCAATTGCAACAGCCTTTTCTTTTCGTTATATCGACAGTGCTGTTGATTACTTTAGTGTGAAGATCCGACCAGTTCTCCGGGTCCATTCGACTCCCGATTTCTTTGTTTATGTCCTTAAGTTTAATTCCCATCACACTGACCGTCGACCAAACTGGAACTGTCGAAACCGAAAAATAAGCTTCTTATTATTGAATAATCAAAATCTGAGGCAATTGATGCGCAGTCGATAAAAAATCTAAAATTACCGGAAGTTGGTCCATTTTCTCCGACAACCAAGGCCTGGACCGAGCTCGCCGAAACGCCCAATTTGCGTGAAATGAAATATTGAAATCTGCAGCTATCAAGAAACGTTCCAAGACCGATAACGCGATTCGATGGAAATCCAGAAAATTTCATAGCAGCGTAAGAGAGAATGTCCACTAAAAATATCAATTTGCATAAAATTATTTGTTCGTACGTCTCGTTCGTTGGTTAATGAGTAGAAAATTCGAACCTGGATGACTGGCGACGACGAGGATACTGTTGGGTGCAAATTTACAGACGTTCGGAATGACGGCTTTGAAAATTTTCAAATTTTCCAAAAGCAACGACGATTTTTTCTCGTTGCTCTGATCCGCACCTGCACACGCGGTGATGACGCAAACAGTTGCATCTCTCGCGAGACTGTAATCTGGACGTTAACGGAATTTTGAAAGTTCATTATTGAATGATATTTTTGTTTTTTTATTCAAAATGAAATGCGAAATTGAACCTTTTGTTCCAACGATGTTTGGGTTGCCCAAGAATCCTGCGACATGGCCAATGTCCTCGGCCTGGGCCTTGGCGAGGTTTTCGTTCTTGTCGATGAGAATCAATTCCGATGCTAAACGCTGAAAGTATCAAGAAAGAAAAAACACGAATCGAATGAATAAATTTTTTTGCCTTCGTCATAATTCGATAATCGATATCCTCTCGACGAAACGTCAATATCCATTACGCTTCGTTAGTCATCGAGAGAGCTCTGCTGGTGCATGATCGAACCAAGAGGACAAAGAGACCATTTTATTTATTTTATTTTTCTACCCCCCCTCTCGTTTTTCTTATTTGACTTTGTTTCCTTTTTTTTCGATCCGGTTAGAGGGACCGCAGATGGAATGCGGTTAACGTTGATGCATTAATGGGTTGGGTCGGGGCGCGAGCAGCATCTCGCACTCTCGATCGTTTCATGCTCGATTGATCGACGCACAACACCAAAGAGAAACAGCCAGAGAGAGAGAGAGAAGGAATGAGAGATCGTGCTCAGTCAGGAATTTAATGCGAAGGATCATTAAGGTCGTCCTCGTTGATTATTTTCTCAACATTTCTCTCTCTCTCTCTCCCACTCTCTCTGCCTTTTCTTGCCGTTCCCCCAGAGCCGATTACTTTTTATATAAATATCCACAAGTTTCTCAAGGAACAACCGTTTTTCCCGTGACCCTTCAAGTCGATCCCAAACACTTGTCCGGAATCCACAAGGATCGAATTTCCCAAAACGTCGATAAAAACAATCCTGTAGTCAATTCTCAAGGCAAATGCAAACTTTCCAACGACTTAATAAACTTTCGTGTTTTCGTTCGCGAGCCAAATGTTATGTATAAATACATAACTCGTTTTTTTAATATGCATCAACATATATTGTTGAAATTATGCGCCACGCAATAATTCATTCCTGAGTAATTACACCGCGCCGGAGCAGCCTCGTACGTACTGTAAGAAAAAGAAGAAAAAAAAAAAACATCCCTCGAGGGCAACGTTCCGTAGTCCCTTCGATGTATTTCACGACTCTCGGCAGCACAGAAAGTCGACAGAGCGCAATAACAAAAAAAGAGAGATAAGAATTCGTCTCTGTATTTCGTCCGTACCAATCCGCGGGCGCCTTGATTCTCTTTACAACCGTCCAGCCTCGTGTGCGTGTGCTTTTTCAGCCGCCAAACCATCACCCATTCATTATGGAATCGCAAACGAGCGTGCAGAACAGTTTCGGTAGCTGGTTCCGTAATACCCACGTCAGTATTACCTCCGATCCACTCAGTTTCCTCAGCCGTGGATTTCGCGCTCCTTTTTTTTCCAACTCGATCCTCCCGATTATTCGCCAGCACTTTCTTGTGCCCACTCGTCCTTTGAATTATGACATTTCGGGCACGTTCTTCAAACAATTTCCGCTCTTCTCGCACCTCTGGCCACAATGCAATCGTTTTTTACAATTTGTGATCGAACTGTTAACCCTGGAACGGAAACTTCGAGTCAAAAAGACCCCAGACAGCCTCAAATCTCTTCGTTCCCTCGAATTTTTTTTAAAATCGATTTACCGCATTTTTACTAGTTTTTTTCAGCTTGAAGCAAAATTGCCCCAGGCTCACGTGATTCTGTATTAAAAACGCGGAGAACGAGCCCAAGTTGAAGATTTTTCGTCAAATTTTATCGGAGATTTGGATTTTTCGGAATAATTTCCGAGCAGGTGGCAAAGTTTTTCCGATTTTCCCTTTTTACGAGCAAAAACGAACTTTGACGAATCTGCTGGTGAATTCTCTCTCGAGAGTGGGTGAAGAAAAGGGCGGTTCGGTGGAGCAACAGGTAATTTGACGATGATCGGAATTTGGTGGTGCGTTAATCGGAGGGAAATTCGTGGGACGACATCTGCATCGATTTGCGGATTGAAAATCATCGCTGACGCAGGTGGAAGAAATTTGTCGAGGGAAACGAGAGTTTCCTAGGAACGTGGATCGAGGGTTATCGTCTTTGGGGATCTGGAAACAACGGGACATCCTTCGGATAGTGGGAGGACTGGCTTTCGTGCGAGGACTGCAAAGACTCGATTCTTTATTGTTCTCGTACAGCGACAGTTTCCCTTTCAACGACGGGCAAATTCCTCTGGACGATAAATAACGCTGCAGATTTGGTCCTGGATGAATCTCCGGCACTTGGATGTTCGTGCAGGAAATTGGTGTCAATTTTTTTTTCTCGAACGAGAGATCGCACAGGGAGGAAAATTTCAGGCAGGAATTCGTTGATTTTGACGGACAAACTTTCCTGGCGAAGAGATTGTTCGATCCTGTCGAGCTGGCTCGACACTTTGGTCTCTCCGGAGGATTCCGGCCCAAGCTTGATCCTCCGGAACATGAAAATCTCCTGCAGGATGCTCTGGGAACAACGATTTGCGCGTCATCGACGAAGCACCTCGCACAAGGGCTCCCACGTCCTTGACCTTGAACCAGGAACGTGGAACCCGATGCATCGGCGAGCTTTGCCGCAGGACAATTTGCAGGGCATCCCCCACTCTCGTGATTCCTTTCGTACTTTTCTATGATTTCCTTGATGCGTTCAGTGAGACTCCGACGTTCGGTCGAGCGGCACCGAAAATCGTTCATCCTCTTTTCGCCGGGTCAGCGAACTCGATCCGGGCTAGCATTTTTTTATTTTTCACTCGCGGTGCGTGGTACTCCAGGCCGTGCACGTGAATACTTTAAATCCTCGGCGTTGAAACACGCGAGGAAACTAAGATTTTTCTTGATGAGAAATTTTTTCGAGCCATTTAAAGAAGAAAAAAAACGTTAACCTAAAAGTGTAATGACGGGCTTGTGGTTATCGCGATACATTGACGAGTCGAAGCTGTCAGTCGGCCGCTGCCTCAGCTTCTTTTTTTTCACCGTTATAGCACTCGATTTTTCTCATTTTCGAATACCAGGAAGAAGCTCGATTGGACGACCGTGTACGAATCGAAATCATTTTTCATGCTAAATCATATTTCAGTATTTTTTCATCGATCCCTCAAAGGTCAACGACACCAGGAAAAATAATTCTCAGGACTAAATGAAACTGCTTATAGGGGAACATGGGGCAAAACGGACACATGGGGCAAAACCGACACGGTGTCCGTTTTGCCCCGTGATCGTAAAATCCGGGGCAAAACCGACACGGTTCGGAGCGAATAGTTTTCGAAATCCATTCATTTTTTTGGAGGCTCAAAATTATATTTTCACCCTAAAAAGACCCAATCGGAGAACTTTGAGCCAAAATAAACGTGTGGGGCAAAGTATAATATGAAAATCGGAAATTGCATTTATTTTTTTTTTCTGGGTCCAAATTATCTTTTAGAACTCACAGGGAGCTTGGGTTCGTGAATTCTGGGCCGGAAAAGACATTTTCTTTTCTCCAAATCACAAAATGGGCAGAATTTGGATGGAAAAATGCGAGTTTAGGGGATATGGTTTCTTGAATGGTTGCTGATGGATTTTTGGGTTCGATCGGCCCGAGGAGGCCCTATCGCTTACTTCACATGGCAGAGCTCGCATTCCGTTCGGAAGCAGTCGCTTCCAACGTCTATATCGCGAAAAAATGTAATTTTCGGATTTTTTGTGCCTCTCAGACGCTGAGTTCGTTTTGCCCCACAAATTTTTTTTCACGAAATCGGGAATACAGGGGACGGGAATTTGTTTCACTACCTACAGAGAGTTCAAACACCATTTATATGCTGCCGCAGTGAACTCAAAGTTCACTTATTGCATGCCATACAAAATAAATGAAAAAATTGGCGACTTGAACCCATTTTTTCCTCTCGTATATCCAATTAATGGGCCCGAGGAGGTCCTATCGCTTATTTCACATGGCAGAGATCGCATTCCGTTCGAAAGCGGTCGCTTCCAACGTCTATATCGCGAAAAAATATAATTTTCGGATTTTTTGTGCCTCTCAGATGCTGAGTTGGTTTTGCCCCGCAAATTTTTTTTCACGAAATCTGGGATACAGGAAACGGGAATTTGTTTCACTACCTACAGATAGTTTAAAGACCATTTATATGCTGCCGCAGTGAACTCAAAGTTCTTTTTTTGCATGTCACCAAAAAATGGGTTTAGAAGCAATCTGCGACTTGACTCCATTTTTTCCTCTGGAACATTCAATAAATGGGCCGAAGGGGGTCCTATTTTCTTTCTCGCATAACAGAGCTCGCATTCCATCCGTAAGCAGTCGCTTGCAACGGTTGTATTGCGGAAAATGTTTATTTATAACTTTTTTTCGCTCTCAGAGACTGTGCCCGTTTTGCCCCGAATTTTTTTTTTTTGGAAATTCGAAAAATTAGCAACGGGAATTAGTTTTGGGACTCAAATAAAGTAGGAAGACCGTGCGTTTATCGACAAATATGTCTTAGTTCCTTAAGTGTCTGTTTTGCCCCATGTTCCCCTACAAATGAGAAAATAATTCGAGGGAAAAGGAAAATTAAAAAAAAAGAAACAAAAACATAATCAAAAGGAAATTAGTCAGTAAATTTGACGTGCAGGCTCCGCGAAGGTCGTTAGTGCACAGACTCGCTACTCGAGTTTTAATGAAGCCGTGCGGCCTCACCCGCATGGAAAACGAGCAACTCTATGGAACCGAGTCGAAAGAGAAAACAAAAATACAAAGAATGAAGCAGGTAACGGCAAAACCCCCTCGTATCCTGTGTCAAGGGGACCCACTGCTGATTTCAATGCATTTATTTTCACGTATACACCTCCATGTGTATCCACACACATGTAAATATCCATAAACACCGAAATATATGGTTATTATGTCGGATCCGGAAACGCGAGGGTGGAAATATTATTATCCGCGTCCCTTTGCGCCACTTTCACTTCCCTCTGCGCACACATCCTCCTCGATGCGACCATCAACCAACCCGTAACGGAGCAGACTTTGATCAACGAAACATAACGAGCAATATTCCCAAAAATCTCTTCGAAAAGTCAATTTTTGTCATTCGAATCGGAAATTTTGCAGACAGTTGCGTTAGAAATGAAAAATATCGGCAAAATTACGGAAAATTTGAAATCCAAAAATATTTTGTTTTTTTTAGATTAAAAAATGGCGAAATTTCAACAGATTTCGTGGATGAGCGAATTTTTTCAAATTTCCTCGTGAAATTAACAAAATATTAACGAAGCTTTTCGAAATCGGTCACGAAGGGAGCGGAGGCGGAATAAAAAAGAGTACAGCGTTGTCTTACGAGACTGATGACTCGATGTACTCGAGTGTAAAAACAAGAGGATACAAGACAGGAAGACAGGGAGTTGCTTCTGGTGGTGGATGACGGTGCAAGGCGATGAAAAAAATAAAGTAAAAGACGTGACACTGCATTATTACTGCAGGAGTGTCAAGTAGCCAGAGTATCGCGCGCGAAAGCGAGAAAATAAATAAGAATAAAAAATCCATGGGGGTTTATACACGAGAGAGAAGAAAAAAGAATGGCGAATTTGGGTACGTCGTAGGGCAAGAACGCGATAAGAGCAAGAAGTCCGGGTGTGTGTCGTTCTTTCGTGTCCTCACTCGTGGTCAACCGCGCGCGCGGGTATGGATTTCAAGACTCTCCAAGGATATCCACGAGAGAGTCTCTCGACTCTCGAGCACAACATAAATCAGTCTCGGAAAGCGCGAGACCGTCGCCCTCTCTCTCGCTCTTTTTCTTTCGTTGTCCTGCTTTTGCGGGGGCGCACACCGAGAGGACGACGTGTAAATGCTCGCCTTACGATCCGATAGCGCGACAAGAACCAAAGCAAGAGAGAGCAACACTCGCAGCATCCAACGGCAGCAGCAGAACACCGAGAGCACCAGCAGAAGGAACTTATCTCGTTTCTTTCTCTCTTTCTTATATTCGCCAATCCTTTTTTCCTCCCTTTCTCTGTCTCCGGTCCACAGACTCCTTACATCTCGTAGTTTCGTTTATTTCACTCGCATCCGCCCCCCTCCCCCCAAACTCGCATTCTTTTTTATTTACAAACAAAATGAAATTTGAATTTCGTCCATTTCCGGTTACGGATAAATAAAAATACAAAAATTAACTCTATTCGATCTCGTGATGGTAATTTTCAACTTTGCTCACGCCATGAAACGTCAATTATTTCATTCGAGCCTGAAAAACGGACGTTCGTACTAAAAATTTGCTCGGGAATTTATAAAGTTCGATCGCGATTTAATTTCGAGATAATGAGAACTCGTGCTGTTTGTCAAGCGTTTAGAGATGCGTTTTAAATCGTCGTGGCACAGGAGACATGGAAATATTAGTTTCCAGGACGTAAAGCGATACGAATAAACGGATAAGATCGTGGAAAAAAAATGATGCTCGTGTTCCTTAGTTAGAAAAGGAAACAAGTCGCTGGGCCTGAGAGAATGAATAACCGAGTTCACCTTAGAAAGCATGTTTCTTATGCATTTATATGTGTATAGAGTATGTGGGTCAGTGTTGTTAAGTGCGTGGGCAGGAAAGCGCATCGATAAAGTAATAGAAGTGGACAAGAGGACTGCAGGGAAAAGGGTGAGAGCGAGAGAGAGAGGAATCTGCGGTGCGGGCCTCGAGATTCATGATCTAAGATTGAATTTCCAACGCTTATCCTCGTAGCCCATCGTCCCGAGCCCCAAGCGTGTTAGAAATGGAATAATAAAGATTCCTTTCGACTGATACAAAGAAAAAAGAGGAAACAAGGAATAGAAATCGTACAGGTTGAAAATTCAATGAGCCGAGGAATCGAAATTAATGAAAATGTCGTTTGAATCGAATTCGAACTAACCTTAAAAAGTATGGAAATGGCAACGGCTATTCCAGTGTGTCCGCTGCCAACAATAACGATTTTGATATTATGATCATTGGGCAGGACGTGCTCGCGAGGTTGTTTCGTGAGTAAAAAGGTCGCGGTGTTGCTTCGCGACTGCTGGTCAGATTTTTTGTTCGGAGCGTGGCTCATCGTCTTGTTTGACAAGTCAAATCTTCACAAAAGCAGCCACAACCAGTCGTCGGTGGCTGGTAATTTGTCCACCGAGTTAATCATGACTTTGTGAACCTCGTGGAGGCTCCCACTTCCGGCAAATTGTGTTAACCAACGAGACACATCAAGGAATTAACAGACAGAATTAACATTCGGGGGGCAAAGAAAAAACAACCGAAGTCTCGAGTGTCAGGCTCGCGCTTGAGCTCGCAATTGCAACCAATTTTATTCTCGAACCGACATTTTACGTCCCACCTGTCAGTGTCAAGTGGCCTGTCAACCTTCCCCTAAAATCCCTCCAAATTTCGGTTAATCATGATGCATGAAATTCCTTCCAACAAGGAAGCCACCGTTTATAACCTTTTCAGAGCCCACCATCGACTCCCTAACATTTCGACAGGTAGGAACATCATAATTACACAAAAAAGCAAGTTCCCTAACGATCCTGACCACGCGGGAGCTCTCACCGTATTTTCTGATTCCACAAAAACCATCACAACACACATTAAACCTGCAAACAATGACAGAGACAAAAAAAAACACAAAATTTCGATTCGTTTATTCAAAACGACGAATAATTCGATTAAATTATTCATGAGAACAGCGTGCAATTTTCTCGAGAGTTTCTCATCCGGCCTGTCGTCAATTTCGGTAATCGATACGAAATGCGCAAAGCGAGAAGCTTCCCAGCTGTTTTTATTTCCTGTTTCTGGCTTTTGCTCTTCGGCTTCTCGAGCATTTTTGCCACGTGCTAGAAAAATTGAGCGCAAATGTGCAGGGATTTTTGCGTGGAAGCAGTTGAAAAATATTGTGAATAATGATGGTTGCTCGAAATAAAATTAACATAAGTTTATGATAAATTTAGTCAAAGTGTATTATACTGTCGTTTCAGTATAAATAAGTATTGTATCCATTCATATACTTGATCGATAGCCAGATGCTGTTGCACATGAGCTATCGAGTGCAGGTGCTCCTTATTCTTCGTCCTGCTCCTCGCGTCCAGTCTTTCTCGCTCTCTACATGTTCTACGAGCAAACTCATGCCTTTTTCTCTCCCTCTCGCTCTCGTCTCGCTTCTGCTTCTCTCCTCCGTCTCTCTTTCTGTGTCTGAGACTTTTTATTTTTCTTACCTGGCGCACAAGAATCGTTCAGAGGTATCCGAACGAGGAGATTCTAATTTCCGATAAAGCGAGGAATATTCCGCCTCCGAAGCATGCGAGTCACCCTTCGATAATGCCCGTAGGTGATTTGATTTATATTTAATCAATTGACGATCAAATTTTTCATCAATTATTATATTCAATTTACTTTCTCATCCCATATTCGTTCGCTTATTTTTCATTTTCAATTTATTCGTTCAATCGCGGCCATTCTCCCCAGAATTTTTCTTCCTCGAGACTCTTTGCCATTTTTTACGGAAAAATATTAATCACACACGTTTTTATCAATTGATTTATTTCCAGAGGAATAAAATGTTGTAAAAATAAAAGCTCGGACGGTCTTTCTCCGCGATCGAGAGTAACGAGTCGCGTACAGGGAAAGAGACGACGAGGGTTCGACTACTCGACAAGTCCTCAGTCCTCCAAGTCCTCGTTCGTATCACGAAGAATACCAGAGTCACGGAGTGCGTTACGAATGCTGTCGGCGCACGCCTGAAGCGACGATTTCTCTTGATCTGTTAGTCGCTGTCTTACCTTGTGATGCACACCCTCTCTTCCGAGAACGCAAGGTACCGACATGTACACGTCCTTGTCAGTCCCGTGGGAGCAGCTCTGCATTTTATTCATGCACATAAATAAAAATCACATAAACGCATGCCTACCCAAAGCTATGCATAGAAATCTACAAGAAAATCCAGCCTTTCACGTATTTTTATCCACATTTTCGATTCCGATTAATTTTTTATTTCATTTCTGTGAAAAACTCTTCCGAAAATCGAATATCGAAATGAATAACGAGGAAAATAAATGAAATGAACGAATGCGCACGATTTCTCAAACTTTTTACAACAAAGACTTATTTGCGCACTCAGGGCAGTCTCGTTTACCATCTTTTTCTTGGCTCCGCGGCTACGCGTCGATATTTCCGACGACTATCGAGCATAGCCACATGTACGCATATATATTTCTATGCACATGCACCAGAAGCAAAGGAATACCGCGCGCGATGCAGCGCGGAGAGACGCGCGCGCAGGCACAAAAGTTAAAGGAAAGAAAATAATTCTTACGTGAATGTACGTCGAGGCCGGCAAAATAATTCTCGTGTTTCTGACGATAGCATCGACCATCTCTGCCGTGCAAACTCCCAGTCCCCAACAGCTTGGCCCTTTTTCTCCTTTCATTAAATCCAATTTTCCTTCGCTTATTTGGAATTAGATTCCCATGGGATTTAATTAACGATTCACCATTCAGCATCACGCCTAAAGAAACTAACTTTTCAACAATAATCACATTTTTACCAGCCATGAATCGAGTCCGCAATTTCATGCCATTTTTCCGGATCGTCCTCACTCCCGATCCGCGGATTAATATCGTGCAATTTCACGCCCCCAACGTGAACGCTCGACCAAACTGGAACTAACAAAAAAAATCTTATTTATTTTTAAACCATCAAATTGTCAATTTATATACGAACCAGAATGATCGCCTTGAGAACCGATGCAAGCGCAGCTGATCGAGCTATTGGCGAGGCCCAATCGCTTGCCCAAATAATATTGAAATCTCATAGTGTCCAAAAGCGTGCCAGTCCCGATGACACGATTCGATGGAAATTTTGAGATTTTCCAAGCGACGTACGACATCACATCGATCGGTTGGGTCACGATCAACAAAACAGCGTTGCATGCCAATTTCGCGATCGGGGGAATGACTTTTTTGAAAATATCCAACGTGTGCTTGACGTTTGGAGGTTCTCCAGGACTCGGTTCACCGATGGCAATTATTACGACCGCGGAATCACGAACCATCGTTATGTCTGCGGAATAATCATGTTTTTCCGAACAAAAAACTTTTTCAAGGAGTTTGAAGGCAAGATCTTAGTTTGGAGATTAAATTTCGGGACCGCGTGTGTTTTTTGACATTTAGTTTCGAAGCGTTCGACAAGATTAAGTCATTTCTGAAAAATCTTTGCTTTTCTCGCTCGCAATAGCAAAACACGATACTTCTTGAAATTCTCCTAAAAAATCTGCCCCTCGTTAATGCGCAATTCCCATTCTCGAGCGCGAGGCGAGAAAAGACCCGTTTGGAATATAATTCGTCGTCTTTTTTCCCCGATTCCTTGTCTCTGATCTCGAACCAAAACAAGCAACTCGGAGAATTTTGGAGAACGAGAGAAGAAAGTATTTTGGAAGAAGGTGTGAAAGGATTTTTTTTTTTCGTGATCAGCGTGAGATACTCGCAGTCCTGGAATTCGAAGCGAAATGGTAAACGTCATCTTTAACGGTTTAGGGAAAAGAAAAGAAAGAAAAAACTTTGTGACAAAATTGTGCGTTGAATACGAGAAAATAAAGACAAGGATTTTGCCACTGTAATCCCGATGTGACATCTCGGGGGATCTCCTCCGGACGATAAAACGAATGCACGAGTTTTTTACGATCCCAGGTAGCAGAGAAAGCCACCAAATGGAGAAAAGGTTAATATTGCGTGGAAGGACAAGACAACGGACAAGTTGTCGTGAACGAAAGGACCTGCTGCAGCCTCTAACGTTTTGCGGATGACTCGTCAGCGACAAGAGATCGGTCAGATTATTCGAGCTCCGGACCCCAAATTCTTGGTCTCTGATTTTTTGACTGCTCTTTACATGCCTGCGAGTCTTTTTTGACGTTCCCATGGACGGGTTTCTTGACCCAAAAATTAGTTTTTTCGGTCGGAAAATGGAAAACCGTTAACGATGACGTTACGAGACTGCAGGAAAGAAAAAATCGTGAATCACCTGAAGTCCCAGTGACCAAAGGATTGCCCAGGAAAATTCCCGCTTGTCTGATGTCCTCGGCTTCGGCTTCGGCCATCGGGGAATCCTTATCGATCAGACAAACTTCGCTCGCTATTCTCTTAGCCACAAAATCCGTATCAATTCGCATTTTCTCAATTTTATAGTCAATTTTTCATTGTATTTGTTTTTCAAGGATTACGAACTCACTTTCATGAGGATCGACAATGCACAAGCCATTCCTACTCGCCCAGCACCGACTATGCACACTTTCACCCTGTGAGGATTCTCGCAATCCTCCAAGGGCGTCGTTATCAACATATCTCGCGTACTCTTCGTCGTAACTGTTTCCTTTTCAGGCTGCAGATGAATCGTCGTGAAATTATATGAAAAATACATAATTATTTAGGATTAACGCCGGAAACCTTTTTTTTTCGTAGGATAAAATTGTTAATTTTGGCGTCAAGAATGTTTGGACAAAATTTTTAAAGAATGGTAATTGACACGTTAAAAAAAATTTGAAGTTGATTAAAATTCTCACAGGCAACGCGTCGTCTGGAATTTTTTCCTCGACCGTGGAAAGTTCGGCTGGTTCTTTAGGTTTCGGAGGAACTGCAACTTTTGGCGAGTCCGATTGTTTTTCAGTGGCCAGAACCGCTAAATTTTCCGATTGCTCGATTGGTTTTGCAGGTTCCATGACGCTGGGAGGTTCCGAGATTTTTTTTGTTTCAGAAACTCTCGAAGATGTCGATTGTCGCTTCGGTTTCGATTCTGAAACCCTCGGCGATTCCGACTGTTTTCTTGATTTCGGGGGCTCCGATTCCTTGGAAACTTTCGATTGTTTTCTTGGACTTTCTGCAGGCACACTTTGGTTTTTTGGTCCATTCGTCTCGTCTCCGTTCGCGTTCTCAGTGATTTCGTCTCCCTCCATACCCAGCCAATGATTTTTTCAGAGTTCTCGATAATTTTATAAGCTCTGGGAATAAAAAGAAAAAAAAAAGCGAAAAATCATCGATAAATTTTCTTTCCAATTCTGTTAACCCGAAAAATTCATATCTCCGGTAAAATTGAACGAAAACGCTTCGACTTGGGCGCACTCTTTTCGTTTTTTACGCCAGAAATTTCAATAAACTCACGGTGGAATTTTGTTCAGACTCGAATTAGAAAAAAGTTTGTTTCGGTAGTGGAATCCTCTGCATGGTTTCGGGAAGTGAAACGTACTCGAGAATAACGAGTGCGAGGGCTTGAAAGGTGAAAGACGAAATGCGCCTGTGGCGTATGTGCAAGGCTTCTTGGCGGGTTTCACTGAGGGCAGTTGAAATTTATACCCACGAAGAAACGTCCGATCGCTTTATTATTGAGTATACGTCCGAGAGGAGTACGAAACGGTCTCGAGTCTGGACGCACGTCGACTGTACATGAACGAGAGACGAACCGTTGCTCATGCAGACAAGTTATTGCGCGCTTTACTCCCACGATCTTTAAAACGACATATAGTTATTGAGGAATACCTACGAATTGGTGAAATTTTGAAAGGCGTGACGATGCCTCGACGCAGCCTCAAAGTCCCTTTGGCTCTTCGCCTTGCTTGTCAGTCCGTGTCAAGAAATTCTTTGTCCGCACTATACGGTACACACTGAAGCAACAGTAAACTTTTGCACCTTCTGAGATAATAAAATTCCTCGTAAATCATCGACCGCGCGGAATAAAATGAGTTAACCAACAAATTTTTACTCTCGAGCATTCTCGAGGAGTGTGAAGTCGTCCGCGAATTCGTCTGGCAACTCGCAAACGAAAAAAAGAGAGCGAGAAATATACAAACTAATAATAAAGGACGCGAAAAATATAAGAGAAACGAGATCGAACATTGGTTTATACGAGAGACAGAAAAAGAGAGAGCCCGAGAGCTCGTAATTCGTATAAAGCGCGTTCGTAATTACCGTGTCCACGCGGTTACATCTTCGCCTTCTCGCGCGTAACCAAAGCGACGTGGGGTGGTCCCCGTTTATCCAGGGCGTGTGTGAGAGAGCTTCGTCCCTGCTGCTCCTCGCCAACTTGTTTCGTAACCGCGTTCACGGCCTCTGTACCTACATCTCTCTTTTTTCTTTCCTCTCCGTCGAGCAAACGAGCAATCGCGAGCAAAGAGACCGAAAGAGCATAAGAGCCTCGTTCTCCGTTATGCAGATTATGCACGAGCAACCGCGCCAGCCGCGACAACGAGAAACCTAAATCAAGCCCAACATTGCCCTGCGGTCCATATGATTCAAAATTATTGAATTATCATAATTAACGCGGCATCGTGTCTTCCCCGTTGCATCGCGATCGATGGTCGATTGTCAAGAATGTCGATATAAAGTTATTTTGCAATAGCAACACTTAAAAAAAAAATGGATTTGGTTCGTTATTTATAGAAAAGTTCAATAACTCTGGGGCCCCCGTGAGTCCATGGGGAAAGCGTTGATCGATGGTAATTTTTCATATATTAATTAGACGTTCCTCATCAGTTGATATTGGCTCTGCAAGTAAAAGACGTTGCTCTCTGTCTCTCAAGTGGAGATATTCAATGAAGTCTCATGGTGGTCGAGCGCGCGGTATATGGCTCGGCATTCAATTTTAACGTTAATAATCATCGGGGAATAAAAAAAGAGGGAGCAAGGCGAGGGATGCGATATAAGGGTTAAATAAATCAGACAAAAAATGAGAGAAAAATACATAAAGATAAAATAAAATGAGTGAAACAGTAAAGAAGGCGAATATGAGGTTAAGGAGGAGAGAAAGAGAGCGCGAGAGGGGGGATTCACTCATTCATCAGGGCGTCGATCGATATTGCGAATGCGCGCGGCTTAACGACGCAGAGATAGGATCGGCAACGAGAGACCAGCAGCAGCCGCGCGCGGAGATTTCTGTGCGCCTTTCTTCTCCTTCTTCTTCTTCTTCTTCGTGCACAGAAGTTATTGAATCCCGTCAAATAATATACGAGCCAATAATGTACGAATAGTACTGCAATTATGCTTTTTCGAGATGCTTATCTAAACGGACGCGTTTGTAATTTAGTAATCGCTTTCTACCTCCAAATTCCAAAGCCTCCTTTTCGCCTCTTCGTCCTCCTCGCATCTCCGAGCCCCCCAAACGGCTCTGGATTCGCAGCATCCTCCGTATCCATTTAATATCTTATTTTCTCTCTTTTCTCCCTCCCCCCCCCCTCCATTTATTCGCGTTTTATTGTTTCTTTCTCACTTTCGCGCTTCGCGAGAACCTCGCGCGCTCAAACCGCACGTCGCTCCCTAAAATCTCGATCGCTCGGTCAAGATTTCCCGGGATTTTATCGCCGTAATTGTTTGATCAGTAATTATTGAATTACCTATAGCTATATTTTACAGCGCCAACGAATTATTATCGAGCCGAGCGCTGCTGCGCGCCCTCGCCATCTTTTTTCTTTCCTAAATAAATTTAATTTGCCTCTGATCGATTTATATCGCGTGCAAATATCATGCACGCGCATAAATCCACTTTTTATGCCGCTTCTTGATTCCAAGCAGCCCGTACGATTTTTTCCCACGACCCAATTAATTATCGATAATCGAATTTCCGGCAAGTCGAGAAAAATCAATCCATTTTTGTTTTTAATACGATTGTGACGTTGAATTTTGAGCTAATTGGTGAAATTTTTTAATTAAAATTAATAATTCTCATAATGCCTGTCTTGCCGATCGTTCGTACGTTTATTGCAGAAGCAGCAACGCGCAGCAGCAGTAGCAGCGAGTACAGATATTCTTAGAGCGTAATATGCGGCTCTATCTCATTCGGAAACACAATGCATGCCACTGTTGTCGAACAAGCCCGGCGGAGAGTTGGCCACAGCAGCTGACACAAAAGTATGTTGCCACGTTTGCAACTGGAATTTTAATTGGCTATTTGTTTGCTCGATTTTTATATACTTTTTTTTTCATGCCCATTTTTTTTTCTTACCGAGCTTCTTTCTCGCTGGCGCCTCTATTGTTCGCATTTGTGCGAGCGAGTTTAGCCGCGGCGCATCGTCCTTTTCGCATTATAATCATTATTTATCCCTCGAACAAAATTTCGCCTCATTGTCATCGAAAATTAATTACAATTGTTTTTTTTCCTCCTGCTACCATTTTCGAACGGATTTTTTCCTTTCTGCTGCATTATTCCTCATCCTGCTCTTGTGCTTTTAATGTGAAAAAAATACAAATTCAAACGCGCTCTCACGGACCTCGCGAGAGACCAAGAGAGAGAGAGAGAGATTGCTTGATTAATTTCGATATATTTCTTTCGGGGGGTCGCGCCGCGTTTTATACGCACACACACGCACGCAAGAGCGATCGTTTTCGGTATCGGTCGCGGCGCGCGGAATCGGAATCGCACGTACGTCGCATTAATAAATTAAGGGATCGATCCAACGGTCGAGCACGTACGCGACTCACGACGACGACGACGACGAGCAGAGAGTCGTTTTCTGTACAAGTCCAACGCAAGAAATGTATAAACGTGTGTATGCGCGTTACGACGCGGAAAGGGAGCAGCAGGCGAGGGGAAAGTCGAATGCATGACATGCTTGAGCAACGATCAATGTGTGTTATGGGTGAGACCGTAAATGCGAACATGAGAGAGCGATCGCGAGCGAGGAACGTGAAACGACGACGATCTCGATGGTCCTGGACCTCCGGCTACGGAGAAACCAACCCCCGTGCACCTTTTTTCTCCTCCCTTTACCTTCACCGTTGCCACACCATGCACAGGCTAAATCGCCATCGCCACTTATTCCAATTAAAATTGCATCTCTATTTTAGGCCGCGAACAGAGACAACTGTAAACGCGCGCGCGGTTGCCCAACGAGTTTTACTACAAAAAATATTCCATACATTGAGCCAAATGAAAAGTCGTTAATTTACCATAATCTCTTATTTAAAATTCTCCATTTTTTCGCCACCCCTCAGTTTTTATTTCTCCTCAAAAGTCGAGACACTGCGCAGACTCGGAGAAAATTGTCGCTTTTTCTTTCTTTTCGCAAATTATCCCCTCCAGATCTTTAATTAATTTTCTTGTATTTTGCCAATGAAGAATTTCTTGTCATTGCGTTCGTGAGGAGGGCGAAATACGAAAACAGCGAGACGCTCGTCGCCACGCGCAAAAGTCTGGAAGAACAAGATCGCGCGCGGAGACGAAGAAAGTCCACGGCTCGCCTTCGCCCCCTGCTCTCACGACCAACAAGGAGTTCATCTCCTCCTGCATGGAGAGATTATTTTTTGCTACTACACTCGACGACGAGAAGTGGCACGTGGCGAGCGAAACATCAGCCGTGGACACGCGCCGCCGTATAATAATGGGTAATAATTTTTTTTATGGACAATTTGTAGATATTTCGTGGTCCCATGAGCGGACTGTGTCTTTTATATTTTCATACAAACCCATCGCTCGAGAAAAACGGCTGAAAAAGTCGAAAAATTACGCTCCCGAGTTGGATTTATGAAAAAAATGGAATTCGAATCGCTCTCGATCGCAAATTCATTGAATTTTTTGATAAATCTTTTCAAAAAATGAAAATGTTTTTATTTTGGATGATTTATGTCATTTTTTCAACTTTTTGGGCCGTGAGAATTGAATTTTTAACGTTTTGCACTTCCGGTATGCTTTTGTTTCGTGTGTATGCATTTTTTTCCTCCTCCAAGGTTTATTCAGCAAGGGCACGGCAAAGATTTTTCAAACTCGTTTTATTATTGCCAGGATATCGCCGTGAGTCGTATGGGGAGGGTTGGGAGGGGGCGAGGCTCCATGCACAATTGTTTATGCTCGTGTCCCGCCCTATCGGGCCCATCGAATGTACACACTCACACACGCACTCGGAATATTCCGCTCCGTCTTTCTCCCTCGCGTGCACCTCGAAGCTCGCCAAAGGTTCGCGCAACAGGTACGGCACGCGGTCTACAAAAATCGCCCTATCCCTAAGAATCGAGGGAACGCGGAGACGAAAACAAAACAAAACGAAATCGTAGACTTTTTGCCAAATAAATAAATAAATTTTCTTTTGGAAATGATGATTTGAAAACTCATGATGAAAAAAACCGGATGAAATAAATTTTGGATCGAGAATCGCGTCAAATCGACGCTCCTTATCGAGATAAGAGAAAAATCCAGGCGCACATGAACTTTATGTGTGTAGAATTTGCTCGTGGATGAATATTTTGTACTTCGATGGTGGTGAATCGAGGTGGGCGGTGGGGAGGTGGAGCGAGCGATAAAATCGCGCTCGCGAGCGAGAGAACGTACGTTATATACGCCGTTTGCTATCTCTCGATGCGTTTGAAGCGCCGTATACAAGCGCAGCCTCCTCCGTCGTCGTTTCTCTTTCTCTCTCGATGTGCGTCGTTTCTTCGTCCTTCGATCCACCGTTTTTTCCTGCGGTCCTTGATTTTCAAGGATCGTTGCCTTGGATCTTATTATTTTTCCATAATCAACGGATTTCAGTCACGATAGCCAAAAATTTCTAAATCTTCGGCAGCTCGAAATAATAAATTGTTAATTTCGTTGCGAGGCTTCTTCTTGGTTATCTTTTCCTTCGCCTTTTCTTCTCTGGCTCCTTTTCCGCCTCTTATCCAGCTCGTGCCTCTGCGCTGCATGGAATATCAACCTTTTTCTCTCTCCCTCGCGCGCTCTGCACCTTTAGTTTCGTACCATCTTTTTGCGCGCTTGACTCTTGGGGCGCGCGAGAGAAAATTAATACTCGGCGAGTACGGGGCCATAAAGCTTCCCTGCGACGCGGTAATTACGTATGGTGGCCTGCTCGCGAGAGCTCGACATTAAAGCCCGACCCCCGACGATACGAATACTTCATAGAGAAAGGACGACCGCGCCAACACACTGCAGCGCGCCATCTCCGCCATCTCTGCAGCCTCTTTGCTGCTCCTACAGTCTCTCTCTCGTTACATGCTTTATGAGATTCTTCTTGTAATAACAATGGACAACAGGATACACTGCGATGACAAGTTAAAAACGTCTCGTTCGCTCGAGCTTTCTCTCCGCAGCCTCCTTCGCTCGTTTTTAATCACAACGAAAAAACGCACCATCGATTTAATTTATTCAGTGTGCCCTAAAATCCCGTGACTTGACCAGAATCAATCAAACGTCCGATAAAAATTCAGGACATTCTAGCTCGGGGTCGTTTTGACCCCTGGCGACTACGGACGGGTAAAGAACCTTTACAAACCCGTTACGCAGATTTTTCTAAAATTAAATAGAAATAATCTCGAGGCTTCTCAGAAACGTTGCAATGATTAGTCGATCCCGTTAATATTAGAAATATTCCATAGCCATCTGCTGGCATCACCCTCTCTATACGTATTTGCGCGGTTCTCGTTGATAACCGCGCGCGCGTACGTAGCTCGTTGCGGCCGACCTATACCTCTGCGGGTGGCTGGCACTCCAGGCAACACCATCTCTCATCAGTTTTATCGCAACGATATGTACAAACGTTATACACGTGTGTATAAATTCGCATAATAATACAGAAACCATTAGTTAGTTAAGTAACGAGTTTACTATTATCGACAAACGTAGCGAGCAGAACTTTGTGAACGATTTTATTGAACAAAGTCTCTATACATTTTGCGGAGCCTCCGCGATCAAGAAAAATCGTGCGCAACGATAAAAACATCGGGATATTTCGTTCCCCGAGGAAAAACCATGATTTTTAATCTCCAAATGCAAAAAATCCAGTTGTCTTGATAATTTATTGAAAAAATGATGAATAAAGTTGAAAAATGATTGAGAAAGAGGCTCATGCGTTGCTTTGAAGATCGTTCATTCAACTTTACACCCGACGCGTTTAATAATGAAGGAAGGCACATGCGCATATTATTCGCGGCGAGATATATCCGGCAGCGCACGCTCCGCGGGTGGCAAGCTTCGCGAGCGTTGATAGCTTCTCGCGTTCTTGGCACGAGAGAGAGAGAAACTGCGAGAGATGAGGCAAAAAAAAACGAGAAGGTGCATCTCTCGTGGAAGATGCACCAACCGGTCGCTCGTCTCTCTCTCTTCGTAAGATTGCATCAAGCTTATTCTAACGACGTTCAAAGTATATCCCAGCTCGGACGTCTCGAGCTAACTTCTTGTGTCATTTTTTTCACTCCCCTTCCCTCCTTTGCTCTTTTTTCATGTCCTTAAAACTTGTTTCATCCTTTGGGGCTTCTCAATTACCTAATTACTCGCTCGTATCGTATCCCTCCTGTGTTCTCCTGCCCATTTATACGTATCGCGTGTTTCTTTCGCCAGTGCACGAGTGAGTCCATTTACATCGAGGCACGCAGGGGCAATATGGGCCGGAAAGAAAAAACGACCAAAAAATAAACTCATTTTTGCAGAAAAATCGCACGAAAAGTTTAATTATTGCTGGTTTTTATTGGCCCGTCAAATTCGCGATATAAATCGGCGTAGAATTTGATGGAATTTTGGCGGAAAAGCAGGGGCAATGTGGGTCAGCAAACTAGAAACATTCAGCAAGAAAATTATCCGAGGATTCGATATTTTTGGATTAAAAAACAGAAAAATCTTTAGCACCGATGGAATAATGTTTTTTCACACTCCATTTAAATCACGTCTGGTCCATTTTGCCTCATTTTCTCTCGCAAAGATATAAAACACCGACCGGACGAGTGCACACGATTATTTTTCTCTCGCGTTAGTGTGCGCGCGCGCGTTACACGCGAAAGATGTAATACACGTTATAGTCACGGGGGTACGCACTATCCGTAGGTAATTTCGCCCAGGGCACTTGGGAGCTTCTTTGGCGAGTGAGGAAGCCGGTCGTTCGCGGATGGAGAAACTGTACAACCGCGTGTCAAGCTTACACCCGGCAACTATTTCGTTCTTTATCGCGCGCGCGCTCTCCTCCCCCTTTTCCTCCTCTCCTGCTGCTACTTTGCATTTATATTAGGCGTTACATTCTCGCTTGACTTCTTGTGACATCAGAATCATAAACGACGTTTCAATTGCTCGTAAATATTGGCCAAGAATTTCACACTTGATCCCGCGTATTCGCGTTTTTTCCATCGATCTTCCTTATTCGATCATTCGATTCAACGCTTTTTTGTAATTCAATTGAAAAAGGGCGGCAGGGAGATCGAAAGGCAATCCAAAGGGTAAAGGGAATTACTTTTTTCTCTCGCGGAAAGACTTTAACAAGTGCCCGAGTGAGAAAAAGATCCCGGCGAGTAGATGAATTATGCTAAACGCCTGTTTAAATACATGTACGCCTAGAGGATACATATCCAAGTTGGAAGAGGTCCAAACGGTCATCTTGGGCCATTCGTCTTCTCGATTTATATTAAATCGCCTCTCGCCAATGACCCCGCGCGCACGAACGAGAGAAAGAGAGCGACGATTAGTATATACAACCACGAGCAAAAGAAAGAGACGCCAAAGTCCGTGAAGAAAAACGGACGCGGAGAGAGGGGCAAACCTCGTACACAGCAAAAGGAGAGTTTGCGGCGAAGCCTTTTGCTAAGATATGCCGCGCGTCGTCGAACCCGCGAAGACTATTATGGAATTTTATGGTGAATATTCATCGTAGAATCCTTTTTTTTATCAACAAATCCTTTTAGAATGCAAAGAAATTTGGAATTTGGAAAATCGAGACTTTTACAATTTTCCTTCGGTCCCTTAAAAATTCTATTTTTTCGCGACACTCACCAAAAGCCTCCGTGCAGCCTGGGCGTAAAAAAAATCTGACGTGTATTCGTGAAGGAATATCGAAGACGAACGTCGCTGCGATTAAAAGAAACGAAAAGAAAAAAAAACCAATAAATACACGCGCGTAATGCTTGGCCATGAGATCGCGGCCACCCTCCACCGAGCAAATATTAAAATAAACACTAATCGACCGCGGCATGATTGAACATTGAACAAATGTGCAGAGAGTCGCATGAGCAATGAAAAAAAACGAAATATCCGAATGCACAGCAGAGGATGGTAAAAAAAATGCACGTTTTGGATTAAGAGAGAAACGAAATTGTGCGAGGGAGTCCTGAAAAGAGAGAAAAATAATGATGGCACGATATAAATATATATTTAGGGGGGATTGAGCATATGGAACTCTCATGCAGGTTTGCTCGGACCGCCACACGACTGCAGCGAGACCGTCCAGCAGTCTCGACTCGGTGATTTATACAGAATCATATCTCCATCTGAATGTCTTCATTTTTAACGCACGCCTCGATCCCCTTCCCTTCGCACAACCGCGCGCGGCTTCGTTTCGAACGTTGCGATCTCGTTGCCTGCTCCCGCTATTTTTTTTTTCTTATTATCCTGCGAAAGACACGAGTGAGAGCCTCAGAATTTCTCCCTCGCGATCTCGTTTTTTTTCTCCTCTGGCTTTTGTCATTTTTTAAATACTCCGTCCCTCTCTTTCTACCGGCGGCTCGCATATTCGTATCTCTCCCACGTGACATACGCTCGACTTGCTCGCAGGCTTGTAGCGAAAAACGAGGAAGAGGAGAACGACCGAAACCGACTGCAAATTTCGTCAGTGGTCCCGCGGCTTAATTTCTTCCCGGTGATGCTCGCCAGCGCGCCCCCGAGCTGTCTCGCCTCTTTTGCCAAGCTTTCACGCTCGTTGAATGCGAAAATTAAGGCGAAGAAAAATTGGCTCAGCCAGTTCGGCAAAGAACTCTCGCGACGCCACAGGCTGTTGAGAACCAATATTCCCAGGAAAATCTTTGTCAAGGGTCAGAAAAAAACTTTTTTACCAGTGAAAGTAAAAAAAAATTATGAAAAGACTCGAGGAAATGTGAAAAAAGCCTCAGCACGATTCCAGCACTCAACACACTCCTCAGCGAATCTTTTCTTTCGTCCGCAATTCGCAAGGATGAGGCGATGAAGATTTTGCACGCCGTGTTTGCCGGCTCCGTTCCTCATCCTCCCACTCGCGCCGGAAATTCGTCCCGACGAAAAACGGTACCTACAACCCTCTCTCCTCTTCCATTCCCCAAGAGATTCGTCGCGTTGCGGTTTCTCGGACCTCTCGAAAATTTATTTGCCGCCTCGATGACGCTCGCCCGCCGCTCTACGCCCTTTTCCGTTTCAACCTCCTTCTCGCATTAACCACGCTCCTCGCAACTCCGACCGCCATGCACCAACAAAAACATCAAACCCGGAAGTATAAATCCGCGTGCAAATTATTAATCATAAAAAAAAATAAACATTTCAGAAAAGTGGCGGAAATTTCATCGATTATTGAGAAAATTGAATTCAATATTAAGTGAATAATCTGCTCAGACAACTTTGCGCCTCCGACTCACACGCTCACGAACACCGCAGATTTCCTGACTGTATAAATAAACAAAAAAACAGTTTAAAAATCGTATCATCGTCCATCCACAGGCGCGAAAGGTTCAAGTGAAGACTCAAGGGATCGAGACGCGGGACAGTGACGAATAAAGGGCTCCTTTTCATGGTTTGAAGGGAGTCCCGAGTGTCTGCTGCTGTTATCTCTCGACCGAAGGAGTTGAGTGGAGAGAGTAAAAGAGGAGGTCGCGTCGGGAAGATGATACTGAAGTTGCAGCAGCAATGAGGGGACGAGAGTTCCAAAGATCAGACAATCCAGAGGCTTCATCATCATCCGCGAGTTACCTACACCCCCGTGACGACTTCTTTTTCGAGGGCAACGATGACCAGCGATTTCTTTACTTTTTCGTGCTCTCGTCGCGGGCTCTTCCTTTCCACGGTGAAGCAGATATTGCCGCAGCTTCACCGCGAGCTCCTGATGAGAGTCAAAAGAGACTTTTGAGTGACGCGCGCGGCCACAAGGCTCCCCATTATTCATCAACAAGTTGGAGCACACCGAGCAGGCACTCCTGGTCTTTTGTCCTTTTTTTATTATCGAACGCACACGAGCTCTCCCATCAAAGATTTCGGCCTACACTTTGCCGCCTAAATCCTCGCGAGCCCCGCACGCTTGCTGGATTTATTCATCGCATTACGACATGCAATTCATACCATCAAATTCAAAGCCAAATGATTTACGAGACATTTACACGTTGAATTTCTATCTTTCCTACTGCCATTTGTCCATAAGGTAGCAAACTCTGCGTTATAACAGTTGAAACAGAGTCCAGACGATTTATACACGCGCGTCTATAGTTTCCAGCAAGACCACCGATAGCAGGGTGCATCGACCAGCACGTACAGAGCGGCAAATCTCGGAGGGGCTTTTTACTTTATGACTTTGGCTTCGAGTGACGTTTATTATGGTGAACGGTGCCCTTTGACGTCTCGTTTTTCTTCCACCGCAACTTCGCAAACATCCAAGCGCAAGTTTTTTTTTTTTTTCTATACGAAATGTTGCTTCGAATTTGCATTAATGCGACCGCGCACCCTGAAAACAAACGCTCGCAGTTCAGTACGCGATTCATTTTCTAAAGAATTTCAAGGTGCGCTCGATTTTTCTAATAAATTCGATGAAAAATGAGATTGAAATGTTAAACAACGGGAAAAAAAGTCTCAAAATGACGAGTCGCGGAGCGATGAACGAAAGCTGGTGCGAAGGCGAGCTCCGGGGTGCCATCGCAGCGAGGAATACCAAGAGACAACGGCGTGAAGCACTAATCAGCAGCGCTGCAACGTTCGCGTTACAATCTGCTGTGTGGCTCGAGCCCTGCTGCACGTGAAAGAAGAAAAAAACGTCATCAGAAGTCGTTCCGTCCGGATGGCAAGACGTTCATACACGGTCATCAGCTTGAACGCCGAGTCTCTATAAAGAGACAACGCGTAAGAACGTTACATCCATCCAAGCTAAAGAAAATAACGCTTAGAGCAAGAGAGAAAAGTGCGCGGCTGTATATGTGCGTGAAGAAACGATTAAGAGAATATTTATCTGGCAATTAGACGACGTGCAAGATTCGAACGCGTGTCCTCTGCCGCTTCTATCTCCTCTATCTGTCCGGTAGTAAGAAAAAAATCTTTACGAGCGAGAGTGAAGGAATATGGCAGCATCCAACGACAACCTGCGCTCACTCTTTCGTACATGTGCGCCGCGCGACGTCGTTTTCTACCTTCCCAATCGGTTAAACGAGAAAACAAATTAAAAAACGAAGCCAAGAATATTCTTCGAGATGGGTCATCAAAAAATGCACACTGTCGCACGTCTCCTCGCGCGCTAACCCACGCGGACAAACATATTTTCATTTATTTTATTGAAACTCACGAAAACTTGCGGAATTATTAAACACTTTCTCATTTTTTCGCGCACATTCATTGTTTTTACTCGCACTTATTGTTGCAACGTTTCGCTGCATACGCTTCGCTTCGACTTTTGCAATATCCGCCACTCGCGCTCAAATACGCACATTTAAATGCACAACGAGTAGCTGCGTGACTTACGACGACTCGCGGTTTTAACGCCTAATTACCGTGGAAACTGACAGTAAATCGTCAGATAATTGACGCGCTAATCTTCCGGACCCTGAGCATTCGTTTTCATCTCAAATTTTTCTCACTTTCCCAATGCTCTTGGTTGGAGAATCCTTTATAAGCCAGAGTCGGAATTTGCCATAAATCGATGCGTTATTGGAAGCCGATCCTGGCGAAGCTGCGAATTACTAAATTTTTTCGGTTCGACACGAAATCCTCTCGAATTGCTATACTAAAAAAGACGTTTCGGTTTTTCTTCGATCGACAAGTGCTGGCTACATCGCGCGGGGCGACCTTCGAGAGATTTGCCGTTTTTTTTTTGCTTAATATTATTTACGATGAAGCCCTTGAGCCATGGTGCGGTCGCGAGACGGTAGTAGAAATTTTTCTCAGGCAGCAGGACAAGAGACACGACGTGAGTCTTCGACGAGGACGATACTGCATGGCATAACTCTCGTGCACCACCGCGAGAGAAGGAGAGGATGAAAAGGGAACTGAGAAAGAAACAAACATGACATGGCGAACGCCATACGCGTCACGGGGTCGCGTTGGCCAATGAATACATTGACCCTGAGGCACGATCTCGCGGTAAGCAAAAAGCTCGTCTTTGATCGTCGTGACGTCCTCCAAAACGCATAGATCATCGCGTTGATCCATCCAAGCGAGCGCTAAAAACTCGTGAATTCTTTTACAATAATTTTTTTCCTATTTTTGGCTCCCGAATACAAAAACCTTATAATATTTGCCTGTATTTTAGTGACAGAATCCTTTGAAATGCACGAGCCACAAAAATCGATCCAAAAAGCAACGTGACAAATAAAAAAGTCTCATTTTTTAATGTCTCCCTCACTTTTGAGTGCCTTTTAGGAATTTTTCAATTTTCCATTTCGACAGGAAAGCGAGACCGTAGAAAACACTTGGTTGGATTGAGAAATGACGTATTCTCGTTTTTTCCGTGACATTGATCGGATTAAGGGGATTACAAAAATGCATTTTAAACTTGAGATGTTTACTGCAAGTGACGAACGTCGGAGGGCTCTTGTGAGAAACCCGAGATAGACAGGTTGACATGTACCTTCTTCGTTGGCTTCTCCGAGCGCGACCCCTCCTTATTTTTCCTTCCCTCATTACTCTCTCTCACCCTCCTACAAGTTATACATCTTACTGGACTGAAGCACCTGCAATGGCGAGCTCGAACAACAGCTCCCATGAATCTTCTACGTCGTTGCCTTTCAAACGTTTCATTTCGTACAATAATTTTTAATATACAGAGAAACTATACTCGATTATTGCTTTCACGCTTTTCAAACGACGTCGTCTCCGCTTTATATTCCCAGAGGATTTAAAAAACCTTCTCTCCGGCGCAGGTGAATGGGATTATTATAATTTTCTCTCACATTTCGATATATTCCCAAGTTTGAGGATTACAATATGTTCGCTGATGGATCGAAAGTCGTTGAAATCGATGAAAAGTCCGTCCGGGTCAAAATGAGCCCAAAGGAAAAACTTGCTCGGGATAGGGATTAATTGCTCAACAAGATTTTTAGCTCGAACTGCATGTGCGGAGCGATGTGCACAGTATGGCCGGGAATGACCCGGCGGCACTCCACGTCGCGGGGTTCATGGTCCCTGCTGCTTCTTTCTCTCGTATCCTATACGCAAGCCAATCTAAACCCTCATCTCAATGTCGTATATCTATATCCACGTGTGTTTATACACGTAGAGGTCTCGGCTGCATGGTCTCTCCCTGCAGCTCCGCGCGCGGGTTCCCGTGATATCCTCACGCTGCCGCAAACTCCGTTGCTGGACTTCTGATCGGTGCGCGGGGAAGCCTCCGGTCAAGCTGCGGGTACGAGATCTTTCTCGCGCTTATTTCTCTACACCGCGCCTGCTGCATGTATCCTCTCGAGGCTGTTCCTGCTGCTGTTTATTTTCCGCAATCCATTCCCCCGGACACCGCCCAATGCGCCCCAAGAATATTACAGCTCCGGAAGAATACCGCGAGATAACTCATAAACTTGGCTTGTTTATTTTATTGCTAATACCGTGCGAGTCGTTTCTTTTACCGGTGCCGCGTTCGCGCGCGCGCGCGCCACACGCACTCTTCTATCGACAAAATCCTCCCGCACACCCGCGATGACACTTGCCTCCAAGATGAAATCGCGCGTGTTGACTAAATTGCCGAAGCTAAAACGGGCTTGTTTTATTCCCAGCTTAAGACCAAAGTACTCATTCGCGTAATGGGACGTGCTTTTTCTTTTTTTTTTTACACGAACGTTCATGAGGTTCGCGCGATGTGGAAAGTGGAGAAAGAAAATGAAATTTATTGCGCATTCCTAATCGTTCAAATTCCAATCGGAATTTTTTGGCCTCAACTTTCCGCGATATTTAACGCAAAAGTCATTTCCAATAATTATTTCGTGATATTCGATAAAATATGGAGGTTCAAGTAGCAACTTTGAAAGTGAAGCATCGTCGCGTTGACTCCGTAACCCACTGACACCGGAACCGCCTCTCTTCGTGAGATTTCCATGACCCCGTCACGAAATACGTGACTCGGGAGATCAACGAGAGAACATCTTTTCGTACGTTAGACGAATCTCCGATCTGGGACAATCAATTTTAAGAGCACGAGTCCCGGATATAGGTCACAGTCGTGTCCAAGTCTAGGCGATCAAACGGAGCGATTTTTTCGATTAGATGTCACAATTCACTCGTGACAAGGATCATGACGGTCGCATTGGATCGTCGCAAATGACTCCGTTGCAGTTTTCCCGGAACAATGTTTCAGGATTGAAAAAAAATCGTCTAATTATCATTTGAAAAGGAAATATTTTCCCGCCCCTTTTTCTTCGCTTTATTCCGATAGTCATGCTCGATTGATCTTCAACGTCATCGCGAAAAATCATTGCGGAGCTTTCACGTTTAGTTAGCGCCGATTGTTCGTTCGTTCATTGCGAGATCGTTTATTTCTGTTTTTTTTTTTTCGTTTCTCTTTAACGAACTATTGATCGCGCCTTCTACTCACGACGAGTCTCCCTCGCGGTAATTCGCTTCGCTCGGTCAAGCGACTCATCGAAACGTTCCTTTTAAACGCGTTTCACAAAGCTCGCCAACAAATAGATAATTCTCCGGCGAGGATCATTAACCGACGTTGACGAATTACAAAGCAGCTTGCGCGAGCTTCTTGAATGCAATCGCACAATACGAGGCGGTTGTCCGCGGTGGCTGAAGATGCAAATAAGGGACCAAAATCAATTCTCCATAAACCCACGCGGATGTCGATGAATTGTGGGTGGAAAAAAAATCCTCAACGCCCACGGTTCGTGCAATTTTATAAAAAATCACAAAACACACTTCGCAAATTCCAACGAAAACGCAATAAAATTTTCCGAAATTTTCCAATTTCTAGCCGCGGACGATCGTTGGAATTATTTTTCAATCACACGCGCACACCGCCGCGGGTGGCCCCGTAAATATAATGACAAACTGCGTGAGAGCAAAGAAATCGCAAAAAAGGGTTAAAAAAAAGGTTTGAAGAAGAGAGAGAAGGCGAAAGAGAAAGATTGCAGTGTGTGACGGACTGTGCGACCGTGCGGGGGCAACCCGACACCGCGCGTTGCTGCTCATTCATAAAACTCGAGGCTTTCATCGATCAAGCGATGGATATATATATATAGCCGCGTGTACAGCAACGTGTGAGACAACGATATATCGGGTTTGTACCTGTATACGCAGTATATACCACTTGAAGTACCCAATTCCTTATTCTCGCGCGTTGGTTGCGCATCCGCGCGCGTATCGGACTCTCCTTATTCCCTCTCAATCTCAACACACATATTTTTCGCCTCCTGCTTATTCGTTGCCAACAGTCTTCTCGCGCCTTTCATTATTCCGGGCTGGCTGTAATCGAGTCAATATTTGATCAAGCGTGGAGCAGGAAACGTTTTTTTTTTATTCGAGTGGTTCACGATAGTTGAAAAAAATGAAAGACTCTTTTTATTTTTCATTTTTGAAAGTCTAGTCCGGGCATAGTTCAGCCTGCTCCGATGCAAAATGAATATGCGCCTGTAGCTCGTAAAGCTCGAGGCACATGCTCGTAACTCAGCCGCGTTTCTCTTTTTTTTCTGCTGTACGCATAAAGCCGTTATATATCTTATAAAACGTCTTGTAATACGCCATAAAGTTCAAAGTTGTATATCTAGCCGCGATATCATCTGGGTTAGGAGAGCTCGGGAGTTTGCTCTCACGCGAAAAGATCGCGTCCTCGCAGTCTCTTTCGCAGCACCAGAGTGCAACCTGCATTCGCTGCTGCATGTGCATACAAATGTGCAGAGTCTGCGTGCACCAAGGTGGAACGACCTTCAAAGATTCAGGAGTTAAATTTGTGGTGCGGGAGCCAAGTGATTACTGTCTCGGCGTAGCAGGTGTAAATAGGCAACTCGCGAGATTGGCGTCGATGGAAAGACGCGCTAGAGTTTACGATTGCTCAAAGTTTCTTGAGTTCTGAAAAATAGAGACGAAAAAGGAGTTATAAATTGGTGCGAAGTCCCAGAGAAATCTTCACAAGAATGATTATCCTCGGAGAAGATCGCCAGGACGAAAGATTTTGCCAGATGAAAGAAAATCCTCGTGGATATTTTAACAAGATGCCGGCTGACGAGGAGTCTCCGAGCGCCCCACGTGGTCCCCGCTCTGCAAAGACCCCTATTATTCTCGACACCCGTGCTGCCATCGTCTCTACACATACAAACACAAATATAAACCAGGAGGGATGCATATTCTCCAGTCTCAAACTCCCATCTTCCTTCTCCACCGTTTTTTTCAACCTCATCCACTTCATCTTTTCTGCAAAAGCGACTCTTATCCAATTCCCGTACATCGCGACTGCATTTACAGAGTGTCCGCAACGAGCTTGCTCCGGTATTCGCTGCGGGCAATAAAGAAGATGAAAAATTTCTCAAAAGAAAACTTTCCATTCTTTTTCTTCCTGAATTCTCCCTGAATTAGAATTCCGCCCTAACTAATTGACAAATAAGTCGCGAAATGTTCATTTTTTACAGGAAAATATGAATCGAAACGTTTCGCTTGGGAATTTTCGAAAGAAACCCTTTTGAAAAGGATTAGGTCGTGCGACTTCCAGGACAGCGTGTATGCAGGAAGTTTATATACATCGAGACACACACGTGTGCTGCGCACGCAGAATCGCACGGTGTATATTCCTCGCGCGAGCAGGGTATATATGAGGAGAGACGGAACAGGAGAAAATTTAGTGCGCTTTCTCAAGACAGCATAGATAAGAGCTAGTTGGAGCCCTTTCGCGAAAGGCCACATTGCGCGTTTCATCGAGCACACACACCGATGCAGTGTCTTGGGTGCCATCAACTGCAGCGCGGGGCCATAACAACATGCACGAATATACCCGCACATCCTGTGACTGCTCTCAAGCCACACTACGATTCCAATCTCGAGCCTTCCAACAAACCGGCTAAATAATTTTAACACCGAGTGACAGTATTCGTAATGGATTAATCTGACCTCGTACGCCGCGTGGCTTGCAAGAATCTCCAACGCTCCGTGGGTCCCATAAAAGTCGACGGAAGAAATAAAAACAAAAACGCAACAAAAAAACAAGTAACATTGTTGATTAAAGCCTAAATAATGTGGAAAACTTCAACGCTTCGCGTAACAAGAGCCTTAAATTCCAAAGCCGGTTCCCACAGGCCCAAACTTTTCGGCCTCGCGTATACACATTTTCAAATTCTTTCTCATTCGCTCATCCCCCCGACAAAAGTGCAGCGATAGCCTCGCAAGCGCATATACGCGTGCGTTTCTCGCTTGAAACATGCGAATACTCGCCAGAGTGCGAATTGCTTTTGCTCTAAGGATTAAAACCGGACTCTCGGAGAAAAGAGGAAAGAGGAGAGGGGGGAACAGTCGAAAAGGAACAAAGAAGGAGGAGCAGGTCAGAAGCTCGTGCAGAAGCGCGTTCCGATCTTGATCCGCGAATCCAAGGCGCCCTGCTGTATGTTTGTACATATTTATATAGTCTGTGCCGTGTACATCGACGTATGTGCGTTTGCGCGATCCTAGCTCCGCAACAGCATCGCAATCGATAACCCTTCTTGCTGAATCGCCAGCCATTAGAACGTGGATTTACCACTGAGATTACCGCGAAGGGGCTAATGCCGCGGGAGCAAAAGATATCGTGGCGCGATCGTGGTCTCTTTCCTTCGTTTTTGCCCCCTGCGCCTTCCACAACCCACGAGCATCTTGGCGAGGCTTTGGCAATGCCGGCGTTTATTCGATTTGTCACGAAAACTTGGGACTTTTGGATAAATTGGTTTTTTTTTGTTCCTTTCTGCCTTTTTTTCCTACCGCACGATTCCTCTCGATATTCTGCTTTCCGTTTTTTAAGTTTCTCAACCTCAACGAACGTAGCTCGAGTTTCTGTTCCACGATGCGTGTGTATAGCCAAGTCAAAGTGTTTGGCCATATACGCTGGAAGATTGACGATGATAAAAGCTGCTGTAAATAGTTGTAGCGCCAAGAGCAGCAGAAACGATGTCTGGAACTCCTCGCGGCGTACAATGCCGCGAAGAAGACTCAAGGCGGTCAAATATATGTACCGGAAATGAGGAACGATGCGGCGACCAAGCAAAAGTTTTACGAGCGAGCAAAATAAACGGCGCGGGCTTATAAATTCTCCGTGTATCCCGTTAGCCAAATTTTCAATCCTACATCTCCTTGAATTCATAAACGTTGAGCGGACGAGAAAACGAAAAATTCATAACGAGCCGTTTTATGAAAATTTAATGACGATTCATTAGAATAACGAATTTTATAATTTGACGAACTTTCAGCAAGGCCTCCGGATCGCGACGAGTTCCAAGACGCCAGGTGATTCTTTCGATCGCTATAAAAACGAGAGTCTACGATCCTTGAATTGCTTGACAAGCTACAACCCAAGATTCGACGCGATATGAAATCCTTAAAGAGCCATTAAGATTTGAGATTGCGAGACTTCCTCTTATTATTTATGGTGGATAAAACCCCGTTCCGGTTAGGTCATCGAGAGTCGCTCGAAAGTTTCAAGTTGCCTCGGCGCAAAGTGCGATGCGTGCGGAAAGGCGCTTCGTCTTTTTAAAAAATGATTCCTTCACCTCAAGTGCGAAAGGCGAAAGGCTCGCGAGATTGGCCCATTGACGCAGAACGATTCGCCCAGCGCTTATAATATCACACGGAGCACATATAGCTCAGATATAATGATAAAGCTTGCTCGCGCTGCTTCACGTCCACTGCAAACAGCCTTCGGAGCGGCTGATTGGTTATTAGTTTTGGCTCTCCGATAGCATCTTAATGGGGAATACTTAGGTGGGAGGCTCCGAGACATTGAGGATGATCTACACCAGGCCCTGCAGACATACCGAGTCCTGCTGTTCCCTTGTTCTTTAACCATCTTCGACGCTGTGCCCAATATACCAACTTGAATAAGAAACAAAAGAGAGCATTGCAGTACGTAATTTCAGACTCGATGCATCTCGTGTGGACTAAAAAGAAAATTCTGTTGGAAAAGATCGATATTTAGTTCTAATAAACGTTTTTTTTCTTTAAATTACAAAAATGTTGTCATTGCAGCCAAAAAATATTTTGGAATCGTAAATTACTGTCAATATTACGAAAAATTTGAACGTTTTTTGAGAAAAATTTAGTTTTCAGTGTATATTTAGAAATATCCAACTTTTGGCCATGTAGGAAAAGGAACCCAACGGCGATTGACGATCTGGAAGTGTTTTTTTTTACTCTGGTTCCCCGGACTGTCCACTCTCGTCGATCATCGTCCTGCTCCAGCCGCGGAGGATAAAGTCTGGGATCCTTGACTGGCGAAGGAACGCGCGGCGGTGCATCGCGGGGAGCGAGTCAGCAAAAATGAAGGAGGAAAAGAGAAAAGAGCGAGCAGTGCGGCGCGGAGGAGAGCGCAGGGCAAGCTGCTGGGCGATCAGCCCCGCGCGCACCAAACACAACAATGAAGCGAACATGATCGCGATAAGATCAGCGCATCGCGCAGATCCTATGGTGCGAGCGAACGAGAGAAAGGATATGATGTATAGAAGCCTGTAAGAAGGACGAGCGGGAACGAGTGAGATGGAAGGCCTGCTGTGATACCCACGCCTTTTTCTTTCCACGCAGGCAGCAGCAGCCCTTAACTCTCCTAGTGTGTGTGTGTGTGTGCCTCGGATATACTCGCTGCTTTAGCCTCCAGCGAATAACGCGTTATTTATCCGTCGCTTGTTACTCTCTCGGGCATTGAGTCCTTTTGGCGTGTGTGCTGTTGAGTCAAGCCACTGAAGATGCCAGGAAGCTTGCAAAAAGAATAGACGTTGAAATATACGAAGCGAGTGAATTGTGAATAAAGAGGAGAGCATGAAGCTTACATTTGTTTCGTTGCAACATGAAAAAACGGGGGATGACACATATATGCGTGCCAAGCGAGTTGCATGACACCCGAGAATCTAAATGCCATCCAATGTCATAGCTCCGAAGCTTCTTTCTGACATTGCGTGAAACGGAGACTCTGGAAATCGAATAAAAGAAACCGAATAAGGGTTCATGATACATTCACAAACAGCCTGTTCAAGTGGGAGTGCCGCAGTATCGTCGCATCCACTTCCTTCCTCCCATTCTTCGCGATACACCTGGCTCCACCAGTTCTGCGCGGAGATGCAAGAACCCTAAGAAGGGTAATAGCCTGCGTATCGTTCCATTCAGTTTCACCGGGCGTTTCGAGGTTTAGCTAACCCGTTTCCGCTCGCGACTATCGACCTATCTTATACAAAGATCTCGTCCGCACATGCCACCGCCTAAAAAAGTCTGCGGTTCGACTCCTTTTTCCTAAGGACTGTCAAGGATCACTGCGCGCGCCCTACGTTCCGATCTTATTCCTAGAAATCGCTCCGGACTGACCCAGACTTGCAGGTTACCGATCGATTCCATCGGAATATCTATCTCTTCCGATTACATCGCGACCTGACCACCATCGAGCTGCATTCGCAATGACTTTCATTGATCGATTTACCGCTTCAGCCGACTTGTTGCTGGTCCATCCACATTGTACGGTGGGGATAATCGGCCGCGGGAATAAAATCAATTTTCGAAGCGAACCAGCCGCAGCACATCGTGCCCCGGTTAGCAGCACAATTCCGCGAGACCAGAACCGAAAATATGTATACAGACTCTTCTCGTTTCTTGTAATGATGATATGCCTGCACTCTCGGGCGATACAGCCATTCGCAGTTCCAACAATGAAGCTGCAGGGACAAAAGGAGGAGCATGAAGAAGCTGATACGCGGAGAATCACGAAAGTGAATTGATCGTGATGAATCCTGCGGTTCACAAGGTGTGCGCAGAGTGTGGAAAAGAAACACTCCATAGATTCAAGATCGGCAGGCGAACAACGTGCCGAGAGATGAGCAGCAGCAAGGAACGTCCAGTCGAACGGAACGAACGAGCGACTAGGAGCTGGAACGGAACAAGCAACGGGCCTCTCTCCAGTCAATCCGTGTAACGCGCGCGGCTTTCGATATAAAACGAACAAAAAGAACAAGAACCACCGCGGGACAAGAAAATAAAGAAGCGCAAGAGTTCTAGCACCGCGCGCCCGCGGAAGCAAAGAAAACCCGGCAACCAGAAATGTCTCGATGAAAGCAGCCCAGAAATATAGCAACACCAACTTTAAACGAGAAACAAAAAGACACTGAACGAATCTCGCTTGTCCTCTGGGATAGAGCACAAAGACGCCTCGCCGCACGCCGGATCGAACAACCAACCGACACTGCTGCTGCTGCTGAATCACCGGATAATACCGTCAATGGGTCCCCACCGCGAGATCCGCGTCACGCTAGTAACATGGCATACATGCTTAAATCTTTTGCCAGCTTCTTTTACCCTCTCCTCGTGCTATAATACTGATCAGACATCAACCGGATTGCCAACACCTTATAACAGCAGCCGCTGCACTTTCTTTCGTCTCGCATTGTCTCGCGACCTTCCAGTCACAATCTTACGAGAACGAGGATTATTTCCTGCGATATCCCATACAGATTTTGGATCTAAAAGCGAGTCTCGGATGCAACGACCCCGTAATCGGTCCAGTGTGACATCATCCAGCGGAAAAAAGACTCCAGGCCAGACGGATTTTCGATCCTTCCTGAAGCCCAGAGCGAAACATCATCCGCTTCAAGATGAAGATGTTTTCTCGCGAGAACAGGCTAGAAAGAACGAGCGCGCCGAGTTGGCGTGTCGGAGAGCTCTTTGCCGATTTCTTCGTTTCGTCACACCGCGAAACGCCACGATGTTTACTGCAGCTCAGCGACTTTTACTCCGCGCCGAGTTCTTTCTTCGGGGGCGCTCTCGGATGAAGCAATCGAAGCGGATCGTTGTCGCCAGTGCCAAAAAGGTCGGACAATCACCAAGCACTCTTGATGTACATATCGAACCCTTCTCCTCACCATTTTTCTTACTTAGTCACGGGATCGTAAATTATACGAGCTTCAAGCTCAATGATTCTCGCTGCATTCGTTTCAATTCGACGACGGTGCGCGAATCATTCAATCAACAAGAAATTCACAAGATTTTGCTTCCCAAAGTTTTTCTTTTACTCGCATCTCCAACGAATTCGTCGTCAGATTTTGTGATGTCGCTTTTTTCAACTTCCTCACGATCCGATTGAGGCGCAAGCAGTTCCGGAGCCTTACGCAACTCTGTTATAAAAAGCAGGATGATATAAATCAAATCAAAAGCATCAATTAAGGACGCTCTCGAGGTGACTCCGACGAGAGCGAAGCGCAGCGCCCATCTCGCCCAGATAAATAGACATCACACGCTACTCGCCGACACTTTTGGGCAACGGGATCGAGACATCGAAAGAGGATCAAAAAGCACTCGTGGCTACCGTTAATTTAGACGATTCGTTGGGAAAGCGCCGCGAGGAAAAGGGTGTAAAAAGTTATCCTGTTGGCGCAGCCCAAAGATAATGAAAGGCCACCGCGGAGCCGGTAATTTCACGCCGCGCGGTGAAATTTTGAGTCTTGGCATATTAGAGGCGAGATGCTAGAGATTGAGAATGAGAAGGCTAGTCATCCTTCTCGCTGCTCCACCGATCATCGAGTTTGCTTCTCGTTCGTCTTGCCTCTTCCTTTTCTCGGCTATCCATGGAGCAAAGTGGCTTCTGTGCCTCGTTGAAATTCACCACGACCAATTACGGGTCATCGAATCGAATCATTCCCAAATGAAGCCTGCAAACGACACACGAATGTTGCTCCTTGTTTCCGGATCAGTTTTCACGACAAACGCTTCTGCTGTTGGCTTTCTCCCCTCTTTTGGGAGTCTCTGCCTGAAACAAAAGCTAATAACACGATGGCGATTAAATCAGACATTCGGTTCGATCGTCTTTTTTGTTTGCTTGGCCAAGTGTACATTTTTATGCTCGAATTAATCGGAGTCTGATCGAAGACCTGTTGAAAAATGAAAAAAAGGAAGGAGACTTTTGCCCTTAATCGAGAAATCGCTACTTTGTGTATAAGAAAAACTAGAGTCCTTCAATTATTAATAAAACGAAATATTTTCGTATTAAAAAATTGAAAAAATCGCGGATAAGAGGCTTGAAAATTATATTGGAATGGTTTTTCATTTTTTTTGTGCGATATTTCGTCGCGGTGAAATTTTGTTTGGGTTTGTTTATTATTAGATGCGATTGAAGGAGTTGGAAGAATCTTCTTGATCTTTTCTGCCTCCCATGAAGTATTGACGCGATTATAAAATATGTGAGTGTGGGGAAATATGGAGAATGAAAAGGATGGTGAGCGAATCGAGACAATATGGTGTGGAATTCGTCTCTGGTAGCACACAGGAGCCTCTCTCATTCCCAGCCGCAAACTATAGCGATCATCGATGATAGGTCTGATGAACATCGCGGATGCTCACTCTCTTTTGAGATGGCGAACGCTCCGAGGGGTGGCAAGAGGAGCTGGCAGAGGAGGCAAAAAAACTGGCTGATACTAAGCGGCGCTGCGTCCATAAACGGCTTTTTGCCACGTCGTCAGCAAACGCTTGAATATTCAACGCGGTGGGATAAGATGCGAGGCTAACCAACGACCGGGTTCCGCGCGCGGAGATCGTTTTGACTGGACCACGAGAAGCTCCGAGCGAGCTAAAATAATAATGATAATAAAAATTGATACAAAAAGGAAGAAAAATGAGAGCCGAATGTTGCGAAAAGATAAAAAAGGAACGGGGAATGAGGTAGCTGAAGAATCGCGCGCTCTCGGCGCATCGGCATCGTCTCGGCAATTAATATTGATTTTATTAAATCCTTCGCTTCTTGCGCCACACACGGCCGTCTTGGTCTTGTTGAACGCGGACAACGCAGTTGTCGCTCGTTTTCCTGCATGACGATGGAGCGAAAAATGATCGACCAAGACAGCAGCACGCCGAGAGCTACTTCCTCACCAGATTCTCATCCCGCATTCTCCGCCTTTCATTTCTTTATTTTCTTTCTTAACAATAGCCGGATATGGCGCTGCCCTCGAGCCGCTGGGCTCTTGCTCCGCTTTAAGGTAGTGCGCGCAAGCCCTCCTCATCGCGTTGCTGCTCCGATGCTTAATTAAACAACAAAATTTTTTTTGCCAAACCTTTTTTTGTCCAACTTTGAAAACGAGAACAAATATACCGAATGAATTAACTTGGCCATTTTGGAGCGAACGTTTTTTCGTAATTACCGTTGCAAATTGTATACACCGAATATTTTCTGTATGAAGATATAACGGTCGGTACATTTATTATTTGTTGAAATTTGCGTGACCAAAGAGAGCGAGAGAGAGCGAGAGAGAATGCCGAGTGGAGAAAAAATCAACAACGCCAAATAAATCTAATTTAGCCGAGCAAATTTCTCCCCCTTTCTCTCTCTCTCTCTCTCTCTCGCACTTTTGGCCTCTCAACGAATTTACAGCGTGACCAAGTACCACCGCGCGTTGCATACCTCCGAGCGAGATATTCGACGAGAGATTGAGACAGAGAGAGAGCACGCCGAGAAGGAGTTGAAAATAACGAGGTAAAGAAGAGCGTAAAGAGGAATAAAAGCACGAGAGAGAGAGAGAGAGAGAGAGGGAGAGAGAGAGGGAGGAGTGGCGCGAGTCCAGCTCGCACCCCCAAGCGCTACCGATCGAATTGCTTTCTGGGTTCCTTCAAGACCGTGCGGAGATCGCGTTGTCCAGCCGCCCGTGGCACTGCTTCGCAACTATATATAATGCATAATACCAGGTAGCAGCCAGCAAGAGAGCAAAAGCAAGAATAAGACAGAGAGGAAGCAGGAAAAACAAGTTAAAACAAAATAAGGACGAAGAATAATAAGATCTGGCAAACTCGATCGCGCGAGAACTCCCGCCGGTTAAGGAACGAGGCAAGATCCTTCTTGTGAAATTTATAACTGCACAAAATGTTAGCAGTTGGCCGGAGCACGCAATCTCCAACGAAACCAACGATCGCGCGGCAAAAGTGCCGAGTCTATAGAAACAATAAGAAAAATACATCATGTTTTCCAATAAAGAATCAGCCACTCCGACACTACCGCACCGACTTATTTTGCATTGAAAATTAAGTGATTTACGTCGGAATCCCCGGTGACGTTCCAGCGACTGTAAATTCCAATCGCAACAAGTTTTATTGGCTTCGAAAAAAATGTATTTGTCTGAGCAGCTCGCCAAGGCGGATTTGAATGACATTCCAATTGAGCCGCCGCGCGAGCAACGTAAACGAGAGATTAAAGGAGCCCGGCACTCCTGGAATTGCGGCTGTATCGGTATATATTATGCATGTGACGTTGAGTACCAACCGCACGCTGGATGCTAATTACTCCAGCGTAATTAAACAACATAGAAGCCGCGAGCCCAAGATCGCGCGAATCAATCAACAGCTCTCGGTGCTGCAGCTTGTCGCAGCCACGAGATGAGGGTTACACAACGGAGGAGCAGGACTCGCCATCTCGTCCGGTGTGTGTTCCTCCAGCTCGAATCTGCTCTTCGCCGCTGCGCCGAGGGACTCGAGGATAATTGGAGCGGCGACAAGTTGATCAACGCGCCGAGACTTTCTCTTATTTCTTTTTCTCTTCAATCCCGCGAGAGCAAAACGAATATGGTCGGGGGGATTTAAAGAAAAACGAAGCGCGAGGGTGAATCTCCTCGACAGAATCAACATCGGATCTTCAATGATGATGAATTATTGCCTTTCGCCGCGTACACTCATCGAGACATTCGTTTGTATTAATAAACGCGCTTCTTCACTCGACACTCGGCCTTAACAATCAAACACCTGCCTCCCCACTCCCTCAATTTATTCTCGCAATTTCATTTTATAAGCAGAGAAACGTGTCTGCACGAATCCAAACATTCTAATCGAATCCAATTAATCGCGATAAGCCAATGAAATAAGTTACACGCCATTTCCAGTGACCCTAATAACCGACAAAGAATAACCAAGTCGTCCAAGCTGCTCCGCGATCTTAGTCATGGACCGGTTGATCGCCTTTTATCGCGCAAAGCGTGATAAACAAAACGAGACCAAAGGCTCGGAATCAACGAACCACGAAATCATTCGAGCAGGATGGAGCGCGACTTTTGTTTCTCAATTATTCGATTTATCTCGCTTTCGATTCTTCCGGAATGCAGTGGCGTCTGGGACGATTTTTTAGATAAAAATTCATTAGCCACACGATGATTTTTTTGTGCGTTCGTATAAAAATATCGAAAACTTTTTTCTGCACCAACTTTGTCGCTTCGCGTTCTGGACTTTTACTTGAATCTTTTGGGGTCCAAACGATCGAGAGGATTCTTCGGTAATTGGAATGCCGCGCGAAGTTCGCTTCTGTAGACGTGACCAGAAAGATTTATCTCGTGAAGTTCGGGCAATGAATTTCAACGTTATTGGTTGGTTTTACTTTGGACTTTCGAACTTCGTGCGAGTGGCTCTCGTTTTGGATCGAGGCTGAAGAGTGACATTAATGAGGTCATGATTCCATAAGATCGTTATCATTTTTGCCATTCGAAATATTGGGTCACGGTCCTTTGGAAATTTTGTTTCATCGATGAACTTTGAAGTTTCTTCTTTAATCGTTCACCACAGCCGACCGAATTAATTGCGCAGTGTCAAGAGCAAGTAATTATATTTAAAGCTGATCAGAGTTCCTCGGAGAATTGCTAATGAAAACATTAATCAAGCCCTAATTAAGTGATTCGTGGAGGTGGCAATGGGAGTTGATTATCAAGAGAACTAAATCCTCCCAGGATCGCGTTGCAATAAAAATAAATAGCGTTTCTGTCTGTAAATATAGCAGCAAGTGAAAGGAGTGTCATTAGTTGATTCCTCGTTTTCTCGATCTCCTCGTTTTTTTATTGTGGCCTGAAACTTTTGGAGGCAGCGAGGAACGGAGCTGAGTGCGGCGATACCTTCGCGACTCGTCGCGCGTATACATCCCTCGAAGTTAATGTCTCTCAGCGATAACAATAACGAACTTATACTCCCGCCTCCTTCGAGCCATTAAAATATTCAGAAAACGGTAATAAAACGTTCGCCGCGCCGACTCGCTGGACCAGAGCACTTTGCTCTCTCTCTCCTTCACTTGGTGGTGCAGTCTTCGTCGGGAAAGCAATGCAGAATCGTAATAAAATAAAAAAGTGGGAGAAAGAGAAAAAACGTGCAAGGTATGGTAGTCGAAATTCGATTACTTATACCGCACCTCGCGCTCGCTCAATTTTATCGAGCTCCCTCACTTCATTACTCACCGCGCGGACTTACCAGACACTCCAGCCTGCTCTTTCGCCTCTTCATCGCGTCTCACTCGCTGCTCCAGTCTCCTCTCGCACCCCGGAGAGCACTCGAGTACATAAAGAGCAGGGTGTCGTACCGAGAGCCATCGCGCGTACACGTTATGTCTCTGCATACTCAGGGTGTACGCGATAATAATAACGGATGAAACATCGGGGCTGTATTCCTTACCCTCGCGACGTTTCGCTTTTTTCCCGGCCTTCATCCTTTCAATAAAGTCTCGCGAAACGGTAATAAAGCGTGTCCTCTTACACTTTCGAGTCTCATTTTTTTCCTCGCGACACTAGAGGAAATTCCATTTCTTACAAAAAACATACTGCAGAGTCTCGAGAAAATGAGAAAGTTAAAAAACGCGACGTGGAGAGACGAAGGAAATGTTGAGACTGCAGGAGGTATGAAAAAAATATCAAGGTCGAAGGTGATGCTTTCTGGTTATCCAGATAACTCGTTTCTTCATCTGCCTTTTTGCACAGAGACTCTTATCTCGCGTCTCCAAACGTCCGAGAATCTCACTTCGAGGTCCACTCGAGTCTCTCACTTTGGAGAACGAGCGTGTCGCGTACGCTTTGCGTTATGCATGCGATCGTTGCATAGAATCTTTCTCGTCCTCGTGACGCTAAGATTTTCTCATCATCCGCGAGTCTCACTCTCACTCCCTGCTTTCGAGCATTTCTTCCGTGTGGACTCTTCGCCCGCAGTCCCAACTTTTGTTTCTCTTCTCTCCGTCCTTCCTCTTTGTTCTTGCTTCCAACCTTCTCGTCACGGCACTCTTTACTCCTCACGTTCGCATTACCTACGCCCCGTTGCATTTCGGCATTTCCATCGTAGCTCTCTCTCTCTCCCTCTCGGTCGTACACTGTTGCAACTCTCGCATGCGGTTTTATTGCCCCCGCCGAGTCGTCGGCATTCTTTTCTTTCATTATTCTCTTTCGCTTTATAGTTTTCTTTCCTCTTTCGCATTTTTCGTCCTTTTTTCGGGACTCTTCCATCTCTCGCGAGCCTCGGACGCGACCACACCGTCGTACATAATTGGCGACGTGTGCCAGGAAGTTTTTTTTCCTGCTATACTCAACCTCCAAAAAAATTCCATCAAATCTCAACAAACTTTTGTCTATTTTGCAACTTGAATAATAAATCTTTATCGACTGCTGGCCTCTGGCTCTTATCTTCATTTTGTCATCGCTCCTTCTAGCCGCTCTCGTAATGCCTCATTCTCTATCTTTACGCGCCCACTATTAATTCTTGCCAGGCTTGAATAGCCTCTCGTTGCTGCTCACAGCCTCCTGACTCAACGCCACGAGGAAGCTCTTGAGAATCGCATCCCGCACTTGGCTCATGGCGCACCGGAAGCCCCTCGGGATTCTCGTTACGTTATGAGAGCCTGCTGGAAATGAGCCAACCAACGAGTTGTAACTCTCTACAGCATAAAGTACCTGCGATGCTCGCTGTAGCAAACGACGTTGCTCCAAAGGATCTCACTCATTTTTCTCCTCTGCTTCGCACTCAATTATTCTTCTGCACTAGAATTACCATTTTTTCAAACTTGTTCTCTAAAATCTTTGAAAAACATGGAAATTTCAAGATTTTTTGTCTAGGACGGAAAAAAATGTCTCGCGCGCGCGCGCGGGGACCGTGCGAAGCCCTGCATGGAAGGTTTGTCGAAAAAAGGAAAAAGGAGCGAAAGGACTCGCGGTAGGTTTCGAACAACATGGTACACGGAGAGAGTTCCTTATGCAAACCGGCTTTATACCTTCGCGATGAAAACAAAACGTAAAGCGAACACGAGACCCTTCGAGCCACCAAGGAACAATCCTCTCTTCGTCCGCCGCCTCCTCCTCCTCCTCCTCCTCCTCGCTTCGTCATTCCCTCCTCATATCCTTCGTCCTCTCTTTCTCGTGGCTTTCTCTTCCTCCGTATCTTCGTGGCGCGCAAGTTCACTCGTGAGACACTCGCCACGCTATAATATAACATCAACGCTCGCGCGCGCGCGGATGCCGATCCCACAGTGTTTCGATCGCGGGGAGGTGCCTATCGAGGAATTCCGAGGACTAGGGGCTTTAGCATATGAAATTTATTATGCCGCTAAACTGCAACAAGGAAAAAAAATGAATAAATTTAATTCCCACATTGCAGTGCACAATGCGACTATTTATTTACATCGAATTTTTGGATTTTGCAATTATATCGAATCGGCAGATTTAATCGACTCGCCGAAATACAATGCATGACTAATTTATGCACAAAAAAAAGTGAAACAAGTTTTTGCAACGCGGATGGAAATATCGCGGTGAAAGAGCGCGAGAGAGCAAGAAGCAGGAAGAACGATCGCTAATTCGGGATCGATGCATATGTTCGATTCATCGAACCAAGATCGTCGGGGTACGCCTCCCTGGGAGATTTTGCAAAAGGCGTATCCTCCGGGCAACGTTCGTCCAGCCGTACCTCGAGAGAGGAGGCGAGGGTAAGAGACACCGAGAGAAAAGATGCTGTAAAAATGAAAAAAAGAAACAGTCCGAGGGTCAAAATTAAAACGCGAGAAGGTGCGTCGAATTTGAAAGAGAAAAAAAAAGTTTTTTTTTTCTTTCATTTTCAAATTCTCTTTCCTCAGCTCTCCAGTCGCTGTTCCTCGCGACTCTCGCGGAGAGCGACGTACAAGTACAAGCGTGTATGATGTAAGCCAAGAAATATGGAGATCCGTTTTAGATGCGATATTCTTTCTTGCGCCCGGGTCTTGGGGACCCGCGCGCGCCTCCTCTCTCGTCCCGTGTCCACCAGGAGATAAATAGGCGTAAGACAATGGATCGCTCGGTCTCTCGTGCTTGCTCTTGTTGGCCATACGGTCTCGCAGGCTAAAATGAAAAAGAACGCGAGAGAGAGAGAGAGAGAGAGAGAAAAGGAAAGTTCACGTGTGCTGTGGATGAAATTTGCATTTGCGTCCCTCCCTCTCGAACCGCCGATAAATCACTTCACGGCGAATCTGAAAGAAGTGAGTTGAGGAAAGAGAAACAGAGAGGGAGAGTCTGCGAGGACCAAGGGATGAAAAGGGAATGGGTAGAGAAGAAGAATTGCTTTGCTGGGCGGACGCCATGACGAGGAATTCGTGCAAGTTCCTCGCTCGAAACAAAAGAACGATATATTTGTCAAAAACATGAATATTATTGTAGCGCAGTAGGGTGGAGTTGCTAGAAACGCCGAATATAAACGCGAACGAGCCGCACATCGATAACCGATTGAATATTTTTCGAATTTGCATGCTCCATGGGGGCAAAAAGCCATAAATCGAACATTTGCGCTGATAAAATTGACAGACGTTATTTTTCACGTGATTTAAATCATCAGTATTTGTTCCCCTTGAAAAAAAAAACAAGATTATCGCTAAAAAAAAAGAATCCCATAGAAATTACGGTTTTTTATACGAATCAAGCCATTAGATCGATAGCCAGGGATTCTCGATGCGTGAAATTGCCAAATTTTAGCCTGTTATCGCCAATTAGCGGGAGATGCCAAAGCCCAAAAGGTTAAATTAGCAGGGCGCGATGAAGACGTTTAGCCAAAACTATAAATCCTCGTTTTTAAGCACACTCGAAAATAATGGCAAATGGAGGGGCACATAGGATCGCTGTCCATATCTCTACATACGTGTATGGCCTTATACATCCGAATATGTGGATGTAACATCGCGAGAGATAAAAAGACTCGTGTCAACAAGATCGGTAAATCGATAACTTATCCACTTAACGAGCCATGTCCACGCTCGTTTTACAAACACGTGAAACTTTTAAAACACATAGGAATAAAATAAATGAAGAATACATCCGACTATTTAACGACTTAAATTCGATCGTAGAAATGCCAACTTGTACAATCTGTCAAGAGTTTTGGCCAAACAATCGAACGATATTTAGAGACGATACAACACCGAGTAGGTTGGCCAATACGGGCCCACGATCCTACCATCGTATATATAGCTCTGAATCTTCTCGCGACTGTTCTATAATTTTATAGCGCTCACTTTTATCCGTCCCCTAATTAATGGCCCATAAATTATGGGCGACGAGTCGTTAATGGCGAGTACACACTCTCACGATTCTCCTTCTTCTCCTGGTTCACTCTCCCAGTTGGCCCTTTTCCGATGCTGCTTTTCTTGTTCGTCTTCCTCTTCATATTCTCTATTCTTCTTCTTGATACTTGTCCCACTCTTTCTGCACGCCGAGAGCCAACACTTTATCATCCTTCTTCTCTCGTTCTCTGTGTGTTTCTCTCGCCTGCTTCCTGCTCGCCCGCCGTCTGGCCGGCTCCATACCATCCAGCATCCAATCTCCCCGCAACATCTTTTACCACGCGCGCGCGCCTCTACGTACACATATCAAGCTATGTTCGTACGTGGTTACACACATCTTTGGACTCGCTCCCGAAGGAATAGAATAAAAGGAAAAAAACGATAGCAGAACGCTCGGAAGAGACTGCAGCGATACTCTCTCCACTTTGTGAACGAATTCACGTGTATTTTCATGTATCTACAAGACCGAGATAATAGTCTCGATTGTATAGTCCCGCGACAAGTGGTTTAACGTCCTTAATACTCGTGTACATTGTTGCTGTCTTATTCTGGAGCGAAAGTTTGTCGCACCTCAAGCTTCGCGGCTAGTTCACATCGTAAAGTTGTGCAGAGCAGTTACTTTTGGTGCAGATAACAATCAATGCTGGACTCGCAGCTGGAGAATTCTCGAGATCTCTAAACGTGCTGTGCGAACTTGGCTGCTGCTTAAAGTTTGAATTCTTAGGCTCTTGTTGCTGGATCTCGAGTCTGGCTCAAGTCGAGGAAAAAAATGTATATAAGGGGAGATCGACACTTGGTTAAGTCGAACGCAGCAGCTGATGCACAGCGCACATGGTAAATTCTTTCAATCCTTTTTTGTTTTTTTTTGCAACTTCGTCGCCTTTTATTTTTCTGGCTTTCGAACAATTTGCTCCAACACGTACACCGCGAGCATGGCGGGACGGTCGGTTGAAACGATTCGTACGCGCCTCAGAGACTGAGGGCGAGCCGTGAGTCCAAGATCGTCGCACATTTTGCTGCACTTGCTGAACGGGGAGCCGGTCCTCCGCGGAGATCGTGTAGTAAGTCCATTGCTGCCGAAACGAATGAGAGAGTCTCATGGGATTCTACAGGGGGCATAGTTACGACCAAATCCCAAGTGTAAATTCCCCGAGTCACTCTCGATCTCGCTCCAGTCGCCGAGCAGCGGGACGACAGCCGAATCGTCCAAGCTTCGGCGATAAATCCTCCATCTCGTTTCAGAACGTGTCCACCCCGTCGTCGCTGTTGTTCCTGGCTCTTAGTTATAGGACCAAGAAACACTGCCGTCATCGGGACTGGACAGAGGAAAACGAGAACGTAGGAATCCGTCGGTCAAATCCCGCTCCTCGAGGAGGTGGAATTGTTGACGCAGCTACACAAAACCGCACCAGGAATAAACCAGCAAACAAAAATGTTTGAAGGGTTTCACAAATTCTGAGGCGAAGCATCAGAATCCGCAACGACTTTAAGGAAAAGCCCTTAATAATTGTTCCTTTTGAATTACATCAGCACAAAGGTCTTCTGGGGCTGCTAAAACTTTGATCCGATAACGCGTTACCGCACATGATTGGATATGGATCACGATCTGATGGGAGCTGAAGCATCATCGGAATCCCATCATCAGCCTTTGTTGCCTTTCATCTTGCCGGAGAAGACTGTAGCTCCCTTTAGAATATCACGATATGAAGCCACCGAACTGTCAGACGTTTGAAACGTCGAAGCTGCTCCACTCGTCGGAGCACGTGCCTATATCGTCAAAGTCGAGTCGCGACCGGAAAAAGAAAAAGAATCGCGCCGTCGATGATAGATCGTTCACCAGATACCCCAATGAAAATAATTATGGCATCACCGAGAGATCCCCGTGGATGTTCATTCGACCCGAGACTTTTCCTCTGCTCAACCATCATCGATTCGACATCGGATAAGTTGGCCACCGAATACCTGCCAAGAGATTCTCCGGTAGATGTTCCATGGGGAATGCGTCACAAAAGTCTTAATGACTACCGCAAACCCTGAGACGAAACGGCCTTGGATGTTGATCACGTGGAGTCCAACGGATGTTGGAATCTGGAAAAACTATGATGCATATGTGAAAGGAATGAATGTCTCCCGGACCATTGTCATCTCTCGACACTCCGAGCTTTGTGGCAACGAAGCACCTTGCAATGCTCCGGACTAGGAGAATGTTGCTTCGTGTTTCAGAGATTACAATCTTCGACAATGAACCAGCACATTTCGTTCAAGTTGGATAGATGACAATCTCGAGTCAAATGACGATTGATCTTTTTCCAATGGGATTAAAATAGAGCTCAATCCTGATCAGCTCGTTGGACAATGATTAATCAATTATAATTATCGAAAAAGTCATTTCCTTAAGATTCATTGAGGTGAAAACTTCAGCGCCTGCATCAGGATGAAAAACTTGTTGCGGACTCATAGCTTTGGTGTTGATGGCATCACTGGCGCATTATATGGAGCGTGCGAGATCTCGGGTACTAGAGGCGACACCGTATACCCTGCTGGTTGTTCAAGAGTTGACCTCGACGCCTGCTGAGACCTTCTGCTCTTTCGCACCTCTTGCTCGTTGTGTACGTGTATTCGCGCCAGAGCATGGATTCATCTTAATTCATGGTGCGTTACTCGCTCGGATGAATTCAATGCAAGGAGCAACCCACACCCGCGGAGAGACGTGTTGGCGATGCACAAGGAAGCCAGAAGTGGTGGCTTCCTTGGGCAGGCTCTCTTTACACTCGTGTGAATACGCCGTCTGAGTTTCTGGCATAGGACGACGACACAAGCCACAGGCGGCTCTGCAGACTCATGATCTCGGTATCCGTCCCGTTTTTTTCGTCGCTCTACTCCTTTTTCCCCCTTCCTCTTTGCTCGTTGGGTCTTCATTGTCGCGGGGAAACACCCTCCGGATGAATTGTACGTTTTTCAATCCCACCAGTCCGCTCCCCCCAGTTTCACCGGCTCAATGCCAGGAGTGATGTTTGTTTTGAGTGCAGGTACGTTCTTTGTCTCTGCAAGTGATCGCCGACGCCGCCGTTCTTACCTTCCTCACTCTTCCTGCTCCTCGCCCTCCAACCACTTGAACTCCTTAATTCCAGGTCCCGATTAATCTCCTATGTGTTAGGGCCTCCATATACATTTACAAGGTGTTGATGCAGTGCCGGTTGAGAATCGTAGCAAAGGACTTTGGGACGAGTGAGCTCTCGGTCCTGCTGATGGCCTCCCGACTATTATATCCAACGGATCAACGCCTCTCGTCCTCCAACCTCCCCGTCGTCCACACACTCGAGCAACTTTTATTCTCACGGAGGTGAGAGAAAAATAAATGTAAAAATAATAAAACAAAGATTCCTGTCGTCGTGCGAGTATCAGAGCCGAATCAGAGAAAAGTGGAAGTTTCGTAGACTTTTTATCAAATAATAATCAAGTGTGACCGGAAATTTCATATGAAATTTTCATAATTTTGTTACTCCTCGTATCGTTGACGCCATCGCGTCCAATTTTTTCCACATGCACATTTCACCCTTTTTACTTTATTCTTTCGTCATCCAACAAAGACATATGTTAATGTGGAACAACTTTTATTGAACCCTTCCCCTCCGTCATCGAGGGAGAGAGAGAGATCGAGGCTGTAGAAACGATGGCCAACAGTTGACTCACTTTTTCCGCTCAAGCTCCAATGGCTGGAGAATCCAAAGAATCCTGTCAAGCATACAGAAGGGTATATTCACAGTTACATCATACTTTCTAAAGTTCAGCCACCTGATGCCGTTTTTTCTGATGAGAAAACTTTTGAATCGGGCTCTGCTTTGGTGTGCTCGTTTTTTTTCTCGGGCTGCTGGCTCGTTTAGCATGAAAATGGAACTCGAACCGGGTCGTGTTCAGCTTCCACTAGGGTAAATCACGCTCGGAGTTGACTCGACCGGATCCGAGAGTCGGGTATAGTTGGAAATGGATCTCCGCAGCAGGTAATAATCTCGCTAAGCACTTTGAATACGTGTATGTATACAAAAAAGAAGTTAAACTTGGCAAAAGGTAATACAGTCTGGTGGGGTTTTTATTCGATACAGCGGGGACGGTTTGGGAGCTCGTAAGATTCGAGCTAATGTGTCCTCGCCGGAGTTGAACAGTTTATGCAAAGCGACTGACCGGACGAGCCGGCGTGCTCGTTCCAGCGATTAAGATTCTTTTCGGGACTCTCGGCGTTTTGCATGGCTTATGGCGTTCGATATATTGTGAAAGATTGCGTTAACGGCAACCGCACAGAGGGATGGGTCAACCTGACCCCGATGCGTGAAAGAGTTTCGACCAGAGCGCGTGGAATATAAAGGATGCGATGAATCGTCCTGGACAGTTTTGACTTCTCGCTGCTGATGCCCCGTGACGGTAACCGATTTTTTCATAATCTCTTTACCCGGTAGAAAAGCAACGCGGCTGGCAACTCATATGCATTGAAGTTCCGACTCGTTCAATTGATTTTTTGGCCAGAACTTTGGTTGAATTACGCAAAAATATGCAGACAGTCGGGGTATAGAGACGCGAAAGCATCCGAACCGCAAGGAAAAACGATCGTCGCTCGTGATTTAGTAACACATTTGTATTTTTTTATCTTCTGCTCTAACTCGTCGCGTATTGGTTGGTCGTAATATATTCGAAGCGTGAACGAGAATGGCGCGCGATAGAGAATAAAGGAGCGCGCGGTCCAAATCGAAAAAAGAAACGCGGGCACGTACTCGGGGGTGTGTGACGTGACGCGCCGCGGTCGCGCACAGTTGCACGCTAAATTACCGTGGCGTTCTCGGTCGTTGTGCTCGCGCTGATACGCTCAAGAATCCAGCGTTGCTGTGTGCAATGCGGTAAAGGCCCGAAAGGAGGCAGCAAGGAAGAGACTCGTGGGCAAAGAGAGAGAGAGAGAGAATAAAAAGGAGAGGTTAATACACGAGGACACGGGGGGACGGGCGGCTCGCGGTTGCATAGGATGCAACGCGACGCGCGCCCAAGTAGAAGGTATCGCAGGGTCGCATCTCCATGACAAATACTGGCAGGACCTCGCGCGGACGCTGATACTATCTTGGCTATAGCAGTCCTCGGATAAATGGGTCCGCGTATAATGTGCCCTGCGGCCTGGTTACCCGGTGCATGCTACACGTGTACACACACGTGGCCACGAAAGATAGTATACGACGTGTATACGCGAGGAGGCCAAGAAGTAGACGAAAGAAAAATAAAAATAAAAAAAGCAGAAAGCAGCAGGGAGAATGAGGAATACGACGCCTCGCGGGATCGTTGCCGTGAAAGTGTCACAAACACGTGAAACAGCGGACCAACATTTTTTTATATATTCCGAGATTCAAGAGCTCCGTAAAGAAAAAAGTACCACGAAATTTCTCTCATCTTATTTCTGAAACTCCATTTTTCCTCAATTTCGAGCAGATTTATCGCGGTCCAGATCCTTTTCTTCCTGCTGCTGCTGCTGCTGCAATGGAGAACAACCATTTCTTCGTCTCGAAGCAGCAACGGCGAGAGAAAGGACGAAAAGCGAATACGACTTGTTAACGGAACCCGCAAGAAGGAATCCAGTCTTATCGTCTTCCGGTTAGCGCGTGCCGAGACCGGTCTCTCTGCTCTTGTATATTCCTCTGCCTCTAGTTTCTCTCTTCCTCGCTGGTCTACACTCGCTTTCTACACAGTCTCGGTGGTCCATGAGGCTTTTCCATGTCACCGCAAGGAGTCTCCTCTTCTCGAGACTTTCCATGATGCGAGCTGCGGACAGAGAAAGAGAAAGGAAGAGAGAGTAGCAAAGCGCGGAGGGAATAACAGGTGGCGACGATCGGATAAGGATGCTGAGGAATATCGTCGCGATTCTCCGAGAGAGTTTAATTAGTCCTTTTTACATCCTGAAGCTGCTCGCGGCCCAGATCTCGAGGGATTGATCAATTAAACTTGATACTTCCAAGCCACCGGGGCTCGGTCCGTTTCACTTTTTTTTTTCTCTTTCTCAATCCGCGCGTTTCAAACTCGTACATGAATATAAACAAATAGTTGTACGTTACATCGCGAGCTGCTGTGAGGCAGAAGGAGAAGCCAGACACGAAGAGATTATGTCGTGCAGACTTGTAACAGTTTATACCAAAGCTGTACCGTCAACGTTCGTACACACACGAGAGATCTTATCCCGCTTTACATACAAAGTACATCAATTTACGTAACTAAATAGACGTGCATGTTACATTTATTATGCCTTTTCTATTGTTATTGCGTAATAGATCTAACGTTATCTCCATCCGCTCAAGTTTCCATCTTAAAACACTCTTGAGATTCTCAGACATTCACCCAAAGTGCCTGAGAAAATTAACACGGATCCGAGTCAATTCCAAGCTCCTGAGATCATTCGACGTCGGTGACAAATTTTAAATCCCGTTCCCCATTAAAAAACGAAAGAAATGTAAATTTTTTTAAAATTTCAATTAAAATCGTTTTTTATCGATTTTCCCTGCAATTGGAATCAAGAAATCTTGTGGACACACTTCATAAAGATAAAGAGAGGAAAGGTCAGAGGACACTTAACCTCCGAGAGGATCGCGACTGCACTCTTGCGGTGCTGCATTATTCTACGACTCCCTCAGAGTCTGTAGGACCATCATCCATTCTTCCTTCACACTCGTTACACACGACGGTACACACTCGCGCGCGAGACTGCTGTTGCAACGAGCAAAGCTCCCTTCAACTGCATCCACTCTTCACCAAGAGCATTGCTTCAACAACTACTGTACAGGAATCTCACTCTCGTCGTACATATCTGTGTTTCCTCCTGGATTCACTCGCCAGCTCTCCGTCTCTTTCTTTTCCTCTCCTCTGCTCTCTCTCTCTGGCTTTTACACTGCAGCAACCATTATTGGAGAGTTCAATGCAGCTTCGAGTGTGTACAAACGGGAGAGAAAAAGGAGGAGGGAGACTATTCTAGCGCCTGAGATATATTTGCAACGTTTCCTGCGATAATATATATCATTCGCGACGTGAATGTATCTATGAGCCGAGATATACGGACTTTCGTAACTCCAGCGAGAAAAACAGACCAAGAGGAATTGTCTCCGATGTATAGAAACTCTCGGCATAAGGGCAATGGCGTCTCATAAAAATAAATGAATAAATAAATGAAAAAAAAACAGCGGAGAAGAATCTAGCGAGCATTGAAATCGCTATAAAGATTCATCGCGAGAATCAAGAAGAATTCTTGCACCCTTGTTTTTTTCCCGATCGCGTTCTCTCGCGCGCGCACTGAAAAGTTGGCAGAAACACATGCGATCCTCGCGATATCTCTCGCGCATCCGACATTTTTTTATTTCATCTCGCGCTCACACGTTACAGCATCCTCTGCAACGAGAATTTCCAAACTCGAAACCCCTCCGCTCGATCTATACGTGCTCGCACGGTCCAGATGAATCGTGCAAAGTCCCACGTGAAAAACATTAAACTTTCCATATCTGTATATGTTTTATGCACACGAGCACTCACAGACAACCTGCCCCAACCGCCATTTGAATTTATTTCTCTGTGAACGTCAGCGTCGAGGTGATTTAGTGGCTGAGACGCAACGTTGGACAATGCCACGACACCTGCTGCAGCAACGAGACTTTTAAATGATATATACCGCTCTCGCGGTTGCTCGCGCCGAACTAAGCGCGAGAAACAAGAATTACGTGCATGTGTGCTTTTCGAAAAACGCCTTATTGTGAAAAAAATTAAATCTCTCGGAATCGACAACACGCCGAATAGGGAAAATTGATTTATTCGCGCAAACTCTCTCGGTCAATAAATGCATTTCGTGCTTCGCGCCTGCGTGTGACTTTCGAGAGTCTCGATACGAGCAAGCCATGTGAAAATTAAAATTCAATCTTTCGTGCTCGATCTCGTGGTCCGAGTCAACTGGAAAAATCATGGTCCGTCCCTTTTGGATCATATTTCAAGGCATTTTGTTGACCATGTAAATCCGTTTATCGTGTCCAACTAGGAAATGTGGGACGAGAACGGAATAAATAGTAGTAACGAGCAACAAATTTGTATCCAAAGTTAAAAGGCGTAAAATAAGCTTGAGAAAGATCGATGCAACGTGTAAAATGACACGTGCGATTTGATTTTTCATCGAGACTCGGTTGGGTCCGGTGGGGAACCAATTAGTGCCGATTCGTTGGTCACCGGACGAAAAAATTGGGTCTCTGGGACCCGGAGAACGATGCGCAGACTGAAAAATCAATGTAAACGTATATTCAAGCTCAGCTGAGAGAGAGAGAATCGATAACGCGCGCATTCCCGCACGACTGGCAACGAAACTTTGCTCCGATCTCGATTGGGAGTCCCTCCCGCAAGAGCAGGATCGCGGCTTCTCCGCGGTGGTTCGGGGAACCCCCGCTGTGGCGCACCACGCAGCGAAAGCATCGGTAGCGATCGGCGCGCCGGAGAATATTGAACGAAATGAGAAAAAGGAATAAAAAAGGATCGGAAAGGGCGAGCGCCACGCCGGCGAGAATTCTTTATCGGAAATATCAAATGGACGGCCAATTATATTAGCGACTTCCAAACGTTAATTCCGGATCTTAGAATCCCTCATCAAATTCACTTTCAGCATTTTTCTCCGCGAGCCACTTTGAGTCTCTCAATTTAATTAATTCCCCATAAACTTATCTTAGCAATCAAAAATTTTTTGTATTTTTTTTTCAACAACGTACTTAATTGCTCGAATCTGAACTGGAGTCGCCGTCGCTGTCGTCACTGAGTCGAGGTTCCCGAATCTTGTGAACCAGAGGAGCAGGTCGCATCGTCATAAGTACAAAAGTACCAGCCGGAGTTTTTACTATTTTTCCAAGTGACAAGCCAACCTTCAGGACATCGATTATTGCGCGTCTCGCATTCGTCTCGGTCATTCGTGAATTTTTCAAAACGTATCGTAGGATTGCACGGAAAGTTGCGCCTCCGGAGTGCGAAATAGGAGGAGCAGTATTCATTTTTGCATTTAAATCGAAAAAAAAAGATTTTCAAAAGCACTAAAATGTTTTTTAAAAAAGACTCAAAATTTCGGTTAACCTCAATGACGGAAATTGGCAGCAAATATTTGTCCCCACGAAATAAATGACGAATCGCGAGTTTTGTTTTTATTGCACGGTGACTCGGCTGCTGCGATATATGGGGAATTGACGCGGGCAGCGCGGAGCCTGCGGAATCATTACACGCGCGATGGTGCAGCGCGGAGGATTTAGCGACAAACCCCATAAGCGGCGGTCCTTAGCCCCGCATGGGTTTATAGACAAAAGCGTGACGAATGAGGGCTAACCTCCCTCGTTACCGAGTACACAGGAGCCGACTAATTGGATTAGGCTGACGCGAGCGTGCATCAAGAGAGCAGCGAGAGGAAAAGAAACTCAAAGAGGATTTCCTCGTGAGTCCATGCCAAGGAATTCCCGTTGGTATAAGAAAAAGAGATAAGAGAGGGTGGTGGCCAAGAATCGCGAGCATTAACCGTGAGCTAAGAATCGCATTAGTCTTGGCAGCAGAAGGAGAGACGAGAGGAAAATAGTGGAGCAAAAGCAAAGAGGCTGGTGTAATCCTCGGAGGACAAAGCGAGAGAGAGAGCCTGGGGACGGAAATATATATATAACAACACGAGCGCGCGGGCATGCACGTATAGACTTTATGGGTCGTATATTAATCCCATAATTGAGATATGGTGGGTCCAGCAAAGTCGGTGCAGCAGCAGCACCAGCAGCACACACGCACACCATATCGCTAGAAACACATGCGCATGCACATGTACGAGAGGCTGTTCTCTATGTCGCTCACGCAACGACGCGGCGCGATCGCACAACCATATAGCGAGCAAGAAAACGCGCCGCCATTACGGGCTCTGGAATGAGCGAGAAAGAGAACAAGGGGAAGCAGCGATGAAGAGAAGAAAAACGAGGACGCGGAATAAAGAAGAAATCTATCAATGTCATATAGATCTTATGCTTTTTAATATTTAATGGAGAGATACTCGGCAGAGCGAAGCAGCAGTGCAAAAAAACCAGTTAATTGTCTCCGCGAGTCTCGGAGATTACCGAGCAATTGGTTGACCTTGAGGATGCTCGAAACTTCGAACACCATCGGGAAAGAATTCCATCGATTTGGGCCTCCAGACTCGACCTTCTTGCGGACAATGTCAAATTCTTCGGATTAGTTCTCGATCGATTTATCGGCGCGGTCCTCATAAACTTTCCTCGGGAACGACGCCGCACCGAATAGGACAATGATCGTGATGAGGATGATGAAGAGGCTCTCGAAGAAACGAAAGGACGCGCCGACGTATGATGCCGCGCGCGGCAACCCGACGACGCACCAGACGCTTCGATTCGAACTGCAAACAGCTCCCGCGATCTGGAAGAAACATCGACTTGGCGTTTCTTCAGCGTAAAACAGAGACGTTCCGAGTTCCGGATACGATAAACTCGCGGCCAAGACAGAGAAAAAGAGTCGAGAGCACGTTGCACACCGCCAGAGCGACCAGACTCGAGGATAATTAGTACGCCGTCCGACGAGGATTGCTCGCAGTTCATGTCGCTCAACTTACGACTCGATTCGAACCAACACCCGGTTCTATAAAGACTCACACATGAGCCTCCCCACCGGATCAGCTACACCGCTGTGCAAACGCAGCCTCCGCTCTCTCCGATCCTCTCCCGCCGCGTCTCTCTTAGACACGCATCATCCGCGAGCAATTTTTTATTCCTCATCCACGAGATCATCATCTCGACAAAAAATGGAAAAAAAAAGGCAAAACAGACAGCGACAGCATTTCGAGAGCAGGGGAAGTAAAAGATGGAATTGTCAGTCCTAGAAATAATGATCTTCAAGATTATTGAGTTACGAACGTACGCGAGATCGATTATTCGTCGATATCTTTTTGATAAATCAATTTTTCAACCTGGCATCGATCCCAGCAACTCTATTTTATATTTCTCTCAAGGTTACGTCAGAGCTTGAGCTCCAACGAGCAAGAATCTTGCCACGAGTCATTATCGCAACTAATCGCTCGCATCAGCCATTGTCGTCGTTTTTATTCCACAAAAACCTCTCGTGCAGCTCGCAGTCTGCGATTGTTTTTTTTTCTCTTTTTCGGCCACTGTAATTAGCCGATAATCCGAGGACGCTACTCGAAGAACAAAATCCGTGTCCCCGCGCGGATCGAAACGAAATGAAATATATCGGAATCGCTCGCGGAGAAGGATCGAAGAGGATAATTAGCGGGCAATCAGAAAGTACCGGATTCCCCATCCTCCTTTTCACTGAGTCTCGCGTGGCGCTGTCGCTTAATTTATTACCCAGGCTCTTGCGGTACACCGAGAAAGAGAAACAGAGACCGCGCGCGAGAGAGAGAGAGATTATCATCTGGCGAACAGCAGACAGAGCCGCATAAGAACATTTCTCGTTTGGGGTCATCGTGCAAAATGAAGATCGATCGACATTGCCGAGTAATCTCGTCGCATCCAGTTTGCAGCTGCACGAAAATTAAATAATCGCGCTTCTGTATATACGTTCGAACTGAAGGAAACGCGAGCAGCACCTTGCGAGCGTGAGATTTCTATTTTTCGTTCAACTAGAAACGAAATTGCTTCTAAATTCTCAAGTCTCGAGAAGAATGAAAAAAAAATAACGAAAATCGAAAAATAAACGACAATCATCTCGTTTCGAATGGTTTTTTTTTCGCCAATTGGAGTCTCTAGGATATTGAGGAAATGGAGCTGAACGAAAGGCGATGAGCCGAGGCAAAGGGACGCGACGTTTGAAGCAAAAATTGTGTAGCGTCCTGCGCCAAGCAGCCGACTAGGAGTGTCGTTTTTTCTCTTGTCGTTTCTTTTTTTCAATTTTTTTATTTCTCCATTTGTCTGTCGGCACTGGGAGCGCGAAGAAAAGCAGGCGCGCGCAGGTGATACCACTTCGGCCTAATTGAAGGTGAGCGAGAGGGTGGAGGGGAACTCGGTGAGCTTCGGTAACGTATAATTATCGGGTAGAACAAGCCCGAGAATGTGGCGGCTCCAGCGAGAATAAAGACATTATACCACTGCTCGTTTCTTTTGCCTTAACTTGCGCCCCTCTTTCTCTATCTTTCTCTTTTTTATCCTCCTCGTAGCATTGTCCTTCCCCCCCTCCCCCTTTCACTCTCTGCTTGCCTTTGAAGGTTTCTCATATTTTCTCGTACACTCGCGACCTCAAAGTGCCATTAAAGTAGCTCGAGGTGCTCTCGTTCGACAAGGAGACGGGCAAAAGGTGCGAGCGAGAGGAAACGAACGCGTCTATAACGGCGGAAGTACGGCCATGTTGAAAATTACTCCTCCTTACGCCAACAATAACCAAAACAACTACGAAGACGAGAAATTCTTTTCAGTGTTTTCGACTTTTTCCCACAAAAGGTCGTTTTTTTTCGTGATCGCGTCATTTTTGCTTTCCATGACTATTCTGTGGCACCAAAACGAACACAATTTGATTTTATTAGTTTTTATTTTTTGCAGGCACCCAGAAAGGCTATTGAGCCGAAATTTTTCAAGAAAAATTCTTAACTTCAGACAATTTTTCTCCCTGGGAGAAAATTTCAAGTTTTCTTGTCGAGAATGTTCGTACAAAATGATCAAAAATACTTTTTCAAATTGGTTCGTAGACGATTTTTCGATCGCACACGCAGCGTATCAATTATTCATGCGTATAGAAAAGAAAATGATAATTTTGCTATTGAGGCGTTTGCATATAGTGAATCGTTCGAGTTTTCTCGCTCGGCGCGAGAGGCGATAAGCTCTCGTAATGCATACTGCATACAAACTTTATGCGATGTATACATTTGCCATGTATATAGTGCGGCTATGGTTATGGTGCGGCAAGTCGTACAGGATTATAGGCGTTGCAAGTCTCGCTGTAAACTTTAGTCATGCTTCGGATGGGGTATATGTACGTGCGGTAGTCGCGAGGTGGTCTATCCTTTTGAACGATCGCTATTATACACAACCAAAGAGCATTTTCTACTAACCTCGACACAAGAACGAGCGAGCGAGCGAGAGAGCCAGAGGAGGCGTCTCAAAAGAGCGAAGAATCGACAAAAGCACGATAACCCTTTGCACATGCACTCATAGCGAGAATATGCATCAATTTTATTAATACCATACACGCGGAAGAGATAAATACGAGTTTCACTCAATATGCTACCATTACAAAATAATTGCTACCCTTTGCCAGCTTCATGCGACCTTTCCTCGTTATTTAGGGGAACATGGGGCAAAACGGACACATGGGGCAAAACCGACACGGTGTCCGTTTTGCCCCGTGATCGTAAAATCCGGGGCAAAACCGACACGGTTCGGAGCGAATAGTTTTCGAAATCCATTCATTTTTTTGGAGGCTCAAAATTATATTTTCACCCTAAAAAGACCCAATCGGAGAACTTTGAGCCAAAATAAACGTGTGGGGCAAAGTATAATATGAAAATCGGAAATTGCATTTATTTTTTTTTTCTGGGTCCAAATTATCTTTTAGAACTCACAGGGAGCTTGGGTTCGTGAATTCTGGGCCGGAAAAGACATTTTCTTTTCTCCAAATCACAAAATGGGCAGAATTTGGATGGAAAAATGCGAGTTTAGGGGATATGGTTTCTTGAATGGTTGCTGATGGATTTTTGGGTTCGATCGGCCCGAGGAGGCTCTATCGCTTACTTCACATGGCAGAGCTCGCATTCCGTTCGGAAGCAGTCGCTTCCAACGTCTATATCGCGAAAAAATGTAATTTTCGGATTTTTTGTGCCTCTCAGACGCTGAGTTCGTTTTGCCCCACAAATTTTTTTTCACGAAATCGGGAATACAGGGGACGGGAATTTGTTTCACTACCTACAGAGAGTTCAAACACCATTTATATGCTGCCGCAGTGAACTCAAAGTTCACTTATTGCATGCCATACAAAATAAATGAAAAAATTGGCGACTTGAACCCATTTTTTCCTCTCGTATATCCAATTAATGGGCCCGAGGAGGTCCTATCGCTTATTTCACATGGCAGAGATCGCATTCCGTTCGAAAGCGGTCGCTTCCAACGTCTATATCGCGAAAAAATATAATTTTCGGATTTTTTGTGCCTCTCAGATGCTGAGTTGGTTTTGCCCCACAAATTTTTTTTCACGAAATCTGGGATACAGGAAACGGGAATTTGTTTCACTACCTACAGATAGTTTAAACACCATTTATATGCTGCCGCAGTGAACTCAAAGTTCTTTTTTTGCATGTCACCAAAAAATGGGTTTAGAAGCAATCTGCGACTTGACTCCATTTTTTCCTCTGGAACATTCAATAAATGGGCCGAAGGGGGTCCTATTTTCTTTCTCGCATAACAGAGCTCGCATTCCATCCGTAAGCAGTCGCTTGCAACGGTTGTATTGCGGAAAATGTTTATTTATAACTTTTTTTCGCTCTCAGAGACTGTGCCCGTTTTGCCCCGAATTTTTTTTTTTTGGAAATTCGAAAAATTAGCAACGGGAATTAGTTTTGGGACTCAAATAAAGTAGGAAGACCGTGCGTTTATCGACAAATATGTCTTAGTTCCTTAAGTGTCTGTTTTGCCCCATGTTCCCCTACACACAGAAAATAATTGTCCAATTTCTAATAATCTAAATTGCAAGTAAAAATTCGAGTGCGAGTAAAAATGGGAATTGGGAAAATCCAAGAGATAAAAATTTACTCATCATTTTCAAGAGCTAATTCGTTTGCATAAAAATTTTCGAGAAATATTGCATTTCAATTATATTGCCGAGAGTTAAGCTCTTCAAATTATTGCAATTAGAGTGGTTTCGATTGCGTGGGAAATTCGCTGCAGCTGATTCGGGAGGGGAATGAGGGTGAGGGAATAATGCAGGTGCGGAGCCAAAAGTACTTGGTGCGTATACGCGGAGGTGATGAAATTAAGGCTCGTTAAAAGGGAATTATGCGCGCGCGTAAAGCATCTTTGCACTTGTTCGAGTGCGTGGATAATTGTTTTTTTCTTTAATACGTTCGACAATTTGTAAGAAAACGATTATGGCCGAGTGCAGAGGCTCCAGAAAGCTCATAAGTTTGGTCGACTACGCTGCATATGCAGAAATAGGTGGCGCTCGAAAATTATGCTGGCAATTCCAACGTGGACCAGACTCGAATGAACTTTCCGACCCTCGTTCACATAACATTGTTATTATTATCATTATCCTGCTTATTACCAGAAACTGCGGAATAATTACACGTGTTTTACGATTCACGCCCAAGGTCATTCCACGTACGAACGTTCCCATGCCAGCGAAAAAACAAAATTATTTCCGAAAGCACCAAAAATGAAAAAAAAAAAAAACGAACGACGAACTGAAACGAGCAAAAAAATTCATTTTGAAACGAAAATGAAAGCAAATAAATCGATAATTTATTACCAAAGCGAAAATTTGGGGAAAATGTCGTTACTCATCGCCCTGAGTTGTGGAATTCCTTATAGCACAAGCCTCTCGTCGTCGTAATACCGCATACAAGTAGATCGTAGCCCCGAGTCTTTTGGACGTACGTCGATCGTTGAGCAAAACGATTTGCGGACACCCTCGCGCGGTTGATGAAGGAAAAAATGATGAAAAAAGGAGAGAAAGAGGAATATCCAGAGGTGAATCGTACGCCAAGATCTAGTGGGAAACTAGTCGAGACTAGAATATCGTATGCATCGTGTACAAGTATAAAGAGCTGTACAGCATAGTGTGTATAGAACGTTTATGTAAATAAATATATATGTATAGAGTGAGGAGATTGCGAGGCAGGGGGAGCCTCGTGTACCAAACCATTACCATATCAAACGCCAGTTGGCGCAGTTACCATAATTTTCGCTATCGCCAACCATCTTATAAAACTCAACGGGCATACGTACCGCAGTTGCACTGCGAGACCACGAAAAAACAACAAAAAAACATATCGTTGTATATGAAGCCCCGAAGAGAGAAAAGAACGAGTGGCGGCGGCGGCGGGGGGAGAGAAAGAGAGACAAGAAAATAGATAAAAGATGTAGAGAAGTTTATAAGAGACTCCAGCAGCGCAGAGGAGCAAAGAGGAAGTAAGAAAATTCTCAAGTACATACAAGCCTAACAAATAATATATTGAACAGAGAGTCCAACTCTCGGTTTTCCTCCATACACTCTGTCTCTGCTTTGCTACTTTCTCAGATGCGTGCTTGCTCATTTTTCACTCCTCGTTTCCCAACGCTTGCGAAATTCTAAGCAAAATGATCTGTATCAGTGATTTAAATCGCAATTAAATCCCCATGCGAATAATTAATCCCGTTTAAGATTCAGTTTATGATCAGGAAAATGAGAAATTTTGATGAAAATTAGATTTTAAAGATCAGAATTATAATTGCCATTGATCAATCTCCCGGCTGGATAAATAATCATTGGCGCACGCGGAAACTTTGGAGCTACCGACGCGTAAACTCGAGTTTATACTTACGAGATCGTACATATGATCGTATATGCGTGAGGATTTATAAATTCGATGCAAATAGATAAATATGCATGGGAATTGCGTAAGGGATATATCGCAAACTAGAAGCAAAGTGTAGAGAGGCGAGAGCAACAGGCGACGAGTCAAGGAGCGTGGTCAGGAGCGTTACCATTACGATCGACGCGGCTGTTACCATCACTTAGGCTATCGCACAGCATCGTAAATTCGTAACGGTTGCTGTAGCAGCCGCGCGCGGAGAGCACGAATGTATAAGACCGAATGCAGCCAACAGAGTCTCTTGTACTCCGCTACCAGATATAGCGAGAGGCTCTCGATCGTACTCGAATAAAGAGCCAACGTGTACAGCAAGCCAGCTGTTAAATAGTCAGTAATTATTTATATGTGTAAATTTCTATATATGTAGGGGAATGTGTCGATATATTTGAATGAATCCTTGTAGGAGGAAGTCTCGCGGCAAGCCTCGTCGTCGATATTCATCCCTTTCACTATTTGTCTTTTCCTCTCCGCCTCAACTTCACGCTTCGCGCATTCGTTTGTATAAAACGACCATTACGCGCGCCCGATCGATCGATCGTGCCAAATCAATCCTCATCTCGATTAAATTCCCTCCAGAGTTTCACAATCGCACCATTTACATTCCGATCGAGACTTTTTCCATCGTTTCTGCTCGATTTTCCATTCCATGGCGATTATATTCGGAATCTTTGGATTTTTTTTTAGAATTGTGCACTATTAAGAAATAAATTCGCAACAGGTGACCAAAAATTTCACCCTTTTTGTCGCTCTCTGCGCGCGCGCGCGGCTACGTTCGCCGTATATCCCGGTTAAGTGGAGGTTATCTCGGGGTCTGGTCGACCGGACCACGAACGCTTTGTCCTCTTATCGAAGGCACGCGAAGAGAATTCCTTCTTTTTTCTCTCCGCGTGACTCTTTCTCCATGTTCTTGATCTTGTTTCCCCCGACTCTGCGCGGAATACTTCTGGCTCGTTCTTGTCTTGTCCCTTTGATTACTCGCGCCATACTCCAACTTTTTTCTCTGATCTCTCTTTTCGGAAAAAAATAAATAAAAATGATTTTCTTCCCATGAAAATTTCTATTTTCGGAGTCGGAATTCGCTGGAATTCAAATTCACCGTTTTTTTTTCCTGATAATTATTTGATTTGGTAATGAATGAAAAATTTCATGTGCTTGGGCCAGCAGCTCCGAGAATTTCCGCACCCGATACTGTGACGCGAGAGGTTAAGCGCGCGAGAGCTCTTTGCTTGTTTAGTCTCGCGCTGGGGATACGCGCGATAGGAAAGAGAGTCAGGAGCGAGAGTAACGCTCCGCGGCGCAGCGACGACGATGGGTGTAAAGGACGCAAAAGCCACGATTTAAATATTTGCGATCGATACTGATTAAACATCCGGCATTGCGGAGCTGAAAGATTAAACTGGCGAGATGCGCGGGTAGAGCGGAGAGGAAAAAAATAAACAGAATCAACGCGAGAGCAGTCTCGTTGACGAGCGGCTTTAAATGTGTAACGATCTCGACAAGATCGCGCGAGATTCGCACCAGCAACGAGAGTACGAGATAATCGCTAATGAAATGACTATTCGTGACCGGAGTAATCGCGGCATGTTATTGCAATCAGAGTTCCTCGATAACGTATGTAAACGAGCAACGAAAACATACTCACGATTTATTCAACAAATTCGAAAAATTATCATTTTTTTATTGAAGATTTTATGAAGATGGAGAATTTAATTAAGAAAAACGTAATTACGCTGCGATATTTTCTTAAAGCTTTCATTAAGCGGCTCTTAACAATAATTGCACCGACAGCCGTACAAGTTTGATGTTGCACGTGTCGATTACGAGGTCAAGTACAAATTCCTATAATTATTGGAGTGCTCGATGAGGATTTAGAGCCACCCTCGCATCGTACGTGTGTTTTAACCTCGTACAGATAGCAATTGGACATTATTCAGGTATTCGAGCGTAGCAAAAATTTCATACTCGTTATGTGTGCGAGCCCAGATGCACATAGACATACAGTCTTCTCAAAAAGTCTTTTGTGCACCTTGTGAATATCTTGCTCCGCACTGAAATCAAAATATCTCGGCCAAAAAAGGTGATGGAGCAATTTAGTAAAAAGCGTTTTAAAGGCAATGAATTAACCTTCATTTTCGTTTTTCATTTATTATTCTACAATTTTTTTTGCAGCCACCAAATGATTTTGAAAATTGTTGAATTTCAAAAATTTTGCGGAATCACCTCGAGTTTTTTTGTTAACTAGATTTTTTATGGTTCCTTCCGCATCGATGCATCGGAAACTCTCTCAGGGTGATTCAGACGCACTCTTGGCTCGGGCTGTATATGAGAAATATTTACGGTTACAGATGGGTAGGTGTATCGCTCGGTACGCTGTATATATTCGTGTGCGCGCGGATAAGTTTGAGTACAGCCCTCGCGGTGCGCACAGCGACTAGGAAAAAGTGCGTAAGGAAATTACACACGCGGCCTCGTACACACGTAAATCACAGCGCGCGAGTCGCGCAACCGGGACTTTGGCTTTCCATGCACGCGCACACAACAACATTCGTTTCAATAGGTGTATCCCATTGAAAAATATACAGATATATGTGCCAAGCCGTTGTTGTACCCTCTCCCAAGGCCAATTATCTTTCTACCCTTTCCTTTTCTTTACTCCTACTATCCTTTTGTACATCCTATTCGTGTTTGTACATTCACATGCCCGCATGCATGTATATTTACGAAGCCCATAGACTACACGCTGTGGTACTTGGCATAAAAGATACTCATTTTTCTATGCAAGTTCATCTCGCGTCCTCTCGTGTATACCAGCTTCGCAAATCTCGTCGCATACGCGTCGCCGTGCACCGTGCGAGTCAACTTTTGCAATGCACGCGGTCAAGTGCGCGAGGGGAGCCGGAAATTTTGCCGGATTCCCATCGCGATTTTAGTTGAAACATGCGACAAGTATATTTTCAAATGTCGCCCTGCTGGGAGCGTTTGAAAAATAGTAAGAAATTTATTGGTCCGGGTGTGCGTAAATTCTAATGGCGTTGAGCATCAGGTAAAAGAAGAGGCGCAGGGCGTGCTATCGTTATCGCAAACCTCGAATCTGGTGCGTACAGAATTCCGAAACGTCCGAGTGAACAAATGGACACCACCGAGGTCGACCGGCTGCCACTTCCTCCTGCTCCTCTCCTTCGCTTTCTCATTCTCATCCCTTTTTCTTCTTCTTCTTGTTTCTTCCTACCCGTTGAGTCTTCTCTCCCGGTCGCCGACGTTTTCACCGATCGACCGCGATCGACCGGACACGAAGAACTCGCTTGCGTCTCTCCGGCTCTCTCCCGACCGATCGGACGAGCCCACCCGCGAGACTTATCTCTCTCTTTCTCTCTTTTTATCCTGCATGTGCTTTCAGCCCCCCGGAGCCATTCAGACTCACGCACATCCACGCCGCGCCATTATTTCTCACACTTTTCCATCACATTCTCCATCTCTCGCGCCTTTCGCTATTTTCCACCAAAGATTTATACTCGCCGAGTCGTTTTTATGGATTTCTAACAGCGAGTAATTGCGATCGCGTCCTCGTACATTTTTCCGGCGCGGGGAAGCCGAAAAAAAAAGAAAATCTCATTTTTCGGAACTCGAATATATCGAACATGTTATTATTGGAATTTAATCGACCACTAATTAGCGAAATGATATAAAAATGTAATGAATTATTTATTTTATCGACTCAATTATTTTTAAAGCGATTATACGAAATTTCAAGTACACGAAACTACGCGTAAGAGAATTTCGCACAAACGCCTAAAGGGCGTTCTGCCAAGATCAGCCATCTCCAGAGGCTGTAGAGGCTGGAGCCGGTCCAGGGCGAGAGACGCGGACCGAGAGAGTGAGCAAGGAATCAATATTGTTGGATTGCCTCGATAACGCCTCGTAAATATAATAAAATCTCGCTTGCCGCGATCTTCCCCGAGAGACTCTCCGGTTCCCTTGTGTTTTGTTTTTCCTCCTGCTGCTGCATCCTCTTTTGGTGTGCTGCAACTCATTTTTTTTTCCTCCTCATCCCGAGCCTCTTCTGGGTTGCTGCTTCTGGGGCTTTTTTCTTCGCCGTTGGGAGATAATGTTGCCTATGGCCTCGCTAAATTCCAAGAACTTTCATCTTCACTGCCAAATTCTCTCATTCCATTTATCGACACCGATATCCCCCACATTATTATTATTTTTCCTTTTTTACCAACCAAATCGAGCAAGGAATGTTGAAAAGTCCCGGAATCTTAATTCAAAAAAAAATTATTTATTATTAATTCGTTATTTATTTATTATTTAATTAATTAACAATTGGATGGCAATGCGTTAATTAAATGGTGAATAATTGTTGGGAGGAAAAACTTTGCGAAACGAGCGAAAACGCAGCTCTCACGTGCTCCGTGAAAACCGCGGGGTAGTAGCGGGCGTGGTGGGGGTAGCGCGCAACGCACATACGCGACAGCCGAAGCGGTCGAGTCCGCGGGAAGGGGAGGGGGGGAGAGCGAAACACGGCGCGCACCGGGCCAGTGTCGCCAGTGAGGCTAGAGCCGTGCGAACGAGCGCTTCGTATCCGTAAAGCCTCGCGCGCTCGTTCGACGCGTTTGCTATTTTTCCTAAATCGCGCGAATATCACACGGTTTCCGGGTTTCGCGACGTTTTACGCAGTGAATTTTACAGTGAACTGTTGTTATTGGACGAGCTTAACAAGCGAGGATATCAATTTTTGCGAATTTAATTTAAAGTTTCTGTCGGCGTTTTTTTTCGTGTTTACATTTATATATATAAATATATAAAAATCGGAAGAGAAACTTCCGAAAGGGGCTCGTGCGTGTGTGTGGTCTCTTTCTTTGAGCCAAGAGCCCCGAAATAAAAAAAAAAAACCGAGTTATACACTGACCGACGAGGATCCCAGCGGGTTTCAAACTCCGTACGAAAAATATTTGTTTCTCTTTTTCCGCGGAGTGTCTCTGTTTCTATATCGTCATTAATACTCAAGTGACAAAGATTCAGCGTGTTTTTTTTTCACATTAATTCTCTTTTTCTTTGTTTACTATCGATCGCAAGTACCTCAAAGTCGAGGCTCCTTTAATACGCGGAATTTGTTCGTTCTGCCCGCGGTAAAGATCGCGAGTAAAAAATTCTCGGAAACGTCAACATGCCGGACGACGTTACTACTTTATTTTGTTCGTTTGGAAACAACTAATAGGATATTGTCGATCCTAAAAGCTGCAGGACGTCGAAAAGAGCAAAACAAATCTCGCTTTTTATTTCCGCATCGGCTTGCCGAGGCGCGTATCAATATTTATAAATGGTAAATAATCATAAACTCTACTCTCGCGTGCTGCTGGGGCGGCGGCACGGCGAAAAGGATTAATTTTGTGATCGATGGTAAAAACCGTCGATTGCTTTACCCTCGCGATAAACAAACGGATTTGTTGTTGATTTTTTTTATTTATTCCCTTATTTATTTCGCTTCTTTTGCCAAAGTGAATGAAAAGTGTGTGTGAAATTGTGTGTTGCGGCTTTCGTGCTGCTGCCGTGAGTATGTGCGCGTGGTTTTGACCGTGAGACGTCGCGCGGCCGAGAGTTCGACGCTTGTGCAGACGATGTGGTTCGCGCTTAAGGAGTTTGTGCGACGAGGTCGATTTCGGCTTTTCACCGAATCGACGACCGATTCTCCGCGATCCACGAATTCTCAAATAATTAACCTCTAAATCGCGACGAGTGAAAAAAACGCGCGCGGCGTCAGTTTCCGAGAACGATCGTGACAATACGAAAGTTGCGCGATGAATTCCTGGATTATTTGAAACCGCGGCGAGATATTCGCGATCGGAGAATTGAGTGATTACGCGTCGGGAAGCAAAAAAGTTTTGTGCTCGGAGAGAAAATCGCCGATAAAAAAAAAAAAGTTTACAATAGCCGAGCGCGAGTACTCGCGCGAGTGAGATATTTGCGAGATTGTTCGCGTGTGCCGCGGTCGTTTTCGCACGGATCTTGTGGGAAGCTCCAAGACCGAATCAAGCATTTAAAGGGAAAAAGAAGCGAGACGAAGAAACGCCAAGAAAAAAGTGTAAACGTCTCAATACCGCGGATAAATAAAAATATTTGAAAAAAAACATCGACAACAACGGAGTCACGTGAATCGCTGCTGCATGTGCAACACAGGCGCCGGAAATTGCAGTATGGACGACATGAGCGTAAGTAAAACACCCTTTTACCGCGATTCACCTCTGTCTTCTCTACTGTTTCATTAGCGATAACGTATACATAATGGTAACTACAGCTTGGCTCTATAATCGAGAATATCTCGTGTCCGCGCCGCGTACAGTTTCGGCCAAAAATCTTTATGAACACGGTGTTTCGCTGTTTCTCCATAAAAACCCAGATATCTCGGCAAAAAAAAATCGTAGACTAATTTCGCGGACCGCATTTCAAAGCGGATGAATCGAGCTTCATTTTCATTTTTAAAAAACAATTTTCCGATTTTTTTTCCTTGAGATATTCACATTTTTTTGAAATACGAGAAGTTTTTGACAGGGCGGCTTTAAAATGACGTAACGGTTGCAAAAATGATCGTAAAAATGAAACTAAAAAAGCGGATTGAAGCTGAAATCCTCCCCTTGAAAAGCCCGTTCGCTAAATCGTTCCGCGATCTTTTTCCAGCGAGATATTCGAGTTTTCGTTGACGATTAACTCCGTCGAACTAAATTGAGTCGTCGTGATGGCAAATTAACGCAATCCTTGCCCCTTTTATCGTCATTTCATTATTCACACCCAGAAAATCCGTAAAATTCTCCGTGAATCATGATTTTCCTAAATTGAAATCCTGGAACCAAGTTTTGCTTGTTTTTTGATCTATGACGACGAGCATTTCGAATTTTTAGGAAACATGAAATGTTTTTTGCTTTTCATTCATTATTTCGATAATTAATGGCTCGTCGCAAAATTTTTCTAGTAAATTCGGTTTAAAAATGAGTTTTCAACGTCGTCATGGCTGCTCGAGAAATATTTTTATAAAGTTGAATGAATTGGTGAAAAAGCGCGTGAATCCCGAAAGCCCATGACTCTGAAATTTTCATCGTTGGCATGCAACGAAATTCGTTTTTTATCCTTAGCAAAAATGATTATTCAAGTGCAAAATGTAGTTACGATGATAAAACGATCGATTTTTCCCACCCGAAAGGCTTGAAAATTTGGGATGACGTTGAAAATCGAACGAATTATCAATAAATTGAAATATTTTTCGTTGCATTCCAACGTTGCAAACTTCAGCATCATGAAAGCCCGTAATTCATTCCTTATCGCAGCGATTTCTCATTGAATAAGAGGAAAAAATAAAATGTAGTGTCAAAGCTTGTCAGGTGTTGCACACGTCCGGTGTATCGGCTGCCAACGGGAAAATGGCTTACAATAGCAAATCGGAAGCGTTATAATGGCGCGATAAATCGTTTCGTAGAGGTTTTATACTTTATATGTATTTTTCTTTGCTTTTTTTTATTCATTTCATTGGCGCGCGGAACGTTTACGCTCGCGATCGATTCGTAGGGAATTTGCGCTTGTCGGCTCGACCGCACTTGGGTATAGAACAACGGGAATAAAAGAGGATTACAAAGTAAATAAGAAAAATGTCGAGTCCGCGCGCACGGAGAAAAGGCAAGTTGGCGCGGTCAAGGGAAACTGAGACGCTAAATCTGCATCACGCTCTCTCTCTCTCTCTCGTTGTTTCTCTCGCTTTATCCCCAGCAGACGTTTTAATGCTTAGCGCGGGCATATTAGTCGCGGGTTTCGCGTTCGCGCGAGCTTTAGCAAAGAAATCACGCGGCGCGAGGAGACTGACTCGCTCTTCTCTGCTGCTGCAGCACAGTCGCGCGTACCTCCGCGCTTGCTGGCGGTTCCGCGCGCTGCTGCTGCTGCTGCTGATCCTTGGCTGCCGGACAATGAGCCGAGATTGCATATTGTTGTTTATATTTACGCCGCGCGGCATAAATCTTCGTTTAACTTGCATTCAACGGAGTCTTTAGGTGCCGCGCGCACCTCAATACCATCTCGCGTCCCGCTCTCTCCCTCTCTCAATATATAAATATCACACGCACGGGCGCATATAAATATGCACAAATGTGCACCAATCCACCCATAGCCTGCGGTCTACTCAGACGCGTATTATGTATGTTTATATGGACGCACGCAGTACGCCGAACGTTTAAGGTGCATGCGTAGGTACGACGAACCTTTAGCCATGCAAAGAGCTTTAGAAAACGCGCGCTGCAGAGCCGGCTCTGAAAAGCGCGCATACGTGCAACGTGCATAAAAGACACGTTTAGCTAGGATACGACCTCCCACACTGTACAGTCTCGAATAACCGATAAAAACAGCCTGTTTAGCCTAAAACGTACATTTTATCGCCTGCTCTCGGATATAAATGCACGACGATGATGAGAAACGAAAATTTGCGACCCTGTAATCCGTGCACTTGCTATAACGAAATTCCGATGGATATTGCAACGCGTTAACGTTTAATCGCCATGCAAATCCGCACTTGACTCATCTTTTGTTTTGATCATTATTTTTAGAGCTTTTTCTTTTTAACCAGTCGACGATTTTTGTTTGCGATGGAATGCAACAAAATTTTCTTGGTCTAATGTCAAGATTCTTATTCAATATTTAGTCGGAACAATAAAACGATTTTTTTTCAAGCAAAATTTTGTCATTGCAGCGAAAAATATTCTGGAAAGACGCTTCGAAGAGTAAATTTTTGTCATTTGGATGAAAAACTTTGCATTAGAAATTGAAAATATTGTCAAAATGGCGAAAATTTTTAAATTATCCAAAAATATTCAGTTCAACAAAATATCGACGTTTTTTTTCGACAAAATTGATAGAAAAGTGTTTTTTCGTTGGACTCCAACGTTGCAAACTTGAGTGTCATTTCAATTCGAGCTCCGGGGCTGTTTTTTGGTAAATTTGTTGGTCCTGCACGGGCGCGATGGAGCTTCTCGCTATCCCAAACACTTTATTCTTGATTGTATTGCGTATATCAGCGCAAATTGTTGGCACATATTAGCCTTTGAATAGCTCGCGGGCGCGCAAAAGGGGTTGCCGCCGCGGCCGTCGCTTATTTCGACCGCGAGAAGCAACGGCGAGCTGGAGGGGGCAGCTTATGAGAGGGGCTCGTCACGGATAACGCGCGGTCTTCATTAAACCCTAAGCGCTCTTTGCGTGCTGGCCGACCATTAAGAGATGCCCCGGACCGGCCTACAACTAATTTGTACTGTAAATGAGATCCCGGGGAACGCGCCACACAATTTTTCTTCTTTTTTTTCCTCCCTCTCTCTCTCGCGCGCGCTCTTTTTCTTCGGGCACGGGAGAAAAAATACTCCGAAGGGAAAAAGTCACTCCGCAGGCTAAAGTTAGATACATAAATATATATTTACATATCCCCGACGAGCCTCCGTGTATACTTATGTATTTGACGTGCCGCATTTACTACGAGGAAATTGTGTAACCGCGAATAATCGCTCGCTTTATTCCTCTATTTTCACCAGCGACAGGAAAAATGGCCGTAAAAATTGTAATTAAATCGCGTCTCTGCTATTCCGTCGGAAATCAAATCCCGAACGCTTCAAAATCGCGAATTAGAACGCGATGCTTAAGTTTGCAACGTTGGAATGCGACGAAAAATATTTCTCTTCTTTTTGGTTCGTCAAATTTTCAATTTCATCCAAATTTTCCGAGCCAATATGTTTTCGGGTGGCAAAAACTGATTATTTTATCATCGTAATTACATTCTGCATTTAAATAATTATTTTTGACAATTAAAAAAAAGAATTTCGTTTCATTCCAACGATGCAAACTTCAGAGTCATTAGAACGCGTGGAAAAATGAAATTTTTACAACGTTTTGGGTTTTTTTCCGTCCTCAAGGCATGTGGGTTTTTCGTATTGCGATATTTTTCCGTTCTCAATTGTTTCGTTGGTGCCCGTCGTGGTTTGAGGGAAAAAGGGCGAAACGTGACGCTTGGAGCGTTGGAGAGAATTTGTAATTTTAATTTAATTGCTCGGAGATCGGCTTTTCACGCTCTCCGCTGGCATTTTATCACGTAAATGTCTCGTTTTTTCTTCTTATCTCGAGGCTTGTCGTTTTTTTTTGGTTTTTCTTAATCTGATGTTGTACTGGAATTACACGTCTAAACAGTGTAATATCGCGCGTGTCTCGTCTACCCCGTGGCCAATCGATCGGTCACGATTCTTCGTGATTCCGTATACACAGGTTACCGCGCGCTCGCGTACGCAAACGTCTATAATGTACCGAAAGTTTGAATCTCCTGTATGTGTGTCCGCGCCTGTAATATCATGAGTAAGTTACGGGTGAGCTCGTGTTCACCTTTACGCTTGGCGCGGTGTAACGAATCTCGCCGACTAATTTGTAGGAAAAAAAAAAAAAACGACGAGTAACGAGTCTCAAACTAATTTGTTCAATCAACGAAAACGTTTATTCACAATGGAGCAGGGAGAAACGAAAAAAATTGGTGAATTTTTTCATTTCATTTTCAGAGTTCAGGTTTTTTGTTTGTTTGAATGAATTTTTGCAACCGCGGATGAAATCGAGATGGTAAAGACGAAGGACGGGGCTTTGCTCGCGATTTATCCAATAACGCGACTGATGTTATTATGGCGATTTCTTGGAAGGGAAAATAAAACGAGGGTGCAGCACAGTCGAGTCGCCTTGAGCCTTAATTTATATATATAACGCGTCGAGACGTTTTTATATGTTTATAAAAATGTGGAGATACACATGGACGCGCGTGTGTTGCGATAATGTATGCAGCATGCGAAAACGTTACGCGATGTCGTCGTGTAACGTGTGTATAGGATAGAAATTCACCAGGGATAGAAATAAAGTGCGTGGGAATGTAGGGGATGAACGGAGAAAGAAAATGGCCTGATTATGCCCTCACAAACCCACAGAGAGAGGACTCCGAGCCTCCGCATAAAACTAAAAAGATCAAAAATGAAATAAAGTAAAAAAACTGGAGAGACGGGGAAGAGAGGAGGAAAGAAAGAGGAAGAACTGGTGGCTGCTCTGCTAGCTCGCTGCTGCTGCTGCTGCTGCTGCTGCTGCTCGAATATTCAAACGACGACGTCGCGTTTTAAACGTCCGACAGCAGCGGTAATCGTGCGAGTAATCGTTTCCCCGTAATCGTTCCTCCCTCTTTCTATCGTTTTTCACCACTCTTCATGTCCCACGAGCGATACAAATTTCTGTTTCATTTTTTTTCATCATTTTTTTTAAATTTTATTCAAAAATACTTTCCACGTGTCCGAGGAAACGTTTTTTTCATTTTTTTAGGGACAAATTTTTCTAATTACGTATTTGAGGCTCTTTAATTACTCGCGCCGCGAGCTCTGTCCGGAAATTGTTTAAAAACGTTTGCTCAAGGCTACGTGAAAGGATTTTCCCAGGCATCCGCGTATTATCGGGGTCTCGGGGGCCCCGAGTAATCAGCGAATGATTAATGGCAATTTGTAATTATGCGGCTCTCGCTCGATCGAAAGGGAAAAATAAAATGAAACTGTATCAATACGATGCGCGCACTAATTATTGCGCCACTTTTTCCCACACTTTAGACTCGCCAGGAAATGCAATTTATCAATTTTATACCTGAGAAATCATTTTTTTTAAATTAAAAAAATTAATTTTCTCAGTTTAGACGAATCATTTTGCTGTTTTTTTTCCGTTCGCTACGGAGATCGAAAAATATTGATTTTCGGAGAGACTCGTTATTTCTTACGTTATTCCGTAAATCGATCCCCCTGCTGCATGCCTGAGATCGAGAGCCATTGCCTCAGGGCCATCTGTACTCGAGGCATAATTAATTATAATTGCGAATAAAATGCTCATGGAAAAATAAGACGCGAAATTGACGATGTCTAATCGATCCAGTATATTCACCTTTATAAACCATAATAATGTGTACGTGCTAAATAATATTATCATGCTGGAGAGATTATTTATATGGAACAAGCGGATATCTTCATTAAAATCTCAGCGTCTATACGTGTGTGCAGAGAAACGTTGAGTTGCCATCTCGATAAATAGGAAACGATCGCGTTGATCGAGACTCTCGTGTCTGCGTGTCAGGGGAATGGCGACTTGATAATTACTCGAGTAATTAATACTTTGACCATTTTTTTCCATTTACTTTGTGCTGCGCGTTTGGCCTGCAACGAAATTTCTACAAAGTGCATATAATGCACTTGAATAAGTGCATTTGAATAATTATTTTTGTCAACAACAAAAATGAATTTCGTTGCATTGCAACGATGCAGACTTCAGATGAATTGCATTCTACTTTTTTTTTGTATATGCAGAGAAATTTCATGGATGGAAAATTTTTCCATAATGGGGAAAGAAAAAAAAATGGCAGTCACGTAGAACATCGAAGAGTACTGTTTCACGCGATTCGTGTAATAAACCTATCTTGAGAACCCTTTGATGTTACTACGGGGGGTCCAAAGTGCATAGGTCTTGCGAGAGTAAAGGATCTCTCTACAGCATCCAAACATCTCGTTCTCTCTCTCTCTCTCTCTCTTCATTCCACTCATCGAAGTTATTCCTGCAGTCGCTATAACTATACAGGGTGAAACCTTAAACAAGTTTCTTTCATGCCTCTGGTATAAATTTATCCATTCGGAAGATTTAAAATTCATATTTACGCAAAATTCCGAAACTATGTATTGAATTTTTTTTATTTTTAATATCCTGAATAGTTTTCTCAGTATTTTGTGACTTTGCGAGCGGAAAAAATGCATCGATGGTCCATTAATGATTTTTTAAATGTTTCCCAACGTTGGGATTCGATCAGATCGATTTTTTTTCGACTTTTAGACCAGAATTAGAGGTCAGAGTGCAGGGAATTTGGCTCTCGGGTTCACTCTCGTATGCAATATTTTTCTTTTTCCGCATTTTTCTTTTTATCCTTTTTCTCTATCCCTCCGCCTTCTCTTCATCTCATTTGCTTCTCTCTTGCCTCTTCCTTCCGCCTCTTTCGTTTCTCTCTCACTTTGTTCATTCACTCCAAAACCATCGTGACTTATTTATAAGAGCCCAAGCTCTTGGATATTCCTTAAGAGGGTTGAAGTTCGCAAAGAGCTTTTCAGGGCTCGTACTCTTTATTTATAAAGACTCGAGGGGAGTATCGATTGCCTCGTCTGCTCGCTACACGAACCTCCTGAAGCAAAATTCACCCTCGCAGTTCGTCTCGAAAAAAGGTGAACAAAAAATATTGTTCTCGCGTCGATTAATGAATTTAGCGTCATCAAATTTGGATAATTTACTAGAAAAAACGTCTACACGAAAAAAAAAAACGACAAATGCATATTTCCCGGAATATGCAACGGTTTTGAAAACGCCTTGGGTCATATTGACCCAATACGCACTTCGTAGGATCGAAGTTAGTTTTTCTTTTACCCCAACGTTAGGAGCCAAGTTATTGCATTGGAAAAAAATTTTTTCTTCAGCGGATTTGAAAAAAAAAAATGAAAAAAACTTCAAGCCACTTTTTGTTATCGATTTTTACTGAATTTAATAAAGTCGTAACATCGGAAATAACGATACTAATGACAATAGGCTAAAAAAGATTTTTGCTAGGAAACATTCTCACGTATTATTATTTCTTGGCTCGCTCTTTTTGCTGTCCCGAGGTTATGTAATTTCTCAAACAATGGTCCGTGAATTTGTACTTGTTACTGTTTCTCGTCGTCGTAAGAATGAGAAGAAAAACGACAAGCCAACAATGCGAGAAAAGATGGTGAAGAAAAAAAACGAAAGAATGGGTACAAATTCCTGCGTTTTGCTAGAGGAAAAAAAAAACGGGACGCAGAATTGCACTTACTATACAGGCTGCTGCTGCTGCTGCTCGAGTGTCATTTCGCGCGAGATCTCTCGATTCTCCAAGGAGCAATAAAATCGAAGTATCCGCGATGGTGAGAACGAGCGAGAAGTTTTTATTTCTTGCACCTTTGCAGCCGCGCGCGCGCGCAGCAGCCTCTCATGATTCTCGCTTCTTTTCCGCTTTGTGACTTTGACACTAAAGTCCATGAAAACAACAAATGAACGAGTCCCGAGTTTTATTTCTTCATTGAGCTCCTTGAAAAAAAACTCGACTCTCCGTTAGAACTAACGACCAAGATTTTCACACGGAATTTCGCACTTTTTAGTCTCGCCATCAATCGCGTAGTAGCTTTTAATAAATTTATAATAAATTGATGATGATTTTTGAATAAATTGTAATGGAATTTCAATCGCGCATGTTTTTCCTCCGCACTTTCATCATCTCGATCTCGAGCTCGCGAAATCACTCGAGCGCAGGTGTGTCTGTGTAGTAGAAGGTATAAAAGGTGCAATTGAGCCCGCGTGCATGCCCATAATCCTCGACTATGGATCGCTGGCTTTGAAGGGCAGCCGGAAATTTCATCGTGTGCGTCGATGCGATAGCAGAGAGTCTATCTCTTTGAATCAAGTGTACATAGTTTCCAACTATTTCTGGAGAGTTCATTGAGCACGAGAAAGAGAAACGCGAATTGGCTGTAGTGACGCGATGAGAGAGAGCGAGAAGCAGGGAGAAAATAATAGGGACTATATGGGGGCCATGGAAAAGGCGTGGAGAGAGAGAGAGAGAATGAGAATAAGGAAGTATCTCTTGGCACGCCATTGAGCTAATCGTTTTACACGAAGAAATGAAGCGCGCGTTGCGCTGCCACTAATTTTCTCTCCTCATTACGGTTCAATGCGTTTCTACACCTTCCAGCGTAACTTCATCCCAACGCATACACCATTAAATACACACACAGACACGCCAAAGACACATGGACGCATATTTAACGCGCGTAGAGATAAGAAACATCGAAAAGCCACGTTTTGTACCCGATGCTGTGTATCTTTACGCCTTTATGCTTGCGAAAAAAGCATTTTGCGGTGCTGCTCGCACTCTACGCGGACAACACATCGCGCGATGCTTCCTCCTCATCCCTGGGATATTCGCAAAGACTGTAATCTCGTTAACGGAAGATACGAGAAAACACCTTTCTCCCACAAATGTCTATAGAAAACGGTATTCATCCATACTCTCTCTATCGAATCTTCATCGATAGGGTACCGTTTTTATGAGAATATCCCTCTGCTGCGCAAACGCACCTATCGCGTTTCTCCAAGTAAATGTGAAATTGAATTACCCCGGGGAAAAATTTACTACGGGATTCTGCAGATTTCATTGGATTTTTAATCGAAATCAATTTTTATGCGTATAGAGAGTCAATTTTGGCTGAAAATTTCGATATTTCGTGGATTCGATTCAATTGGTCTGAAAAATGAGACAATTGTGGCAATTGAATCGATTTTTTTTTTTCGAGTCGCTGGAGAAACCGAATAATCCGGTGGATTGTGACGCTGAAGTTTGCAACGTTGGAATATGCAACGGAAAATATTTAATTTTATGCCGATTCGCTTTTCGAATGGCCAAAATGCATCATTTTATAATATAATGAAAATAAAAATGAATTTCGTTGCATTCCGACGATGCAAACTTCAGAGTCATGGTGGATTCGCGTGATTTTTTTTTACTCAGCTCGATAGCATCATAATATAATGACAAATTGTGATCGAGCAGAAGGAAAAAGTTCAGTCGCGGGGCTATTTTGGCGAAGATGAAGATATTGTCTCGTTTCATCAGGACCAAAAAGTATATACGTGGGAGGGCAAGTGCCGTCTCCTCCGGGCAAGTCTATATAGAAAGGCGCGCGGCGCCGTTTTTCCCGCGCCGCACTCTCTCGCTCCCTCGCTCTTTACTCGTTTTCCCTCTTGCTCTCTCTTGGGCTTTTTTACTCGTGGCCCGGGGTGGCGCACAAGGCGAGACAGGATGAAAGGTGCCGCGGTTTCTCGGCACACACAGAAAGGGCCAAAGAGTGGATAAACGACGAGAGAGGACTCGGAGCAAGACGCGCGAGAGAGGAGCAGGAAAAAAAAAGAAATTGAGAGAAATGAGATAAAGCGGAGGAGAGCAGGGCAAGAAAGATAATTCCTTTCTACGTTTCGATGCTCTCCGTATTTATGACTCTTTCGTATACTTTTCTCCCCCCCCCCCTGCTCCAATATTCACAGGACTCCAATATAGATATTTTTTTTCACTTTTTCTACTTTCTTTTTTCATCTCTCTTTTCCTGCTTTTTACTCATCTCGACCCGATGATGAGCTCGCCGCTCTCTCGCTCGTCCTTTTTATCTCTCTCCATTTCTCTTTGAACGTTGCTTTGTGTACCCACCAAATTCCCCAACCTCTTTTCTACGCCCTGGTGTCGATTACCAAACTCGGCAACTTCTCCTCTGACGAACCACCATCGCAGACACTCTCGCTTCTCTTTTGGACTAATTTTCTCCTATACTAAAAGTCTTCTAAACTGGCGAGTCTGGACCTTTAGGAGAGAATGGATTCCAAGTATTTTGTATTTGAAAAAAACAATAAAACGCCATAAATCTTTGTCGTTCTGATAAAATGTCGATTTTGGTAGAATTTTTCGAGATTCAACTGCATTTTTGTTGTGGTTTCGTAAAATATTTGGTGACGAGTGCTTTGGGAAATTCTTTCGGGCCCTTTTCTTCGCGTCGTCTCTGTGTATTTGTTTTTTTATACGCGCGCGCGCGCGACCTCCTCGCAATGAGTTTTTTCTTTCTCTCGAAACCAGCAACACACGCGATTGACTAATTTCTCGGCACTTGCGCACTCGGGGCAACAAGGGACGAGCAGTCGACAAGGAGGAGAAAAAAATAAGGGCTTCGGGCTCGACAAGTCCTCTCGTTTAATTTCTAGTCTTTTTCGGGAATTGGTCGTCGTTCCCCGACGACGCGCTCCAGTTTCGTGATAATGAGGCCCCGAATGAAATCGCACAGAATCCATGACTACGTTCGCGGTAGGGATACGTAATGACGCTCATAAAACTCTCGTAAAAGTTGCGGCTGCTCACTCTCCTGATGCGCACATACCGAACAACCACCGCCTTCTTATAAACACCATGCGATCGTAAACACTCGAAATTATTGGCGCGGCCTCTTCGCATCTCTCTCGCGCCCTTGATACGATTTTGCTTTTTGCTCTCAATTTTTCTGCTTTTCCTCCGCAATAATTTACAATGTGTTTCTCCATGTTTTAGACCAAGAAATTCCCTGGTCTCTGAATTTTTTTCGAAAAATCACTCAAAAATGTATTTTTCGATAAATTTTGTTCACTTTTTTTCCCACGTTTTGTTTCGACCGTTTCGGGAGAGCGAGAGGCCACGTGACCCTATGTTTCTCATTAATTTTCTTAATGAAGCCTCTCACCTCGTCTCCCGCCCCCCACCGTTGCCGCGCAACTCTCGTTCGCTATTCCCGTAATTAAGAAAAAAAAAAAAACAACTCGACGAAAATATACAAGACGAGAAATGGGCAACAAGTTAAAAATTTGTTTTTATTCTAACGATCGTCGCGCGGTCTTTTCGATTTTACCCGATGCTGCTGTTGCTGCTCTGCTCCCCCGGATTATGCGAAACTTTACGACGTGTAGCCAACCGAGAGTTACGACATCTAACTCATTGATTTATCGGCGGAATTTTTTGTCCGACTTTATGTCCCGCGAGAGTCTCATGCTGCGATCCTTGTATTTTCTTTTTCACATTTTATCCACTATTTGCTTTATTCTTTGATACGTTTTTTTTCTTTTCCCAACATTTCGATGCCGAATGGCCAGAAATACGAGAAAAAATTGATCGACCATAATTAAATGTATTAGTTTTCGTGTTCTCTATCGATTTTGTCGCGTTGTTTCAGTTTTTTGTGCACACGGCCGCGCGTGTGTTTTTTTCCCTCTTTTGCCACACGCTAATGTCGCGCGGAGGAAACTTTGTACGTTGTAAATAATCCATTACAAATGCTAATTCAATATGATTAATTGTTCTTGTATTTCGACAGTCTTGCGTTCCTCTCTCCGTGTGTTATTTCTACGTTATATTTTAATTTCTTCGATTTTTCAATCCTCCCGTTTTCAACTCAATTTCACAGCGCGGAATCGTTCGTAAGTTCTCCCCTCTTTTTCGGATATTCGCTCAAATAACTGTGTGTGTGTGTTTTTTTTAACCTTTACCGACGTGCTTTATTATGCGAGAAGTCTGGGTTAATAAAGATATCCACGTTATAACTGAATCGTATTTTAAAATACCGCTGATTTTAACGTTTGAATAAATGCCACTTAATTTAAGAAGTGATTTTAACGATCGACATAAATTTTCAAACTACCGATCGTAATCGCCGTTATACGTACGCGATTCCCCCCTCCCTCCTTTGCGCTATACTTTCGCGATCAAGCTCGATCTCTGCAAGTCACACCCGATACGAGCAGCTTTTATCACGTGAATAGGGCGAGAGTTTCATTGCGCGAGGCAGACGCGGTTAGGAAATTAGTTTTGGCAATTGAAAAATAAATTTTTATGTTTTTTTTTCTGGTCAATTGACAAAATCGGCTCTGAGGTTCCAACAAACGGTCCGCGACCGCGCAAATCTCGCGAATTAGAAAGGATAAAAAATGAATGGATGGAATGACGAAAGGAGGAAAGAAAAATGTCAATTCCCATGCTAATGAGCCAATTTATTCCGCTAAAATCCCCGCTAACTCTCTACCGGACGATTAGGCTAATGCCTGCGTGAATAACTTTTTCTCCAGATCAACCCCCGGGAATGTCAAGTTTTGCGAAAAATCCTGTATTTTGATATCATTTCGGGGATATTTTTTCAACGCCGGAGCAACAGAAGCCTCTTGATCTAGAAAAAATTGCATTCACTCGATTTTTCGTTCAATATCGCGCGATCGACACGATTTTTTCAATAAATTCAGTTTTGCTATAGTTTTTTTTTCTCTTGACAAAAAGTCCTCGCGGGAACGAGATCCTTTTGAGAATCGAGCATTTCCTGGCGCGGGCCGGGAATGAATATTTATGTCTGATCGTTAATTACTCTCAACGATTAATTAATATTTATGAAATATTCGATAAATCTTTTTATTACGTTCGCTTTCGAAATTGGCGAGTAAATTTTGGCCACTGGAATTTCTTTTGCCATTTTTGCCATTAATAAATAATAAAAGAGATGTATTTTTTTTTCATGGTCCTATAAATTCGTTCTAGATAAATGATTTTTATGCAGACACGAAATTATCGCTGATTTGTGGACTCGGTAATTATGGTAGTCGGGCGCTTGGCAACTTTTGCCTATATCCAGTTGCACTGTGTATATTATAATGTATGTATTTATACACTTGGCTTATATATACGATGCATAGTTTTAACTTGATTAACGAACGGCTCGATTGTAAATCGTCGAGGTGAGCGCTCGTTAAAAATCGATAAGCCACCGCGTCGCGAGCCCCCAACCATGCAGTGTGTGCGTGTTTGTGTGTGAGTTTAATATCTCGCGGTGATCCTCGACTCTGGAGATCGCGACCAAGCGGCCAAGAGACCGCGTCGGCGCTCTTTTCTCTCCGCAAGTCTGTTTGTCCTTTCATTTATATGTTGTCCCAATCTTTTTCATTTTTTTTCGTTTTCTGGTTTCTTGGGCCGGTCCAGGGTCTTTCGTTACCCACGCGGAACAATTTTTGCTAGTGAATAAATATTTATTTATTCGAATACGTAAAATAATGTGAAATTTTGATATCAATGGCCGGAATTCAGATTTGCAACGGTTTAGAATTTGAAATATTTGGATCGCTATATTTTTTATTTTCTCCATTTAAACGCGTGTTTTTTATTTTGCTGATGGCCAGAGTTTTTAGTTCTTGCACGCTTTGGAAAGATGGTTCGGAGAAATGTATGGAAAAATGTCGAGTTGTATAAAATTTGGTAATTGTTGGCGTTTCTTCGTAACATGTTTGGCCATATTGTTTTCCGCGAAAGCAGCTGAAAAGTTTTGAATGTTTTCGAGACCGAGTTTTGGTCATTTTGGCCCGAAATCCCCGGCGCGTGTAAAAAGATAAGAATTCGATAATTGTTGACGAAACTAAATGCGGGACTGCGAGAGGATGAAGCGAAAAGAGCGAAAGGGGGACACACGGAGAATCGGGCCAAAGAATTTTTCGTTCGCGTAGCAATTTCGCTCGCCGGGATTGAGACACTAGCGACAACGCTGACGGTGCCTTTGCTAATAGTCGGACGTGCGTACCGGTAGGTCCTCGATTCTCCGTTTTTAGAGAGTCTCGCGACTCGCTCCGCGCAACCCTTTTTCAGCCTCCGATTCAACATTACGCGCTCGATTCTACAAAACTCTTTCTCGACTCTCTCGTTTTTTTCTTTTCTCCTTATTTATTCTCGCGTCTCTTTCGGACACTGGATCTTTCAGGAATCACGTTTTTCTCTTCCGCAACGAAATTTTGGCGCTCGCGGTGACGCGCACTCGTCCAGCAATAACAGATCAAAATCTTCTGAAGCTTCTGCCGAATAAGTTTCTTTTTAATTCGTACCGCCACCCGCAGTACGCCACAAGGGGTCGCGCAATCTTTTCTCTCCTCGCTCTCTCAGGGTTAGAAACCTCTCGAGTTTATGTGCTTGTTCAAGGATCCAGCAAACGCCGCGCGTGCAATCCCGATAATTCGCTCATTTTATTTATCCTCGTAACGCGCAATTTTTAATAATAAATAATTTGCTCCCGAGTTTTTTTTTGTTTCGATATAAAAGATTGAAAGCAATTATTGGGCGCGGCTTTGGAAAAGTCTCTCAGACCCAAAGAGTCAATTATTTGTGTTGTACACATGCGCACGTATCGCAAAAAAGGCGCCGAGATAAGAAAAGAGCAGCAGGGAAATGAGGCTGGTTCTGAGCTGCTGCAGGGAGCGCAGGGGGATTTAGGGATGACGCGGTTGCGAGAGCAGGGTGGGAAGATTCGAGGTCGTCTGGACTGAATCTTGGCGAGGTTCTCGCCGCCGCTGCTGCTGCTGCTGCCGCGAGAGTCGAGAGTCGAGGGCGACCCAAGATCGAATGTGCGATCGAGTGTGTAAGTGCGAGCGGGCCACCAGCAGAGCATGGACCACCGCCGGTGATGCTGCTGCTACGCTCTTCGTTCTGTTCCTCATGCTGTTGCTGCTCCGCCGCTCCTGCCTCGCTATACGCCACGGATATATTTTTCTCTCTTTATCTTTATCCTTCTCCCCCGCTCTCTTTGTCTTTCTCGTTCTCCTCATTCTTGACTCGTACGACAAGAGATAAAAAAAGAGTGTATCGTAAGCCAAAAGGATCGAGGGAGAGAGAGTGAGAGAGGAGAAGGAAAAAAGCGCAGCGTTCTGCGACGACCTGGCCAACGTTCGAGGAATGCGTAGGCCGATCGTAATGATTCGGACCATGTTGCACCCGCGCATGCATCTATAACGCCGCGCGACGACGAAAAATCCTTTTGAAAATCTAGACCCCACAAACCTTCGTGGGTGCTCGATTTCTGGAGATAATTCAACAAAATATGCGAGCGTAGAAACTGTTGCTCGCGCAAGAAACAAAAGATGAATTTTCGCCAGGGATTCCCCGGAGAAATCTCTGCTGCGGTGTGGGAACGAAAAAAAAATACATTTTGACTTTATATTCGATGCATCGATTCTCAAGAGTCGCGATTACGATCTAACTTTTATTGTGACGAAAAAAAAAATCTCTCCCGCGAATCGGATAAATATTCAAATTTACCAAAGTTTAAGAACCTCCGTGAATTTAAAACGTGACAATTTATTGACGCGCCAATCACCTCGGTTTATGTCTATATCGCGTATATATCTCTTTTTGCTACATCGTCTCGCGAGCGTTTATACACGTTTTAAACGAACGCGCGTGGGTTTTAATAATAACAATAACGAGCTTCGTGAAGACCCGAACGACAACTATACACAGAGAGAGAGAGAGAATGGAGGAGGAGGAGGAGAGAAAAGAGTTTAAAAGATCCACGGGAGCGATGATGCGCCGAGGATGTCGCGATCGAAATCAACTCGTAAAGATCGCGAGGGTTCATCGGGAATTAATTCGGAGCGTTAATTGATCGGCGGAAAAGTTATAGTTGCCGCGTTGTTCACCCGTATACACATTATTTGTGTGTGTGTCCGTGTGTTTGTTTGTTAATGACGTATTAAGGAGAAAGGATCAGGAGGATTCGCGCGCGTAGTTGTGATGGTGAGGTAACGATAGAGGTCGAATAAATCCGTGCAATATGCTAAGTGGATGGCAATTTCGGGTCTGCAGGAGGATCGTAATCATGCCGAGAGTCCTAATGAGTCAGAAACGAGGTCGTGATCGACGATCGTACTCTGGAGTCTCGCTCTGCTAGAACGACGCGACCGGAATAACTTTTTTTTTCTTCCTTTCCTTTCTTGATTCAATTCGCTTTTGTTATTCTTCATTTTCCTCCTGCTGATGGTGTATTTTGAGTTTCGGATGGAAATTTGAAATGCAGAATGTTTTTTTCTTACGAGTCAGAGTCGTTGACGTTTTTGAGTTTTGGTTTTTTTTCTTTTCGATGCTGAAATTATTGCGCAAATGTTGGGGAACGTGCAGGAGAGGGGAAAAAAAGTTTTGGAGAAAATAAATGGCGATGTAAACGCGAACGGGATGGCGGGTGTAAAAGGCACCTCGCGATGATGATGATCGCGGTGCCCTGCTCACCTGGACCGATCTCTCGTCGATGAGGTGACTTTGGGAATCGATCTTCTCGCTTGCCGCAGCCCCCTCTCTCGCTGCTTCTTTCTCTCGTGTTTGTTCGCCTGTAATTAAAGCCCCTCGACCGCCACGGGCGCGACCTCGATTGCTCTCTCTTCTTCCTGATACGCCTACCGATCTCTCACCTTCGTCCTCTCTCTTTTTCTCTGCTCCTCGTACTTTCTTAGTTTCCTTCACTTCTCCCGTGTAATACAGCTATTTCTCTCCCCACCTCGTCTCTCGTCCCACACTCGATCTCACGGATTTTTACAGAGAACGAAGAAAAAAAATTACGTGGCCCAAAGAGAGGAAACAATTTTTTTTTCTTCTTCTCCCGAGACAAGGAAATACATAACAAGTTTGACGACCGGACGATTGAGCCACCAAATTAGTTACACCTCTTTGCTCCCATCATTCGATCTATCTAATACCCGCGATACTAATAAACCTAATTACTAATTACACAAAATGTACATTCATCTTTTGTACTCGCGCGCGCTCCGCCCGGCAGCAGCAGCCGCGCGGCCCGCAATCAAACTCACACCGTGAAAGTATCGCCGGCCGTTTTTTCAACAATTCACACGCCGCACACGTGAGATCGCTCCCGATGCTGCTGTCACTTTCATATTTCTTCATCGTTTTTTTGTCTCCCAATAATTAGTCGAATTGACTGAATTTGCGCGTTTATTGGAGAATTTCTCAATTTCTTGAACACGGAGCTCGATTTTCAAGCTTCATTTTTTGGTGGCTTCTATTTTGGACAGATGTCGATGGACCGCAACGTTTGCATTTATTGCTAGTCACAGGAAAACTTTTGGGATATTTCCAGGTGGCCGCGTCGCGATCCTCTAATTAATCTGTAACGCTTAGGGTCTCGTGTTTCTGGTCGACTAAAATTTTCTCCGTATCCAACCGCCGCAAAATGTCCAACGTTTTGGTTAGTTAAAGAGAGAGGGAGAGAAACGACTCTGCACCCTCTTCGAAATACGTTCTAGCGATTCGACAGGGTTCGCTCGTTACGGACGACGATCTCGGTGACGTTTCCATCGCCCGCGTCTCCGTAAAAGCTCTCCGGTTGCCCGCGGAGGGTTCTCTCGTGGTGTGCGACTGCTGTTGAACAATAAAAAGGGCAAACCCTTAAATCTATTCTCGGGACAAATTATATTATGCAGAAGCCACACTCGTCTCGTGACAAGTTTTTTAAACAGTTTGCCAAATCGAGGCGTCAAAGTCACGTCTGCAACGATTTTTCTTTGTAAAATCAATTTTTTCATCATTTTTACGTTAATTAACGAAAAGTTAAATAGAACGTTTCGTCGAATTGATTCGATCACGACAACTTGCTGGTTTTAATTTCGCATCGTAATAACATCAACGCCGCGCGCGCATCTTTCATTTATTTTTACTACCTCTCAACCGAGCAGAGCATTGAATAAGCAACGTGTGTGTTTGGTATTATTTAATTGACACCTGGCCAGTAATACACAAAGAGCCCAACAGGGAAGTGCCTCACCCTTCGAGTTCCCCTCGTGTCTGTGTGTTGTGAGTCATTTCGACGAGCAGGCACACACGTCACTTGGAATCTCTCTGATTCTTGTATTATTGTTGCTTGCACTATTCCTTTGACCAAGAATCACTGAAAATTGATTTACAAAGTCAAATGTCGAAAATACTTTTACTTTTTTGTGTTATTTGTCAAGAAAAGTGATAACGAAGGGATAATTGTGAGTGTGTAGAGCACTCGAGTGAATCGAAAATGACTCTGAAGTTTGCATCGTTGTGCATTGTGCGAATTCGGATGACATTGAAAATTGAATGAATTTTCAATAAAATTAAATATTTTTCGATGCATTCCGACGTTGCAAACTTCAGCATCGTTCGAAACAATAATTCTTGGACAATGGCATCTGGCGCACAGACACCAGGAAATATCCATGATGGAAAATTATGGTGTTTGATGGAGCACTTAGTTTTGCCACTGTTGAACCCCTCAGTTGCCATTTTCTCACTCTCCTAACCTCTCGACTGGAACACCATAATATTCCTACAAGTGCTCATCGTGTGTACCACACACCGCGTGCATGCTTGCTCGGGCATAGACGAAAGAGAGGAATAGTCGAATGTATTAAAGCCTAAAATATGCCAACTCACGCTCGTAATCATGCTCTCCGGGGTCCCCAAACGTCACGAATATTTCAACGTTTCAATAATATTATAATTCCTTCTGAGCAGACTAGTCGCTGACTTACGCGCTATTCGAACAATACGCAAGTACTTTTTTTTTTACGTACGCGTCTATTTTCTCATTCTCTTTCCCTCGTTTTCCACCGCGAGTGTAGCGCGGCCCCTCCACACACCTGGAGTCGTTCGCGCGTGCGATATTATTATACGGTGGTCGTTATCGTATACCCGGGGCTGTATAGTGTTACACACTGCATGAACAAATTAATGTGGGGCAATATGGACCCCTCGAGAAAGTAATTGCCATTTTTACCAAAATATATCATCATTTTTTTCGCTGGCATTTTTTTTTAGCCCATTCATACTTTCAGCTTTTTTCCGAACCCTTTTTTCCAGCTTTAGTTTGATTTTTTACCCATTTCCACTCGTCGCTCGTGTCCCTGGACTAGTTTGGGGGTTTATTTTTTTTCGAAATCCTTCGACTTTCGTTGTGAAAATGTGCTCGAATAGGAAATGAAGAAAAATTGAAGAAATATCGACCATTTTTGGTGCGAATAGCTTGGAAAAGCCACCAGGGGTCCATATTGCCCCCAATCGCGTCCATAACGTTTCCCCATTGTATATTTGGCATGTACTTCGTTATTATAATTTACCGTGTACTCGCGATCGATCTACATACACGTATAAACACACATGGCTGCGTTTGTATGTGCTGCGATATATATACATATAAATTGCGAATGTCGATCAAAATGGTCCGTTTGCTGGTTCGAGACCCTCGCGCGCGGTACGTCAAAAAAAAGCATGACAGGCCTCGTCCGTTGAGCGACGTGCGGAATATGTTTCAATCGATTCTATACCGACCCTGCTGCTGCTGCTGCGATGTGCATCGCGTCGTTCTATCTGTATATGTATCGTAACAATACGGAAACCAAGTCGACAATAAAACCCGCACGAAATCTCGCGCGCGTCACACGTGGCTACCGTAGAATTTGTTCAAAAATCTCTCCATTGTAACACAATTTCAATCAAAATTTATATCTGCCTAATTCGGATTGATGGATCTTTTGTTGATTATTCTCCCATGCGAAAGCCTTTTGCCGGGATTCGGTCACGCACGCGAACTACACACGGGAAATAATCCAATTACGCGGCGCGGCAATGTCGATATTTTGTTGAATATTTCGTTAACATTTTACATCCAGAGATTTTTATTTACACTCTCCCGTTTCATATTCCTGCGCGGTGGAAAAAAAAAAGTTTTTGCAAAAAATAGATATAAGAATCGACACGCAATGATTCATCGATTAAGATTTGATGATAAGACTGGCGAGATTATAAAGCTCTCGGAAGGCTGAATAAACAGAGAATATGATGCGCGGAGGAAAAAATGGCGAGGAGGTTTGGCTTTCGGTAATCTTGGATCTATCCACATATTTGCCTGCAAGTGTAGAAGAAGCCCCCAAGCGCCAACCATCAATTCACGACCAGTATCAAAGGGATCACTGTATATACGCCAACCGATTGAGAGAGTGCTCGACTGCTCGCGCGTAGTTAAAGCTACTCTATAGACACGCCAGACCAGAAACGAGGATTCGAGAGGGACGAGGAAAGAGGCCACGAGAGAGAGAGAGAGAGAGAGAGAAGGAATGAAAGGTATAGATATGAGAGAGGAGGCAGGTCTGCTGTGAGTCCGGCAAAAGGAAAGGACCAAGTTGGTCGAACACACAAGGGGGCATACGATGAAGACGTCGAGAGGTTCGTGGCAGCTCAAGGTCTCCCGCTTCCCCCACTTTTGCTCCATAGCGTTTCGCCTCCTCCTCCTTCACTTCCTCGCAGGCTTTTGCGCGAGCTCCAAGATCGCCGATCGTCCTCTGCTCTTTCCTCTCTTCTTTCAGCTCGAAAGAATAAAAAGAGAGAGAACCGCGAAGAAGAGGGAAACGATCGGGAGGTCGAGATAGAGAAGTTTAACTCTCGGACTCGCGATGGAAAGAGCGAGAGGAAGGAGAGAAGCAACGGTCTGAAATAATAGGTTGCGCCTGTGCGCTCATTAACCTTTATACCCTGGCAGCTCGCGAGTCTATATACCACCAATCTTCATTCCCTCTCGACTTATTTGCTCTCTCTCTCTCGTCCTTCGTGCCTCGACGTACTGCATTCTTTTTGTCTCCTTTTACACTGCTCGCGGTGTGTATGCATGCGGTACACCCTCTGCTGCTTTCCTCAAGACCCACCAACATCTCTTCTTCTTCTTCTTCTCCGTCTTGTTCGTTCCCCTCGCGCATATTATTCGCCTCGTCTCCCGAGCCCTCCGCGAGACACCAATGTCTCGAGGATGCACCTTGTGCGCGCCCCCGACGTTCACCGGGTCAACGATACACGCTCCTTTACGTATGTATACCTCGTGCATCCCCGCACGCGGTATAACACGCGTGTTTCGTTTACTTTGCCTTTATCGGCTGCTGGCAGTTGGTCCATGCGCGCTATTAAGACGAGAGACTCTCTCTCTCTCTCTCTCTCTCTCTCTCGTATATTCTTTAGCCTTTTTCTTACAAATATTTTTTTTTCACCCTGCGAACGTTGTGAGAACGTTCGCTCTTCGCCTCTGCTCATTTTGACACACACGTTCAGTATCGATATCTTATTGAAGAGTTTTCTCATCGCCAATTGGGCCAGATTCAGGCTTTTGGCGCTTTGTCACACTTGGAGAGCGTTTTTCTCACGTGCGGTGTGACGATTAGTCGCGCGCAGTGTCGTATCTTCGCGCTTAGCTCGGACGCAGCAGGGACTTTAAAAGAGATTTTCAACGCCTCTTGCTTTTTACCTGTTGGAATGTGCCGCCGGGACCCCCCTCGCCTTGAGAAATTTCCCATTTCAGGGAATAATCGAACAAGGGGGGACTCCACACGTTGAGCAGTCTAACAAACGTGCCAGCCTATTTTTCCGCTCGTTATGTCCTCTTTGGGCCCTGCTGCTTCATCATCATGCTCGCTCGCACCTTTTTGTGTTGCTTTTGCCATACCGCGCGACCGCATCTCGCTCTTTCGACTTTGTCGCGCAATCATATTGTTCACAGCTTCGGGGAACAAATAAGGGAGAGGCAGATAAAGAAATAAAAAAATGAGAAACTTCTTTGGCGTCCAAATTTCCTGTTTGAATACATACAACGAGTTTTTTCTCCCTCTCTTTGATATTTTGGAAATTCCTTCCAGGCTAATACACACGCCGCACGACCGCTACGTGCCAACACCTTTTCCCGCTCATTAGGACCTCACAATGTTTAAATGTACAAACGCCTTCGTCTTTCCTGGCTTATACGCGTTGCTTTTGATACTTTTGCCGACACGCACTGTACATTTTGCTGCTCGTCTCGCCTTTTATTTTTCTTTAATCACACGATAGAAGAAATTTCGACCTCGAGATTCCTCGGATATCGAAAAGTTTCTTGTTCGGTGCTCCTTTATATGGAATTCTTTAAATTCCTCTTTATATTTCTCCCCGCCCCGCGTTTTTGCACCGTCTCTCTTGCTCGCAATAAAAATATGATTGCTCGTCGTTAATTAAGCAGCATCTCCATATTTGGCCTCAAACTTTTATGTTTTCTATTTTTACTGCTTTCGATCTTTTTATACGAGCAGAATGCAATTCTCGGTCGCGCTTGACACGCATTGAGAGTGAACCGCAATGTTGAATCGATTCGCGGCAACAATGCCACAGCCTCCGCGGAGAATTTGAAGGTTTCCGTGAGAACCTTTTAATGTGCTCGAATTCGAGGCGGTCGAATTGAGAGGTTAAGAGCAAAAGGTATCGAGCTCGCTGTGCTCTGAGCCACGTGAAAGCGAGCCAAAGAGGAGGATTAATATCGCGCTCGCGCGCACGACGTGTTTACGCCTTTGAACATGGCATCTTTTTTGAATGGACCAAACCGACGAGTCTCGGCGGTCTCGATCGGGCATTCTTTGGTAGGATTATCCGCGCGCGCTCCGAGATCCTCTCGTTGAAAGCTTTCCGTATTCATCTCTCAACATTTTATGGCACACATTCGAATAAATCGATATTAAGAAATTTTTCAAAATAATTACGATCGCTCGAGAAATTTCTATTGCGATCGCCAACTCGACACACGATTTAGATGAATTTTCGATATCGCGTCCGTGGAAAACTTTGACCGCAAGTTTTTTTTTTCGCACTGTAGCATCAAATTTTTTATTCCACTCAGCACGATTCTCAAATCTCGTCCTGTGCCCGCAATTTGCGAAAAAGAATAGTCATAAATCTTGCAACTTTATTTGAAAATTAGAAAATGTCGCAAAATGTGTATTTTTTTCAAATTTTTTTTGTGAATTTTCGATGCTCGTTTTGCACTCTCGCTTTTTCTGCTTCTCTCTTTCTCCAAGTTGTTCTCGAGTCCTTTGAATTGTCAAGTAAGCCAGACACTTTGCGCGCAAAGAGACGATGCTTAAGAGGCGTTGGAGGCGGTTTGCCTTCGATCGATTCACCCGATCGGCGATAAATACGACTCTCAATGTCGCTTCTCCCGCGCGCGCGCGATACCCACTCGAGATCTTAAGGGATCTCTTTCATATATATGTATATACACGAGGGGCTGTGTATCGATGTGTACACAGGAATAAATGCGAGTATAAACGCGGGAGAATGGCGTCGAGGGGCCCGGCGATGTTTTGCCGGAGCGTTGGAAAAGACGCGAACCGGACAAGACAAAGGGACACGCTAAATGTCTGACCGGGATCGCCACCGACGTTTTCGACTTGAAAACAAAAAAATTTATACACATATTTTATGTAACACGACGCGCCGTCTCTTATACATTTTCACCTGCGCCCCGCGCCCGTTTTTTCTTTGAGAATCAACGGAAACTGGAAAATAAAGAGAAATACGAAATATTTCGTTGAGAAAAATTTGTGGGAACCAACCAAACACACACAACATGGCGTCTACAAGATTAAAAAAAAAAAACTTTACCATAGAATTCTCCTTGCGAAAGAGTTTCGTGAGTGCTAGACTGTCAGTTCTCCCTTCTCGAATTCTCTCTTTCTCTCTCTCTTGCCACCTGACAACGCACTGCACCGGCAAAGATTTATCACCGTTGCTCCTGCGCGCCACGAACCAGATATCATCTCGTCTTTCCATGTTCCCTTGTTCTTTGCCTCTTTTCCATCTGCCCCCACTCGCGCGTCGTTCACCACGCGGTCTCTCGTAATAAACACGATTTTCTTGATGATTTTTGCCATTACTATTTTTTGTTTATTAATTTTCAAACGCGTTTTTAAATCGTAGATTTTTAAATGTTGAAGATATTCGTGATTAATAGTTTCGAGCCCAGAGGAACCACATTCTTTTTATTTTTCTGTCAATCTCCCGGGCGCGGATCGATGAATTATGTTGGCTCGTAATATCCTGCGTCACGACCCACGCGGGGGTGAAAATGCTCGAACAAAGTCTCCCGAGAGGGTCCTTGAGAGATGACGAGAAAAAGAAACACTTGAATGATTTTTTTTTCCATTCTTTTCTTTTTTAATACCACAACTCGCTTCTCCTGCTCCGCGCGCGTTTATATGCTCGTGATAGATAGAGAAATCGTTTGACTGATGATGAGAGAATGAACTGAGAAACTTGGCAGCGCCACTGGAAGCCAGCCAACAACTTTTTACCTTGTCTTAGACACGCATTACACACTCTCTATATAGAAAATTTATTTCTATTCGGACACACGTTTGTGTGTGTGTTTTACGCTCACCACACTGTGTGGATGCGGAGTTTGCTACATGACACGTGGGGTGAGTGTCAAAATGATGGAGTTTCTTAGTTATATCATTATTCGAGCAGATTATCAGAGATATAAGTACGTGAGAGTTCCACACGACGCGGAATATAATAATTTAAAAGTCTCACAACGTTGTCTCGGAGTTTTTTGGTTTTTTTTTTTTTTCATTTTACCTCATTTTTACACCAATTTTTTCGACTTTAAGCAAAATTGCCTGCTCAGGCTCACGTGACACTGCATTAAAAAACGAAATAAAGTAACAAAAATCGAGAGACCAAAATTTGGGCCGCGTTTCCATCGATTTAATCTGCTCGAACTTTTCTGTCGATTCTTTCCTCCTCCTGGGCATTTATCGAGACGGAGATTGCGAAACGTTTGGTCGTATCCCCGTGTGCCCGAATCGCTCGATCGAAAAACGTCACTTGTCCCGATCGATAAGCTCGCGGAAGCGTGATAGAAAGAGATCATCATCGTCTCAGCGTCTCGCGCTCTCGTTGCTGCTGCTGCTGCTACGATCGTGAAGGCGCGCGAGATCTCTTTTCCGCTATCGAGTCCAATTGCAAACACTTCACTGTCTCGCGTCCTGTCGATATGTCTAGTCTCCGTTCGCGCGTATACTCTGATCTCTGACCACTTAACTCTCGTTGACTTTTTCATACACGTACGTGTTTTTCTTAAAAGTTTTCCCGTATGGAAAAATTTGAAAATGCCTTTTTAATTGGCGATCGTGTTTTCAATCGCTTCTTAACTTTAATTTTCAATCATTTTCATTTACTTCAAACGAGTCCGCAGATTCAATTTCATTGTCTAGTATTTAAAAGAAAAAAAATTATTTTTATTTACTTCCTTTAGCATTTTTGGGGCTTTTTTGCATGTTTTTGGTGATTTTATTGTATGGAAATTTTCAACACGATCTAGCGGTTCAATAAATATGACTCGGGCCCCCAACTATGTTTTTTCTGCTCACGTGTGTGTCAGTGAAGCTTTATATATGCATGTACGTAGTGCCGGACTCTCGGAGCGCACGCTTCGGGCAAGCTCTTCGAATGCCGACACAGAGAAACGAAAGGAGATGCTCCGTAGCTCGAACGGTGTGACAGCGTGTAATCTCAAACAGAGAGAGAGAGAGAGAGGGAGAAAGAGGAAAAGAGAGAGCGAGAGAGTGAGGAGAGTTTCATGTAAGAGGGCGAAATAACAGGTTCTCTTTACTCCTGACCGCGGCCACTCTCGCCAGAGCCAATTCTTTGTTTCTTTATTTTGCCAAGCGAGCAGAGAGATGCCCGAGCTCCGCGCATCAGTCCGCCAGAGCGTTTGCATAGCGAAATAATAAAAAGTCAATTGAAAATTGTGACGCGCACGCGTTTTCGAGTTTTTGGGGAGCAAATTTTCTTTTTTTTTGCTGTTTTTTTTCCTTTATTTTGACCGCTTGACCCAAACGAGAATCGAACGAACGAATTTTCTTTTCACTCGACACGGACTCGCCCATACATGCGTATATCGCTTTGAAAAAGCCTTGACGATCCTCGCGGCGCTTCCGTGATGCTCCTGTATACCTTTTCATACAACTGGAGAAAGATGTATCGCGTACGGTCTCGCTATTCACGACGAAAAGAGATCTGCGCTGGCGCGCGCTCCTTGCGAGAGCTTTTTCATTCACCGCGTTCGCGGTCAGCCACTTATAAATGTCTAGGGATTTTATGAGCCGTGTCTACAGAGATGCTCGACGACATTTCAAAAAACCACCAGAGATTTCCAGCAACTGGACATTTCGACAATTTTCAGCAAAAAAAAACATTCAAAATGCCACGAGGAACGGAACGTTTTGTATTTTTCGCTCGCCCAACCGTCTGATTTCTTTCCTGCTGTGTATAAATATCTCTCGCCCGAGCAGGGACAATCGAGTCAAAGGTCTTCAATAACGAAGCGTTGAAAATTCATGCTCGTGGCTCATCTCCGCGCGATCGTTGATGAATCTCTCAAAGATAAAATACACATCTGTTAAATGTATATTGAATATACATGAAAAAGCGTTACATGTTCTCGAGAGTGGAGTTAACTTGTCATCGCCCGAGCGAGAGTCGACTTTGGATCGTATATTTATGATATTTATACATGTGTTGGGCCCGATCAATTTGAGGGGCTATTGTCGTGTCTCGAGAAAAGCTTGTCACGATTATTATTGTTGTCGGATATTATATTTATTTATTTTTGCTTTTTTTTTCTTCTCTCCGTCCAAGTCCTCGCGCTGCTCCTTTTCGGGGGGTCGTTATTAAAAAGAGGAGACCCGCGCGCGGTTTGGGTGCTTCGCTGCTCGAACGTGTCAGAGTTCTCGGCGGGACCACCTGTACAGTCTCGCGCGCAACGAATGAGAATTGAATTCGTTTGAGCCGTCACACAGGGCTCTCGAAATATTTGGGGATATCGCATGGGCGCGAGGAATGACGAATTAAATAAACAAACTTTTCTCGAGCGTTTTTTTTTTCGTTAAATTTATTTATCCTCAATATTTCGACCGGGTCGTTTCGCCATCAGATTTTGTCCTCGATGCGCACGGAGAAATCGATCGCGCCTTCGGTTGTGGAATCAAGTTTGAGAAAAAAATTAAGAGACGATGATGAAGGAGAATATAAAAAGGAAGCGAAAAAAATGGGGATCGTACGCGAAATAAAAGCAAGTTGAGGAGTTTTTTTATTGGAAGGAGCGTAAGAGCGGTGGCGCGCAAGGTTGATGAGACGTTTTGGTAAATGAACCGGAAGCCCTTCGACAAAGAGCGAATATACTTGGTCCCTGCTTTATCCCTCTTTCGCAGCATCAACTTGTGGTGGACCCTCCGGGATCACTTTCCTCTCGCTCCCTCTCTCTTTGTCTCCGTCTCTTTTATTCCACTCGCGCGCGCGCGCGCGCGCGCGTTTCTTTCCTTTTTCTCTTCTCGTCTTCGGGGGCTCTCTGCTCCGCTGGTGTACGTCGCCGAGGAATTTGCATCGATGCTTCTGAGAAGAGGGAGGAAGAGGAAACCGTCTGATGAGGATGAGTGGACATACCACACGCCATGGCGAAAGAGACCAACGGCCAAGACAGAGAGGGCGCGCGAGACAGATTGAAAAACAAAATAAAAAACTAAAAATGTACAAGTTGGAAAGGGAGAAGAGGATAAAGAGGCTCGTACGATGGACCGAGGAGCGAAGCAGCTTATCTCATCCTAGAGGAGTCTCTCATGGAACTCTCATCGCGTCTACGAGCCATAAAGCTTTTTTTTCCAAAATGACAAACACACGCAGCTCGACTGAATGAAAATTGAATCGAAACTTTTATGCAGAATCTTCGAAATCTCGCGTCGCGGTCGTGAGATCCACGAGATTGTTTTTTTTTTTTTGGTTTTTTCGTGTGAAAGCTTTTCGCGAGTACGTAAATCTCGTTTTGTTGCGGGGGGCGTCTCTCTCTCTCTCCACATCGCGCTGCGTGTATAATCTGCTGGTTGGAGTGGAGGCGAGAGCGATGCATGGATGAACCGCGCTGAGTGATGCACCGCGCGCGGGATTGCCGTGTTGAAAGGAATAAGAAAAGCCGGGGAAAGGAAAGAAAGGGAAATAAAAGAGCGAAAGAGGCGCTCGCGGTCGATATAGAAACGACGCGAACCGGTGCTGCTGCTGCTGCTGCGCGCCAGAAGATCGCGGATTGAGTCATTATGCTTGCTCGGCCGAGACCACAGGCCTTGATGCAACCAACACGCGGGACGCGCGCGCCATCTCTTTCACAAAATACACTATATAGCTACATCGCCTCTGCTCCAACATTCAGAACTCACAAAGCTTTCAGAGAATGAGACTAAAAGAAAACAATAAATGCTGCTATGAGAACGAAACACCATGCACTCCCCAACAGAGTTCCAATTTCTCTCTCTCTCTCTCTCTCTTTTATTTCCTCCTCGTTTCAAACTTTCCTCGTGCAGCATCCAGCTTGTTCCTCCGGTAAAAGGATACCGCGCGCCGACATTCGTCCCGCGCATGTAACTAACCGACAAAATATACTCCAACAACTTTGCTCACCCCATAAAAATAACGCTAATAATAATAATAATTCAATCAATTTCCGGTACATAGCAATTTGACAACTAACGCGAAAAAAATACGAAATTTACGAGGCACCGTTTTCTTCCTACTTTGAGAATGCATTTTTCCATCTTTCTGTCTCTGATTTTCCTGGAGCTTGGAATATAAACGCAGCGATGATCTGGAAAAGGAAGTTTTTTTTATGCATTTTCTTTTTTTTCTCTTGAATTCCATAAATGTAGAAGAAACGTTCGTTGATCCCTTTTGCCAGGATTGAGTGCATGCTCGGTCGTGTGTGTGTGTGTGTATGTAGTTTACTCGTCGTCTTTCCAAGTCGAAGCAAATGGAGAGGAGCGAGATCTAATGGACTGGTGTACAGGTTTAGCCCCGAGGGGATGCTTTACTTCGTGTTATTCGAGCGCGGCCAACTCACGTGGTGGGTAGTACGTCGATCAAGACTTGACTCGACGCGGCAATCCCAACGATATATCGCTCTGTGCGAGACGCGTTTTTTTTTACTTTTCAATATTGTCAACGTCAACAAAATCAAAGAAAACAGAAAGAGGAGAGGAAAAGCGACACATTTTCATTTCATTTTTTTTAAATATTCAATTTCTGATTGGAAACGATTAAATTGACGATTTAAAATATTAATTCGGTTGGAATTTTTGGGATTTTGGATACACGCCCGTTAATTAACAATCAATTTTTCCTTTTTAATGATCTGAGAAATAATTGAATGAAAACATTACGGTCTTGGGAATCGATTTTGAAGAATCGTAAATCATGGAAAAAGTGGGAAATGATTATCAAGATTTCCTCTCAAAAGTTCGTGTGGTTCGGTGCACTACAACCTTCTATCAGGAAGTTAACTGTCTCGCGAGCTGCACGAACCGTTACTTCTGCAACACTCTAGAATTGACTGGTCATGAAGAGGCTAAAGCGAGAGATGAAAAAGAAAAAAGCGTCGAAGAAAGATCGGAATTCCGTTTATTCGAATCGGAGATCGTATATGCTGCTCTCGGAAAAATATCGTCGATTGTAGATTATTATTCAAAGACCTGCTGCATGATGCCTGCTGTTGGCTCGGAAACATCTCGACTTTGAATAAAAATGGAAAAATCACGAATTAAGGAGCAATTCCGAGACTTTGACGATGTTCATAATTTTTATTTTTACATTTTCGTTTTCTCTTTCGTACCCATCGCGCTCTTGTCCGGCTGAAATTTTATACTCGAGAACTTGACGTTCGAGAGGATGAGTCTCGAAATCCTAGGGAAGAAAGATGATCGGCGCGCAGACCCGCATCAAAAGAGGTTAAATTGGAGATTGAGCAAAAAAAACACACACATTGAAGACAAAAAACAGAGAAAACAATGACGCGATAAAATAATTTGGAATATGATGAACCATGTGGGTTGTCGTTTAACAAGTTGAACGAGAGATTCGCGAGAGGGCACCCTCATTATCGTTTTTCCTTGGATTCTTCTGCGTGCTGCAAAGGAGATCAAATTTTTCGATATTTCGACCAGTTGACAAAAGTCTTCGTAGCAGCTCTCGATTGTAACATTTATACGTATATTTTCCACAAAAAAAAAAGAATTCGTCAATAATATTGTAAATAATTTAAGACACAATAATCATTTTATTTTTCATGCAAACTCTTTGGTTTATAATTTTCTTTCGTATCTTAAATTTAGTTCACACGCACGCACTCATAAATTCCACACATCCTTTCACTCTGATTCTTTTACAATTTCGATTTCTCTATTTCAATAAATCGTGCATTATTCGTTTTGTTGATTAAAAAAAATAAATTGACTTATCGCAATTCTGTGTAATGATCGTTGGCTCCTGCCCTGGGACTCGGAACGGCCACGAGGTATATTTGACGTCGATAATGTGATGTGGACTGACCAGTCGTTACTTTAGATCGATTTCCTTTGGAGTTCCTGTTCCTTCGACGTCCCAGAGCACAGAGAGCGAGAATTAGCGATCATGGATCCTCCTGACCCATTATCCTTCCAAGAGTGGGGAAGAAAAGTTGAACAGCGACGTGGTGGCCAGAAATTAGTTGGCGCGAAATACGAGCGAGATTGAATGCTCTTACATCACTCCCCCTTTTTCTTGCGACTCCCCCAGACGTGGGGTGGATCTCAAGAAAAATAATCACGAGGAAATTTCCGTCTCGATCAAGTGGAGATACAACTCGAAGCATCCTCAACCCCTCTCATCCACCCAATTTGATGACCATATAGTATTGTCTCCAACCACAAAGCGAGAGCGATCTCCATCGTTTCCGAGATCCATATATTTAGGAAATTCACGGTGGACGTGGTTAAGCTCGACGAATGGCAGGGCTCGGTTGGTTCCAATGACTTTTAGAGTAACGCCTGCGTTGCCTCCTTTTGCTGCCAACGATTCCTCTTTTGTAATAGGCTTGAGTCTTGATAATATTCTACGATTCCGGATGCCGTGTCCGTTGTCATTTATACAATTATGCTCGTTTTAGATTGAACATTGTGTCATTTTGTAATTTCGATAGTCTCGAATTTGTCGACAATTAATTCATACAAAGGAAAATTAAAATCACTCATTCCACAGCCTGCACCCGCATACTTTGGTCATTCACACATACACTCGCATTCTATAACAAATCAAAACTATTTAAATACAAATATTCCAGTGTGTTGGATCTTAGAGAGATCACGACGTCATAAGGAGAAGATTAATCTAGATAGAGCATAATTGGAGTGTAAAAACATGTACATTTCGTGTCTTGAAACATAGTCTGTCGCGTAATTAATCATGCGCATAATATTTCCTCAAATTGCATCTATTATAAGTTCCAATTTCTTTCGAGTTATCATCAGGATCGCACAAAACAAATGCATTATCGCCAATTTTCTTTAATATTTTGTAAGGACCCTCGAAAAGATGGAAAAATTTCTTAATGACACGATCAAGAGCATTGGAAAGATGGCGAACACGCAACAACACAAGGTCGCCTTCTTCGAGAACAATGTTTGATATATTTTTCTGCTGTTTCTTTCTTCGCTCGAAACTATTCAAAAGATTTTCGTGTGCCAGTGCGATTATTTTTTCATGAGCTTGTCCCTTAGTCGGTGGAAAAGAAACTATATCTTGTATTTTATCTCTTACGGGTTTTCCAAAATGCAATTCTATAGGCGAGAATCCCGTACTTTGGTGTTTCGTTACGTTTAAAAGTTCTTCAATTTTGGGTACAAAATTTACCCATTTTGTGTGTTTATCCGCACATAAAGTACGGAAAAGTCTCCCTATTTCTCGCATTACCCTTTCGGTTGGATTTGATTGCGGGTGTCTAATCGAACTATACAATACTTTAATCCCTGCCTGTTCCAATTCTCTTTTCCATTGCATCGATGTAAATTGCGTCCCATGATCAGATAGAATTCGGTTAGGCTTGCCAAACTTTGGGATGAATTGTTCAAATATTTTCTTTAGCGTGACCCGAGCGGTGGCCTTCCGCATGGGGTACATGCTAACGTATTTGGAGAAATTATCAAGCATGACGAAAATGTACTCCATTCCTCCACGACCACGTGGAAGAGGGCCATAAAAATCGACAGTGACAAGATCATTTACTCCTTTAGACGAAACATATTGAAATTCACCTTCCATAGCGATTGTAAGATTCTTTACCCTTTGACACAGATCACACTCTCGAATATATTTTTTTAAGGTTTTCTTCATGCCTTTCCAATAATAAAATTGTTTCATATATTCCAGGGTTTTAAATACTCCCGGATGACCCAATTTATTATGAATCTCTTCCATTAAAGGTCTAGACAATTCCTTTGGAACAATTACTCTCCATCGTGTTGAATTCTTATCCTTGTGAAATAATATATCGTTATGGAGCACGCAGTTCGTTTTTTCTCTAATATTTGTGTCGTTTTCAAAAAATTTTAACAAATTTTCATCTCGTTTTTGGTAATTCGTAATTTTTCGGAAATCTTTCAATAAATTCGGATTGTATTCGATCAGGGACATTGACAAGAGGATTGTGTCGTCAGCGTTTCGAACCGGTAATATTCCTTTATGCAGGGATGATATGATTAAACGTTCGTCTTTTTCTTCTACGAATTTGGAGCTTGGGTTCCTACTAAAAAAATCCGCAATTACGTTGTCCACTCCGCGACAGTGTGATATGACAAACGAGTACTGTTGTAAAATCAGGCACCATCGATGCATTCTTGAATTTTTGTAATTTGCGGTCTGGAGGAAAGTAAGACTTGAATGATCCGTGATAATCTCAAATTTAACGCCTATAAGATATATGCGAAACTTTATAATCGAGTAAACTATTGCGAGAAGTTCTTTTTCGGTGGTCGTGTATCGTGTTTCACACGGGGATAAGCATCGTGACACAATACCCACAACTCTATGAAAATTTTCTTCGTCGATTTGATATAATACTCCGCATATACCCTCATCACTCGCGTCCGTCTGCAATTTATACGGCCGTCCCGGTAAAATATGGCTCAGACCTACACAATTACACAAATCCTCTTTTAATTGTTCGAATGCTCTCTTATGCTCCAAATTCCATTCCCACTTAGTTTCTTTTCGTAATAACTTGCGCAACGAATTAACAGACTCACTGTGATGAATATTGAATTGTCTGTAATAATTACATACGCCTATGAATTGTTGTAATTGTCTTTTGTTCCCGGGTTGTTCAAAATTTTTTATGACTTCAAGCTTTTCGGAATCTGGGAATACGCCCTCGTTTGTGATTTTGAAACCCAGAAACGAGATTGTTTGCACGCAGAAAACGCATTTTTTTAAATTTATGGTGAAATTAAATTCTAAAAGCCTTTTAAAAATTTTACCCAATATTTCCAAATGCTCATCGAATGACTCGGTACCTATGAGAACGTCATCGATATAGCATGAAATATATTGATCAAAATCGTTACGTAACGCAAAGCTCAAAGCTCGTATGAATCCGCTACCCGCTGTTTTTAATCCGAATGGAATTCGGCAAAATTGATAAAGGTGAGAGTCATATAAAAATGCGGTATATGGCCTCGATTCTTCATGCAATACTATTTGCCAATAACCTTGCGTTAAATCAAGCTTAGAGAACCATTTTGCCTTGTGGAATTTTTGCAACAATTCGTTCACCAAGGGGGGCGATTCATGGTCATCTTCGATAATTTTATTTAAAGACCGAGCATCCAAGCAAACTCGCACAGAACCGTCTGTTTTCCGTACAACTCTCAACGGATTGCAAAATTGACTTGTGGCTCTCTCAATAACACCGTTTTCTAACATTTTCTCAATTGCTTCCGAGGTCGCGGCCCTCAGCTGATACGGAACAGGATAAGTGTGTTTAATAGATGGAGCATTCGTCAATACTTTTATTCGATGATTGTAGCCTTTCGCACACCCAGGCTTCATTGAAAAAAGTTCACGATACTCCTCTATCAACTCACCAATTGCCTGTCTGTCGGATTTGTTGTTTAGAAGCAATTTATCTGTTATTAGGCACGGATCATTCAATTTATTTGGTTCATTTCGTTCGCGTTCTTTATTTTCCATCGTGTTAGTTTTCTGAATTAAGTCGCTCCCGTCTTCCGCTCTCGTCAAAATATTTAAACTTTTTTGGGGCGCGTTTGTCTCTTTTTTCTCTCTTTCTTGGCCAATTCGATATGCATCACAATTCATTTTCGACATCTTTAGTATAAATATACAAGTTTCCTCTTCGTTTACGGAGCAAATTAACCTTTCTGTAGGTTCCCGCTCAAATACTACCGTCGAATTCATTAATGGCACTTTGTCAATTTCTATTGTACCACTACTATATTTAATATCGACATTGTTCTGTGTCATCCAATCGTGCCCTAATATTATATTTGATGATAATTGTGGAATTACCAAAAAATTGTTTTCAAATATTCTGCCCTGTATTTTGATTTTTAATCGTATTTGTTGCTTAACGGGCGTTGTTTTCTTTTCTATTGCCGTTGTCACGTTTATTCCCGTCACTGGCAAAACATCAATTTTTTCTATCGTACACCAAGTCCTATACATTTTTTCGGAAACGGCAGTCGCTTCACTACCTGTGTCCAATAATGCTAAAGTTTCTAATCCCATTATTGTCACTTTTATGTGAGGACTTCTTTTTATAATTCTTTTTCCATTTGTTTCATTCATATTCGCTCCGTTTTCAATTCCTTTAGCTAAATCCTCTACAAAATCCATATGTTCAGGACACGCTTTTGGAGCAATATAAAGCGCGTCACCGGTCAGTTTAAATCACGCCGATTTTCAGGGTCTTGATTATTATTATCTCTCGAATTTAAGTTTGTCGTGTTATTGTGAGAATTTGGAGGCGGCGGGGGAAAACGCGTATCTGGCAAATTAAACTGTGCTCCATTTCTGTTGTGATCTCTATAATACGAATTACGTTGATCATAATATTGGGTTCTTCTATTCCCTCTGATATATCCGTTATACCTATTGTATTTTTTTCTTTCTTGTCTCGTGTCTGTTTCGATGCCGACTCTATTTACCTTTATTTCTTGCTTTCTTGGTTGGGAATTATTGCCAATTTTTTTTTCGTCTCTATTTCTTTCCGTGCGAATCGTGTCAAGATTTCCCAGTGCCTGAACGATCACATTTGTTTCCCCAAAATTAATTGTCGATAAAGTTTCGCGCACCCACGGTGGGTACTGCTGGACAATGTTATAATTTATCTCGAATTCGGATAACTTTGGTATGAAAAAACGTGCTTTGGCCACTTGATCGTAAAAATAGTTCTGCAAAGATTCTGAGCCGACGTAACAACGTCTCTCCATCCATTGTTTCTTAAATCTCACGCGAATTGGGATGGAATAAAATTCCTCCAAAAATTTTTCTTTAAAAATGTCAAAAGTTGCCATGCTTCCTTTTAAATTAAACCATGAGCTAGCTTTACCCTCGAGAGCGTGTTCGACAATAACCATTTTTCGCTCTTCTCGTACATTTTTTATTTTAAGAAACTTTTCCATCTGATTCAAGAATTCCACGGGATTTCTTTCGATCTCGTTATTAAATGTTGGAACTTTAATATCAATCTGAATATTATGCGCATTACTCACAATTGTTGTCAGGTCCTCTGTCACCGTCCGTATATTATTTTCTTGAGCTTGTTCTTGACCATTATTGTGCCGGCGTACCATTTCCTCTTGTTGACGTTTTTTCTCGGCTTCCAGATTTTCCTTCAACCGTTCCAATTTTGCTCGCTCCTGATTAATCTTCTCCCATTCTTTTTCTATTTGGCTCCTTTGAGACATGCTGTCTCTCTCTTCATCGTCTCTGGTCAATACCATTTTTTCTCTGTTTTGAAAATTTAGTGAGTTAAATTTCTGTTTTGATGATCGGCCTGATTTCGTTATATAGATTTTCTTATTTTCATCTGCCATACATTATTCCACTTTTGTGGCTTGCAACGAATATTATAGAAAAAATTTTTAAATTATGGTTCTATTGTCCTAACTTTAAATACAAATTTCATTTATTAGCTTATCGTCACTGTATTAACTACTTTTTGTTTTATATTTGTTTTTCCCTCGATTATTAACGTTTTATTCACTTTATTTTATTCTGCGTGGTTTCTTGCCACTTTGTTGGGCGCCAAATTGTAACATTTATACGTATATTTGCCACAAAAAAAAAAGAATTCGTCAATAATATTGTAAATAATTTAAGACACAATAATCATTTTATTTTTCATGCAAACTCTTTGGTTTATAATTTTCTTTCGTATCTTAAATTTAGTTCACACGCACGCACTCATAAATTCCACACATCCTTTCACTCTGATTCTTTTACAATTTCGATTTCTCTATTTCAATAAATCGTGCATTATTCGTTTTGTTGATTAAAAAAAATAAATTGACTTATCGCAATTCTGTGTAATGATCGTTGGCTCCTGCCCTGGGACTCGGAACGGCCACGAGGTATATTTGACGTCGATAATGTGATGTGGACTGACCAGTCGTTACTTTAGATCGATTTCCTTTGGAGTTCCTGTTCCTTCGACGTCCCAGAGCACAGAGAGCGAGAATTAGCGATCATGGATCCTCCTGACCCATTATCCTTCCAAGAGTGGGGAAGAAAAGTTGAACAGCGACGTGGTGGCCAGAAATTAGTTGGCGCGAAATACGAGCGAGATTGAATGCTCTTACACGATCTTGAAGGATTCAATCGTAACCGCGTTCATTCGATTCGTATTGAAATTCGCTTCGAAAATGTGCTCGATTTTTTCATTTATCTTTAAAATTCGATTTTTTGGGAATTTTTAAACTTGACGATTGACGATTTTTCATTTTTCCATGAAATTTCGGTTTTTGGCTCGTTTATTTTATGGATTTTCAAATACGATTTCCAACATCGTGGATTGAAGTGAAAAAATTGACTCAAGAGCGCGGTTTCTTGGAGTTTTTTTTCGGGTGCGGTGGTTCCTATAGGAAAATAAAAGAATAAATCGTCTAGAAGGGAAGACAACCAACAGTTGTTGGATAATATAGAGGTGCGCGCTCCTTTCGCAGGTGGCGGCGCCTAAATATTCAACTTGTTCTCGCCCCCAGCCTGACATCGCCTCCTCCATTTTTTTAAATGTTTTTTTTTCCCTTCTCATGTCCTTTTTTTCCTCTGGGTTTTGTTTCAAACATGCTCTTCTCTCTCGCGCGCGAGGGTCTCGAGAGCCATCCTTTACGGGGATCCTCGCCCCGAAAACGATCTCCATAATTCCTACCGTTGTTAATATCATCGGTGCGAGAGAGCTCGCCCTTCTTCTTCTCATCCTCTCTTTGCTCTTCTCCACCTTGCTCCAAAACGTTCCTCAAGAAATTCTCTCTCTTCGCGCGGCGATCTTCATCAAGACCTTCTCGCTCTCTCTTCCCAACTGACTAAATTTGCAAGCATAATTACTCGATTACGCTGCAACACACCAATGAAGAATTGCGCCCCTCGTCTCTCTCCCTCCTTCGTCCTTCTAGCTCTCTCGCGAATTAAAGGATGAATCCTCGAGGAAAGGTTGATTATTATCGTATGATTTCGTTTTTTTTCTCGCCGCGTCAAGCTGAAAATTCTTTCAGGACTATAATCCACTCGTAGCGTAGAGTCTCGTTGATATTTGGTGCATCGAATTTCGAAACGCGCCTCATTTATAAAGTTTTATTCAAACTCTCGATTCGACGTTGGATTTTCCGATCCTGGACAAGTTTCGGATTGTAGATTGCAAAAAAGTTTGTATAATCGATAATAATTGCGTAATTTGCGCGCAGATTTTCTTATACGATCTTGCCGAGACACGAGTGCGAATAAGGATTGATAAAAATAATATAAAATTACATGAAAATAAATGAGGAACCGCGCGTAGGGAGCATCAGCAGGGAAAAACTCGTGCAGTCTACGCGCGTACACGCGCTTTTCCCATCGTGCGCAATTAAGTGTGTTGCCAACGAGCGTCGAGCCTTCTTATTTCCTTCGCGTTTATCTTATTTTCCTCGCATCACTTATGCGCGCGGCTTCTATCTTTTCGCGTAAGCCGCTTTTTCATATTCCCGCGCCGCGAAAAAGAAACGCGCTTTTTATACTTTTTCTCGCTATACGCGGGCTCTTTTCCTCTCTCCTCGCACCTCTTTGCGTTTTACTGCAGATTCGAAGAATTTACGAGCCTCCCATATCCTCACACTTTACATTCACATATAAATATATACGTTGCTACGGATATGCATACCCGCGCGCGCGCGCGACGTCGAGAAACAACTTTGAGCATTAGCCTTCGCGCTCGTTCAACTTTTTGAGGATGCACTTACGTGCTCGTGTGCATTTCATCGAGCTGCATCTCGTCGAGGACTGAGAAAACTATAGGATAATTAGTTAATTACGTAATTAGCCTCGCAGGGGCGCTAAATTCCCTCCAATCAAACAATTATTCTTCTTAGAAAAAAGTATGACGGAAAGTGCGCGGACTTTTCTTGCGAATTTCGATTTTATGATAATTTTCATGGGAATTGGGCTTTTTTTTTATTTCGTGGTGGCTGGAATCGAAAAATCGAAATGTTTGGATTTAGCCTTGCTCCGCGGACTTGACGAACCTTCAACTCTCGCCGCCCATCGTCGCCGCCGCCTTATTCGCCGTCGATTCGTGTCGTAGACTCGAGAATACTGCTGCTCTTGCTGTCTCTTGTTTTTTTCGATTTCTCGCGGTTCTCACACAAAGACTGACACACCGCCGAGGCACACACGTACATGCAGCAGCACCAAGACGCATTCGTTGGCGAGTCTTTGACGAGAGAGTGAAGAGCGGAGGGGGGGGGGAACAAGCTGCGGGGAAAGGGGGAAAGGGAAAGGGTTAAAGAGGGATTCGGGCTTTGAGGGGTCGTTAAAAGGATGGGTTTGAGCGGCCCGGGCCGTATATAATGGATAATTGACAGCCGTACCCGCCGCCGCGTTTGCTTTGCATGGACATTGAATTCGCGTCGACGTACCAACGACGCGATGGACGGGACGAAACGCGGCGGCTCTCGCTAACTCTCACTCACTCGCTCGCTCACACTCGTTCTCTCCTCTCTTTCTCTCTTTTCTCCAACTCTCGACAAGAACGACGAGAAAGACAACTGAACGAGCAGCACGATGGACTGACAGGGTGCCGAACTCTCTTTTCTTCCTTTATTTATTTATTTCTTTGCTCCTTTTTTTGTTTCTCATTCCCTCTCGCATCGCTCCCTCGCACTACTGATTTTGCATTCTTTCGACTTTTCATTTTTCTTCTATTATTCTTGATCGATTAGAATTTATTGAATATAAATTTTGATTTTTTTTTTCTTCATTCATCACTTTATCACTTTTGACTATTTTCGTGTAGAATGCGAAGGTTCTGGCGTATCGATTGCACTGCAATTATATAGATTCCCAAGATTGTGGATTCTCTGGGACCTTTATGCAGGAAATCGCGTAGCTTCGCGGTTTTTCAAGTTTCTCTCATCATCCGAACTTTCTCAACCTCGGCAAGTAAATTATCTCATGACAATTCTGAAAACTGATTCAAAAACCAGACAGAACGATATTTCTCTTTTTTGTTTTGTTTTTTTTTTCGCTCTGCCAATGAGCCATGAATCTTTTGGGACCGTGCAAAGGGGGGAGGAGATGCTGATGATAGGCTGGCTCGTTGAACGAGTCGTCTCGTGTGGCTGCTGCTACAACGATATAAAACAGAGAGAAAGAGAGAGCAGGCAACAGGACCGAGGTGAATTCGAGACAAGCCTCTCGAACGTTTTACACTGCTCCGCTCTCTCTCTCTGTCTTTCTCTCGCGCGCGCGAAAAGTTAACAAACTCGCGATCAGAGCGAGATGAGAGAAATTTTTGAAGGATACCAAGTTGCTGTGAGACGAGGCTCGATCGTAAACGCCAACACGTAATAATTATAACGAGTTGAGAATAAGAGGGCTCTTTGGGGAATAACGACGCGTGGTGGTGCTGCTCGACCAAAAGGGCGCGGAGGGGTTACAGTGGGCCAAGACGAAAAGCAAGGCAATAAGAATAGATTATCCTCGTAACGCACACGTATGTGTTTATCGTCGCGGTCTTTCTTTTTCTTTCTCCTTCCTTGACCTTTTAAGTTTCATTTTTTTAATCGTTTTCGGGCATTTCCCATCGACCAGACGTTGCAAATCAAATTTTTTTCGAATAAAATGCAGAATTTTTCTGCAAGCAATTCCAATCCAACGATAAATATTCTATGCATTTGCCATTTTTTCCATTTTTCTTCATCGATTTTGGAAAAGCAGTTCGCGCGTTGTTCGAGCAACCCAAAAACGTTTTTCTCGTCGATAATCTTTCGATAAATCTCGGAGTACGAAAATGGCCAGGAAATATGTGCGGGCTGTGCGATTCTAATCTCAAAATCTCGTGTAGACCCGAGAGAACGCGAGTCTCTGCGTGGTGTCTGCGCGAGTAAAAAGCAACGTCGAGAGGAGGGACACAACGGTCCTTTAATTACGCTGATATCACGGTAATTAAGTCGATCAATGCGTGGCATTGTGCGCCGAGTCTCGCGCCTCTCCGGGATCGATTCGCACCTCTTTTCAATCGTTGAGGTTAAAAGAAAAAAACACACACACACGGAGCAGCAAAAGAACAAGTGAAAACATGCGGCGCGCACCACAAAAAGCATCTCACCTCGAAAAGTCTCCAGTCACAGGTCTCGTTAAGAGTCTGTATGAGAACGTGAGATTAAATCTCGATGAGATTTTCTGTACTCAATTATTATTGTTATTATTAATGTTATTTATGAAGGGGAATGCTTTTTGCGATATTTATAAGTAATTATTCAAAATAATTCAGTTTTCCAGACGAATTGTTGACTTTTCTAAAGATTTTTTTGACGAGATTACGCGAAATGGATACTCGGGGAAAAGCGCGCTTATTAAAATTGAATTTTGAATATATTGTTGCACTCTCAACGCATGTTGCAACTCCTTAACCCTCGTCAAAGCAGGAAAGCGATCCTCGAGAGGGAATATCTCTTCTTGTGTCCTGTGTGTGGCACTCGAGCTCTCAGCACGCCGAGCGCTCGCGTCTCTCCTCCTGCAGTACTCTCGAGACATATCGTCTCGTTCTTTCGCCCTCTCAACACCGAAAAAAAAAATCCACGAGGGCCCATGGATCTGTGTAGACATACGCAGTTTTTTTTCTCAGGAAGGTGAAAAAAAAATGGGAAAGGGAGTTGGAAATAATTCATTGACGTGCGAATTTCGCAGTCGTCAAATTCTTTTTGCATTTTGAAATCGCTATTTCAGTTTTTTTTCATGGCTTTTGCCAAATTCATACGAGTTTCTTGATGTCTGAGTTTGTTTGGAGGCGCTTTTTTATCTGCTCACAAAAGCGGAGAAAAGCTCGTCATTTCTCGTGCTCATGCTGCTGAAAAGACGATGAAAAGATTCTCCAGCACTCGCGCTCTCTGCTCGTGCATAGAGTTTTACTGTGCGCGACCCTCGCACGCTGCTCCCAACACACTAACGAGTGTGTGTCTCGTCTCGAGAGTCTTATCCCCAAGAAGTGAAATACACGTTTCCTCTCCTATATTTCTCTCGCTGCATTTTTCGTCTCTTCTTTTTTACCCTCTCACACATTCACCGAGTGTGTGACGCGCGCGAGTCACTGTTTACCCAGACTCTTGCGGTGAACCATTGTGCACCCGCGATGGATGAAGATGCAGAAATGTGTAAAGATTCGTTTGTCCTCTCGTCTCGCCCTCTGCTCGCTCTTCCCCCCGGAAGTCAATTTTGGCCAAAAATATCCAAATTTTCGATCACTCACACGCAACTTGCAGCGAGATCGTTTTTTTTCTGGATAGGAAAAAATTGTAAACGTGGAATTTACCAATGGAAGGGAAAAAAGTATCGGGGAAACAAGACGAACGGGTTTTACACAGGACGTAAAAAAATAAAATAAAATGAATACGATGATGTGTTTGGTCGTTTGTGGACTCGCGCGCCGCGGGCTTTTCTCTGTTTGTCGTAGGAGTTAGAACAACCCTTTTGTCTTTTACGATCACAAAGTGTGCCGCAGCGCGTCGCGCTTCCTTTCTTCTTATTCTTGTATTTCGTGGGTGTTGCGCCGCGCGGCTTGTGCACACGATTCTTTACATATAAACGCGTGTATTTTTATATGTGTTTTCCCAAACGTTGGCACTTCCGATCGCTCCTCACTCTCCTTTTTTTTCTACCGCATGTTTGCCTTTTCTTATATTCCTATATTTTTCGGAAAATACCGCGTCGTCGCGCGGCCTCATTCGCATTTATTACATTTATAAATATATTTATATCTGTGGCTTTGCTCGCTGCGTGTGTCTGTTTGAAGAGGATCCAGCATTGGGAATTTTGTGTTTGCTTCGAAAAAAATATTTGTCTTTGTCGTTTCCGCGTCACGTTTCGTTCGGTCAAACTCTTTTATGCCTTCCTGCGACCTTTTACCAATCAGTTCTCAGGCCGATGCACTCAAAATCTTTAATTTTTTTTTCTCAACTTTTGCTCGTTTCGTACAATTTTCTTCGATTTATGCTCTATAAATTTCTCAAAATTATGTTCAACAAAGAAAAAGTCTCGAAATTCCCAATTTTTCTATGGATTCGGAATTTTGTCGATGTTTTTTCCCACAAACGATGAATTAATTGGTACAGGGACGCGAGTGCATCGGAGATGCAGGCGAATATGTACACAAATTGGTATTTTTTGGTATTTATTAGTCAGGTATAGCGACGCGCGAGGATGATGTAGAATAAAAAGGATCAAGAGGATATTGTGATTTGTTCTCAGGTGACGGTGGCGAGCAGCACGACGAGCACGAGTACGAGTACAGTGAGTACCGGGGCGAACGACATGGACTGGTTCGCCGGGGTCGCCGAGGAGGAGCTACTTTATTACACGGGCCTCGGTAACGCCGATGTCGATTCACTTTGGACAGTCATAGGTAGCTTCGTGCCACCACCGCCGAGGCCACCGTATCTGCCAGAAGAGGGCGTCACGACCGACGGACTTACCACCTGCGACCTTTGTACATGGGCGTTGAGAAACGACAGGCACTCGTTTTCCCTCGACGGCACACTCGGTGAGTCAATTTTTTTTTTTTTCAAAATGCCTGTCAGCAGTTTGTGAAAATATCCAAAAATCGACCGGACTGGTCAATTTTTTCGGCTTATTTTGTCGTTTGCTCCGCAAGCCGGAAATACTGAGCCGCGCATCGCCATCTCTCGCACTTTTCGTAATTTGTCGCGCCGCGCGATCGCCGCACTTCCGGTCCCCTCGACTTTTTACTGTTTTTTTTTTTTCGTGCCTCGATATCTTTAGCGGACGTAGTTGAAAAAAGAAAAAAAAACTGAGAGAAAACTATATGGAAAGAAGCGAAAGCAGGAACGAGGACAGAAATGAGACGAGCCGAGACGAGACGCCGTAATAAACAGTCCATAAAAAGAATAATACGCCAAGATAACATCACTCTTTTTCCTCTTTCCCTGCTCTCTGCTCCTTTGCGCTCTTTCTTCTTCTTCCTCTTCTTCTTCTTCTTCTTCTTCTTCCTCGTCACGAACTCTTGCCTCACCTCTTGACGTATTAATTAAGAGCGATCCTGTCGGTGTGATAAAAACATCGACCGACGCCATGTAAACCGGTTAAAAAACACAACGAAAAAGATATTTCAAATAAAAATACCAATTCTACGTTTCACCGTTTGCCCCGTCATTTTTTTTTCTTTTCTTTTTTTATTGGAAAAAGTCAAAGTTCTCGAAATCTCCAATCGGGACTGGAAACTGTACTGAAATTGAAAACTGCCAAACTAATTGACATTTCGGTCGTCATTAAGTCATTATGAAGCCACGGAATCAGCACTTGATCTATACGCTCGCATAGAAATTCGAATTTTGGTCGTCACGGTCTTTGCTAATGGGCCACTCGACAAGAAAGAAAACATGAAAAAAAAGAAAAAGAGTTTGAGGACCCGGCGAGTTGCGATAGAGATCGAAATTTTTGGTTCAAGTTGAAGAAAAATTGGGGGCGAAAAGCGGCGAGAGGGAGGGGGAAACGCACTGAAAACCCAGCAGGCCACGCGCGTTCGTAAGGGAAGGGAAAAATAAGAATAATAATAATAATGAGCATTGATGAACGTATGCAGAAGGCTGTACTTTACCGAGCCACATCCGGTTTTTCAACGTCCAATCGCGAGAGCCTCGGAAATACGCCATCATCGCGTTACACTCTGCTTCAACGTGTGTGCGTTTCGTATACCTCTCTGCCCGTGTTTACGTGTCTGTGTACAGATATGTATATACTTGACAAGCGTGCGAATTTGCCGGCTGTTCATCACTCCCTTGTAAGGGAAGAGCCAGCGAGAAAGAGAGAGAGAGAGAGACACGCGAGAGAGGAAATAGCAGTGTTTTATGTTTTAACGTCAGCGTCTCAACCCAAGTTTCCGTTCCAGTCGAAAGCTCCACCTTTGGAGCAACTTTAGTTAACGCCTTCCTACGGAATTCCCGGCCTCGCCGATTTTTTACTCTCTTCCCTCCTCCCCTCGTAATCTCCGATCGTTTGCTTCAGCTTGGCCATTTTATCAATCCAATCATATTTCACCATTTTTTTTTCTTATCGAAAAAACACATTTGATTGTTAATTTTTTGACATTTGGTCCACGCGACAATCTTTTTTAGTCGTTTTTGCAGTTTGAACTGCTTCGAAAATGCAGTGAAAAGCGATTATCATAGAAAATCTCGTCAGGAGGCACGCGCTCGTGGTTGAAAAAAGTTTTTTTTTTCGATTCCGTACTGCAGTCTCGTTTTAATAGGTCTTTTTTCTTTTATATGATTTTTTTTTTTTTTTTAGACATTTTATTCACGGTGTTTCACCACTGGACGGATTATTTATCTCTGGTATCACGTTTCGTGAACTTCTCTCACGTTCTCCGGAGATAAATAAAGGAAAACGAGTCGTGGAATGGCACGCTAGGTATAATGTGCATGTATTCTATATATAAAGAGAATATGGCCGCATATACTCTGATTTATCAGGTCGTGGGTATTACGCGGAGGACGAATCGAGGCTTGAGAAATTTTTTTTTCAGAATTGAAAAAAATTCAAATATCGATCGAATATTTAGTTATTTGGTTGCTGCGGGTTTCAAAGTGGTTTGGGTCAATTTGACCCATTGTAGGATTTTTCAAAGTCGTTGGTGATTATTGGGTTAAAAAAAAAGTAATAAATTCGTGTAGAAACATAAGAGAGTCGATTTTTCGTGATTCGATCATTATTTCGAGAATAAATTTGATCCCCGGACGCGTCGGCATGGTTATCGGGCTCGATGTACGACGTTATAATAAATGTGTGTATAATCGGGTGAAATAAAAATGCACATACATATACATAGACGAAAAACTGGCGATCACGAACGTGGCAATCATCGCGTCACCTTGGCTGCCTCACCGACGCAATAATTACGAGATCACACCTTCGGTCCGCGGCAGCAGCAGGGGACGATCCTGCGAGCCACCATTTCAAGCCGCTCTCTCGGAATATTTCAGCCTTCGTCGTGTGTGCTATATATTCGGGCGGATGAAAAATGCGAGTGGGAGGAGAAATAAGAAACTGCTCGGTTGGGCATCGTTTTAAAGAGCAAAAGAGGCAAAAGAGCCTGGAGAGAAACGCGAGATCGGAATTTGATCGAAAATCCTTGTGGCTCACGACGCGATTTGCGATCTCCTTATTATTCCTAATATTTTTCACCCTTATTCATGTTCCCTGCTGCTATTTCGGTATCCTGGGCTCGCAAATGGATCCAATTTTGAAAAGTTCGTATTTCTGGTAAAATTTAACGAAAAAGGTCCATCTTGGGCTCATTTTTGTTCGTTTTATTAGTGCATAAAATGTGCAACGTGGCAATTGAATTTTTGATTTCAACGCCAAAGACAGCTGCTGAAAAAAAACATTTGTCGAGATGCCTGTTGGTGTTTTTTTTTGTTTTTTTTCTTTTCACGAAGAATCCGATCGATAGGTTGACCGCGAGGTCTCGAGGGCCTCATTTTCACCCTCGCTCGCGAGATACGTACAAGGCGATCGCGGGTTAACGACGATTCAAACGCCTCGGAACTCGTGTAAAAAGGAGAAAAAAGATAGAGACATTTTTTTTCTTCTCCTTTTTATTTTCAGGCTGAAAAGCCGCGAGAGCTGAGGGCGCGCGAGAGGCAAGAAAAGTTTGCTCGATTTTCGTGTGTCCACGAAAGAGGCTGCTACATATTGAGATTTTTATCTGCCTTTTAAGGGGGAGAAAGAGCTTCTTGGCTTCTCGTGCTTGCTCTCTGTGTATACAAGTTTCTCGTTACGCTCTCTCCCTTATTTTCTTGCTCTCTTTCTCGTTCTCTACGTCGCGTATCGGTTACAGAAAAGTTTGCGGAATAAAGAATGCCAACTCTCGAAGAAAAACGAAAGTAATAAGAAAAAACATTGTAAATGGGGAGTACGCGAAGCGCCTCGGTAACGAGCACTTGGCCAAAAGACTCTGCTGCTGCGAGCACATACACACACTTAATCTCATTCGCATCCCTCGCCCTCGCTCGCTCCAGCATCCGTTTTCTCTCCATCTTTCTCCCTTCTTATACTGCTTATTATTTTTATTTATTCAGTCCGAGTCTCGCACCTTTGCGACCGAGTTACTCTTTCAACACCATAAACCCCCCTCCACGCGGTCGGCTCGCTAGGGATTCCCTCCAAAAATTCCTCTCAATTTATATCGCGCGCACGCGGTTATGTTTTTCCATTCCCACTCGCATTTCGCCTGGAGTTTTCACTGCAAATTTTCTTGTTTCTGACAAAATCTTGTTCTCCTTGGAGGCAAAAGATTTTTTCTCCATTCGGTAGCGCTCGAGTCTATTTTTTCGTCCATTTAACGGAGAAAATTGTCGTCATTCATTCGCGGAGATTTGTTTCTTCTCGTTGACTCGCTTTTTGGTACATTTTTTCGCATTCTCTAGATTTATTTTTTGTCTCTCTCTCCCTCCTTCCTTTGGACACAAACCACGGCGTTACCACCGCGAAAGTAATCTCGGAACGGATCTCCGGTCCTCTTGGATTTATCGGCTCCGGTACAGCAGCAATCTCTCTCTCTCCCTCTTTCTGTGCCAACCTACCGCGATCCTTGAGCAGTGTCCGCACGCCGTCATGGACACACACGTGCGTGAAGGTCCCTTTCCTCACGGGGAATTGCGTGCTCGAGATGCTACCGTACGATAGGTCCTTCCAAAAAGTTGCTGTCCTCAGTGCGTGCCGGTACATCCTGCGCGAGAGAGCGAGCGAGAGAAAAAAAAACCGATGCCCGCCGCGAGACTCGGGCAAGAAAAATGTGTGTGTGTGTTTTTTTGATTTTTTTTTTCTCCTTATTTTTTCTTATTCTTTCTCGGTCCACCTTTTACACACCATCGGCCCTTTGAGGAGGCAAAATTCGCCCAAAACCAAAGATACGAGAAGATTATATTTTTATATGAAATTCCCGATTTTTATCCATTCGCGGCTCTGTATTTTTTATATATAGATATTTGTGCGCCGCTGATTAACATCGCGAATTTTTAATCGATATTTTTGGTTCGCGTTAATGAGAAAGAATTTTTCGTTTTTTTTTTTTTTTCCTGGACGACGAATCAAGGAAATTTGTGAAACTATTCGGGTGAGGAATTTCGGCGGAATGGCTGCTTCCGAATTGCAGATAAATCTCGTTTTATCGCGCTTCAATTATCACTCGATTTTCTACCGAATTCTCGCGTTTCTTTCTTATCCGTTGTATATAAATCGCGAGAGTTTCGAGTTATTTATCCAAGAATATATAAAATAAAGAGGATGAGACAAAGAGTTGCGGAAATATTTGTGCGTCGCCGCGCGCGTCCAATGATTCGCGCTCGTTCGCAATCTCGTTTATGAAATCTCTCGCGCGCCTTAAAAAATATCTCTCTTTCTTTCTCTCTCCCGGTCCATCGGACACTCGCGCGAGATAAGAGTCGATCTCTTCTCCGCTGTCCTGTCGCCAGGATCGCTTTTCCCTCGCTCCTGAGAAATATATGACTTTCGGACCCCTGCTCCGCGCTCCGCAGTCTCTCCCGCTGCTGCTGCTGCTGCTGCTGCTGCTGCTGCTATCCGATGATACTCCGTTTCTATATATACTGCGCGCAGCTTCCGAGAGATGCTCCTGCACTTTTGCACGCTCGCGATGCTGCCCCGAGAAACGAGACGGGAAGCGGGCAAGAGAAAAAGAAAAAGAGAAAGAGATGAGGAGGTTGGTATAAGATCGCGTGACGGAGACGAACACGAGTCTCGATATATCAAACCGCTTGTAGGGCTAACTAAGGTTTGTAATGCCCGGGAGGGATACACGGGACACCATGAGGCTAACTAACGAGCGAACCAAACACACCACCAAATATATTTATATACATGCGGGAGCAAATAAATCAGCATCATCACGGTTCGATCCGCACCAATCGGACTATTGGCATACAGAAACGAGAAACAGGTGACGATTTTCTGCTCGCCTGCTCCCGCGCGCCTGCACTCTCGCCGCTCCCGCACAAACGCTAATAATCCTGACGCGTGTATCTTTTCCCTTTTTTTTTCATCTCGATCCCTTTTTTGCTCCATCTTTTTATTATGATTTTTATTACTTTTTCGCCACTCGTCGCTACTATCGAGATTCTCGTGATAAACTACTCCGCGCGCGCTGTGATGTGTTTATTGCTCCTGCACGTTCGTATTTAGATGCCAACTCGAGAGTGAGGAAACGATCGAAAGATTAATTAGTCCAATCTCTGGCCCGGAACGATACTCTCACGTTTTTCGGCTTATATGCGCCTTCTGTCAATTTTCTTTTTTCGTTGATCGAAACTCCATTTTTTTCGCCCCAGTCGCGTTTTTGTCTCGAGAACTTTTTCTTTTCCTCGCGACGCGTCGAATTCCAACGAGACTGCGCGCGCCCTTTATTTTGCCTCATTGAGTCACCTCAATGTGTAACAAACAACTTCTGCATTGGGCTCTCGACTCTCCGGCGAGTGTTTCTGGCAATTAAGATTAAGGTCTACCTGACTCCGAGTGTCGCAGCAGTTAGCTCTCTACCTGCTTCTTTACATTCAGAGCAAATTCCCCTTAGCGCAAATCTACTCCGCATCTCTCTTTCGAGTACAGCGGACTCTCCCGTCGTATTATCGTCAACCGAAATCCCCAACGTCCTCTCTTATCTCACCAACACGAGATCCTGCTGCTATTCACCGTTTATTCCCAACAACAAACTCACACTCTTGCCGCGCGCTTTTCGCTGTCTCTCTTTCTTTTTTCTTTTCCATACGCGTCTCTGTGTCCGCGGCAACGTTCCGCAATTATGCTCACCAAAAAGTCTCTATCAAGCAATTAAATGTTGAACAAACATTCCTGTCCCAACATTTCGACAAAAAGTTGAAAAAAAATCGAATCTTGACCACATTTTGCGATTTTTCTTTATTATTTCTGCTCAACGTTTTTTTTTCGTGGATTCGTAATTAGAGGTTCATAATTAATGAATCGTTTTAATTTGGTGGATCGAGTGTTTTTTTTCTGCGATAATAATCACGAGTAAATTTTTTGTTCGATCCCTTGTCTAGCAAACCGCGCAGCGCGAGGCGATTCAGTTCGGGAATCAAACTCCCGAAGCTTTGACGTTTAACAAAATTGTAATATCAGATTTACATTGTTGGGAGTGTGTCGTAATGTACCGATGGCTATATTAATTCGGATCGGCTAAGGCCGAAGGCCTGAAGGGGGGGGGTGTATAAGAACGAGCCTCGAGGTACAAGGCACTGCTCTTGGTAAAGTCCCTGAGGCGTCAAAAAAGCGGCTCCTTATATGCATATCGCCGAGACTTGACGAGAAGGTGATCCGTATCTTGAATCACTTTTTTTCCTCTTTTTTTAATTCTCTACCGATGTGTGTATCTTTTTTTTCGTTTTTTTTTTTCATTTTCATATGCCGACAAGCCTGTCTAAAACGGAAGTTGCCCGAGGGAGAGAAAGAGAGACATTTGGGCATGTGACACGGAGACGATGTATTAATTCTTTTACGAACGAACGCGCTGACGAGGTGTCTAATGTCATTATTTTCAAAGATATCGCCTTCGCCTTTTTTTTTCGCTTCGCTCTATTATGCGCGCGCGCGCGGGATTGTCATTTTTTTAATTATTGCTCGCCGCCGTCAATGTGTCCGCGACGCACTGTGTGTTTTCGTTTGATTAACTTTTCCGCACGATTAATTAATGAATCGAGAATTCTTGGCAGCTGGAAAATTCTCGAACGAAACGCGCGAGAACAAGAGTTGGAAATTTGTCCGAATGGATACAAGAAATATTGATGAATATTTTTATTTAATTTCTAAATAAATTAATTAATTTCCGATTCATTCGTTTATCGAGAATTTACAGCAACCTTGCGCGCGGCTACTTTGTCGGGCTATTCGTTGACCGTAACGCGTCCTACACATTTTTACACTCGACGAAACCGCACGCGGCACATGCTTGTCCTGTTTTTTTTTCCTTCTCACCGTCTCTTTGACCCGTTTTTCCTTTTATCTTCGTGCTAAATTTGTTTTTTCTTTCTATGAGCCGGTTTGCATACGTTCGCGCGCTCTATCGCGTGCCTCTGGTGGCCGCCAGTTCGATTGACTCGTTATGGAGGCGCGAGAGCGCGACTAAATTGGTGATAGAACTCTCGACGAGACAATTTACAACACGCGGCCAATGATTAAGGGGACGAAATAAATTATCGCGCCAATGAGGCGCGTATTAATAATTCGCTTAAATATACCAACACGCAAACACCGCATTCATTATGGGATTCTCATGTTTTTCTATCATCGCCGCATTATTTCGTCGCAATTGTTATTCATTGAATTTCCATTTTTGTAGAAATTTGTCCATATTTCTACTTTCCGCCCACCCACTTTCGTGAGGGAATCGTTCGGGTCAGTGTGACCCAGAGTGCACTCGGACGGCTATTTATTACATATTTTACGGTTGATCGAAATTTTCATTCATTTTACTACTTATTCTTCAGATTCCTTATTGATTCGTCATAATTTCGTATTTTGTCTATTTTTATCAACGGTATTATTGGAGCGAAATAATATAATTAGTTTTATCGATACTCGATTGATTTATGTGCTTTTGATACGAGCTTTCAAATGTATTAAAATACCGGTCGGAAATACGCTGATTAATACGTCACGTTCCAACAGGCTTTTCTCGTTAATCGGAGATCGATTAGCGCCGAGAACTCAATACTTTTTTTCATTTGCAACTAACAACGATGATTCGTTTTCCTTTCGATACTCACTACGAAAATTCTTTTCTCCCGTTCTTCACGCCGCATGTTTCGTGAGTTTTAGAGAGAAAAACTAACAGAGAGAATGTTCGTTTTTGTGTTTTTCTTTTTTAATTTCTCATGATAAGATCGAGTGGAAATTTATTCGAACGAATTCGTAACGCGAGGAAAACGGAAACGATGGATAATTACCGTTTGCTCACCGGTTTTGGCCCGTGAGTTATTGGATAAATTCCGATAAGTACACGAGCGCGGACACTCTCGAAGGAAACGAGAAACATTATCGACAAACTTTCACACGATATTCCATTCCTAATGCAACTCCCGCGTGAATAAATACGCATAATTTTTACCGCGCGGCGACTCGACGTTTCGGGGCTTTTTTTTTTACCGTATTCCACATTTTCCCGAGTGAATTATTGACCGAAGAAACTAATTAAGAAATAACGAAAGAAAAAATGCACGTGTTTGCATTATTTTGGGGAAAATCGATGCGGCGTTCGGGTTGATGAACTTTTTATTAAGTCGTTTGAGGGAAATCAACGGAGTTGCAGTTTAAATGGAAGATTTTACTTGGAACGTTCCATATCGAGGATTTTAATGCGACCGGGCGTGTGTGTTTTAAAAGCGACGTTAATCTTTGATAAAGAAAAAGCAGTGAGTGCAACTCACTCTCGATTCTCGCTACTAATAGAGGATTCGAATTGAGACGAGGAAAATAAACGAAAAATCACGTTTTCAAGAAAAAGGAATGAGACGAAATGTCGTATTAAAAATAAATGGTGCGCGTGAGTTTGCAACAGGTTTTTCATCGATTAAAAATCCATAACCGGACGAGCGAAGCAGAGACACCCTCGCATGTCGCTGCTGCGCGGATCGAAATGACTCAATTAGGTGAGAAGCGTCGATGAGGAAAGAAAAAAGAAAACGAAAAAAAAAAACAGCTTGAATTCTTGTTCCCGCGGTTCGCTCAGGGAATGCGGGCGTAAGATTTCTCAACTAATTAATAATTTTTGAAATATCAACGCGATTATGAAGGAGGGATCAAGAAAAAAGGAGGGGAGGGGTGAATTGCGCGAATAACGGGACGCGGAATGGAATATTCAAAATCGGGAATAACATCGATGCGCGCGAGGCGGACGTAAAAAATGTATCGTTAAATTTTGAAAAATGGGGGAAAAAAGGCTCAGTCGGGGACTGAGATTTGGAAGAAAAAAAAATGTTATCAGCAGGTGGTCTCGTGTCGTAAAAAGTCTTTCGATCGGTTCTCGCGTTCACTCCCACGTTCATCCAAATGTCTCAATTAGTGCGTCGCCGAGAGATGAAGAAACCCGGAGAAAAAAGAGACAACAATTCTGGAGGAAAAAGAAATGGAACTCTCGTATACATTTTTTTGGAAAAACTCTTCATTTTTTTCCCACTTTGGTTTTTTTTTTTAATATAATGACGACGAGAGACTAATGGAACGATAAACAAGCGAAATCGAGGCTCAATTGTCCTGAAAATTCTCCAATTGATGTTCGCCTCATTCGCATCATTCCTCGAAATCCTCTCTGCTGGCCATCTTAAAAGATTCTTATACTTTTGCGTACCTACGCCTCGCCTCAGCAGGTAGTCGAGCATCGCGCAGGCCGATTCGGCTCGAAACGTTTTAATAATATGGAGAAACAAACACGTGAAGAAAACAAAATCCCAAACAATTCAACGACACACCCTGCTGCTGCTCATCAGCTGCGACTACGAATTACTCAATTATTTTTTTTCTAGAAAAACGTGGCCCGAGCCAAAAATCACTTTATTTAGGGCCCTTTCAACATTTTTGTATAATAAACTTTCTCGACATCAAAACTAACAGTTTTCTTTTATAAATAAAAATTTTCTGACGTTTGGAATTTGAGATATTTAAATTTCTTCATTTTATTTTTCGCACATAGAAATTTTTTCTTGTCGATCGGCAGAGTCGGAAAAAATTTCAAAGTTGCGCGTTCCGCAGCCGCCCGACGCGACTTTTCATTTTTTTGTCATCTCGCCACCAGAGACGCGGTCGGATGTGCTCCTCCGATTGAAGGATAATGTCGGAGCAAAAAGGAGCCGATCCTCCGAGAGCCTACGAATGACTCAATTATTCCGCTTTAAAAATGAAAAAAAAAAAAAATCCCCATACCTACGAGATAATTCGGAGGCTCGACTCTCGTTGAGAATTTCGTGCGACGGTCAATTTCGACCGCGAGAATATCGTATGAATTATGTCCCCGCTAATGATATATTTATCCTGGATCTTCACAAAATCTTTTGAGAACGACGCGAAATACCGAGAAAACTGTCTCTGCACCCGGCCAAAGGGAAACCGCCAATTTACCGATTTATCGCAAATTCTCATAAAATCAGCCACGACAACAACAAAAAAACTGCGAAATATCCTTTTTCAGTCCTTATTGACGTTTATGCGTTGTTGATTTTTCCATATTTTACGAAATTTCGATTTTTGCTTATTCCAAATGCGCTTCGAATCGTCTCGATTGCACTCGATCATTCGCGGTTAATTGGTTCGTACGATTTAACACACACACGCTGTGAATTTTTTCTCCCCCTTTTTCTCGTGCCCGGGGACGCCTCTATTTTTTCAGGAGTCGTTCTCGCGGGCTCCCAAAAACGATATAGTCGCAGCGGCGACGGTATATTTGGCAGCGTCGCGAGGACGACTCCCGATGGTGAAAAGAGCGAGGATCGAGAAACCACGGGGTCAAAAGCACGTGATTAATCACCGAGCCTCCGGCCTCCACGCACGCGGTTCACCAACGATATCCTTTGCCGATAGAAATATCCAATTTATATTTATTGATACACGCGTATGTTGGGTGGAGTCCCGCAGCAGAAACGAGACGTCCTGGCGCGAACCCACTAACGAGAATAATACCTCGAGAATAACCAAATAAATTAATGAAACGAATACGACACTCTGAAACATCGAAACAACCAAACACGACTTGAATAATACCAATTGCGACGAACCAGACTTTTTTTTTGTTTCTCAATTACGACAGGCCAACGAGCAAATATGCGTTTACGAAAATTCATCAATTTTACTAGCGAGTTAATTAAAAGGGGTCAAGGTTGCGTGCTCTTTATTTATTTTTCTCTCCCCCCGCGTCCTCCTCAAAGTCCAGGCCTCGATTTTACAAAGCAACGAGTAAATCCCGAAAAAACTTTAATTTTCAATTTAATGCAGAGTAGTTTTGAAACGCGTAACTTTTTTTAATGATTTTCTAAAATCAAGATATCCGGTTCGTCGTCGAAAAATTGAAATACTCAATTTTTACGAATGGCGTCGCAAAAAATTGCAAGAAAATTGCACCGCGTTGATTTTTCGGAACAAACCCCGCGGGCCTAAACGTTGCTCGCGGATTCTCCGAGGGGAGAAGAAACTGCTCTAGCACCTGCTGGAAAAAAATGCATAAAAGAAATAGCACCGCGTGCAGCTCGGCAAAAGAGCGTGAACAAAAAATTGCGCGCGCGCGCAACTGCTATTGCCGGCTTAAATAAACATTTTTGCATTATTTATCTTTGCGCCGATCGTCGCGCCGCTCTCTATTTCTCTCCCCCTCGTTTTTTGTTGTTTTTTTCTGCTGCGCGGTTATCGTTGACCGAAAAGTCGATAAATTATGCACCATTAAATCGATACGAAAAAATTCCGGTTGCACATTGCCGGTGGCGAGTGTTTAGCGATCTCCGGTACAGATCAAAAGCGGCCGGGCGCGCGCGCGGAGGATCGAAAAACTGGGTCGTCGAACGCGAGAAAGTGTTGTTGCCGCATGCTCTGTCGCAGATTTCAGTTCGCCCCGGCCAACTAAGACGTAAAGAGAATTTGAAAAAGACAAAAAACGATATAATAACAAGAGCAACGAATAAAAAATAAAAATGTGAATAAATTGATCGTGCGCGCGGTGTAATATCGAGGCGGTGAACTCGCACGACCGGAAAGGATAATAAATAGCGCGTATAGATATATTTCGTGATATACAGGATAATAGCACGTACGGAGACACCTCGTACACGCACGACAACTCGTATCATTAAATATGTTTATATACGTTCAGATATATCGACCAAATACCATGCATAGAGTATTACATAAATTTATGGGGGAGCTAAGCCAGAGCAAGAGCTGCTGCGAGCAGGTTAAAAATTTCTTGTTTAACACTCGACCACACCCTCGACCAAAATTTCTTACTCAAAAGCAGTCTTTAGATAATGTTTAACAACCTGATAATTTGACGATAGTTACAGCCTTCGCTTCGATAGCGTGAAAATCGTTATTGGCTATCAAACGCGCCTTTCGTAATCATTTCCTCTCGACACACATGCACTCGATCTGCCTCCTGCTGCGGTGCGAAAATCTATTGAATTCTTCCAATTAAAAAATAATTATCATTCCAGAGTTTTTCCAGGATATTTCACTGGCAAGTTTTACATTTTTTTTTTTTCGTTTCATTTATCAAGGATCCCCCGCTGGCCCGAGCACCGATGGGGAATTGTCGTAAAATAAAAATAAAAAATGAAAAAATCGATTACGAGCATTGTCTTTTGGATGATTAATACGACGATGTTTCCTGGCTCACACCCTTCCGCGCCCATTTATTCATGTGTTAAATGCATACGTAATGTTGTGGCGGCGTGAGCAAGCCAGCGGCGCGGCTCATACGAAATAACTATAGAGAGCAGTGCGCGGGCGCGTCGAGAAGGAGATTTTTAACTGCGTGGACAGTTGTGATCGATGCAACAATTATGATAAACATAATCGATAGGTTATTTATGATAAAATACAGGCAGGCCGCGCGATATACGAAGAAAACTCGTTTTCGTCTTGCATTTTTTTTCCAAACGTTGGTCACTGATTGGACATTTTTGACTCGAAGCAAAATTGCCCAAGGTTCACGCGATCCTGCATTCGAAAAACGAAAAGAATGAGCCTCTTCGTTAAATTTTAGTTCTGGGCTTAAATATTAAACTCTCGTTGTGGATAGAAAACAAATAAATTGAGGCGATTTCTTCTCGATTCCTGATCGCCAGAGCAGTCAGTCTGTCGAGATTCATCTCGCGAGCCTCCGCGTCTGTGTGCATCCCCAACCCGTTGGTGTGTTCAACAGCTCTCGTTCGTTTCTTCGACTCGAACATTATGGGCCGCGAGCAACGGGGCAAGGCTTCGCGGTGCTCTCTCTCTCTCTCTCTGCGGGAGATGATCGATAAGTTTCGTACATCTCGACACACAAGGATTTTTGAGTGTTGGTGCGCGTACGCGCGAGGAGGAGACTATGGGAATAGCGGCGTTATCGCGCGTCAGTGGCAAGATGCAAGCTGTTATGTTCACGTCACTCGGAAATGAGAAAGACTCGATGAGAGACGTTAAGTTTCGCCTCGTCTCGCTCTCGTTATTCATCTCGCAGCAGCTTCCTCGCGCGAGCAGGCAACGTGTGTCTTTTTTTATTTTTACCACTTTGTCTTTTTCTTACGTCGCTCTTACACGATCCGAGATGGCATTTTTTACGCTTTTTCTATTTCGTATCTTGCTCATCTTATCGCTTGATTTCATTATCCCGTCATCGAGATCTCGACGCTCTGCTCACGAATCGACTCGTCACCGTTAATTCCAACTCGCGCGAGCGTCGGCCCTGTCCATCATCCCATTCGTCCGCTACCTTTTTCCTCTTTTTTCTCGCCCGCGAGTTACTTCCTTCTGAACTCGTGCGCTTTTTGTTCTCTTTCGTTCCACTCAACTCTTTTGCACGTTTTATTCGAAATTTTTAAGTTTCGGGTCAAATTGACCCGGAGAAGCGGAATTTATTACATTTTTTTTCCGAATTTCCGAAAGAAAATGCGGCGCAATGAAAATATGATGAAATTTTCGTTTTTCTACTTGAAAATACATTTTTTTCCGTTAGCCGCAGTTAATTGCGTGTGTGTTTAAAGCCAAGAGGACTGTTGGCTAGAAGAGTTCCGTGTTGGTCTACGTACAAGGTCTCTAATGAATATAATACCTCGCTCCCACCCGGCGAGTCGCGAATGCGAAGCTTCCCTCGTTGCGGTGAAATTGTCAGGAGGCTGGTTCATTAGTGATGCTGGCCAACGCTCGAGAATAACGCATCGAGCGCGTGGGTGGCTTCTGTAGATCGGTAACGATATACACGTGAAGATTATTTACACTATAAATATATATGCGTTTTTCCCTGTACGTCGCGAGAGCATTTGCTACTGAACTTCCGGATTCGCTAGGCTCGCCTCGTCTCGAATATCCTCTGCTCGGGAAATCTAATGAGCGGTTTCATGCTGAAATTAATAAATGCGAACGTTTCAATGAAAAAGTTGCTGAAACTAAAAAAAAACGTTTTTTGTAGCTCTCGACAATTTTTTTTATTGCCTGGAGCCCCAAACGCCAACGCCCTCGTTAACTACAGATCACGATGACGAAGACCCAATTAAATTTTCTCGATATATTGTGCACTTTTCTCCCAGCAGCCTCGCGTATCTTTGGGATTGTCAATTATAAACTTTCTCCAAAAAAATGGCAAATTATTAACACGAGTTGGCAAAATTCTAATGAAAAAGGATAAAAAATTACGATTCATTGAGCTGAGACGCGAGCGGTTGATAATTAATTATGCTTATTACAGTTTAAATCCCACGTACTTTGTCTTTGATGTTATTGCACCGGTTTGTTCTACGATTAAGTTACTCGAGTCTCTCTCCTCGAGCGGCCCCCGCACCCCAACACATTTGCTCGTTCTTATGCCATTCTAACTGGGCGTAAACTCCCTCTAATATCCATTTACTTTAAATCATTTTGTCCATTCTTGTCACTCGCGTGTTTGTTACTTCATTTTTTACGCCTGAAGCTGGCAAAAACATTTTCATTTTTTTTATTTCAACAACTCGCAAACTAATTCATTTTTCTGCTCGAACTTTGCGCCATTCAATCAGTCGGGATTCTACGCCGAGTTACGAGAGCTCGCAAACTTGTTGCTTTTATTGAAAATCGATTTTCCAAGGGAATTGAATCGACTCGGCACATTATTCCATTAAATTTTATGATTATTTCTATCGAGGAGAATATCACAGTTTGTTATAAATCGTTAATACATAACGTAATGATGCGTAATAAAAACTATAACATACTTTTCAGAGTACGTGTGTTATATATAGTTGGCCGTAAAGTAACCGCGAATTCCGTTTAATTAGGCGTCTGTGCACGGTCTCGGAAGAAACAAGAGAGAAGCAGGCACCTCTCGCAAGGAAGCCTCCTTTGAATTCCGGATCGTTCAGGCCCCTCGACGAGACTCTTGCTCGTAACAGTCTCGATCCTTATATTTATATATTTAACATGCTCACGAGAATGAGCCAAGCTGTAAGGAGGTAAACCCGGAAAATACTGCGCTCAACTAGTTGTAAAGCTCCACGGGGAATCCCCTGTTGCTGCTGCTGCTGCTGCTGCTGCGCAAGAAAAACCGCGACCAAACCTTCTTAGACTCTCTCGCTTATTTTGTGCCAATTATCGCACTCTTTACCTATGCATACGCTCGTTATGTGTCCTACGTAATTAAAGTACGACACCACTAATGTTATACTTTTCTCTCCCCATAATCATTCCAACTTTATGAACCATTGTGTCCGCATATCTTTTCATTTTTAACTCGATTTTCTCGACTTGCTAAGTTTATCAAAAAATTAATAAATTAAAAAGTGATTTTTCGACGTTTTTATAGCGAGTCCAAAATCAATCGAATCGGATTACACTTTTCTTTGGTTTTAATCGATTTTTCGTTGGTTTTTGTTTTTTTGCAGAAGCTCCCGGGGAATTTGGTTGGGTGCTGACTCTGGTGATCGTTTCGCTGGTCTCCGCTGGTATCGGGGCTGTCGTAATGGTCACGCTTCTCCATTGTAGAAGGTGAGCATTTTCTCCAATTTTATTTTTCTTTGTACATTTTCACTTCAGCACACGCATTTCTTTTTTAAATTGTGAAAAATTTGAAAAAACCCTTCAATCTTGATTGTCCATCGTAAAATTTGATTAAAACGTTTCTTTTTCGTTGATTTTGTTGCAGATTAAAAAGCGCCGGAAGCAGAGGTAAGAATCGACTTTTTCCACGTCCTAAATTTGTACTTGAGAAATTACCGGATTATTTATATTGAATAAAGCCTCGCGAGGAGGAGGGATCGAGAGGGGAAAAAGACAAAAGATCGATCGATCCTTTGACCTCGCTCGCTTTCCATTCCATTATTCTCCATTGTTCGAACGCGTATTAATACATTCCCTGCTCTGACATCCTCGACGACGCTTACCCAATTACCAAATATTTCGACCTCGACGAAAAAACAAAACGAAAAGTTCCATTGAAAAAAAAAGTCTCAACCTCTTCTCGGCGTGAGATCGAGATCCGATCGTAATCTCGATACGTATCGAGCGTATGAGAGCCTCCGAGACAAAACGATTTTCCGACCACGAGAAACATTAGAGGTCACACAGTTTTGTTTCATTTTTATTTTTTTTTAAATTCATTTTATCGTTTATTAATTATTCGAGACACGCTGACCTTTGTGGGTCGCGAAATTTATAAAAAATGATGAAACGTTGAGAAATAATAAAAATAGAGAAAAATTGTATGAATAATAATTGAACAATTAATCAGGAGAGAAAAGAAAAGTTTCTCCAATTTGTCTGCATCCGATTACGGTGCGACTGCTGTGCGCGTCGCAAGAATCCATAATTCACGCGTCAACCAAAATCGACGACGCGTTAATGGGAATTTTTGTAGTGGGTCAAGAGGATTCGAGAAGAAAAAAATGGTCTCTCGCGCGACGTTTGAATTATTTAAATCTCGATCATCTCGCGCGAGGCTCTCTCCGCGCGCGTTAAGGTGTACGAAGGAATGTCACTCTAACGCCGCGCGCGGCGCGAGGACCATTCAACTGCTGCTTGGACTTGGAAAAAAGATAAAGACGAGAAGCGTTTGGACGATTGAAAATTGAGAGAAAAAAAACGAATGAAGCAGTAGAATTTCGGGCCCTTGGCATCATTTATAACCGCGCGTTGGCCGAGTTGAACGAGCCATAATCCGATTACTCGTACACACTCGTGACGCAACTCACTTTTTAAACATTTTTTTCTATTTATTCCGCACCAGGATTTACTGATACCGTTCACGCCTTGACGTGACGAGACAATTCGAGAAATATAGACGCGATAGCGGGCGAAAGACAAAATCCTTTACGCTCTTTGGCCTCGACGCCCAGCAGCACTCGCTTCAGATTCTTCAGAGTTTCGATCTCGCATTCAATCCCCCCCAGCTCGAATTTATTTATTTATTAAATATATTTCATATAAAATATGGCCAACCAGACGCAGCCCTTGAAATTCTCACACTCGAGTCTCCGGTTATCTCGTTTCTTTTTTTTTTTTACCGACCGAATAACAATCGCTCAATCGCGCGGTCTCTGTGATGTACCAAAATCCGCGCGCCGCCCAACGTGCTGTGTATCAAGAACATCGAGTCCATCGCGCGCGTATACACAGAGGGGAGGGCACGGGGAGTAGCTCGCGATCTGCCGTTTGAAAAAGAGGACGTTGCGCTTGTACGATGACGCGAGGACAATGAGCCCCCGAGACTTTGAGACGGTAGAGGAGAAGAAAAAAAAAATGAAAGAAAAACCATCAGGCCCTGCCTTTCATTCACGAGCTCGCATGTCATAATGCTCTCCGCGCGCGCGCGCGCGTTTCAATATCCTCCGCGCTCTTCGAATATATCGCTACGGATAGGCCCAGCAAAAAAAAAACATACACACATTCAGACTCAATCCTTTTTTCTCTCTCAACCGCGTTCGTACACGTTGGAATTTTTCATACGATACGAATTCTCACCTGGCGCTCGGCCGAACAAACTCCGCGCGCGATGAATATTCCGCAGACGCTAAATATTACGTCAAAAATCTCGTGACAGTTCGGGATCAAACGTATAATAACGGGTTGAGGCGAAGAATTCGAGCTCCCCAACGAAAACGAACCAAGGGAGAGCATTTTGGAATTCTTGTTGCCTCCTTGATCAGGCATATATGAAATTTGATCGCGGCCAATCCTCTCGTTCCTCTTTTCATCCCCTCGCGTATTTCGATCCATTGTCCATCGACCGTTTCAAATTGTCAGTCTCGGCGGAAGGAAAAATCGTTTTTTAAGTTTATCCGTTAAATTTACATTTTATTTATTTATTTTTTTTTCGGATTTTGCTTCTCCCGAGCGAGTGGAAAATAAATCATCGGATAAAATGTGCGTAATTATCTATTTTTCAGCGAGTTGCTGCGGTGTCGGGGTCGAAGAGTCGAGTAATCAGGAACCGGTTGGCAATGGTCCTGGAGGAGTCGCCGGGGGTGGCGGTGTCTCGGTCATACCGGACCGACCACCCCTGGAACTCGACAAATTGCCCCCTTATCACGACGTGACGCCGAGACCCGGTTAGTATTGACACGACAGAGAAACAAAAAACAAAAAAAAACACCAAGACGAGTCTCGAGCGCTGAGAATTTCGCTGCATCTCGAAAAATAATGAAATTTCAGTCCCACTTTAACAAGCAAATTGATTTAATTGCACAAAATTTAATTCTTAATTATTGAGCTAATGAATTTTTTGATAAAAAATGAAAATGTGAAAAAGGTCAAGGAAATTGGATGGTTCGATTTGTTTAGGGCACAACGTTTGGTCGTGGCTCGGATCACGGAGAGGCGGAGGTGCGGCAGGCGTCGTGGCGACTCCGCTGACATTGCCGCAGCACCGATGCGCCATGAATTTGCCCGTTGAAAATCACTACACGCACATGCAAACGGACGAGGCCCTTTACGCGGAACTCGACTCGCAAGCCGCGAGTTACGCCAGTGACCTTCAGCTTCAATTGAGGGGCAGCTCGACGTACGTCGGAGGTGCAACTTCGCCGCAAGGTCGCGACGACGACGACGACGATTATCACGAGCTCGATGCCGCGAGACTCCATCGCCGTTATGGCGGCGGCGGGGGCAGCGCTCGTGCCAATGCCAGCGAAAATAGTACACTCAAGAAGGAAACTCCCAGGACCAGGCACAGTCAGAGGTTAGCGCGAAAAAATATTATTCGTTCGCCATTTATTCGATCGAAAAAAAAAATTTTAATATTTATTCATTTTTTGAGGGTATTTTGAATGAAATTGAATTGGTTTTGTTGGAAGGTTAAAAGAGCCGGATTACGAAATGTACGAGAACGGGCCAACGAGTCCAGTTCCACCGAGTCAGTTAACAAACGGGCATCACCATCATCATCATCACCATCATCACCACCATCATTTGCACCAGGCAGCGTTGCGCCTCGGTAGCGCAGCGACCAACGGAGAAACGAATCCTTCGTATCAGAATACCGGCTACACCGGAAGTGACGCCGAACCGGATGGGCCCTCGTTGAGCAGCGCCCCGAGCAGCGCTTATTACAGCGATTTGAGCTCGAATTCAACGAGTCAACAGCAACAACAACAAAATAATCAACAAACAACGAGCTTGGCGATCGGCCCCTCCTCGGGCGCGGGAACAACGTCTCATCAATCTTCGAGTCATCAACCAACGAGCACCACCGAATCCTCCAATCAACAATACCGACTGGCAGCAATAAACGAGGGAACGACGCCCTCCGATTATATCTGATAACCAACTCATTCGTAAATCATTTTTAAATAATTTTATTCCCCAAAAAAAAGACCAAGCCAGGTTTTTTTCATATATATTTTAATTAAATTTAAAGATTTTTTAATTTATTAGTCGAAAAAAATTCAAGAGAATTCATTTCTTTTGTGGAAGAAAATTTTATCACACTTTGTTGGCTTTTTTTTTTGGAATTTCGAAGAGAAAACGTGTTGGGAAAAAATAATGGGAGGAATTTAATTTTTTCGCGACGTTTCCATTGTTTAGTTGAGGACGATTGCGATTTTTATTTCGTTTATTCTCGTTTTATCGGGAATAACGTATCGCACGGGGAGCCTTAATAGACACGTAATTCCACGAGTCCTTTGGTAATGATACACTCACGTTGTCGTCTTCATAGTCTCTCGCATGTTTAAGCCCTTCGCGTATCGGGCAAACTCTACGACATTGGCCAAGGCCTTATAATCCGAGTTTCAAACTGCCTTTGTCCCTCTCGCTTTCTCTCGCCGAGTCTCGGGAGTCGCGGTAACGCGTTTCCCGAGCAGCAACCAACACAATCGACTCCGCACTATACTTTCGTGATCTCGTGATCTAATCGCGCGAAAATCTCTACCCCGTTTTTTCTCCTCCTCTTTATTTTTGTTTCAGCTTTTTTATTTTCTTTTGTTTTTCGTCTTTGTGGCTTCCTCGCGGAGAGTTTACCTTCGTTCGCCTTCTTTTCTTTCTCCTCTCCTTCGATCTCTTATTTATTTTCCGTTTCTCTACCGCCTCCCTCGGACTATACAATCTACGCGTGTGTACAACGTCGGCCAAAAGTATCCACGCAATCTTCTTGGATTTCTGTGCGGACTAAAAGTTCAATGCATCTCGGTGGCAAAAAATTGAAACATTTTTTCGCGCCCGATGCAAGATGAAGCTCCGTCGTGAATTCATCATTTTGCTAAATCGGATGCTGGGCTCGCGCAAATAGAGAAATTGCCATTTTTTTAAATGAATTTTTTGAAAAATAACATTTCCAGAATAGTTTTCAGATTTTTCGCTCGCTAAATCATTTCACGATCCCTCAAATCCGAGATATTCAACTTTTTGTCGCCAATACTTTTGACCTTGACTGTATGTGGACGTATTTTTATATGTATATGTTTATGTAGTATGAATCCTGCCGCTTTATCCGCACTATCTTGCAAGATCTATCCTCGTCGACTCTGCCGCGCATTTTCATTTTATTTTCATTCAATTTTTTATTATTATTTTTCAAACATTTTGTCCGTTTTTTTTTTTTTTCATTTTTAAACCCCTGCCTCGTACGATCCTCGATCTATATCTATATGTGTGTGTTGGTACCGTCTCGCGCGTTATCGATTTTATCGAGCCTATTCCTGCTCCCGCGGCTACTCGACAATCTCTCTCGATTCTCTTTGCTCTTCTCCGCGTCGTTATTTTTTTTCCCACTCTCTCTCAACGAATGCTCTACGCACTTGTCGAATTAGTGCAGCAGCTTATGTTTGCTGTAGAAGAAAAGAAAAATATTTCGGAAAAAAGATTCACCGAGTTTCTCGTGCGAGTTATTTTTTTGCGGTCATGCAGTCGATGCGCATTCGACGCCCCCGCCGAGTTTGTGTCGCTCGATCGAAAAAATGGCAGAGGATTATAAGAATCCGGAAAGCCTGCGCTGCTGGGACGTTGAACTTTTGGAGGTTTGCGAGCAGAGCCAAAGAAACGAGGGGGGAAGGAGCAGGAGGCAGGGAGGGAGGGAGGGAGGGAGATAAAGACTTTGATGAAGTTATTTGGGCGAAACAGGTGTTTGGTAATTCGACGTTTATTGGTAGAGTATTTCGTGCCTTTTGATGATGGCCAAAACGTATAGCGAGAGCAGAGTATTGCCTAAAGCGACGTCCAACATCCCGAGCGTTTATTTTTCTGCAACTTGTTCGCTTTATCCGCGCCTCCTTTTTCTCCGATTCATTTTTCGCCGCTGCGCTGCATGCTTTTTATCTTGGCTCAGTCCTTATTCTTTTATTTCCACGCGAGAATATATGTATATATAGGCGTCGAGTACCCGCGCGTGTACTTAACTGCATGCCGTGTACTAGAGACGTGGCGTGAGTGTACAGCAGTCTCGCGGTTCAAGAAAAACGATCAAATAAAAGAAAGCCAGGATTTAAAAAAAACACCGTTGTTTCGCTCCCATCTGTCTTTTTCTACCATTCAGTCGCGCGGCGTGCCCTCACGCAACAACAATTGCTCAAAGACGCGAAAACCAATCAAAAAATGTGTGCACTCGCCGGGCTCGGATCACGAAGGTCTGCGTTCCCGACGGACCGCGGGAGCCAACAAACGAGCATTAAAAAATGCGAAATAAAAACCACCTCCGGAAGAATAAAGGAGTTTTCGAGCGAATTACAGAAACTCGAAAAAAAATACTCGAACTATTGTGATTTGATTGCGACATCAATATTCCAGAAATCGAGGCGTTTTTCAAACAGTTGCATTCCGAAAAACCTCAAAATTTCTATGCGATCGTTTTTCCGCGAAATAATTGCTCAATGAAAAATGAACTTTGCTGAACATTTTAAAGATTACGTCAAAATGCTCTGCCACTCCGTGTGTCCTCGAGTTTGATTTTTTGACACTAGGTCTCGTTACGTTCGCGTCGCGAATATTCTCGGGAGCACCCGTGCTCGCGGGAGAGATCGGAAGAAATTTAGTCGACAAAAATGGATCAAGTGGCGAGAATATATGAGCGAATGTAAATATTGTATATGATTTTTATATTGTTATTATTATTATTATATAGATAAATATAAAGATTAAAGTACATAGTGTTGAACGTGTATATGTTGAGTCGAACGATACTCTTACACGGAGTTTAATTTATTAGGGAGCCCGAAGCAAGGCACACAAAGTAGCCTTTAGGGCTGTATATACATATATATACATAAAAGTACCATTACATGGGCGTTGGGGAAGGTTAGAGGGAGCGAAAAGCAAAGCAACAGATGCAACAATGCCCGAGCCTACCAGCGACGCAATAATTAATTGCCTGCTTCTACTCCTCGCCGGTCACAATGCACCACGAAAACGAAAACATGCGAGAAAAGCAATATATGTGTATATATGTATATGCGGCTATGTGTAACGAAGGAATCCCATGAGTTGAGTGTGCCCCATCGGGAGCTTCTTTTATTCCTTATCGATGCTCTCGCCGGCATCCTCTCCGACAAACTTCAATGAGACAACCTCATGCACCAAGTATTTTGCTTTTTATTATTTTCTTTCTCTCTGTTTTTCTCTTTCTTTACGGACCAAACAAGCAACCGCGCGCTTATCATTGAAATTCTTTGAAAGCCAATACCCCAATCAGCGCACAATTTGTCATTCGGGACTGCATGATGACCCTCGATGCGTTAATTAACGCTAAAAATTTTAGACTCTCGCAATAATGTTTTTTTTTCCCTCGCGCCCTCCAATTTATTATATCGATCGACCTAGTCTCGATTACTTTCTGCGTTGTCGATTTATTTACTTTTATTTTGTGGACGCTACCAAAGTTTGCATCGCAGTCGCGGAACTTGCGAGCAACGACAAGTGTTTTATTCCGGTTGAAATTTTTTTTCCATCATTTCTCGTTTTAGTGTCGCGCTCAGCCACGCACAAAATATGGCGCTACGCTCCAACGACGCAAACTTCGATAGCGTGCTTCATGGTTCTTATTGTGATTCGGACTCGAAGGTCAAAATATTTATCTACGATATATTGCCAATGTACCTTTTCTGAATTTACTGATTCGAACAAAAAAAACATTATTAAACAGTCTATGTGTATTGAGAAAATAAAATTTTCGCGCGTGATAACGATGACAATCGTTCCATCATTTTTGTTAGAAATAAGTGAAACGCAAAATGTCGCGATCGTGATTATGAAAGTCATCGTGTGTGTGTGTGTGATTAGTGGAACAAAAGAGACCGAGTTTATATAATAAAAATACTCGATAAATAATATCATGTTTAACTAAATAAATATGCAAGCAGCGTAAGTGTGAAAAAGTGAAATTATATTTTGTAAATAGCTCGACGAATCGCGGCGTGCGAGCCGTTAAAGTCTACAAAATCATGGGAAAGTTTTTGTTTTCCCTTTGGAATGGGAAAATGGCGAAAAAAAAGACACAAATATCGTTCGGTATCGTTATCGGATATTCCTTTTCCTCGTTTTTTATTTTACAAAATGTGCCAGCCTTTTACGTTCCATATACGTAATGTACACCTTGCCACAGAGAATAACAAACTATAGTTAGGATTCGTTTTATTTTTATATTTCGTTCTTTTCTTTGTTTCTTCGCGTCGTATCGCGCGTGTATAGGGTGTGTGTGTGTGTGTGTCTCGTTTTGTTGACATTTTTTTCTTCGGAAGTTTGAGGTTCGCGCGAGGAGAGAAAAGAATCGACGCGATCACGAATATAATTCACACGATCGAATACTGTAAAAATAGGAAATTTTATTTCAAGGACCCCTCTTTGTAAATATTTATTTTATATCGACAAACTTTGGCTCAAAGCGACGTGCAAAAGATCCTCCGAATTTCTATTCCGTAGCATTTAATGTAGAAAATTAAATTTCGGACTATCCTCCACTCGCCGCGAGCTGTACAATCGTGAAAAAAAAAAAACAACAAGAAATTATTATTGTGTACAGAACAACAAAGAAAATATAGATTAAATTTTTGCACTACGGAATTGTGAAAAATTGTCAAATTTATTAGAAATTTCGTTTCTTTAGTGAATTTTATTCCTAATTCCTCGTCCCTCGTCTCTCCTCCTGCGTCGTGCTAAATATCAAGGGCCTCTCGCGCGTTTATCGCTCTAAATCTTTAGCACTTGGCAGATCGCAACGAAACACGCAACGGAATTTAGTCAACGGGCGGCGTCGTTTCGTTTCAAAAATTGTCTATCAATATTGGGTCTGAAATGTAAATTCCGGGGAAACCACGGTCAAGAAATCGCAGAAGCGACTGTTTCAGGTGCGAGTGCCACGATGCGAATGGAAGGAATAACAATGTTGGGAATTTGGGAGATCAATTGGAAAAAGAATAAAACCAAAGATTCGTTTACACGACAGAGTCTCGATGTTTTTTTATGTTTTTTTTTTTTTTTCAAATATTCAAATCGTAGGATCGTTGCGCAGTTTTTTTTTTATAGTTTCAGCATTAAAATTATACGATTCCCGGTGCCACTGGACACAGTGGAAATTGGAATTCGAGGCTCGTTTGACGAACAGAAAAAAAAAACAAAAAGTTACAATAGTGATTACAATTTAAAAAAAATCATACTCGAGCAAAATATCTTTTCGTTTTGCACAAATAGGCCGAGAAAAATGAAATAAAATAATGACGCACCGTTTTCGGAGTTTCGATCAATACCACGATGAAAAAAGAGGAAATAAAATCCGTGGCTCGTTGAATCTTCGTTAAATATAAGCAAATAAATATAAATGTGGGGGGGGGGGGGAAGTACGGTTTTTTCCTCCGAAGATCGTAGGAACGTGTAGCGACATTAACGACTAAACGGATCGAAAAATAATAAACAGTAAAAACCACTTGCTCTCTTTCTCTCTCTCGCTCATCTCTACAGTAATTGGCGAAAAATTTTCGTGGCGCGTTCGAAAATCGGCAAAAAGGCTTTTTCTCTTTGAGCGGCTAATTATATTAGATAAATCCGCCACGAAGCAGAAAAACGAACAAAAAAAAACTGGTAAAACTCAAGTTTTCGAATAAAAATCTGAAGCAAAAACATTAGTTCGTAGCGTAAATATAAATAAAAAAGATAATCGTATTTCCTATAGAAGTGCGTTTTTTCTTCGTTCAATTTCTCTGTGTGTGTGTTTTGTTGTTCTTGTTGTTATTTTCGTAAACTCATTCGTTTTTCTCATTTTACGTGTTTTCTGCTTTCTCATTCACGCTCGTGATTCCCGTTTTGTTAATTGTAATTAATTATAAATATAATTCCTTTCATAACTACAGTGTATGATACAGTGAGAAGTTTTTCGTTTAGCTTTTTTCTTTTTCAACTTTTTGCATCACCTTCCGAAGACGTTCGTGATCCCGAGAAGCTCGAATCGCACGCTCTCGCGTTACCATTTATAAATATATATTTTTCCTTTTTAACAGATTTTTTGACTTTTCCGGCTCGGTACCAAGTCCAAGGCTGCGAAGGATATTCGCGCTCGACGATTATTGACGAATGAAACAAATGCGGTAAATGCAGCGTGAGATTTGTTTTTCCAATTTTTTAGCGACCAAGATTCTTGTGCCTGTTTTATTGTCGATGCGCGGGGGGGAAGAAAATGTAGAGAAAAGATTCGAAGCGCGTTTTGGCCCTTTTCTGGATTTCGAGCTATTTTTTCGGATTTTTTTTCGAGCCATCGTTTGACCCGAGCTTCTCGATAACTCGGCAATGAAAAGTATTCGAGAACTCTCTTTCTTCAACTTTCTTCTACGCTTTTCGAATCGTTGCCCGATTCTCCAGCTCCTCGGCTTTCTCCTCAGCAGCGAGTCTCGGCTCAGGATTCTCTCGACAGGTCGATCACATGTCGTCCAAGTAGATCTTGAGGCCTAGCTCCGTCCTCTTGCTGGTCCTCCTGTATGGTTCTCTTCGCGTGTTCCAGCTATTCCTTATGGACTTTTTGTTCGACAGCTGCTCGCTCCCCGTCATCGTGCTCGCATCTCTGTTGAGTTTTTTTTTTTCCAAAATAGAAACAAAAGAAAAGAGGCGCCATTTTCGTCGATATAAAAAGTAATTTTAATAAACTCACACGTAATAGACGATCGCGCCATCTTCGATTAGAAACGATTGGACGGGTTCCTCGTTCTCCATTCCATGACTATGCCAATATAAAGATTGAGCCCTTATCGAGCGAGAGGTAAGCACGTTCGGTAACGAGTCTTTACCGATCGCAATTGCTAGATTCTCGTCCGGAATTGCCGATATTTGTGAGATCTGGGCAAAAATGACATCGAGCCAGTGAAAATTGAGGAAACGAGGTCGTTTCGGAAGAAAGCAATTTCGAGATTCACCTTTTTACGAACTTCGCTCAAAGAAACGTTACTGATGACCAGTTCCCGCAGGGGTGTAGCTTTCTCATCGAGGTTGGGTAATCGCCTGGCAAAAATGAGAACGTCGCTCGGAGAGGTGACCGTTTCCTCCTCGAATAGTTTCTGTACGATAATTTCGCGAGGCCAATTAGACCGAATGTCCTTCATTTTTTGATCGTCAAAGTAGACGTTCGCCGCTGTTTTTTCGAGCTTTCGTCTCAGCCTGCACCTATCGTATGGGATTTCAATTTTGAATCTTTTCTCAAGCCCCGCAAGAATTTCCTTTTTCGTTTGCGCCACCGTCGCTTCGTTCGACACGACCCAATCGCACAAGAATCTGAAAGGCTGGTAAAAGGCGCGAATTTCCGATTAAAAAAAAAAAAAATCAAGTCGATCGATCAACGCAAATTGCAGCAGGAAATTCTTACCTCCGTTTCCGACTCGAGATCCAACTCGAAGAGGGCAACTTTGTATTCGCCTAATCGAAGATCGCCGCCGAGTTTGAGCCAAACGGTTTTGCCATCGTCGCGACAAGAATCGAGCGCCAATGGCCGAGACTCGATTTCGGAGCGGGGGATGCAGGATGCTCTGAAATTTTCTGCAGCTACGCCGACGTACGGTTCGAGCAACTTTTTAAAAGTCAGCAGACTCATCCGTTTGTCATAAAGGACCCAGAGAACTGAAAGACGGACAAAAACAGACCGAGTGCGTATTTAACGAGGAGAAAAAAAATGATAAATCGTTGTATTTCGTAGGTTAACTCACGCTTATCGGGTTCGTGCTCGTCTCGCGTGATCCTGCAAATATATTCAGAGGCATCTTTGACCTGGTTGCTCTCCTGATTCGACGTCTGACTGGAAAGCTCGCCATCGACTTTTGTCGAGTCGATTACTGTAACCGGAAACGAAATAAAAAAAAAAAGAGCTAGGGATCGTCGTTTCAATGATAGAGACGCTTGGAAAACTGCACTCACGCTGGTAATCGTCGTCGTCCTCGTCCTCGGAAGCATCGTCGTCACCTACGAGCGTACGGTCGCTGTAACTCAAACTGCTGTCCTCGCTGTTGCTCTGTTCCGGTGTGTACCAATCTTCGCTTTCAGTTAGTTGGACCTGCGGACTCGAGGTCCTTTTGTTGTTGCAAGTTGGAGGGGGCGGCGGTCCTCCGGGCACAGTCGGTACACTTTCCTCGGCATCGCTCGCTTTCGTCGTTGTCGCCGTCGTCGTCGTCGTCGCTTCGGGAGTTTCCACTTTTTCACCGTTTGTCACCGTCTCGACCATAACTTTCGGCGGCCCATTCGTCAACGGCGTTGACGCTTCGGGTTGCTTCTTTTTTTCTAGACTCGGGATTCCTAAGCTTCGTAACTTTTCTACGGATCGAAAAAATTAAATAGCGTTGGAACGAATCGGAAATTGAATTTTTTTTTTCAGGCGTAAGAAAATTCAGCGAAATTACCTTCACTCACATCCGGCAAGGGAACGTTCAATAATATTAAACCATTGAGGATGCCGTGAATATCAAGAATGTTATCCAAATCCGTAATCTTGCCCGAGCCCAGCGAGCTCTCGACGAGAATTTTACTGGCATTGGCGTAACCCTCTTCCTGCAACGTCTTCTCGTTATCAAGCACGACTCCGGCCGAAGTTGCTTGAGGTTGGAAAACGAGATACATGTCCTTTGGATCCATATTGAGCACGAGGCTCAATTGTTCTTTGTATTGTTGAACAGTTTGCGTCAAACGAGCGCGTACGACGACGGGACCTTGAGTCACGACGTTTTTCGAGATATCGATTACGTACACGAGCTTCGGCAGACCTGCAAATCGTTACAATTTTTTTCTACAACATTCTTTTAGTTTTTTCAACTTTTTCCAACAAGCTCTACTCACTGTCGGGCGGATACGACTCGAAAACTTCATCCTTTTTACGAATTTGCAACAACAACGGATCAGGTTTACGACCGAGAACAGAGTTTAACATTTCGTCCTCTCGACCTTCGAAACTCGACAGGATGAGACCGGGGCTCTCTTGATACGTAACCAAACGCACTTGATCTCGATCAACCACGTTCTCCAAATTCATTGCTTTGTACGCTTTATCAACCGCTTCGGCCAACGTTGCCTCGAAGCAAATTATTTGTTTGTGCGCGAGAGTCTTCTCAACGGGATGATGACAGAAAACCTTCATGAGGCATCCCTCTTGGACCAACAATCGACGATTCATCATTTTGTTTTCTTCGCTTTCTTGCGTCTTGCCCAATAATTCCTGTAGAAAAATGACATTCCGTCAATTTACTTTCCTATGTCGCCACGAGCCCTTGATCAACACTCACCTGCAAATGTTTGGGGAAATCCTCAACCTGCATCGGCAATGCATTACGAGCTGGATCGATTTGTCGGTACATGAGCATATACGCGTTCGAGCTGCTGCTGTAAACGCCGCTGTAATACGCTCTCGTTGGTCCACCCCCGTATGTTTTTTGTATATCGTCGTACGTGATCTGCAAAGTGAAAATTGAGATATCAATCTTTCGCGGAAGAGAAGCAGGATGGCTGCGTGTGATGGGAATGGGAATTTACCGTCGAGACGTTTTGGTCGTTGAAGCAAAGCCACTTTCCAGTTTTAAAGTCCTTTATGTAGGCGTAATAATGGCCGCCGCTTGCGCTTCCGCTATGAATCATGATGGAGAATAATTCGTAAACGTAAGGCCCTTTCGCCGGAGCCAACTTTTCGCCTTTCTTTTCATTCTCGTGATTGTGAGAATTGCAACAGCTCGACGTAGATGGCCCGTTGCTCCTCTCGATTCCCTCGTCGGTCTCATCCTCGTAATTATCCTTCGTCGAGTTTTCAGCCTTCTCAGCGATTCCGTTGTTGCAAGGAGGAGCAGGAGGAGGAGGTGGAACTTCGTCCTCCTCTGCGTTCCCACTGTCGGTCGTTGAACCGTCGTCGCTTTTCGCCTTGTTCGCGCTTGGATTTTCATCCGCGCAAGTCGATTCCGACGAGGACGATGGGATAAAGGAATTCAGGTTCAGAACGTCCGGAAAAGTCACCCTGAAATTTCATTGGTCAGTCTTTTTCATCCACGTTTGTGCACTTTTCTTCTATCCTCGCAGTTTGATTTCGTCGTACTCACTCGTCGTTCAGCTTGATCCGATGAAAAGTGTTGTAATCGAAATCGAAACGTTTCAGTTGGAGAGTCAAAAAATATGGAAATTTTGCAAACTTTAAGCCTTTGTGGGCATCGCACTTTTTGTTGCAAGTCTCGCAGTGGTATTGATTAGTTCCGGACAGAGTTTCCGGTTGCACGAACGCGGAAAGGGCCTCTTCCTGATAAAATTGACAATTGAGTAAAAAAAAAACAAAAAAAAAGTTTATTTTTGATTGTTGTACGAAAGCTTTACTCACGACACTGTTGTACGCGACGTTGCTACCGAACGGTCTTACGGGCAGGGGAATATCGAGGAAAGTGTCCTCTCGCTGTTTTTCGGTTCCGCACTCGAGACACTTGACGTAATCGATCATTTTGCCTGGCAATGAAAGAGCAAGTTTTATTTCGTAATATAATTCGAATGGAAATACATGAAAATTGTATTGATTGTGTTTTTTCTCACCTTCGTAAAGCCGATTTATCAAATCGGCCTGTGCAGTGTTTTTGAATTTCTGCTCGAGGGCGTCGAACATGACTCTGCAAAGTTCCTGGATGTCGTGCTGCTGCCAGGCCTGCGTAGAGTCCCAACCGAAGCTTTTCGTCAACGGTGTAGTCTCGACGGCATTTTTCGACGAGGTCTGATCGAAAAAAAAAAACAAAAACTTTTTTTTTCCACTCGAATACACAAATTCTCGCGATGATTTGCGAACGATTTGCCAACCTGGAGATTGAGGAACAATTTCTGTAGTTGATAAGGAATGCTTTTGGCCTCATCCTTTTCCGAATCTTTCGTGTATTCCCAATTGTACAAAGCATTTCGAAACTCCGGCGTCATATACAAAGCTTGAATGAGACTGTTGAGATAACAAGTCATCGCCTGGTTCACCAGACCGACGTAGCCTGTAACGGAAAGAGAAAAAGTGGCTTGCGTGTGGTGGCGGCGGAAAAAAATCGATTTTTCGTTAAATATCAATTATTTTCTTACCAGTTTCGTCACGTCGGTTTGGCTCACTTTCCTCCTCGTTCTCTTCTTTCGCATTTCTTTTCTCGTATTTAGACTGTTCGGAACCTGCCATTTGCAACCATTACAAAATTAATACGCGAGCTTAGAAATTCGAGATCAGAATTTGATGGTTACGAAAAATGAATTTGTTTTCAAATGAAATAAAAATATTGCGGAATTTGTGGTTGTTTTTCGCGAAATATTGATCAATCGTGGGTGGAATTTCTGTTTAGCAACTCACTGGCATCCCAAAAATTTGGACTCGGTTGACTTTCATAATCCGCGATCTCTTTAATAAATCTGGATTTATTTCGTAATTTTCGTGATTTTGTTTGGTCGCTCTCAACTTCTGTGCTCGGAGGAACTAAACCAGGAAAAAACTTTTCATCAATATATTTATGAAAATACTTTTCATTTGAAAGATTCAATTTTTCTATGAGATAATGAAACACAGCGTGAAGAAAACTTTGATTTTTTTTTCATCAATACTCATTCGTCGTCAAAATTACGTGCAATTGTGCATCGGCAAAAAGTATTGATTTTTTCTTGACACTCTGTAGCACATTAAGGGGTTGTAGCAACCCCTCAATGGTGATGATGAATATTGAAGTGAAAAAAACAAAAAATGTACTAATTTCCGGACCGTATATGAAGGGGAGTGGAGCTGCTTTTGTATCGTTGAATTCGGCTGGTGCTGGCTCTTCGCTCTCGGCCTCATTGGTCGGAGATTCCGAGGTTACTTCGATGAGCAACATGACTTTGGGAAACGATACCAAGTCTACTCCGATTTCATTCAACTTCCTTGGGTCCTCGTGGTTGAGCTCGTACTATATTGGTAGAAAAATTCAAAACAGAGACGATGAGCAGGAAATATTTTTTCAAAAATCCAAAATTAATATAAAAAAATCTTGTTTTTGTTATTTGTTCCCTAATTTATTCGTCCGACTCTTTCGTGTCGAGTGGCCAAATGTGGTAGAAAGAAAAAATGCGCGACAATTTCATTGGAGATCCAAGAAATTTTTTTTTTGTTCAGCACAAAAAAGAACTTTTCTGTCGTTTGGTTCTCGCTAGTCTTTTTCGTGTGTGTCTGTGTGTGTGCGATTTTTTAGTTTATTGTACGCGTTTTGAATCTCTCGGAAAAAAACCTTGTCGGATCCGGATCGTAAGAAAAGGCTGAAAGTTCCGGGCTTGTGCTCGCACGACAACGAGACGTGAAGAAAAAGATCGAGGACCCTCGTCGTAGACGGCAGCTCGAAATGCGATCGAGTAAAACCTCTGCTCAGGTCCATTATCTCGAGCAGAATTGGCGAACTGTCGCCGTCCACACGCGGCATTGTCTGCAATTTTAACAAACACAAAACGAAAAAAAAAACAACACATGCATAAACACCCAATTCCTTTTAAACTTGACAAACATTCATTTAAAATAATAATCCTTGAAAAACTTGTCCAGCTCATTACAGTTAAATCAAACTTTGTCAGCTCCTTTGCTCGTTATATTATTGCATAGCAATGTTCGTAGGAATGTGGGAATTTTATGTTCGCTCGAGTCCCCGAAGTAGCAAAATTATAATTTTATGGTTTTTCCACAAAAAATCTAATGATGAAGGACATTTTTCGAGTTAATTTTTTCTCAGATTTGAAATTTGAAGAAAATGTAGAAAAAAATTAAAAGATTTAAGTGCAAAAAATATTTTTCGCACCAGTTGATCGCTCTCCGACGGCGAAGGCGGCCATTCGGTTATGAGCAATCTGTAATCCGTTTCCGTTGTAAAATCCACTCCCAGATCGGCTATCGTTAGATCACTCCTCACGTCCAACAGATTCGTCTGCGAAGTCGAGACGAATCCCCCAGAGAGGAAGAGAGAGAGAGAGAGAGAGAGTGAACAAACAGAGAAGAGAAGAAAAAAAACACACAAACACACGCACATTCTTTTAGTTAAAAGTCCAACTCGTCAGCAAGAAGCTGCGATATTAATATTTCCAACTATAATCTAATCGATCGTCGATCGATCGCGTTCAAGATTTTCGAGAAGATTAAATTTTGGAAAAATTACTTTTTTTTTTCGTTTGACATGATTAATTCAAGAAAATCACGAATTTCACTAAACTGGGCTCACAATTTTTGTGAAAAATGAATATTTCCAAAACTTGCAACTCGAATAAATCTCGCTCGGAGCAATTAATCGGTCAACACCTTGTTTCTTCCCCATTTAAGTAACAATCCAAAAGTTCCGACCGAATGGTCAAACATGGTGGAGACGAGTTGCACGAGATCCGCAATACGAATGTCTTGCGGTATCGCGACTGATTTCGTCGGTGGTTCATCGCCGCCGCAGGCGAGATCCCATATTTCGATAGTCCTATCAGCGTCCATCCAAACCACCATTTCTCTGCAATTACACAACACCAAAAAACGTCCACTCAAAGAATTATATTGGTCAAATTTTCCTCATGATTCTTGCGCGAATTATGAAATTCAAGAAAACAACTGAAAAAAAATAACAGCAATGTCTCGATCTATGATGATGTCCGAATGAATGAAAAATTGAGCTGATTTTAAAAAAAATTTCGTCGAAACGACTCAAACTTGTTGAAATTTCAGATGGAATTGAATTTTTTTCAAAGTTCGCTCCGGTTCACGGTGACCGTTCCGGAACGGCTATTTCCGTGCAAACCATAAAAATTCCACAGTGCACAAGAATGTCTATGGACGTTTAACGTTGGAAATATTTTTTCTAGTTTTTCCCAACGAATTTCATTGAAACGAAAAATTTCACTCAATAATTCTTTCGATGTGTAAAATATAAATAAACGGCACAAAGTCGAACCGTATTTCAAAGAGTTTTTCACTTCCCTACGAATGGAATTTCGAATCCATAGGAAAATGAGAAACGTCTTTATTTTTACGGGAGACGATTTTTCCCCTACTTTTCCCCTATTTGTGAAACGTCAGTAGCGTAGATATAGCTGCGGAAATTGTCATGCGAAATAGTCGATATTTGTAATTTGTAGCGCGATTTACCGAGGCAAAATCCATGCATTGTAAAAAAAAAAAACATAATAAAACCAAAGAGCCGAGACAAAGCGTTCGATGCATAGACAATTCACAAAAATCTGGTATAGCACGATAAGCCGAAAACGTAATCGTAGATCCGATACTTTTTCGTGTCTCCGATTTCACTAATTTATGACGAAAAAACGAGACTCTCGACGAAGAAAAGTTCCTTTTTGCGTGGATTTTGTTGTTTATAGGGTGGAAAACTGCGAGTAAATGCTCGACGAAATCACAAAATGGTCGAGGAGGAGAACGATGTTTAGCCAGAGTTTTAATCCACACCTGTTTATTCACGTTCAAACGAAACTTGAGCTGTGACTCGAGCGTAGAAAATTGATCAAACTCCGGTGAAATGGCGAGCGGACATCGCGGTCGAAAAAAAAGTGCAGGAAATGACGAAGAAAAGAGAAAGAAAAATATGACAAGGAAAAAGTTTAATAGTAGATTCTTAAATCGTGATTTGGCAAATTGCCATCCTCGGAGTTAGAAAATGAGTGAGATCTACGGGGCTGTTTTGTGGCCGATGGCCCGCACTCTCTCTCTCTTTGCACGGCACTACACGACTATCGGGAGACGCGTAGTCGCGCGCGCTCGCTTGATTCTAAATTTAGATGATCTAAACCAAGACTCGCGGAAAATGGCTCTTCCTCTCTCTCTCTCTCTCTCCTTCCTCCTTTCCTCTTACTCTCTTTTTCACTCTCCATTTCGAGGGAGAGCTCCTCCTCCTCCCACCATTTTTTCTTTCCCAAAACTTTGGCTGACCCCTGGAGCAAACGCGTCTTCCAATCTTGTACACCCAAATTTCGTTTCTTCTTATACTTTTCCACCAAAATATCACTATTCTCCTCAAAATTAACCGAATAAATCGGGTAATACATTTTTTTCCTATTTCAACTCCAACGACCTCCATTTTTTCCACCCACTTTTTTATATGTAAATTTCAGAAGCTGCCGGAGCGTCTTCACTCTTTATCCTAAACTTGTGCAGAAACGTTGACCTAAACCGTTGCTCGTCGTAGCAACTTTCAATTCGGCCGTATTTGGGTGTCAATTTTGTCTCTAGTTCCAAAACACTGTACAACGATTCGGCCCAATAAATCTTACCATCCTTACGTACCTTTACGGGTCGTTACTCGGCGGCAAATCCAATTTGCTCGCTTCCCGATAGCAATTTCTGGACAATCGTTGTTCGGCAAACTCGCGGCTCACAAGATTTTTGCGTTTTGGAGCATCGGTAATTTTTTTGTTGCTTTTTCGCTCCTTCCGCCGCCCGGTCACAATTTGCTGCGGTAGTTATCGTCCGGGAGCATTAGCACCTGTACGGAAATTGGGAAAAGCGCATCTAAATTATTGAGAAAAATATTTATCGAATTCATTATTTTCGGAGCGGCAAATAAGTGGGATTTTTGGCTTCTTTTTTCGAGCTGTAATCAACTTGCCATTGGTTCAAATTCGAACGTTGCCTTTTTTTTCAAGAGGATGATGAAGAAATTGAACGAACGAAAATTGAGAGGCAAAATATTAAGGAAAGTGATAATTTTCTTGGGATATATTGGCGAAAAGTTGAAAAATAGTTTTGTTTGATCGTGTTCGTGTGGTTTATTGAGGAATGAATATTCACGAGAAATAATGAGAGAACAAAGATTTCTATGTGTACACGATTTTTTTGAATTTTTGGATAAATGCACACGAGAGTTTAAATTTGCTGAAAATAACGTTGAAATGTTTGATTTTTTGGACTGAAAATACTTGCGATTTTGCGTATTTTATGATTGTAAATCCACGAAAGCTCTTACGTTGGTCTTGAGTTTTAGTTACAAAGTTTTACGCTCAACGAGCGCTCGACGTATTTTAACTTAAAGTTTTCTTTCCTCACGAGCTTTGAAAACGATAACGCGCTAATAGTTCTTCTCGTCGACTTATTCTTTCAGGTTATTATTGACTTTTTATAAAAACAAACAAAAGTGGAGCTGATTTAGGTTTGGTTCAACCTCTTATCGACGACGAATAATCATTGACACATGTGTAACAATCGCCTTACGCCATATTTTATTTTTCAACCCCCGATGCAACGTTCCTGATCCAGTGTCGTCGTACCTCGTACAAGCAGCAGCAGCGCTTTACGTTCCGCTCCGGCGGAACGCGCAAACTTTTCTAGTACCTATTTGCATAGGGATTTTTTCTCCCGCAAGGACATTAGGACCGAGAAAACATTTTGGCGGGGAAAACAAACGAATTGAAACTCCGTTAATGAATTTCAACAAGTTACACGCTTTTTCGTCAAAATATATCGTTTATTCGTGTCGGTAAATATAATTTGTCAAGCCTGATAAAAAAAAATCGTATAAAATCAACAAAAACTCTGCTGACTCGCCATTTCCTCCGATGCATTAACCGGGAAAGCGAAAAAGACAAACAAACTCGTAAAAAATAAAGAAAAATATAACAATTGACTATAAAAAACTTGAAGACGTTGCAGACTGTATCTATCAAACATGGTATTCGCCGCCGTCGAGTTTTTCGTCCGTCAACCAAAATATGAAGCCCGCGCTAGTCTCCGGCTCAAGATAGATCATGCCGATGAAAATTCCTTCCAAAATTCCTAAAATGACGCCGGCGATCACGTCCAGAAGGTGATGTCTCCTCATGAGGAGTCTGGAGAGACAAATCGCGGTGCTCCAAGCCAGCAACGGAGGAGCAAAAATGATGGAAACTGGCCAAAGATTGAGGAAGAAATAAACAATCATGGTGGAACGCGACGCGTGCCCGGATGGAAAAGAATATTTGTCCGGACCCATGCAGAGCGGGTCGGTATTTTCTGACGGGCGCCTTCTTCTCGTTATCGCTTTCAACAAAGCAATCGCTACAATGTCCAATAGGAGAGCTGAAATAATTCATTTCAACGGTTCGTAAATCATCCTATTTTTCTCAATTAAATGATGTTTTTAAAACGATAAATTTGTCCGTTATATCGTCAATTATGAAAAAAAAGTTTCTCACCGAGCATGAGATTGACTTGCATCTGGTAGAGATCTTTTCGGTTCAGGATCCAAATGAATGCTAACAAGCCCGCCAGCCATATAACCCCGTGACAGGAATACTAAAAATTCAAAATTGCTCGTTAGCATGAAAAATGTTATTTAAACGTTTTTTTTATGTGTATATTTGGTGGACAAATACCTCAAGAACTTGGTAATGAACCGTGAGCTGTCTCAGAGGCAAGAACCGTTGGAGTTTCTTGACCAAGACATCGCTCAGATAAGCGTCGGCTGCTAAGCATCGTCTCAGGACAGAAGGAACTTCCCTTTTCTTCGTGACCTTTGGTCGGACGTTAATTTGCCAATTAAATTATTTGATCGAGGAATCTGAAAGAATATATACAAGTTTTTTCAACTCTTACCTTGTCCATTTTCGACGGAAAACCACCCAATTTTGATCCGTATTGTCAAATTATTGTCACCACTTGGAAAGAGGAACCGTTTATCATGAGATTTTTATACGACTTTCAGGTCTTTTGTATCAGCAGCGAAGAATCCGGATCGAAAGATAAGCCGGTTCGAAATTGCATCCACGTAACCACAAAAGTTTTCACCTCCGAAATCATTTGCTCGCATTATTATTCTTGTTTTTATTTTGCTCCGGTCATGCCACTATTGCCAACCCCCAAAATTGGATCTCCTGGAATGTAGACGCTTCGGTAACGATATTTTTGCCGTGGCGCTAGAGTCTCCCTCTTACCCGGTCAAGAAAAAAATGGCGAATGGCGCCAAGACGCTGCTGCTGACTTGCCTTACCTGCTGTGCCTCTAGCGCCTCTATATAGTCTCTCTGTTTTTCCAATATTTTGCGAAACGTCACAGTTATGATTGAAAAAAACTCATTCCGTTAATCAACAACCAATTTATATTCTTGTGAGGATAATTTACCGAGTACCTGAACAAATGTCGTGTACGATGGAATCGAGTGGTAAGTTTACTTTTTAGGTTAAAGAGATTCGAGTTTTGAGCGCGCGGTGTCAAAACAAAATAGCTACGATGAGAGTGAATTATTTTTCAGAAACACTTTTTCGCCAAAATGCTGGTTCAACAATCGATTCGAATAACAGCGACCCGGTGGAAAATTCGAAATCCACGAGTCCCATGGAAAATGCATCTGCGGAAAATTCCGAATTGTCCGAGGATCGAAATGTCGATGGCGCAGATTTTAACCGCGAACGTACAGTTGAAGTAAATACCGAACAACGAACAATTTCTAACGCGGGAAAGAAAAAATATACAACATTTTTGGACACCGATTCGGAGGAAGAAGACAATGCGACTTTAACCAATGTAGAAAAACAGCATTCAGACACAGGAGTGCAAGATTCGTCGCTGGCCAACGAAATTAATGTCTCTGAGAAACTAGACCATAGCAAAAATGCGCGACGAATCATCGACAGCGATTCCGACGAGGCCGAGTCTCTCGATCAAACTAATTCAAAAGACGACGATCAGAAAAAGAACAAACGGTTGGATACTTCGGTAAGCAGAATTTTTTTGCATCGTTGTATTATCACGGCAGGAACAAGTTTTATATTGCTCCTTTTCAGAAACGGAAATTCCCAACGATAATAGATTCTGATTCGGCCGACGAGGACCCCCCGGATAGGCCGGATTCGACCGGGGTTGACGATACCAAAGAATCATCCTCTCAAAGCAAAATTCAAACGGTGAGGCTTTGAATAACTTTGCCATTCATTTTTGGAAATCTGTACACGAGCCATAGAATCAATTTATCTTTCAGAAATCAGGTCTCACTGATATTTTAGACTCGGAATCCGAATACGAGGGTAATTCGAATCGCGCATCTCCGACCATCGAGACAAAAAAGAAAAAAAATCGTAAAAAAATGAGCAAAGTCATGGAAACATCGCTAAAAGTGAGATATCAATTTTTTCCGTCAATTTGGTCACTAAAAATCGGTATAATAACGAGTGAAACAGAGACCAATTGAATTAATTATTATTTTCAGAAATCAAATTTCAATGGTTTGGTTGATACGGATTCGGAAGAAGACACTTTGAACGAGGAGAGTAAAAACGCGGCGGTGCCTGCGAAGAAGAGTGAAAAGAAGGCAAATAGACGAACGGTGGGTCTCCCTATTACGATTTTTCGCCCCAAAACTTTTCACAGGTAGTCTAACGTTGCATGTGATTTTAAAAAAATGTCAAGGGTTCCGCAAGATCGGCAAAAGACGAGGCAATGCGTCAAATACATAGCGAAACACAAAGACTCGTTCGAAACTCGGCAGTCTCTTTGCCGTATCACGTGCCCAAACAGCGCACGCTCCAGGATTTCTTGAATAGAAGAAAATTAATTCCTTCTCTTCCAGAGGGTATGTCGACGGCTTTAAAAGTCAAAATGTCTTCGGGAATAGTCAGGTTGGCCGCAATTCTCTAATTCATTAAATCGTCATAAATGTCGATGATTGGCGTAAATAATGTGAATCAATTGACATTTCAGCAAAGCCTTGGAAGAGAAGGAACGGGAAGCAGAAACCTTTTACAAATCGGAAGAGGAAGAGGAAGAAATCACGTGTACACCGTTGAATACGAATCCGTTTGACGAAACTTTGTGCCCGGTCGATAAAACAGGCATAGAAGAGACGCAGAAAATCTTAAAAAACGACGTGCAAAACGCGCACAATAAGAAAGAAATAATACAGCAGGGCGGAGCGGAGATTGGAGTACCACGAAAATTGTTTGTCGCCGACGAGCCTCTGGAGAGGCAAAGTAGTGTAGAAGAGGGGCAGGAGGATGCGGATGAGGATGAGAAGGTGGCGGAGGAGGTGAAGAAGGACGACAAGGACGACGACGATGAGGATCCGTTGAAATTGGATCGACGAAAAAAGAGCAAGGAAGCGAAACAAGGAATGAGGGAAGGCAACGCACCGAGGAAATTATTTCCGAGCGATTACGACGAAGGCGTCGATTCACCGCCAAAAGATTTGGAAATTGTATCGTCGGACGAGCCAAACTCGGATAAACATGCAACGCTCGAGATCGATGGGGCGATGGAAGCGGTTGACGAGGGAATACATTCGCTGGAGAAAACCAACGAATCGAGCGACAGTTGCGAAGAAAATGAGGACGTTTTGAAACGGACAGATTCCGAATTGACGGAGTCAAACGCGGATCCGCGGTGCAGCGAAGCGCTCGATATATCGGAAACTCCGTTCATAAGTAATAGGGAATACGCGAAATTGAACGAGCGTGAAAAATTATCAAAGGCTCGCCAAGCGGTGAATTGTACGGAAAATTTAGAAGTTAACGCGCCGCCGGCAACAACGCCCGCTGTTTTCGGTGATGTCATTGGCCTGCCACCTCCGAGCTTTGACGAGCCGTCTTCGTGCACGAAAACATCGACTACGAGGAAAACGCATATCCAAACTTTGGCAAAAAGTCAGCCAAAATTGCGCGGCTCGCCGGGAATTATGATCGATTTGACAAACGACTCAAAACCCGACCGAGACGGTATCCAATCGTTGCGCGATCGTTTTTTCAAACACTCGCTCATTGATAAACCCAAAGAAACGCTCACTTCCGTGAGTGTTATGAGAACCGAAAAAACGGCGGACGGCCTCAAAGTCGTGCAAGAATTTATACCCTACAAAATTCCGGCTGGGGGATTCACCGAAACGGAATTGCAAAAACCTGGGGCTAAATACAAGAGGCTCAAGATGGATTTGATGGAAAAAATGGCCAAGAAACGCGGCGAGGAGTGGGAACTCGAGGCGCAGCGAGAGAAAGAAAATCGCGCAGAGGAGGAGGAGGAGGAGTATGAGATCGACGAGGAAGAGGACGAAGAGCTACCGGGATTGGATGAGGAGGAAGGGATAACGGAGAGTGAACCGGAAGAGAATGATGTGCCTGTCGGCAAGAAAAAGAAAAAGAATAGTAGAAAACTCAAGGAATTTGCGGACGAAGAAGCCGAGGTCAGTCTCGACGAGACTGACCACGAGGAGGAGGAGGACGACGACGATATATCTCTAAGAGTCGAAAAGGATGAGGATTGTTCCGACGAGACGGAAGACTCGAAGAATAAATGTCGAAAAAGTCGGATCATCAAAGCTTTGGAGGATGATGATTCAAATTCGGAGAACGATGCGGTCTCGCGGATGGATGTTGGCGGTGGAAAAGTGCTGGAACGTACGACGACCGACGTCGACATGTTCGCACCGGAAAACAACGATTGGTCGAGTGACAACGACTCGGAATTCCCACCCTCTCAAATACTGCCGCGCGATCAAGCCGACGCCCGTAGTCAACTTTGCAAAACTCCGTTAACGGCAATCAACGCTCTTCGCTTCGTATCGCCGATAACCCAATTGACAGCCTTGAATACTTCGTGCCACAGTCCGAAGGAAAGTCCGGCCAATGTTTCTTCTTTCGGGAGCTCCCGAGTTTCCGGATCTTTTATCGATAAAACACCAAACGGCATCAAAGAATCGCCCATCTCTTGCGACAACGACAAGAGATTAAATTTCCAAAAGAAACTGTTTGAAGATGCGTCAGGTGCGATCAACGACGACGACCTGATGGGCCTCTGTTCCGGAAAGTTTACCGGTATCGAGAACGAGCCGAAAAATCCGGTCGATCCAATGGGAATCTCGTCGCAGGGCCGTGTAACGGAAACGCAATTGTTGGGACTTTGCTCCGGTACGTTTGCCTCTCAGATTTCATCATTCGACGAGGATAAGACTGACAAAAATATTAATGAAAATTCCAACGATTCTTGCGACCATACTTTGAGCTCGACCGCTGTGAAATCTAAATACGCCAGCCTGCGAGTCAAATCTTCCTCCGAGGATGAAAATTCCGAGGACGAAAAGGCGCCGAAACATTCCAAAAGGCGAAAAGTTCGCAAATTGGAACTGTCCGATGAGGAGGGATCCGACGACGATGAGGAGGAGGAGGAAATAGATACAAAGACTGAAGAGAAATACGTCGATTACGACTCGGAAGAAAACGAAATTGTCGTCGTTCCGAAGAAAGACATAAAAAAAGTAGCAGCGACGTTCCTCGAGGCTGAAGCCGAACTCAGCGAGAGCGAATGGGGCTCGGAAGACGAGGACGAAAAAGATATGGATCGGTTGGAATTTGAGGCAGGCGACGATGAGGAAATTGACGAAAATCAAATGAGAGATCAATTGGGAAAAATTCACATGCGCCGGGTTCAGGATGACGATCAGAGGGAAGTAAGAATGCTACAAGAATTGTTGTTTGACGACGGTGACCTTCACACCGACGGTAGCGGCCGCGAGAGGAAATTTAAATGGAAAAACATCGGTAACTTTTGTTTCAACATTTTTTTTTACAATATTTATCATTAGATCCGAGCAATACTGACAATTACTTTCCATGACTCTCAGATACATTGGGTGACGAGGATAAATTTGGCCCAGCGGATGATGAAAACGGTGGAGAAAATGGAAATATCGTTGACGAAGAAACCGATATGGCTTGGCTCAACGAAAAGCTGGAACGTGAAAAATTTATCGAAGACAAAACGGTGCGAATTTTCTGCTTCCGCTCGGGGCTGCTTTTTCCAAAATGAAAAGTTTAATAATTGCAGGTGATGTTTGGTATTTACAGAAAACTAATGTCGACGAGGTAATCGAGGAATTGGCACGGGATAGTCAAGTTTTCAGCCTCGGCGTGAAAGCTTTGAAAAAGACGAAAAGTAACCAGAGTTCTCAAAAGGAACAACTCGAGCCAATCGCAACGAAACCCATGGCTTCTCGTACTATTTTGGATTTGGTCGACAGCCAGAGTCTTGGCTCGAGCAGGACAATCATTCGCGTACGTAAATATTACGTCATTTTTATTGCCCAACGAAAAAAACTTTCCAATGTTGATTTTTAACTCTATTATTCTAGAAAGCTGTATCTCGAGGCTCGTTTTTAGCACGAGGAGACGAGTGTTTGGCTCGAATGGCCGTACACTTGAAAGAAACCAGCACGACCGTTATAAAACGAGCCAATCCACGAAATTTCGTATTTGGCCAAATGAATTCATTGGACGAAGACTCTGCGAGAATGAATGAAAACGAGCCCGGCACAGGAGACATTTCGTTGGAAACGATAAAGGCAAGTCTACTTCTTTCCTTCGGATTTTCACATTAAATCCAATGATAATAACCGAGACGCGTCTTTATAGGGCAACAAACGGAAATCGACCGGAAGTTTAACACCGCGATCAACAAAAAAAGCTAGATTAGAAAAAAATCGACCGACAGGAAAAAAATTATATTGATTCATTCTGTTCGCTTCCCAAACAAATTTTTTAACTTTTAATACTCGAAAGCCTGTAAATATAGTTTAACAAATATTTTTGTAACATTGTTGTTTACGTTATTGTGAAATAAAAACGATCGTTTTTTGTATTTTTCAAAGAGAGTTATCGTCTACTTTGCCTACCTATTGAATCGGAGGATCGACAGAAAATTGGACAACTTCTCGGTAGGCTTTAGGCAAACCGATTATAGTCGAAGGGAGCCCCAGCAGCAGCGGCAACTACTTTTTCCTCGGTGTTGACAGATTAAATTACAAATGGCTGGGGGCGGGCCAGAAAGTAATGCATAATTCTCCCTTCACCGGGCTCATTTTTTTTTTTTTTGCGACTCTGGGTTTTCGGTGCTGTAAAATACAACACACGAAATGTCATGAAAATAATTGAATATTTTCGTTGTTGGATTTACGTGAACAATCGTGCGCGCGGTCCGAAAAGGATTTGAAAGGAGAATAACGCTCGGATTTTCGGTTTTGGTTTGAATAAAACGTCAACATCGAGTTGGCTCTGGGCACTCGAAACGAATACCAAATACCCGCATCCACCAAGAGAGGCACGGAAAGTCATGGAACAATACGCAGCGGCGTGCGTTGCCGGGTTCTGTTTAATGTAACTCTATCCTATAATGCACGCATCCTCTGGCCTGGAGCAGTTGTAGTATTAACCCGCTACTGGCCTGGCCTGGCCAACCAATTCGGGAATATCGGGAACGACGCGGCGGCGGCGGACTGCTGTTTCAAAGTACAGGCATTTTCGAGTGGTACTGCGCCAAACCCGCGATACTACGTGCATTTTCGCGGTACAACCGAATGCTTGAAAAAAACTTGTCCCATTTCGTTGAAAATATAATTGGAACAATGTAACGGGAAAGAATGAAGATATAAGGATCGACATCGCAGCAGGGGAGGGAAATTAGTAGTTGGCGCGCGCGGGGAGAAGGCGAGACAAGTTTGACCGAATGTTATGAATAATGTGGTTGACGCGGATGATGCTAATACGGATGGTAGTAATGGGAATGGGAGCTTTAGTGGCCATCAAGCTCTCGACCGCCGCCGCCGCGTGTACCGTAGGGCTTTGGAGGTGCTTTCGCGAGCTAGGATCGAATACAGATATAGTCTACACGCTACGCTCTCTCTCCCTCCCTTTAGAGGATGTAGAAAGCCATGGGATAAGGGTTGCTTCGGTAGCAGCAGCAGCAGCAGCAGCAGGTAAGCCGATTAAGGGCACCGTGCATAGCGGTCTCTCGCGCGCGGACGAAAACGGCGACGGTGCTACGACTACGACGACGACGACGACGGCGACGACGACGACGACAGCGCGTTTGCTCAAACCCCGAGCGAGAAGGAAAAAGCATCTGCCGAGAGACACATTAAAATCGCATAAAATATGCACGACCGAGTTGCGGGTATTTGGGAAAGGCGCGCGCGTGCTGCGGCCACCCTTGCCGCCCTGCATTACATCGGAGCAGGGCCAAAAATATCATCCTCATTTCTTGTCTTTTCCGACCTCGTCATATTTTTTTCTTTCCTTGAGAGACTCTCGCCGCAACATTTAGCAGTGGAGCTAAACATTGTTTGCGTATTAAATAATGCGCGTTTGGTAAATAATATTTGCAACAGCGCTCTATATCATGCCGCGCGGCGGCTTACATGCATTTACATCTTTCCGCGAATTTTATTCTCTTCCAAAGTCTTTCCATTTTCCGAAATGTATATTTAACGAGTTTCTGCGCCCTTGTGCCGACGCGCCAACAAATATCGGAGCCAAAACCGAGTTTGTTTAAAAATTCATAACGGAAAAGCCGAACGCGCCGCTGCGCAACGAGAATCGATGCACTATTTGGGCTATTTGAGTTTGTTGTGAAAATATCCCAAGGCTTTATATGCACGCGCGTACGAATTGCGATATAAAATGATAATATCGCGAGATCCGAGCAGGATTAGCGCGTGCTCTTGCTGCAAAATAATTCATTATTATTTGAGCTCCCCGCCGCGCGCGCAAAAGTTCTCTACCGCGAGAACCTGCTGCTGCTATTAAATCCTACAAAATTCAGCGAATTTAGTTTCCATTAAGCCGATGATCCATTTGTTTCGAACGAGCGAATCACGCGCAGTGTGTCGTCATAATACGCTGCAGCATCAATTAACCACGCGTAAATCGGCGAAAAATGTTGACAAAAGCCGCCTTGACTTTTTTCTTGATTTGCACTAATGACGAGTGTAATGTAATGTGTTGGGCGTCTCTCGAATAAACTGCTCGAGGAGGATGCACGTTGATTGTTGACTTGTCGCGCGCGAGTGATCGTCTCGAGACAGCGCAGAAAATAAAGAGAGGACCGCAAAAGGGTCTCGAAGGCCGTATCTCAAGAGCCTCTCGTCCAATTACAGCCTGATTGTCCGAGCTTCGTTCTTTTTTCCCTCGAGAGCAGCGGCGAGATTAAGTTTGAGAATTTGACCGCGACCAACGCTAGACCCGCGACAATTTCGTCCAATTATATTTATAATCAACATTGCGCGAGAGCAACGAAATAAGCGTTTCTTGAAGCGATAATGGCAACTTGTCGCGAATATCCTGCTGCTCGTGTGACGTACGCGTATATAAGGGTGCGAAGAATCGGCCGCTCGACCCGTTTCCGCGATAAAAAAGAAAGCGAGTCCTGCTGCTGCTGCTGCTGCTGCTGCTGTCGAAGCGGGAATAAATAACGCGCAAACCTCAAAGTATAGCGGCAGCAGCGTATGATTATTTTCCAACGAGACTCTGTACCCCCGCCCGCGTGAGTGACACAATAATTGCGATTCTGATGTGTTATACGTATAGCGCGTATATATTGCGTGCGGCGACTAATTTTCCACTTTTCGCACAGAAAAGTCTCGAGTGTGCCAGCGACATTGAGAATAATAATTTTTCAGATTTTCGCTCCCATCGCGAATAATTATGCTGTTTTGTGAAATATGAAATTGCGGTTACGATTGCATCGATGGATGCAGGATGCATATTATATCGCGCGGCGTTTGAGACGAATCGTAGTAGCGAGCAGCTAAGGAGCGCACACGTCCGTGCGGCCTCGAGGTTCAGGATCGAATCGTACGACGTACGGACGGCGGGGATTTGAAAAGTAGTCGCGTTGGCTGCTCCTGCCGCGAATGGTGGGAGTCGAGCCAGTCAACGCGTTTTACCGAGGATCCCAGACTGGGCGGAGCTTAGAGAGGGGGGTATAGGAGTTGGCGCATTCGCGAGACCAACGACAAACGGCGTTTGGCCACCGCCGGGGATTCAAGCTGGGCTTGTGCAGTTCGAGTCTCCGTAACGTCACAGTTCATCTCACCGCACGAGACCGTGAGCAGCAGGCCAGGTTCTTGGGTGCCGATATAGAGCCAGTAAAGAGCAGCGCTCACCGAGTTTGTTTGTGCCGCGGGACGTGCTTCGAGGAGGGCCAGCCAGCCAGCCAGCCAGCCAGTCAGTCAGCGAGCTTTTGCGATGACTGCACTCGCTTCGTAGTACGCGCCGATCGTTTCCAATTTATTGTGAGCTGCAGTTTGACGGATGACTCGCGCTGCTCACTCGCCTGAATAATGTTGCACAGCACTCTGCCACGAGCATTTTTACCTCCGGGCTTGAATTACTTGGGCGGTTATTACGGGGGTGACGATGGCCACGTGTACTCGACGGCAACGCACTACGTTCCCTGCCTGGAGGATCCCGCTTGCGCGAGGCTCGTCGATCAGAGGATTCAGGTGGCGGCTGCGGGTGCCTCTTGGGGCCACACCGCTCCGCGTCCGATCAGTCCGAGTCCCCTCGATTTGTCCTTGAAGCCACCGCCGGAATGCGATCGCGAGCAGGCGATCGAGGTCGACGACGACGAGGAGGCGGCGGCGGCAGCGGCAGCTGCGGTGGACAAGAGATCATTTTCGAACAATAGCGAAGAATCGCGCTCATCGGGGGTAAACGAGTTGCAGACCGATATTGGAACAAGTTTGTCGGTTCAAAGTTATCACAGTTACGTCGACATGATCCCGATCAATGCATGCGGAAGCAGCAGACGCCAAGATTTGCCGACGAGTCCCACCGTTGCAACTCTGTTTACGAGCTTCGAGGCTTTGGGCCCGAAAAAGCAAGTTTTTCAAGTGCGAGAGCCCGCTGCTTACCGGAACCACCAGCAGTTTATCGGCACCAGCAACAGCAACAATTGTCAAGATCCGGCTTTGTGCTCGAGCGGGGATCAACGAAAATTACAACTATCGAGCCCGAGTGACTCGATCGGTACGCAGCACAGCTATCATCATCATCATCATCATCAACAACAATTGTTGTCGACTCCGCAACATCATGGGCAGGCGATCGACGCACCGATGACGCCACCGAGTACCCCATCGCCTCCTCAATGTCCACGGAGAAGACCGAGGGAGGAATCTATGGTGACGCCGTCACCGCACCGCTCAACAACGAGCCCGAAATCATCGTCGAACCACCAGCCGCACCATCACGGCGGGGACAAGGTCAGACCGAAGAAAAAACACGCGAGGAGACTAAAGTTTGACGAGGACACGAGCAGCCCGGTTTCGGGTACGGTAATCCTTGGACCCGACGAGGCAGTCGTCACCGGTGACATTGATCCCGCGTTCAACATCGTCGAGGTTACCGAAGAAGCCAGGGCCGAGTTGGCCAAAATTGAAAACAGACTCGGGCCTTATCAGTGCAAACTGTGCAGGCAGTTGCACGACGATGCGTTTCAATTGGCTCAGCACAGATGTTCGAGAATCGCCCACGTCGAATATCGTTGTCCCGAGTGCGACAAGAGATTCTCTTGTCCCGCTAATCTCGCGTCTCATCGCCGTTGGCACAAACCGAGAATGCCCAACGGCGGAGCTCCTCCGGATAATCTAAACGGGCTCGAACGGGCTTCTGTCGCTTCGAGCTTGCCCAACGCGTCGGGTGGCTCGTTGCGCGAAACCGAAATCTCGTGCACCAGGTGCGACGTCAAATTCACCCGACCCGCCGCACTCCGCAAGCATCTCGCGACACAGCATCCCGGCGAAGCCAACAACAACCTCTCCGGCATGACCAACAACAACAACAGCAGCAGCAGCAGCAGCAACGACAACTGCAACGATCGAAACTCGGGCCTGCTCGAAGAGCTCGACGCCGCCGCCGCCGCCGCGGCCACCATGACCGGTAAGCCTCTTTGTCAATCCATGAATCTGGCGAGTGTTTCGCTCAGCCACGAGTTACCCTGACACCAATTGCCAGCCAGACCGTTGCCCAGACGACCCGGCATTTACTGGAGATTCGGACTCGATCTCATGTAATAATAATAAATAATAATAACGACAACGCGCGCGCGCATTCAAATTTCCAAGTCGAAACGTCACAATACGCGATGCGAGTGCGCTTTTTGAAAATTCGCCAATCGCAATAAACTTTTAGCGTTCAAACGGTTCATCTCGTTCGCGTCTTTGAGCACAAAAATCCTCAACTATATAAGAAATAAAAAATTAAAAAGTCGTTTGCGGACGATTCTAGTCTATGAAGAAAAAAATCATGCACAATAATCCCATTAAATAACCACGTACGAAAAATAAAAGATATTGGTGTGGTCGTTGGCGTTGTATGATCGCGAGTATTAAGAAAATGATGCCAAATACGTTGACGCATTAATGTGCATATCGTTGATATAATATATTGAAATATTTTGCGCAATTTATCCTTGTCGCGCAGGTTTGACGCAGGTCAGTCATTCTAGTTTCCTCGGATTTGTAAATATTTACATTCTCGTGTCATCTAGTCCCCTATATGATACTAATACGATAAATTATGATAATATAATAATAAATTAGTTGTACGATTATACCTTTGTGATTTCTGCTATAAAAATTGATTGGAAATTCACGCATACAGCTGATATATCAAAGATAGCCGAGTCAATGGAAATGTATTTCCGCGGCGTTGAATAAAACGCAATTATCATCGTTGTTAGCGCCTTACTTGTAGTATATATATGTATATTGATTTACGATAACAATTATGAAAATTTCATCGTGTCCGGACATGTTTGTTGAAATTTAAATTTTACAGTATCGAGATCATTTTGCTAACGAGTTTTATTTTTCTAATGCAAGAATTATGACTAGCTTATATATCATTTATCTCATAAGCGTGAAAACTTTTTATTTCCTTTTATTTATTATTTCGCCATTATTTCTTCGTTCTATTAAATTAGAGCGACAGAGTATTGTCTAGTCCAAAGAATATATTTCATAAGGAAAACGATACGTCGCGTTCAACGTCTTTCGTTATAGTATATCGTCGCATAAATATAAGCCCACCGCACCGAATAGGCCTCGCGCGCAAAGAGGAAGAAAAAGTAATGATGCGGATATTATAGTAATTCAAGTGATATTTTTGTTTGTTCGCGCACCAAAAGTCATCGCCGACATATATATAATGCTGCGTTGTAATATTATGGGAAAAAAATGCAATTTTACATTAAGCTTAATCGATCAAAGTATTTTTCAATTATTTTTAAACGATTGCCCAATTATTTTGTAATTTAGTCGGGTTGCGAGCTTGTCGAACGTATATTAAAACGTAATGCACCCGTAAGAGCGGCCGGAATTTCTCTTTATCGCGAAATAAATCTGTTAATCGTAATGAAATGTATTTTAGAAATTGATTCGATGTATAAATGTACTATAAAAATGTCAAAAATATTCATAATGGTAATTATCAAGTCAAACAATTCTGTATCGCATCAACAAGTCCCAGGAGTGTAATGAATGTTCATATCTGTACATAACAACAAAAAAACAACAACCAAATTCATTAAATATACGAATCTTGAAATTGAACGATGCTGTGACGTTTATGGAATTAATATGATCCTTATTCCCATTCCAAATTCCGAGTGAACGCGACGAGCGAATTTAGCCTACTGCTCAAGGTCGCGCGAGCCTAATAATAACGTTGTGAAAAGAATGAGATTGAACGCGCGATGTATTGTAAAAGGATGATGGCTTTCATTTTACTGGTCGTACTTTTACTCTATACGTGTGACGATAATGGCTCCATAGAATCCATACATGCAGCAGCAGTAGCAGCAGCAGCGCGAGGGATTGGTGTCCTGTAATCTTGGCGGCGGAGACCTTTGTGCACCCTGCGAATAAAGACATATACCATATATATTCGTTTCACAACTCTCGTACGAGTTCTATTCTTTGCTCGTAAGCTTTACCGAAATTTTCTACATTATATGCTGCTTTGTCGCGTAAAAACAACAAAATTACCGGAATCGCTAATTTTTCTTTCCCTTTTATTCATCATTTTCATCCTTTTTATTTTGTGAACGAGGTGGCGGCGCGAGAAAGAGATTTGATTGACGCGCGCGGTGGATCTCTAATGGATATATTCCAGTCCGATCGAAGACGTTGCGACGCTTCTACTACAAAGGGGCCCGGAAAATCTAGTTAGTCCCGAGGGTTTTACGTTCGCTCACTTCCCACGGGAGGTTCGTCGTCCCGATCACCCCACCCGCCCCGCTTCTTGGAGGATGAAAAAAAATAAAAATAAAACTAGCAACCTCTACTGCCCCTTTCTCCTCCGGCTGCCCTCCCGACACACTATACAAGAAGCAATTTCTCAATTTTTTCCCGACTTTGTCATCTTCGCTTTGCTATTCGCCGTCGAAATAGAATTTTAGCCTCGAGTGGCTCGAGATTCTTCTCTCGGCGGCGCGGTCTCTCCTCGAAAATCGCGCTCTGAAATTTCCCATTCGCATCCGACGTGTACGAAAGAATTTTTCGTTTCAAGTGGATTTCGAGGCATTTCGCGCACGCTGCGGCAGTTCATTTCTTATTTCGCTCTAAAGAAAATGCAAAATCTTTGCAAATTTGGGTAATTGCACTTTTCCAAGAAGAAAATCGCGATGCGATTGCGTAACGGCAGACGGAAAAATGGCTCAATCGCTCGTACGACAACGTGACGAGGGTAAAATCGCGAGAGCCACCGCACAATGACAATATTTATCCGCGCAAACAGACACGACCATGAGAGAACAAACATCAAATGCGGGGGGAAAGGGATCGTTTCGATTTCCGTCTCGACGCAGTTTTCACGTGTATACACGTATACGCGCCCATACAGATAAAATTATAGACAAAACCCCCGACGGAGCGGAGGATCAAGAAAAATCCTGGTGGACGACATAATTGTTTCAAGTTCGTGACCCGTCGCCGCGTGCGACAAGCTTTTCCGACCCTTCGCGTCAACAACAAGGCCCTCGAATGTGAAAGAGCGGTCTGCCACGCCGCGCGCGGATATCTTTATCCCGCGATTCGTTGCACGAGCGTTTCGCACAAGTCTATCAAGATGAATTAAAAATTTCATCATGTTTCAACCAATTGTCGAAAATTGTCGAAAGTGAAGTTGGCACAATCGTGCGAAAGGTCGCATGTCGCGACCTTTCAATCCAATCTCGTATTCTCGCGATGCGGAAGCGTTTCAGCAAGAAAATGCTGTTGGCGGAGTGTACGTAAACGCGAACAATGGACAAATGATTTTCACTGGATGAGAAAGAGATGAGGCGTGCGCGCGCGCGCGCCCGTTCGTATAAAAGACTTTGAGTGACTACAAATAGAGGTAGTAGCAGCAGGCTGCTCGATAAAGGATATGACGCGCGCGCGCGCGCGCTCGCGTATCTAAGGAGGGTGTTGAACAAATAAACTCGAAGCTTTTATGGCAAAGATGCTCAAACAGTACACTGGATTTGATAACATCGCCCAGATTTGAGGATGCTGACCACAATATTACTCGCGAATATACCAAACAACAAATATCTCGAGGATAATAACTGTGAAAGCTCCGGGAGCGTATAAGCACACACGTTTCACCTTCTTATACACACGCCTCCCCTCCCACTTTTCTTTTCTATTATACTTTACCACACATTTATTTTTCCTCTTTATATTTCATCATCCGCCCTATGCGAGGCCGCGCGATATAAGCCGCGATTTTCGTCTCTTCTTCATTTTCTAAAACATATGCAACAAAATTCCATCTTTTTCCTCGCGCACAATGACAAACTTGTCACGTTGAATCGGATCATAGGGTCAGCGTCGTGTGTTTGCGCGTGGCGACACTCGCCATGAATCACCGCGGAGGAATGTAACGTATCCGGGGATCCCGCGCCGGTAATTTTTACGGCTGATGGAAAAATACCGCGCGCGCGCGGGGGAACTAACATTCGTTTCCTATAATATCCAAAATTGCTCCCTCGTCATTTTTAATATTTTGAATGGTTATCGCGCGCGCGGCTTAACCTCGTCCTCAAAAAAGGAAAAAAAGGTATAATTACTTTTGAGAAGCAGAGTTGAATTAGAAAAATGTATTTGAATTGGCAAGGGGCGAAGAGCAGGGACCATTCAGTCGGGGATCGGCTCAGGAAAAGGATCTTACGAGTAGTCCGTAATACCGAATCTCCCGCGCGTACCTCCTAATTCCCTCCGCACCGCGTTCTTTGATACCCTGCCCTTTTATACGTGTCGCATCGACAAAGAGACTATCCCCGCTGCATGCGAGCGAGAGGACACCACGGAGCGAAGCGACGAAATGATGCGATAACGATACTAATAATAATAATAATAATAACAACAACAGAGATTTCTACTACGGAGGATGTTTCTACGTCTATGAAATAAACGCTCGATATAGCCGCTCGGCTTCGTGACGCGAATCCTTTTGAAAATGAAATATATATTTATGCATGCGTACACGTTGTTGTTTCGTTATAGGAAGGAAAAGAACCGCATGCAGGTACCTTTCGCTGACGCGGCTCCCTTTGTAAAGTTGATACAGAACCCGCGAGCGGGTATACCGCGAAATAGTGACATCAATGTCGTTTTCCGAAGCTACGCGAGACGTCTTCTCGACTGGCTGCTCGGGCGTTTTCCATTTCCACTCGGATGAACATCGCGGACGGTACGTCCGGCACACCGCGCGACAGCCTCAAAGGAATCGTAAACCATGCTCGGACACTCTCAACGCGAGACCCTTGAAAATGGTCAGTCAACTCGACAACGACCGACAATAATGCGGTGCGGTCCCAAACTCGCGGCACAACGACGACCAATCGCGTCTTTGACTCGATCATTTTTTATTCAATTTCGCGCGAGGACAATTTCAAACAAAATAGGATACAACAAGTCGCGTACGACGAGTTCAAGTTTCGAATTGCGGGGGTATATGAGGCCGCGTTAATTGAGGGCTATATATAGTAGAGCAGGCGGGGTGCTAAATTGTCGATCACGCGGAATGGAATGTTTCATCTGCGCAAGCTGAGCTAGTTAGTTGAGGCATTTAATATACCTCGCGCGATTCGAGTTCTCGTTTTCCATGCAGAAGCGTCCGCGCGCATATATATACCCGCTAAACTTTTGCACGGCCATGCTACAACAATCCGTTATTGTTGGCCGCATGCAGCATCCTTCGGACGCAATAAATAAATTCTCCTTATTCGGTCGTGTCGAGTATCGAGCTCGGATGCGGTCGAGAATCTTTGGAGGATATGGAGGATCGAGTCGAGAGACACATGTACTTACAACTAGCCGGCTAATATTGTATATAGCAAAAGGAAGGAAGGGTGTCGGCACTCTCCATACCAGACATTCAGCAGGAGCAACCCCTGCTCTCGTGATGAACGGTCTCGTGTACAGGCCGTTTGCTTTGCCGTTTCCCTTGCGGCAACGTCCCACACCCCCGACTCGTATATATTCCGTCAGCCTACGCTACTCGCCCTGCCGCTTTCTCACGTTTAACGCGCCGCCCGCCCGCCCGCCCGCCCGCTCGCAACCTCATACCTCCGCAATTTCAAGCACTTGTTGCATGCCTGCTTTCCCTTCTCTAATGAGTCCTCATTCGCCGTCAAATCTCTTTCAGCCAAATATATTCTTCAACTTGTTTCCCGGCTGCTATATGCGAGATGATCGCGCGAGAAAGGTCCGAAAAAGTTGCGATGAGGTTTATACCGCGTGCTCGGTGCGATAGAGCTAAAGTATTACGAGAATCACGGCGGTATAGTGCGGCACAAGTACCAACAATTATGTTCGGGAGGTCGCGCCCGCGGTCACACGCAGCACGACTCACTCGTTTCGAGCTGCGTACTCGTATTCGCATATGCGGTGTGTGTGCGTGATAAAATTATTAACGTAAATACCAAAGTGCATGTTGCGGCCGCTTTCGCGCGAGATCCATATCGATTAGCACACAATAATCTGGGTTGCATTTGTTTTCTCTTTCGTATGCGGCATATATACGCGCTACATGCATAATCTTTTCGAGTCCGCGCCGCCATTATCGTTCAACACAGATTTTTAATTACTTTTTTCCCGTACCTCGTTGTTCTCCATTCGTGTTTTCTCGGTCGTACGACTTTTTCCACGATCCGCACCATCGGCCGCCCAGGCTGGCACGGATGAAGAATCCCTCATCGTGTTTCTCTCATTCTTTGCATCACAGCAGCAGCAGCAGCAACGGTAGCGCGCGCCCGGTTATTACAACTCGCTCGCCAAGTTTCGCGGCACGCGCGGTCCTGCTGCTCTCGCATATATCCGCGCGCGATTCGCTAATGAGAAGTCATTAGCATACGCTTTCGTGTCCGCGCGGTGTGCACGTCATTTCAAATTCTTTGACTCGCGCGCGGCCGTCGTTCCGTCGGGAAACTCTGTAAACGAAAAAAATCAAGGAATAATGATACTTTTTCAATGCGTGCAGTACACGTGGAACCAACGACGCGCCCTCCTGCTGCTGCTGCTGCTTAATATCGATCCGTTTTATTTCGAGCACAACAAGTACGCATTTGTCGATCGAGCAACGTGACTGCATTGTTTTCGTCATGACGAATGAAAAAAGCAAACTTGCGGTGAACGAAAGTTTCGGTTTGCCGCAAGCAGCAGGGGTGAGACGTTAAAGCGTTGTTGCTCGCGACCTTTGCGCGATCGCGTCATCATCGAGGCAGATCGAGCAGCAGAAGAGCCGCGATGAAGGGTGAGACGCGCAGGAAATTCCCATGAATCGCCACGGCACGCTCATCGGGATCGAGAATGGGTCCCACGCTTTCATCCCCCTCCGCCCCTGCACGCCGGTAAGCCAGCCAGCCAGGACTCTCTTCTTTACACAACGATAAGGGGAAATTGAATGCGCGCTCGCAATGAAAACACACTCTCTCGCGAACGAAGCCATGCACCCTCGGGCTCGACGCTATCCGATGGGGTGAAATTACCAAAGAGCCATACGCATGTACATACCAATACGGAGTCTTGTGGCGCACTTTGTAACAATAACTGCTCGACAGCTCGCTATACGCGGCAGTATCTTGGCTACTACATTTTCTCTAAACACGTGGCCAGCACACGGGCTTTTTTCATACCGCGGCGCGGGGGGTTAATGACGGACAACGGGCAAAAATCAATAACTCGATTTATTTCAGAGTCGAAAAAGAAAATTCGTTTCCGCGACAAATAATTTGAAAATATATAATTGATGCACATGAAAAACGCGCGTGAGAAAACGTCGTGCAAGAGTCCGCGTCGGTTTTGGTCGTGTTTTTTCTCCGTTACAGAGCAGCAGAGAGAAAAGTTATTATATACAGGCGGTAAATATATTGCTCGCGCGGTGACAAGTGTAAGCGCGAATAATGTAGTCCGCCTCCGCTCGATGGAGATTACGCGTGCGAAAGTACAACGTTACGTATACACGCGTATATAATCCGAAACGATTACAGCTTAATAATTGGTAATTAGCGAAAGAGTTGACTCGCGGAGACTCGCAGACTCCATCGTGCCGAGCTTTAGTTTTTTCAACGAGTTTAAGTATTATGTGTGCTGGCGGGCCAGCAACTACCATTATCGCGTAGCCAACTTTGAGTCTCTGTGCTCGCGCGTAATTGATACCGCCGCGGGGGATGTCTTATCTCGAATTGCGGTCGCGCCGCGAGCAACCTCCAATCGTTGCTGCTGCCTGCGCTAATTATCCTCCGTTCCAAAGACTTTTAAACCCTGCCGCTCCTGCCCACCGCGCGCCGCCCGCGCGATAATTCGAGAAATCCAGGCTGTGCTTTTTATGTCGCGCTAACGGAGCTTTGCGGCGGATGCGACAAATTCGCGTCCTGCTACCTACAAATTTGCCTCGCAGCATTCTCAAAGCGCGAGCGCGCCTTTTCCCTTCGGACTGTCTGCTATATACCTATAACAATAAAAAGCAGCAGCATTGATTTTTGGCTTCGCACCAGCGGGGAGTTTGGTCATACGACGCGGGCGTTTGTAGGAATTTTTAATCAGCGGACAAGATTCTTTTTGTTCCGCCGCGTCTACTCATCGCGTCATCGCACGATAGAGGCGCGGCGGGGGTTGTATGGCCAAAAGTTCCCATAGTCGTCATGTTCCTGTGGGAAAAGCGGCAAATAAAATATATCCGAGAGCCCGACAAAACCGGGCCATCCCCGCTTCGAATCCTATGGGAAATAACTGCGTGCTGTGCGCTCTATAACGGATCTCGTCATCGGCGCGGGGCTTCGTAGCGTGCAAATTGGTTTACACGGCGAGGGTTACTCATCCTGCTGATGTTTCTCGGTCCTTAAACTAAATCGTCCGACCTGCCATCGCGCACATATCCGACCTAAATTTGCGAGACACTTTGTCGGATTCTCCACTCGTCCTCGCCTCCTCTTTCAACCGCAAATGCATCATTCGCCGCGTTTTCGCGTGTCGTGAGATTCATCTCGGGCGATGCTACCGTAGCAAATGCTTTTTTTTTTTGTTTTTTTTTTATTTCTTTTGCCCTTGAGACACGATTCGCGCGGACGCATTTTGTTTACAAGGGTGTTTCTTGGCATGGGAACGAAAAACGACGGGCGGGACGGCGAGGTTGGAAATTTTGGACGTGCCACGTGGCTGGCACGCGTCCCTTTCGCGTACCAACACTGCGTCATAAACGCGCGCGCGATGCATTATTGTGGGCCAAGGGGAGTGATGCTTCCATAACACACTCTACACTATACAACGACGCGCCTCGATAAACTCGAACGCTCTGCGCGCGGCTCTGGACACCGAGTTTTTTTCTTTCCTAACCTTCCTCATTCCATCAAGCGCTGAAAAACGCACTTTTCGCATACGCGCTCGCGTCCGGCTGAATCAACAGAGCTGTAGATCAAAGCGAAATAATTCCACGAGTCGCGGGGTAAGGCTGATGTGACAAACACCCGGGCGCGGGCTAAAGCTTTGCGATCATTATATAGCATTAAAAATATTGTACCCATAAAAGTTGAAAAGACCAAAGATGCGATCGTCTTATTTAAACTCATCGACTCTGAATGATTGCGCGTGTATGTAACTCTCCAGCGCAACCAGCATTACCCACACCACGCACCTCGATGGTCCGTTCAAAACTTTTCGCAAAACTCTAGAATCAAGGACCATTTATCTCCAACTAATTACTAATTCGATAATTACATCAAATGCTTGGAACCGTACAAAAAAAAGAAGCATATACAGGGTGTCAGCCCGAACGACCGTCCGATCTCGCAGGTTAATTCGAGTCACTCGTGAGTTTTCAGGGACGAGCTAAAGCATGAAATAGAAATTGATTTTTCCATCACTCGGTCGTGGTGATTCAAGCATTTTGACGTGGCATAAATTCGCTATAGCACACCAGACAGTTGGATAACGCGGTTCGTAGATATAGATGCTAAAATGGCAGGTATTGAAAACTTGAGAATCGGGCGGTTGTCTCAGGACACCCGGTGTACTATTAAACACGACTCGGCAGTACAGGGCAAAAAGGATTTGACGCGAACGCGCGCACGGCCGAGAATCCGAGTTCTTTGGATTGCGATAGGGTGTATTGGCGAAAGCAACAGCAGTAGTCCAAGGGCAAACAGATCCCGAGCAAAGTTAATATATATTTAGACGTAAGAGAGCGAGTCGAGGGTCCATCTATCGAGAGGACAGAAAGAGAAAAAAGGCTATTCGGCGTGTTTGTTCAAATTGACTCGACACCCAAATGTTCGGACCACCACGCATCGGGTTCATTAAAAAGGGGCCCTCTGCCGGCTTTGATTCGCGATCACAGCCCACGACTGACGCGTATATTCGTTAGTTCGCTTCGAGTTTCGTTCGCATGGACCCGAAATCCAATCGGTCGTGTGACGGGTGAAAAAAAAAAAAACATGCCCATTATCATCGTCATGAAGCACGAATATGGAAAGAGATAAACAGGCTCGATGAGGCCGTTGCCGCGATGTTTTTTATTACCTCTGCTTGGCACGTCCATGCACGTGACTCACGATCTATTATACGTATTCCTTTTTTATTTTTTTCAATGCTCGCAGGGGCTGGGCTACTGCTTTTGCAACGTTTCATCATCAGGAGGCGCGTTGTATCGATCAAATATAACTTGTTTGTTCGTAATGAGGGGGCCCGATGTGTGTTTAACTACCGCGCGCGCGCGCTATGTTCGAACCAAAGACATTCGATATGGCTTCCGGTCAACCGAAAATTCATACAAGGGACATGTTCGTGTGCGCTGGTGCCAACCTATTGGGGCAAGCTTGTTCTCGTGTTTTATACAAACTCGTATCGTTATATTCCATTATAGTACCGTTCAACACGAGAATAAATAACGAAAAATATTTTGAAACGCGAGTAGAGATTTCGAATTGAGGTCCGGAGGAAGATAGAGAAAGCTTGATAGATAAAAGACGAAATAAGCCACACTGGGCAATTACCGTTGAACGCGTGTCGACGAGGGGAGATTCCTTCGTCGCGCTCCCGATTTGGCGCCCATCAATCTCGATCACGCGGCTATTGCCTCGCTGCGTAACACCGGACAACATATTTTATTCTTATATACCGGGTGTTGCGAAAGCGCAATAATTTTTAGTAATAATCGGCCATCGCACATTGATGCTGGGCTCGGCGGTTTCGCACTAGTTGTTGTCAATAGTATGCGAGCGGCAGGCCACGTGGCAGTAAAGAAATCTACAAGACAAGCCGCGAGCGCGACAATTACTCGGCTCGTTCGAGGACGATACAGGCCAGCAGGGGGAAGGCTGAGAAGGGCGCGGAGGGGTAGTTTGTTGAGCAGGGGACGCGACGGGAGGACGAGCAAGATTCGGTCAAAGCGACCAACGTGTCAACTCCAGCCACCGAAAGCAGGGACAAGCCCGTGTCATCCTTTCTCCTTCCTGATGCTTGGCCGTCCATAGATGAAAAGGACGTGTGGCAGGAGGAGGAATACGTCCGGAGCAAGATATACCTACCGCCGCGGATTACTCCAACGGATTCGATTAGATTTTTCCTCCGTCTTTCGCCTGTACCTACTTTTTCTATTATATCGCTCCCAGCACCAACTTTCATATGGCTAATTTCTATAAACGGAGAAAAGTCGGATTTCTCTTTGAAAAAAATCCTGATACGAGTTTTCATGCTCCGTCGAATAAAAAATTTGACAAGCCGTAAGAGCCACTTGGGCCCGTGTACTCGATGCATAGACTTGCTATGGAAGCAGCAGGTGTTGAGAGTTGGCCGTCCGAGTTGGACTAAATGGGTTATCACAGCAGGCATCGGTACAGCGCGCGAATAGCGTGTAGAATTTGTTAACCCTGTTAGCGCGGCGGAGGTGTTTACGCGGTGCTTATTTCTCGTGTCGAAGCTCGATCTCTCCTCGGTTACGTTGGCGTTTGGTTAAAAGCAGCGCGCTACTGGCCTCGCGCTCGCTCTTTCAAGGGTAGAATGGTGGCAACGGGGGAGGGGGGGGGGGCTTATTCGTTTATTCCGTTTCCTTGCCATTCGGGCGAAACGAACGGCTCGTACTCGCGAGAGAATTACAAGCCCACACCCCGCGGCACATGTACACTCTCGCAGACGGTAGCAGCGCGACAAGACACGCTCGTAATAAAGACCAGGTTTGTATCCGGTTAATAAGGCTATTCATCGCACCAATATGGGAAAGGGTTATCGCAGTCGTCTGAATAGCGAAGCTAATACTACCGGCTAATTCGTTTAAAACGAGAGAGCAGCATCGCGGGCGCTCTGCTCCAGCACCACTTTTCCAACTTGGCGCATCCGCGAAAATCTCACTCGGAAGAAACAACATTCGCCCCCTGCTCGCCTCTATAATCTTCGATATGGCAATATACCAGGATGCTGCAGGAATTACACGTTTTTAAATAAATATTTGAAATATCGAAAAAGAAAAAAAGAAAAGGCATGAAATCCGTCAAGGAAGATGACGCGTAATAACGTTTCAATGCGCGCGATGGGCGAGATTGATCCCTCTCTCTCTTTCTCGACCGGGCTCTCTCCGTTCTTTCATTTTCTATGAATTTCCATTGGCGCACACGGGGTGGTGCACAATAGCTCGAACGCGAGATCGCAACTGTCTTCTAATGAGCGCGTGTCGTTGACAGTACGGCGCGTTTACAATATGAAAGCCTGCTGTTTTAACAAAGCAGAGAGGCTTTTCCGCGCGCGGTTTCGCCCAGATACGATGAAGCGGCAAGCCTACGAGATTCGTCATGAAGAAATCCCGAAAGAAAGCAAACCTATAAACAATAATAAAGTTTTGTTGGTATAACGGCAGAACAGAGACAATGGAAATGGTCCGCACGATGAATGGAATAATTGGTCGCGTATACATAATGCCGCGTTCTGTTTCTTTCGGGGAAACGCGCGCGACTGGAATTGGACGCTCGTTCGAAATTTACGATGTTAGAAGCCCGCTTGGTCGCGGTTATCGAAATGAAGACAATTAAGATCGGCCAGGTAAATGGAAACTGACCGTTGCGTATCGATTAAACGAGCGCGCGAGAGAACACCCTCATCGACAGTTTGGCTTGCACATGGTTATTGATTTATAACCAACAAAGCGGGTGGAGTCTCCGATACGAGAGATAACTTGTGGTTAATGGCACTCTCGATCGCAGCCCGATGCTCCCTCAGTCAAACTGCAGGTGTTGAAAATTCATTGGAAAGTAATAAAAAAAAAAAATTGAAAAAAAACACTCTACCTCCTCGAATGAGCGTCATTTTGATTGATTTTGGCAAAAGCTACGTGCTTTTGCAAAGGGGATGGAAAGGAACATGCCGGAATAAAGTAGGTACGCGTTCGAGCGAGATCGCGCTCCGGATAGTGCGTGCTCGACGACGCCGAGCCTATGCATGCATGGGCACACGTTTCGTACAAGGGTCTGCATACAGCCAACCCCCGCTCCCTTTGTCCGAGCCCTCATTCTCCGCGACCATCGGCACCGCGCGTGGGAATCTCGAGGAATTTGGAACCGATGATGATGATGATGATATACCCAGTGTGCGTGTGATAATAGGCGATCGATCGTTTGGCAGCTGGATTTCATGCGGAAAATGCAAACCGTGATAATATCAGAAGGATCGGATTTTTGCGACTATTTATGGAGTGATACTCAACATGTTGGCGCGCCGAGTGTCGCGTCGCTATGAAAAGTAAAAAAGAACCAAGAAACATCTCGAACGAGTGTATTTAATTCAAGAAACTTACCGAAATCTGCTGCACTGTCTCTCTGCGCGCGCCTCCAATATAGCGTACGTCCGCTCGCGTGACGCTCCGCTACCGCGTGAGCAATAGCCTCGCCCCGCGATATAGTATTTAACCACGCTATATACACACATGTGTGTATAAAATGTGAAAAGAGAGTCCGACAAATTATCCATGCAGGATTTCAAGCAACCGTGTGAGTCAGGCGAGCCTGCCAGGCGCCAATGATGAATGCCTTGAAAAAAAAAGAAACAACATATAGGTATATGATGTATCGAGTCGCAGAAAATATGGATGCGACGCAACGTCTCGAATTCGAGGAGCCTCGATTGCCTCGATATTTGGAGAAAATGTATCCGCGCGTGATGAGGCAATCCAGCAACAAGAAGGGCGAGGCAAGTTTGAAGTCTCGCGGATTGACATGACTCGGCAATGAACAAAATAAGGGCGACGCGCCGCGAGTGCAACTATTTCGAAAGAGTCGGGCGCGATAAACGCGTCATTCGTACATATATATTGCGTGCACGCAATATTTAGCCAGCAAGTTGGCCCATGTATATAGGACGACGGGGCTGGAGCGTCGCGGCGTCGAGTGAGTCAGTGCAACGCGCGACGTCGGCGTCTAGACGCCACTCTGGCGCGATTCGCCACCTAACCGCATCACCTCGTCATCCACTGATTTCCTCGCGCGACGTTTTCCTCTATATAGTTTGACTCGTCTCGAATTTGTCATTGGCATCGCCCTCGCAATGAAAATCGTGCTGGAACGATGAAATAAAATGACAAGATACGGAATATATTTAATTGTAAGGAAAATAAATGATTAGTCATCGCGGGGAGGTTGAGTTTCGCGTTGGCATAGCGTGCACCGTTGAAACCCAAGAACGCACATTGCGCAGCACGAAAACGGCAATATACGTCAAGTATGCCGCTGCCTATATAAAAAGGTATATAAAGGGTGTTGTCAAGCAGGCACGCCGACACTAACAAGTATCGAGGGAGTCCCGCCCGCCTCACTCGCCGCGTATCACAAACAATTGGTGCGCGGCCGCGCGCTGCCCGTGACCGTTGAGAGTGCTGCGTACACGCCAGGTGCATGAATCATGCCCAATATACGCATCATCGTGCACGCCTCGTACAAACATTTGCGCAACGACATTTTTTCCTTCATATAGTCTGCGTAACTTTTTTTTGCATTCAATTTAGAAAGGAGCGCGCGTGGGAAGAGTTTATGCGGTGAATTTGACATCTGTCATCGCGCTGCATCGCGGTAGGAAGATCGAGGAATAAGAGCAGGCGACAAGCTGTACATTTTAAGAGGCCAATTTCACGAGTCCTTGGCCAGCGGCGGTGGCAGCAGTACCGTCATTTTATCCCCGTTTTCTCCGGGCAACCCTTGAACGCGCGCGGCAGCACACACAGCGAGCGGGGAATGGTGCTAACTGCCCTTATATCTGCTGCTGCTGCTGCCAATGTAATATTCCTCTTGCCCCATCTCTAAACGTATCTCGAACGCCTCAACAGGTCCATGAATAAGTTATACGCGCAGGGGTTGTTTTGCCGGCCCCTACCCCCGCCGCATACATCCACTTTGATGGCTTGCTTCCATGTCCTGATCTACTCTCCTCATAAGTACTGAAAATTCAGTTACGTCGCGCGAGAAGCTAATGGTAGCAAATTCTCCCTACGTGCGTCCCCGTATACCATACAAATTCAATGTAAGCGCGTATACCGAACCAAACTTAATGGTCGATTGAAGAAAAATTATTTTTTATATGCGTAGTAACTTTTGTCAAATTTCGGGGCCTTGAGAATTGGGCTAAAAAAGATGTAAAATTCAAAGTATCGCGCGAGAGCTTTTATAACCGGATTTTCCGCCGCTTACGTCGGAATAAATCGGGAACGTGTTTACATGTGTGCGCGACACACAACGCGTATGTAGGCAGCATCGGGCTACAATGAATTTGCATCGAAAGTGGCTCTCGAACGGTTCGCCAAGCTTTTATCCCTCGAGGTTTTTTCTCCTCGAGAGGATCGTCAAAAATCGACCAGATTGTGAAGAAACTCGACAACAAATTGAATATTAAATTGCTCGATATTCATAGGACGAGCGATGGGCGTACAAAAGATGCTGCTGCTGCTGCTGCGGAGAGGGCGAGATGAGACGCGACGCTGCGTTGAAATCAGTTTATATAGCGCATTAATCTCGGAAATAATTTGCATCAAGATTGGGCCTTATGCATACGCAATCGGTAATCTCGCAAACATGTAGAAAATGTACTAATGTGGTGATAAAAAAAATGGTGGCTCGCCGATTTGGACCAAAATTTGAGTAAATTATTATGATTATTTTAGTAGCCGCGAGAGAAAACTTTTCCAGCCCTATCTTTGTTATTTTCAACACACATTTTTGTTGCAACAACTTGTTAAATGGTCAAGAGGGGCGAGCTATAAGAAAAATGCAGTCACTCGCAGGGTCGGGGAAGGGTTGGAGGGGGGCAACCGGAGAGATTCGAGCGTGCGTCGTGAGTTATTTTGATTGCAGAGTAATCATCGATGATTATTACGAAAATGCTTGCGAAAACTAAGTTGGAGTTTGGCGACGGATTGATGCTGATCGTCTTTTCCGTGCAGCGGCAAAATTCTAAATCAATTACGCCCTTGCAAACTTGCTTTTCGCTCGCGACGTGGACTTTACTCGTCCCGCTTTTTTTTCCACTTTTTTTTTTTTTTTTACTTTCACGGTACATAAAGTTCATACACGGAGTAAACGGTGTTTTTTACTGGCGTAACGACCCAACGGAGGAAGCCTCGCGGCGCGCAATAACGTTCCACCTATGCCTATAGCGAAATCTCCGCGCGGACCAATAATAACGCAATAACGTGACATTATATCATTGGGTATGTAAAATCGTGGTGGACGTTGAGACAAAAGCAAAAGTGCTTATAGTAAACGTCGCGCATTTCGAGCGAGCATAATATAGCCTCAACCATATACTACCATGAAGCAAAACTACCACGTTATAAAACACACGACCCAATGGATTTCGCAAAAAAAAAAAGAAACTTGCCTATATTTGGATTATTAAACGATAGAAAATTCGCTTTCGCTTTCGGTGACTAAATGTTGATTCGCGTCGAGGCACGATAAACTAATATAATGATGCGAATATACTCGCGAGCGGGCATAAATAATACAACATTTTCATCAGAACAAGATATATCGATGGTGCAATCTCGCGCGCGAATACCTCTTCAAACACGAAATGTCACCGATTGATTATCGAACCCCACCGCGATATTATGTGCAACGAGTGAGGCACACTGCTCGGACGACTCGAGCTTTCCACAGCATATACAAATATGGAGAACCGCGTCGTCGTAAAATTTATTTATTTCTATACTTTTTTTCGGAGGAGCAGCAGCAGCAGGACGAGATGGAGAGAGAAAGAGAGCCTGATAACAATTAATTACATTTTACGGTTTCCGCAGGGGGGGTGTTGCACAACGATAAATCATGGACACACCATCGCCATATGTCGGGCAATACCATCGCAGCCGGAACGTCGTATATTTATTGTACGAGATATTCGGTTCCGCCGGCCGCATTAGCTTGATGCGCCAGAAAATAGGGGAATCTAATTCCTTTGCGCGCGTTTTGCTTCGGATTCTTTTTTACTTCTGGTATTTTCATAAAAAAAATAACCCCCCGGCCCCTACGTAACCATGCACGAATGAATGGATAATGCACTTGGAAGAGATTCCATCAAGGTTATTTCGTCGAGTGCAACGAATCGTGTTGAAAGTTTGGAAGCTCGCGGAATGAGATTGCCGATGGGAGCACGCCCGATATACCAATCAATCCGCGTCCGAGAATGTTTTGTGTAAGCGTCGCGTCGTCGTGCTTGTCGAAGAAACGATCGATTTAATTGAGCGTTAGGCGGTTGAGCTTTACGTATAAAAGTTATGTGCTCGCGTCTGCCCTCGAGTATATCATCACCGCGGGCGCAATGGACAGTTATAAAAATAGAAATGTCCGCGCTGGTGATCGTCGCCGGTTCTCCCTAGCGGCCGGCAGGCGTCAAATCGATCTTCCATCCGGCAGACCATGCGAGCACCAAACGCGCCTATTGTCCTAGGTTATGGCTATCGCAATCTTGACAATTCGATCGCGACTCTTTTATTCTTATTTCATTCGAGCGAGACCAATCAGCCACGAATAAGCTCCATTTTTACCAACAACGGCGACGGGTCGGCAAGATTTATTCTAATAAATTTGCAAGATTTTTAGTTTGACGCGCGGTCACCGTTAATTATATCTCGACGGTATACGCGCTCCTTCGACTCCCCCCGCGCAACAAAAATTAAGGGGATTCCGCTCGCTCGTGCCACGATTCCCACCTGCCCGTGCCCCCTCTCATTTCCTTTTCCAGCCTCGCACATACATGTTCTTATCCTCTGCTTTTTCTTTACTATATTTCCTTTTTGTTCTCTCTACGTGCATACGCACACACGTACACGCAGGTATAATAAACCCTCGAAGGGTTCCTCGTGTCTGCTCCCCTCGTGTGTGGCACGGGCCAGGTGATGAGTCACCCCTCCGCCGCCACCGCCGCCAACTCCGAGGGGTCGTCGTTGTTGCCGCGCGCGCGCGTCATTCCTGCTCTTACGTAATTTTAACCAATGTATAAAAGCCTTTATATATGTAATGCATGTGTGCGCCTAGCGATATTCCAACAACTTTTATAATACAAACAGCATCGATCCTTACCCTGCTCTCTCATTAAGTTTCCAGCTCCTCCCCTCCTTCACTTTTATTCCGCAATCTTTGCTTTTGCTTTATACGTGCGCGCATCTGCTGCTGTCCTTTTCGCAATCAATGCCCATGCGGTGTACCATGTAGTCGGCCCGCGACAACAAAATCTACATTTTTCAACATCGATCGATGCCACGCGTAAACGTGCAGTGATTCAATTAAATCTTGCGGAACAATTGTTTCTCATAATCGTATGATTATCGAGTATAATTTAATGGGCAAGTTTCGCGGCTATTCTCTCCTACGGCACGCGTGAGCTTGTAAAACGTGCCACATTGGTTGGCTCATTATACACACGGGCTCGTGCGTCGACTGCAACAATTGATGTAATATATAGAATGGGGAAAGAGAAGCGATCGAGCGGCAGGGTTTGGAAGATGACGTAGCAGGGGAAACCGTGAAACCGGAGAGAGAGAGAGAGAGAAATGACGTGCAGGATGTGATTTATACGATACCGGAACTTGGCCCTTGCATCGTCGAGGAGAGACACGTCACACCACGAGCAGGAGCGCTGAGGGGGGACCGAGGGAACGCGCGCGCGCGGTGCTTAATGTCAAAGAACCACGGACAGCGGACACCCGGCCGTACGTCTCTCTTGCTCCTTCGCGTACAGTATAAGGTACAACGCCGCGCGCCCCCCTCGAGCTTATAAGGGTTCCTGCTTCCTCGCGAGGCAAGGACGCCAGGGGGGCTCACTTTTTCTTCCTCTCTACCAACACACATTTTATACCACCAGCAGCCGATGGATGCTGCCGCTGGATATCCATTACCTTCCGTTTTCATCAATATAATTGCCACGCCGCTTTATCCTGCTTGTATACGCGCGGAAACGAAATATGCCGCGAGTTTCTGATGCTCGCGAATCGTTTCAATTCTTTTCAACCATAATAAAGGCAACTTTACTCGCCATCATATCGGAAATTTTCCAAGTTTGAAACATATCTCTGTGTATGGTCGAACTTGATATTCCACAGAAACTTGGTGCTGGCTCTCGGAATTGCGCTCGCGAACCCATATAATCAAGCAAACCCTCCGAATCTTCAGAAACCTACCAAATATTCCAATTAGTCTGAAATTCCCTCGCATCCTCGCGTATATACGCAACCGTAGCAGCCGCTGATTGAAATTTTTTCCATCGAAACACGTTCGACATCTTTCGTTTTACAATAATGCCTCTCTTTGCGGTCTTTGCTCGCGAGCAGGAGATTCAATCTCACGTGCGCACTTGAAAGACCGCGAGCTGAAAGGAATAAGAAAGAAAAAAGCGTGCGGTGCATGCAGGGCAACAGTGGGACTTGTTTCGATCTTTGGCACGCGTCCTTGCAGCTTTCTATAAAGGAGGCACCTGCGCTCGCGGCCGTGATTCAAGGTGCTTTTTCAATCGTTGTCACGAAGTAGTATAAGGTAGGAGTGCGCGTGTGCGTGCGTCTTTCATTCGAGTTGCCAGCCGTCTTGGGGGTACCGCGCGCAGACCCCTTGGAAATGAAGAGAAGAAAATTAGGGAGCAGTCACCGCGCTGCGGCGGGGAGATTTTAGTCAACGACGCGCTTAACCAACCGGAAATAAGTAGCAGGCGTCTCATAGATGCGTGCAAGTTTCTTAGGGTGTCGCGCGAGGGCACAGGACGTTTTACGCTTGAAAAGTGAATGAAAGACGGTACACGGCCGCCGCGCCGGCAAGAGGGTAGAAATCTTGCGAGCAGTTTATACCGCAACCTTGCTCGCGCGACTGGTGTATAATAGAGAGAGGGGGCAAGAAAACAACAACTACAGCAGCAGAGCGAGGAAAAATAATGAGAGGCTCTCGAGTTGTGCCATAGCGGTGATGAATGAACCGCCGCGTATCGTCTTGGCAGTAGGCGTCCCATTCATAGATGTTGCTCCCAACTTTAGTATCTACTTTGATGAGATTTGCAAACACAGCCTGCTGCTGCTGCTGCTGCTCGCGGTGACGGCTGCTTCGCGAGCTCTCAGCTGTCCGAGAACGAGAAAAATGCATTTTTACACCCTTTCGAAAAGTATCATCGGGGTGCTGTGCGCAAAGGTCTTTGCAAGGGCGACAAGGTGCAAAATTTGTTTTGCATCTGACGGTCGCGCGTGCCCCCGTATTGACAATCGGAGAGCGATGACGCGCGCGCAGCCGGCCCGGCGGTTTCGATATACATATACAGCTGGCTCGCAGAGCGAGTGCAGATTTATTTCATACCAAACGCCTGCACCATCCGAAAGACACGGCAGAGAGCAAAATGGCCAAAACGTGATAATGCGGGAGAACAAGTTGAAATAAAGATCCAAATTTACGCGTATAACGCATCGACGAAATAATTCTGGAAATCAAGTTTTGTCAAAGTTTGGCACGAGTGCACACATTTCTGCTGCTACCGCGCGCTGCAACCCCTCGAATGCCTGCTTTTCCGCGATCAAGCAGCACGAGGGTGGGAGGGTGCGAACAAAAAAAGAGAAAGAGAGACGCGCGCGGTGTACAAGAGCGGAATGTACAGCTGCTCGAACTCGATGTCACACAGCTTTCGACTCACAATAACCCACCACAATGCCTGATTTCATCCATTGTTTGTCCTGCTCGGCGTAGCACGCGCCAGATTCATACATATCCATACATGCATCGGGCCAGACCCAGCAGCAATCTGCTCGTATCTGGCTCGTGCGTACCCTTGTTCGTTCTTTACCATTAAGGGCAAAGAAGGGAGGTACACGGGGCATATTTATCCTTCCGTCCGGGCATATGCATACGTACGTCGCCCAGTACGCGATGGAGAAAGCAGTACATGGTCCAAAAGTAATAAGATACGGTGAAAAACAACATCAAAAAATCAAAAAGGTAAATGTCAAGAAATGTAAAATATAAACTTTTTGCGGTGTATCGACGCAACGATTAACACTGATAAAGTAGAAAAAAAAACGGCACGCAAACGGTAGTCGTGTGCGGCGATAATATATCTTTTTATTATTTTTTTTTTCACGACACTCGAACGAGCGAACGAGGCACCTTGCACTTCCTTGCTCGATTCTTGCACTTGCCTTCGGTCAATGCAACCGGGGTGTCGGAGCCGAAGAAAAGAAAAGAGGGTCGCGCAGCCCTTGTATAGGCCCAAGGCGTAAGGTGCGCGTACCACGTGCGTAAGAATAAGAGCGTGCGCGAAGGAAGCAAGCGCAAGCAGGGGGCCCGGGAGACGATGATGCTTTGGAAAGCAGACCCTCTTGCAAGGTGCGCGTCTTTCAAAAGACGTCGCGCGACAGCGCCGCCTTCTCAGCCGCTCGAGGGGTCTTTTTGTTGTGTCAAAACTTGAGCATTTCATCTTATGAACCTGTTACCCCGCTCGTACCCTCGCGTCTCCTTGTTTCAATACAAAAATGAGATGTGCCCATTTTTTAAAACAAACTCTCGGACCAAATAGATTAATTGTTGTGTTGATAATATTATGAAGAATATTGTAGATAGACGCGCGTAAATTTCTTACGGAAAGCGGCCGCATGCGTGCATGGGTTAAAAACAATGGTGTACGAAAATCTGGCATCGGGCGAGCTTACGCGATAAAAGAATTCAAGCGAGAAGCGAAATCACGCCTATTAAAATACGCAGGAGCCGTGCAAAATGGAATTGTTGGAGCCTCGCGCGAAGCAATCGGTGCATGCACACGTACCGCATGAATGCAGTGCTTCCAACAGGAAAACGAGAAGCAGACAGAATGCAGGGGTGTAAGGCCCCCCTCCCCTCCCCACCCCACGTATAATCGTACAGTGTCGATGTAAAACCATAGAGAAAGAGTGTAGAGGAAAGAATTTCCCCCAGGCAATTGGCGCTGCTCGCGCGGCGCGGCTTTTTATCCACGAGCATTGTCGGCATTGGGACAGCTGCTCGAGGGCGACCCCCATGGGTGCGGTGCCCCCATAGAGGAGCCACGTCGGACCACCTGGCCACCTGGACGCGCGCGCGTACGCCTCGAGCCCTTAACACGCGACCTTTACTCTCCTATATAGCTACGGAGCCACCCTATCCAACCAACCTAATCCATCCATGCACCGGGCTCAACCTCTCGCCTTCTAAATTCATCCGCATTGATACCGCGCGTGCACGCGCTATTCTAAATTGCAAATTTATAAGCCAAGCCTCGCGCAATGTTGAGGCAAAAACCGCATGAAATTGCGCATTCCGATGAATCGTTTGTTTCGGGAATGCGAGCACCAAAAAATCAAATTCTTTGTCATATTTTAAGCTTTCCAAGGTCGGTCCGGAAATTTTACGTAAATTGGGCAAAGCCCGCATCAGCCAGCCCGCGCTGGTATAAATAAAAGTACAAGAGAGTATAGCTCATTGGTTCTTGAGGAATTCCAGGTAGAGTTTTACGAGGCTTCGATGCGGAAAGGAGATACGAGTCAGACGCGTGCCCGACCGCACTTTTATCCAAATTTAAAACGAAACGTATGATATAGAGGGTCAATCCCTCGCCAGCCGCGCGGCTAGTTTTGATCCGCATCAGCAGCGCATTTGCATGAAATCGCAAGGGACAATATTTAGTCGCGCGGTACGATGAGGTCTACTCAAAGTATATAACCTCGTGCTCGATCAACAAGCTCGAATTTTTGGAACTGATGGTTCGTCGTACTTGTAGCGCGAGCCACTTGTGACCCGTTTGCGCGCGTATGAATGCGAGCAGAGTGAGTAGGCAGGCAGGCATCTGTGCACACAGGTTCAATGATGCGGGTATTCGATGGTCCGAGCGGGCAACAACGAGGCCAAGAGAAAAATAAATCTTGGAAATGTATTTCGCAATTGCCTTGGATCTCGTACAGCTCGAGGTATAATTGTTGCTCGATGAAAGCTGCTGCTGCTGCTGCATGCATGACGGAAAAGTCCTCGAGATACGTCGAGGGCTCGTATGCCATAAAAGAGATACACCGCCAGCATCAGCAACCGATACGAGAATTATTGCATTGTTTCGCTTCGTGTGCTTAACCAAGCGCCAACCACTTGACAAGAATAACGACTCTCGATTGGCCCGCCGCGCGCGCTTATATACCGAGACACGAAAAAAATCAAAAAGAGATAATTGCGCGGCAATTATTTCAATAACATCCGGCAAACTAGAAAAATGTTGGCTCATCTGAATATAATCGAATCGTTAATCGTATTTTTCATCAATGCGCGCTTTAAAAATGCTGTATAAAATTGCGAATATGGAGCGAAATATTTGGTAAAAGCGGCGCGAGTCTTGCGCGCATTGGAAAAAGGAAAATAGAAAACTCGGCGACATCAAGAGAATTAATACTCGCGTGTGAGCGGGATGCGTGGATCGTGTGTCAAAGAACGCGCGCGGTTTTCGCGTATATAAGATAGAGCGAAGCAGCTTGGTCTTGGCCACCGCGCGCAACGCGTCACGGTAAAGCGGATTTTGGCTCCATCTCGCAATCTCAACTATATCCGCGTCGCGCACTATATAAAAGCATCCTTCCATATGATCCGAGCCGCTTTACATACAAACGCGTGTATCGATGTGTCCCTACGGGTACTCATCGTGTGTTTGATCGCCTTTAGCAAAAGGTTCGAGCACCGCGCGCACACGCCGATCAGCAGGGCTAAAAGAGAAAGATTTTTCGAGGGTGCGGCGAGCAGGGGAGCAGGGGGGGAGCGCTCGCGTACTTACCCATCTGTTCATCTCATCGACCCTTGCGCTATAAATAATACGCCGCTATTTTTCTTTATATTCACTATTTTTTGTACAAAGTACCCGCGCGCGCGCGCGCGCGCGCTGACAACAAATTTATCCCCAGCACGATGAACTCTGTTCTTAAAAAATGGTGCTGCGGCGTTCTAGCTTTTATGGAAATCATATATAGCCGCGAGGAACTCGAGGTGACTCAATTTTTTTATCAAGCCCGCAGAATATGTGTCAATATATCTTGAGCAGCGTCATTTCTATTATTTCATTGGATCGTAAAGATGATGCGCGACCAACTCTACATCGATAGGGGTTGAAAAATGCTCGCACGCATTCTTGTACGTTTGTCTCGTGGAATTTCTTATTCTTTCGAGCACCTCTATATGCGAGCCGATCCCGCGCGCGCGCGGCAAAGTCATATAGGGGTGAAAGAAAGCAGCATCGCGCGTATAACCATCGCAGCAACAGGAATAATACCGCGACGACGATGAGAGGAGCTTTGAAAATTCAACAGTCTGCTGCGGGCTGATTATATTTCGGGTCAAGAGGATGCTGCCCGCCGCCACCGCCGCCGTCTCCCCAACGATTAATAAATATTTATTGCATACCTTCCCAGCACCAATTACTCGCCGAGTTTTCCTGCAATCAACTCGCACCCTTTGAGTTTATTTGACGAAAACTCTCATACAAACTCCGTTCGAAAATAATCATTCCGTTCTGATGATCAATGCGATGACCGCGTCTGATGAATTTGAATGATACGAGGAGGAGAAGAATTGAGAAAATTTGAGGCGAGTAGAAAGGAGCAGCAATTTTGGCTAATTAATTGGACAACGACGGAACGAAATAAAAAAGGAAAAAAGGATGCTGACGAAAAGGGTGGCTGAGTCGTGTGCGTTATTAAACGTCAGCGCGGTTCCGGTTGGTCGTGTAGATGGTCGTCGAGAATATAATAAAAATTATGTACTCGTTGGGCGAAAATTGAAAGTTTCATAGATTATCGCGAGGAGCGAGATAGCCGGCGGCGCTTGGAGCTTGAGAGGAAGCACACGGTATACGAGCAGGTGGTTCTTGTGCTCCTCATAAATTTTCTCGAGTGCGCATATTACATAACGGAGATTGTATATAAAACGAACGAGTCTGCTTCGATCAAGTGTGAATCGAGGGAACAAGTTTCCCTTTGCTTTCGTTTCTTCTCTTGCCCCGCTCGACCCTCGGAAATATCTCGGAAAACGGTAATTACGATGCCAACGCGCGCGCGCCCGGACATACCACCTTGATTGCTATTCGAATTCTCGTCTGTGATGAACTCTTGCCGATGCGTCGAGGGGCTATATTAATAAAACTGTTGCAACTTTCCCGTTCTATCTCGTTTCCACGCGCGTCCAATATTAATTATTTTTCTGCTTCGTACGCGACGCGTTGCGTTTGCACTTTTGAAAAAAGGTTGCAAAGCAGGTGCCAAAGAAAAAAATAAATTCCCATAGTATCGATATACGCGGTGCACGCCAAGCGGGCGGCATAGAGATTGTAATTATGGAACTCTGGGCGAGGTATTAAATGAAGCCCTTGCTGGTGTCGTCGACGATGGTAATGGCACTTGTACGATCTCCCATGGTGGATCGCTCCACCTCGTATAAACTATCCGTATATATATGTATATAGACGAATGTTATGGATTGGGGAAGCAGCTGCCCGGAAGAGCGACCGCAATACTTCCGTCCTACGTCCTGATGCCGCTACTCGCTCTCTCGCAGTGTCCTACTCTCCACGAATTACAACCACCATCGCGTCATTATCCGCAGGTATACGTGTGCGCATATATAGAATGCCGCGCCAATAGATCGATACCCGCGCGCGCGATCACACCGCGTATACCGGTGATGGGGCAAAAAAACAACAAACCTGCTGCTCAATTTCGTGAGAAATGCTGAAAAATATCAACGCGGCGGCAAGGGGGCGCGGGAGGAGGACACGCACCTGCATACATATGCGCGTCGCCGCCAACAATTGGTAAAAAGTGATGCGACCCTAATCCCGGTCAATCCTTCCAATACGTGTGTTTTATTTTTTCTCCGTGTCACCATGACGGATGTGTGTGCGATCGTTTACCACCCTCGCACCATTAACGCGTGGGAATTTTCATTATAATTGGACGATGCAACGACATTTTTCCTCCTTTTGGAACAGGGGCGTCGATCCACAATAACGCATCGCAGAATATTGGATTTTTTTCATTGCAATCGTTATGATTGAAAAAAAAGTACGCTCACCTTCATCTCGGGCGAAGCCTCGCGGCTGCTATTTATAGATTCGTCCACCGCCGCTGCTCGATCCTCTCTCGCGTTCTCTCCTCCCCGCTGCTGCTGCTGCTGCTGCTGCTGCTGCTGCTGCGAGGAGTATCGATGATGAAAGGGCCAGCAGATGCTTCCGCATGTAGGCTTCTGAAAGTATTTGGAAACCATACATTTTTGTTTTTTCTAAAGCGACAAGTTGGCGTGACCGCCCGCTTCTCGAAATGCCTAATGAAAATAACTCTGCTGCCGCATGGTGTATAAAGGAAAAGTATAGTTTAGTTATGCGCAACAGCTAGAGTTTTCGATCAACTCAATGTCATCGACCTCCGCACGCGCGCGTTCAAGTTCCATCAAGCGGTTTTACGCGCCCCGTCGCTGCTGCAATAAGAGAATAAGAAAAAGTAGAAGAAAAGTGTCTCGCGCGCGGGTGTACAGTATTTTTTCCGCTTTCACTCTTTGTCGATTTGTGCAGAGACGAATAAGGGACGGAGAAAGCGGTAGGCGACACGGCGGCAGGGCTAGACCGCTCCGACACTTTTGCGGTAACGCGCGCGTAAAGTCACGACATGCGGATGCACCGCCGCGCGACATGTCCGAGTCGAGTCGATTCACAAAGAGAATAAATGATAAAACATTGCCGCCGCATTATATTTCTTATATGGCCGCAACGCTTAAATTTAACCCTTGCGTCAGAAAACCACCCTGCATGCTGCTGCTGCTGCTGCTGCTTCTCGTTCAAGCATTTACAATACAGCGACAGCAGGAAAGGCGGAAGGAGACGTAAGAATATCAAGTGGCGGTGGCGCGGCGGCGGCGGCGGCAGGATATAGGATACGTATACGGCGCGCAAGTATATACCTTCTTATTCGTCTTAACACCGCGTCTCGCTCGTATCCTGGCGCGTGCCCTCTATAATATCCGCACGATACACATGTGTAAAACGGCAGGATCTTGGGTGCTGAAAAAAAAAACACATATATATAGAGGATTTTTAAGGGCGAAAAATATCGTGTTTCTCGAGACACGATGAGCCAAGGCTTCCGCATCTTGTTCCGATCGGCACGCGGCACGTGCCACCGTCAAAACTCATTGGGCCGTAAATCGTACATCAATTCATGCAAATGGCACAATTAAATCTTCCTTATTTTGTCAATTTTGTATTCAATTAGGGCGAGCAACGATTCGACGAGTCCATTTATAGATATTTATTTGTATTGCGTTTGAGCCGATCGAGAAATTAGCAAAGTAAGCGCGTCATAAAGGAATAAGGGTGGATTGAAACGGACATTCGACACGAAACCGTGAAATAATGCTTAATTTAGTCTAAAAGCTCGGCTCGATGGCTCTCGTAATTGAATCGCGCGCGGTGCGCGGGATTATGACCGTGCAGCATTTGAATAATTAAAGCTCGCGACACCAAAACGAGAGTATTGCGAATAAATAGATATTAACATTTGGTCATACGCATTGGTAAAGGGCGGCGGGTTCGAAGGATCGTGCGTTGGAGGAAAAGTCGCGATGATGACCGCGCCATGCAGCAGCAGCAGCAGCAGTAAGTAATTGACGACGGGCAATCTGCGCGATTGCACAGACGCAGCGTTACGCGATGTCAGAACAACCCCCTTTACGTGTCATTCAAATGTCACACGAGCTGCTCGGTTGCATTGCATTCGTCACCAGCGGCAGACGCACATCTTAGACACTCTATATACATTTGTTTTGAACCGCGCGAAAATAATAAATTTGCGAAATGCCCCGCGCGCGCGACTCGTCATTACGATGAAATCACGTGTGCCGTGCGCGGGTGCGACGTTAAATAATTGGCGGAAAATCGCATGCTAATGCGGACTTTAATCACATGCGAGATACGCCGTGACGTTGTTTTTACTACACGGCACACGGAGCAGCGCGGTGCACCACTTATTTGGGCGGCGGTATCGGTAAAAGTAACGGCGAAAAAAGCATAGCGAAAAAAAAGGACTGCATGAAAAGTTTGAGGTCTTTTTGCGCGTTCGATTATGGGGAAAGAACACGCCAAGGCGAGACGAGAGGCGATTTAAGCATCGTATTAGGAAGTATATGGAGCGCGCGAGAACCGCGAGAAGAGCGCGTGTGCCCTCGATAGTCGCGGTCGCCACGACTTGCCCCTTGGGAAACGAGATTAATTCTTTTTGTTGGCCGATTAATCGCCGAAGATAGTTGCAAAAGATTGGCACTTTCGGTCAGCTAATTCAACCATTATACTTTTCTTTTTTTGCTTCCTTCGCAGTTGCCAAGTTGTATATACGCTATAGGATAATTAGATTGCTTGCTCGATTTCTTATAAGAGAAAACTAGGGCACAATGCTATTATCGCCTGTGAATAAATATCCGTAAAAAATGAGAAAATAAGATTCCCATGTATGCGCGCGGCGGTTATTGCGCGAGTTGGGCGCGACGAGAGCTGAAATCGATGGTGCGTAAAACATATGAGAAGGAAAAAAATGTGCAAATAGCACGGAGCAGGCTACTTTTTCATTCACAACGCACGATAATTGGTCGGTTAAAAAAACTAGATAGCGGGCCATGCATGTGCGTCGACAAAATCGCATATGCGTAAATACGTAATGCACTGCTATTACTTTTGTGTATGCAAGTTGTTGCATTGTTGGATATTAAGGCGTTTCTTTGCGGGGGTGCTATTTCGATATGGGGCTGTTTTATTTTGCCAAGAGCAGAGAAATATCAGGACGCGTGGGAATTTTTAGTTGCACGGCTTCGAGCGAGACCGATCCGCCCTCGTTTCCTGGTTCTTTATTGGCCTCCAACGACCACTATAGATACAAAACGACCGTTTTTTTTTAATTATTATTATTTTTTTTTCTTTCATTGTCACTGGAAACATTGGTGGTGCACAGACCGCGTGGGAATCTGATGCATCTGCTTTCGGCTGAAACAATTGCATATGTCTTTGCGCGCGCGGTCCATGCTGCTGGTGCTGTATTGTTCTTGCGTTGCGGCGGAGGCTCTCGAAACGAGCCTTATCGCATCTGATACGCGGCGAGTACTCGAGTTGCGACCGTTGCACCCTCGCGCCAAGGGTCTTTCGACCAAATACAATATACGCGCCCGGTCTCTGCTGCTGTGGGGAGCCGATATACAAAGAGCGCTATATGAAGCACCACCTGTTGGTGCGTGCAAATTTCTCGCAGCAATTTGTGCATGCACAAAAGCGATTGCCGGGCCATGAAAAATACATAAATGTCCTCGAGCGCGCACTCGACGAGCGAGACAAGCAGCATTCTCCTCGAGATATGGAGCGAGCGGTGCATCGTCCAATATCGCGCGCAAGATCGTTATAATAAAGCTCGAGCGATTAGAGAATAATCGTGAGAAAGGTGAGAAAGTCGCGATGCATCGCGAGGCTAATCACCCTAAATTTGCAATCTAATATCATGAGATTTTCAACTCGAGCCATTTGTCGTAGATCGTCGGTAAAAGTTCATTTTGCCCCACGTTCCCTTCAAAGTATATATTAAATTAATCACGTTGTCCTACAAGTGTCAAAGTGGCGCGACGAATCTCGTGCTAAACGAGGACGTGACATTGGACGTTTCGCGTATATGACCATGAATGCTGCTTCGTAATTGGTACATACAACCCGCATGTGCCATTTCGTCAATGTTAAGACGAATAATAGATATTGCTTTTTTTTCGCTCATCGCGGAGCTTGCTGATCGGTCCCATGCATTTTGGGAATTACATTTGACGAAAGTTGCGATGTAGAGAGTTTTTAAGAAAATAAAGGTCAAGGATCGCGACTCGCTCCGTCCTTTTTGGTAATCGTAAAATTAATAAACCCGGAGTATCCGCCGAGTTGATAGAATTTGGGCAAGATCGTGACAGATATGCACCAATGGATGGACAGACTCGAGTGGACAAATGCGCACGCAGATATTGCGCACGAGAATTGTTGCAGCCCACGTAACGAGATGGGGGTAGAATTTGGTCGCGGAGCGGGGGGACCGGAGGAGATGAAAAGCAGCAACGGAGGAAAAAAGTGGTGGAGGGGACGAAGAGTGTATAGGTAGACGCGACTGCCGAGAGTCGAGTTAGTCGGCGTGTCGGCGACGAGGTGGACGCGCGTGCGCTCCTCTCGGCCCTGCACGCGGGGTCAATCCGACTCTACATTTTTATTTCGCCATTTATTTCATTTTAAAGCTTTTTTTCCTCTTCGCTTTCGGGGGACAAAGCGCATCTCGTGCGTGTGCGATGAGTGAACAATCTTGAAAAACGTCTACAACATCGAAATTGAGACTGCACCGCAAACGCATCGCCCTGCGTCCTGCGACGATTCTACTCCAAACCCAACACCGTAAGTACTTGAAAAAACTTTTCTATATATATGCCATTGCAGTGGCGATTATGAAAAATCAAATTTCAACGTTATAAAAATTTCAATTTACCTTTCTATTGCAAAAGTTGATGAAAAATAAAGAGAAAACTAGGGTGCACCACGGGCGCGCGCGGTTTTTTAGTAGCGCTGCAGCGCTGCTTTCGAAACTTATCGAGATATATGACAGCGTCTTAAACCCAACCTATTTAGAAGCATTTCAATCAGAAAAAAAAAAACAAGTTTAGGCAAATAGGATTCTATTCCTAATTATCGAATAGAATCTATGTTTTTCTATGCTTTTTGCTATGTTTTTTCAATTTTTTTTTTTTTTTTCATTGGGGTCTATATTATTTTTTCATTGGGGTATATTATTTTTTTCCATTGAATTATGTTGGAAATGGTTAAATTGAATATATTTTGTTTAATTACGAACAAAGACTACGAGTGGACTCTGGCGAGAACGTTTTTTCAATTTTTTTTTTTTTTTTCATTGGGGTCTATATTATTTTTTCATTGGGGTATATTTTATTTTTTCTTCATTGAATTACGTTGGAAATGGTTGATAAAGAGAAAACAAGTGAATCACGAGAAATAAGTGGCGTGAGGAAATGTTGTCGCAATGGCATTTTTCATTTGTTAATTGAGTAAAAAGAAAAAAAAAATTCAACAGATGCGGAGACGCGTCGAATCGGGGTGGGAAAAGGCGTCATTGAGATACTACGAGGAGCACGTAATGTACAAATGATGACTGTGCGTTGGGAGATTCGTTCGATGGGATCGCGCGACGATAAAACAAACTCAAGAAATCAACATCAAACGACGCAACACACCGAACCGCAACCATTTCTTTTATTTTCGTTCTAAAACTAATTGCTGCCGTAAATCAACGAGAGATTCATCCAACCAACAATGCAAAATTGGTAAGATCCATCCAATCCGAGAAAAAAAAACCAACTCAACGGATCAGCTTTTTCGATCTACATACTTGAAAACTGTATCGCGATCGGGGCGGGGGACTCCCAACGCCCGTGATTAACATTTACTTGATATATTATGCAATAAACCATGAGTGAGATTAATTATATAAATGCAAATCAAAGGGAAAAACTCTAACGAACCAAAGCAAATTTCGCGACGTTTACGATCCAACATGGATGTAGCCATCCGGTCGAACAAACGAGCATCTAGTCACCGTTACATTTTTTAGAATAAAGACAACTTGTGATAAAAAGAACAAATACCCAAAGGATATTTATAAAAAATGTATATGCTAGTCAAGACGCCATTGAAATCTAGTCCATACGCGAAACATTCCAATGTATGAAAAAGGAAACCGCATTTACATTCTAGTCAGCAGAGTCGATCGAATACGCATCGTGATAATTATTAAAAAGTATATGAAAGCTGTGAATTTCTAGTCTTTGAAAATCTAGTCGAATAACAAACTACACGTATAACGCAAGTTATTCTATCGAAAACCAAAAAATATTAACTAAAAATAAAACGTATATTCGAAAAAGCATACGAATATGCAGGCCGATTTATCATGCAATCACATTATTCGAAAAATATTGATCAATTTTGTTTTTTTTTTCTTGTTTCCACCCCCGCGCACACATATCCGTCCTTTCTCGTATTTTTGCAAAAAAAAAAAACAACCATCCCACTTTTAATTTATCTCATAGACCCGAATACGAGCCGTGGATACGCGATGCCATATTAACAATTATCGTGCGACGAGAAAAGTGCAGCGTCGGAAAGAAATAATAAATCATAAATCAATGTTGGAACGATCCAGAATCTAGATGCAATCATTTAGGATTTAATCCAATTAATCATAATGCCATATTAGCTGTAACACATTGATGAAGGGGCCTTGCCAGTATTAATTGAATATATATACAAACGCTGAAAAGTCGCGGATAACAAATAATAGGGGTTAGGTTTGAAAAAAATGTTCTCCCTTGGTCTGTGGCTTATTTGTGAAAAAATCAATATTTCGCTATACGTAATAATGTAATGGGAAAAAAAAAACTAGTCATTGCCACAGTTTCGAGTCTAGTCAACTCTCTAGTCCTTTTTCTAGTCATAAAAATAACAACAACGACCCGCACGAATAATCTCTACCAAAAATGACTTTCGTATACGACAATAATCGCGATAAATAGTTAAATTATATTTAATAAATATGTACGTAGTAATGATAAGTATGAGAGTGCGAACGTGAGAAAAAAAACACGCGTAACGAGAGTGAAGTCTAGTCACAAAACCTATCAACACAACCCGAAAAATTTCTCAAAGTGCTTGCAGCAAATACGAAAGGATCGAGTAGGGTATTTGATCTCAGTTCATAGGTAAATAATAATCATGTCTAGTCCGTAACCCTATCGAATAACGTACACTAATCATAGCGATAGTTGGAATGATAAAAATTTAACCATTGTGTATTGTGCGTATAACCGTAATTACGCATTAGAAAAGAAAAAAGAAAAAAAAAAGTAACCTACAATATTTGTATAATAGAGATTAATATGGATTTTCGTGTGCGAGTGTGTTAAACAGCGTGATGTTTTGCTTTGTGCTTTGTGTTTTCTCTATACCACATTATTCTTATTCGCGTGTGTGCAACGAAACGATGCGACTACAGGAATTGTTGAAAAAATATCTCAACAGGTTGAATTTTTCGATCATTTTCTACAAACCGCGTGGCCAGCAGACCAAAAATGTATTTTATTGGTAAAATTCTTCAGTAAAAAACGTATGCATTGTAAAACGATGAAAAAATATGATTGAGCGGATATATTTCAATAAAAACCAGTGTTCGTGTGTGCTACCAAAAATGTCTATTATTATCCTGTTGATGTATTTCCTAGATAAAATTGCGTCCAATAATTCGAGATCGCTGCATATCGAGGGAGAAAGAAAACGTACATTACCAAAAAAAAGGGGGCCATGGCTTTGTTGTTTTTCTTCGTTGCCTCATCCTGCAGCCTTGTTGTTGCTGGTGCTGCTGGTACTGCGAGCCGCTGAGCCGCAAATCTGACACGCTTCGCGCCAAATATCGACTACCGCCGGCCGCGGCTAACCTGCTTTGCATTCGTTTCATGTCGTCATATTTTGATGCTGCCGCCTTTGACGCTCGATCGAAAGCAACTCGTACAATTTTCCTCCCCATTTTCTATCTTCGCCAGTTGCTTATGCAAATGCAAAAATACTAATTGTCGAGTATACGGACCCATGCTCACGCGCGGACAGCCGACAACCGAACAGACGGAGACGACTCGGAAACTGATTCTGGGTTACAGTCTCGCTACTCGCTCCTTTGTTCGGCGTTCGGGGCTGCAGCGACATCGGGCGATGCGAATCACAACGACATTATCGGATTATCGACGGCCGGTATGAAGCCTGCGATGAGACTTGAGAATTATATATATTGGAAATATTTTGATTTGATGTGACCTTGGGAACGGAACGACGGCAACAACACGCTTTTATGGCCGTTACCAAATGATGAAAATGCGGTACCATGTACCACCGGACAAGCAATTTGTTGGGGGTTGCTTGTAGGCAGCGGCAACAGCAGCAGCAGGTACGTTTATGGCGCAAAATTTTACCGATTATCTCCTGCTTCGCTCGTCCCTCCCCTTCGCCTCCCTCCCGCCGCGTCCCGCAGCAGCAAAACGTAGTTGTTGTACGGGCGCCGCGAGCCCGCAATTTTTTTCGTTGCCCCCGTTATAATTGTTACAAACGTCAGATAGTATATTCAATTAAATAAATCGGATAAACGTTGAAATCTAAGAAACATTGGAAAGCGGCGGCTGTGCTCGTCGAAAAAACGTCGCTTCAAAAAGTTGGACAACATGACAAATTGTTTTTATGACGTTTCGAACGGATGATTCACCTCGTCGTCAAACTTGGACATTATTTTGACGTTACAGGTTATGATTTGTAGCGACTTGTGTTTAATCTTTCGCCTCTTTCATTATCAAGCATCAAAATACCTATCCCAGTTCTCGAATAACTGTTGAAAATATTTCACCGCGAGTTTTGTCACTTGCCACACACTAAATATCCAATAAAACTGCTTCGACGTAGTTGCTGTTATCGACCGTCTATGCACGACTCGATTGGGGCTAAAAATTACTAATCTGTTATATTTACGCGTCTCATGACAACTCTCTTGGCCCTGACCTCGAGTCGATTCCCTGTAGTTTTTGTTTGAAGCGTCGATTTCGATTGCGACTCTTGACGTCCCGCTCCATCGACGGGTAAAAACTTTGGGCTCGTTGGATGGCGATCCCGTCCTACCTCCGTATATCTAACGTTCAGTTTTTATTTCAGAAATGCATTGACGCGAAATATACGAAATGTTGCCTGACGTCAAGGACAACGCGGACGACATGACCGAAGGTACCAAAGATGCTGTTGCCATTATTATTACAGAAAATTACAGAAAAAGAATAAATATTTACAAAGTCTCTGGGTGATGTTGTTTCAGAAGGAGAGACCGAGCCGGGAAGCGGCGGTGAGGCTCACACCGGTAGGTTTGAACGAGCGACTCAATGTCAAGTAGCACGTGGCCAATCGCCGATCCATCTGTTTTTTTTTTTCTTTTTTTTTCTCTTTTTCTTCCGTTACCGATACGCGCATGCAAAGCGTAAGCTCGTAAAAAGCAGGATATAATTGAGTTAGAGACGGATCCGGCGCGTCCGGGTTATCTGTTACGTTACAGCGCGGGGCGTCCCCCCCCCCCCCCCCCTCGATAATTTTCAAGGCTCAGTAGCGAAATAGCGAATTTCGCTTCAATAGTCCACGATCGGGCCGAGTCGCCCGTTTGCTCGTTCGAAAGTAAAATAAAGTGGTCGCGTTGCGGATTTTACAGAAACAACGATCGATTCCCGGGCTCAGCTGCATGCTGAAACTTGTCAAGAGAGTGGAATCGACAATTGTTCGCAGCAGCAGCAGCAGCAGCAGCATATCTCGACGACGTGCCAGGATTCGTTGACGTTGCACTCGACATCGCAGCCCGAATGCAGCGATGCCGCGAGTATTTACACCGCCAGTACCTCCGTTTCCGGATATGGTAAATATAATAATCGTATTCCAAGCGGGAAATACATTTTGACGGTGTTTACGGGACCTTGACAGAGACGAGCTCGAGCAGGGTCAGTGCCGTGACGGTGGTTCTACCGTGGGGCGCTCAAAAGGAAACTGTCAGACCCCAACAAATCGAAGACATGGATTTGAGACCCGGAGAATTTGTCATGCGGACTCTCTTTGCCGATTTCACGTCGCAGGCCGAAAAGAAGATTGACGCGGTCATGGCCGAGCCCGTGAGAATTATTTTCTTTATTTCATTGAAACGTATTTGGCCGCTCGAGACAAGTATTTTCATCGAATCGTCGCGATCCGTTGACAGGAAAAGCCTCTGTCAAAAGTTTTGCAAAGAGGCGAAGATGCGCAGTTTGATCAACTGCTCTCGGCTTTCGGCTCGGTAGCCGAACACTGTTTACCCTCCATATTGAGAGCATTGTTCAGATGGTACGAGCGACAACTGGTGGTCGCTGATCAAGTATCGGATCAAAAAAAGCCCGCGTCGGGCAAAGAGGATCAAAAAGGAAAGAGGTTCGTCATCCCTCTCGATTATCCAGAGTTTATAATAAACGTCTCGCTCTCGTGACATTATATTTTATTATTCTCCTTTGTATACCAGTATAATGTATACAATCGTATCGGCAAGTGTGGAAACTGTGGAGAGGAGCGAGGGGGATTTGCTTCAAGAACGACGAGATCTCGCGGTCGAATTTATTTTTTGTCTCATGCTGATCGAAGTTCTGAGGCAACTGCCTTTTCATCCGGGTCACGAGGATCTCGTCACCGACATTGAAAATATCGCTTTCAAGCACTTCAAGTACAGAGAAGGGTATGTATATAACGGTGCGAATACGTCACGATGATGATGATGACCAATTCGAACGGTTTGCAGGATTCAGAACGAACCCAACGCCGGTAATATTCACATAATCGCCGATCTCTTTGCCGAGGTAATCGGCGTACTTGCCCAGTGTCGATTTTTGGCCGTTCGCAAGAGATTCATGCTCGAGCTCAAGGATTTGCGAGCTCGAGAACCCGGACCCCATACCACTCAGAGTATCATATCTTTGCTCATGGGAATGAAGTTTTTTCGCGTAAAGGTAAGAAAAAATGACAACGACATAAAACTCGAAAATTGAGACTTTGTAATTGACAATTGAACGCGGGGTGTTGCAACAAGATGGTGCCGATCGAGGAATTTGAGGCCTCCTTCCAATTTATGCAAGAGTGCGCACAGTATTTCCTCGAAGTCAAGGACAAGGATGTCAAGCACGCGCTCGCCGGACTCTTTGTCGAGATTCTCGTACCTGTTGCAGCGGTACGAATTCAAGCCAAAGATTATTAATGCTTGCCAATAAAATTAAACCGGATTAACGGTATAACGTTGTTGTTTCGCAGGCCGTGAAGAACGAAGTAAACGTACCGTGCTTGAAAAACTTTGTGGAAATGTTGTACTCGACGACGTTGGACATGTGTACGAAATCAAAGCATCGCCTGGCTCTCTTTCCACTGGTAACCTGCCTCCTGTGCGTCAGTCAAAAAACATTTTTCCTCCAAAATTGGCATTATTTTTTGGCCATGTGTTTGTCACACCTGAAAAACCGTGATCCAAAAATGTGCCGGGTAGCGCTCGAGGCGTTGTATCGTTTGTTGTGGGTATACATGATACGTATAAAATGCGAGAGCAATTCGGCGACCCAGAGTCGACTCCAGAGTATCGTTAATTCGCTCTTTCCAAAAGGCTCCAAAGCGGTCGTACCGCGGGACACGCCGCTCAATATATTTGTCAAAATAATACAATTTATAGCTCAAGAAAGATTGGATTTTGCGATGCGGGAAATCGTCTTTGATCTATTGTCGGTTGGTCGCGTACCGGTGAAAATAATTCTTACCCCGGAACGCATGAGCATCGGTTTACGAGCTTTTCTCGTCGTTGCCGACAGTCTTCAACAAAAAGAGGGCGAACCACCGATGCCGAGAACGATGGGAGTCCTGCCGAGCGGCAATACCATACGGGTTAAAAAAACTTTTTTAAACAAAATGCTGACCGAAGACACCGCCCGGAGTATCGGTATGTCTTCTTATTTTCCTCACGTACGACGCGTATTTGTCGACATTTTACGAGCCCTCGACGTTCATTACGGACGTCCCTTGATGATGACCAGCACTCAAAATATGAACAAAGAACCCGACGAAATGATAACGGGCGATCGTAAGCCGAGAATCGATTTGTTTCGGACTTGCGTCGCCGCTGTGCCGCGTCTCATTCCCGATGGCATGACCGGCCCCGAACTCGTCGATCTTTTGTCGCGTCTGACCGTTCATATGGACGAAGAATTGCGAGGATTGGCCTATCAGAGCCTGCAAACTCTCGTTCTCGATTTTCCCGATTGGCGACAAGACGTCGTACTCGGCTTTACGCAATTTCTCGCCCGCGACGTCCAAGACACCTTTCCCCAACTCATCGACAACGGACTCAGAATGTTGCTTCAACTTTTGACCAGTTGGAAAAATGCCCTCATCAGTCCGAGCCCCAGAGCCAAAGAACAGTCGACGATAATCGATGCCACGAGAATCAACACCCGCGTCGAGCCCGGCGGCCTCAAGAAGACGGAATCGACCCAGGTTAGCCGCCGTCATCCCTTATAAATTAACCCTTTTAAATCGGTTTTTTTAATTTTCTTCCGTCCGAGTAGCGCGTCGAACCAGTCTCGAGCGTGTTTCATCTGGTGGAAGGTTTCGCCCTGGTAATGCTCTGCAATTGTCGTCTGTATCCTCGTCGCTTGGCAGTTCACATTCTTCGCGAAGTCAAGCTCCTGCTCAAAACTCTGGGTATGTATTCTGAAGAATTGCGCCGACTACGGAATACTCGTGCAGTAGTCGCAGAATTGACCATTTGTTGGCATCGTCGCGCGCCAGGTGGATTGGAAACCGATGAGCCGGTGATCGATGTGATTGACGCGTGCTGTCCGATCGTTCTCGAAAAATGTTATCACATGTTGCCACCGGCGGAAAAAGCAGCAGCGGCCTCGACCTCCAACGTCGATCTTCAATGGATCGCCGACCGTAGCAGTTGCGTCTGGACCGCGGGTTTTCACGACGAAAACAGCACCAAAAGTTCCTCCTTGTTGAATCTTAACGGCGCCGATCCGTGGAGCACTTGCCTCTTTGCTTTTCTCGAAAAGGATCGAGTTCTCACGCTATGTCCAAACGCTACCGCTCATTCGTGGCCTATCGTTTTCACAAGAATCAATTCCTTATTTTCCGTCGTAGACCCAACGTAAGTACTTTCAATCGTTGCTCATTAGTTTATCCTCGCAGGCAAACAATAAATGATAAACGCGTGTGTCGACAGGCCGGTCAACGACAACAGAGCCTCGTTGTTGAGAAGTTCGACGACGGTGAGAAAACCGGTAAACGAGCGCGACGTCTACATGCACGTATGGAAGAATTATTTGACGTTTGGTTATCGCGTTGTACCCCCGATACCGAGCCCGATAATAAGGTGCGCCAGTCCGGACCTCAGTCTAAGGTATGTCGATCTTTAACCAGCACTCGTCCACTTACCATCCACGTCAATCCCGAACCAAAAAACAACAACAACAAGAGGCTCATTAATCGATAGTCGTAGCTTTTCACCCCATTCATATTACGATCGATCGCGCGAGCGCCTCGTGCTGGGAGAAAAAGCAAAAAATAAAATGCGACGCATTTAATTTTATATTTATTATGTGGTAATAATTGGTGTTGGGTCTTGTCTGCTTATGTCTGTTGTACCATCGTTAACACTCGCTCTCTCTCTCTCTAATCGGCACACTCTTACCCCATCAACATTTGCATCCTCGATTGAAAGAAAAAAAATTTAAAAATAAAACACACGGCACACAATATCTTGACAAAACGAAAAAAAAAACTAGCACCAATTCGTACGACGGGAAATGTTTGAAATATTTTGATACGAGGCACATTTTTCGAGTCGCGTTCTCTGCTCGGCATGCCAACATTTCGTGCATGAGATTTTTAACGCCACTTTCGTTTTCGCAAATTGACCCATTCAATTTGCGCATGGATTGGCGCTAAACGTCCCACCAGCACGTACACGAATCCATTTTTTCTTTCTATAATGGAAATTTACTTTGCATATCCGTTTCGTCCACACCGAGTCGATGGAATCACTGCATTTTTCATCTTGTTGTATTAATATTATTGTCATCATCATTATTATTTGGCCCTTGTCCCCCGATGCCCTTTCCGCCGCCCTTACCGCAATTTCGGAGTAAATAATATACGATTGATAAAAACAACAACAACGAGCATCGGTGGTACACTGTATTGCATACTCTAGTGGTCAGCATACGGTGGAGTTTGGTGTGTTGTGCATGAGTAAGGAGTTGAGTCAGAGCCTGGAGAACCTCGGCGGGGCGCAGACCCTGCCGGGCCGATTCTCCGTACCGTCCATTTCCGGCATCTACACCAGGCATAAGCGGACCAGGTGAGCCAAAGTCAACCCTTTGCAAGAAAAAAAAAAACAAAAATACGACCAAAATAGCCTTGTCGCAAAGCACCGCTATAGAACCTGGACCCGGTCGTTGGCCACAACAATATTATCCTTTTCGTTTCTCCTTTCTTTTGGTTTGAAAAAAAATGTCCATCGGGATTCGAGTAATTCACCAACTCGTATCCGTCGGGTCGAATATCTCGTTACAGTTTTTCAAATCACAAATTCATTTTTTCGATTACCGCCATGTCCCAGCAACGCGACCCTTTGGATTAAAACTTGAAGAAGAAAAAAAAAACAAACAAACGGTAGAGTCGGTAGTAAGTAGAAGAAGCTAATTTTAAATGCTGCGTAATCTTGTCGAATAATCTGCCAGTAGATGTTGTCCGGATTGTTCCTCGCACGAATAAATTTCTAGATAATGCATTTCTATTGGTGCACAAAGTACTAAAAAAAAAAAAAACACGTTATACAGGTTTGACGTTTGAATTGGTTTGGTAAAAGGAAAAATAAAAAATAAATAAATAAAAATGTATGGTCGCAGCTCGTCACCCGACAGCCTCTCGGCCGAAAGAGGCGACAACAAGTCACCCGGCAACAACGCCAGTCCGGCTGCCCTTTACAAACTCACCGTACCTCTGCTGAGATGCGAGGCCGTCGACGTGAGAGATGCCGCCGTTCACGCTATTGGAAAAGTCAACGCCGATGCTCTCAAGTATAAACTTTCATTTTCATCTTGTTAGTTGCAAATTGACATTTTCGCGCGCAATATAACAAGTATTTTCTTCGTCATAGAGATCTGATGGAAGAGTTGGCGATTTACATTCGAGAGGCGGTAGATCGAAAGCAAGAAAACATGAGGCGGAGACGACGTCGCGACGCTCTGAGGCTTCAGCTCGTCAGAGTTTTGGAATTGATCGCCGAATACGGTACATTCGGAATATGGTGAGGAAAAAAAAAAATACTGCGCGCACGATGATGGAAAAACGATCGGAAAAATAATATTGATCCGGTTTTGTTTGTTTGTTTGCAGTCCGGCTGTACTGGATCGCGAAACTCAATCGCTCCACCCGACATTCGTCGAGTATATCGACGGTGCGAGAGTCTATCTCGAAAACGAAACTGACAAAGAGGCTCCGGCGGTGCGAGACATTAAATTGCACTTTTGCAATTTTGTTCGTAAAATGATGAAAAGTTTTTCTCGTAAGTATAGGCGACGATGATGATGATGAATGAAACAATCGAAGTGGATATAAATTTCGATGCAATTGGTCGCTTACGATTTACAGTCGAGACCTGTCACTCGTTACTCAAGCGGGATCTTCGAAGAAATCTTTTCACGCTGTTCGCTAGTTGGGCCGGTCCTTACGGACGACCATTGACCAATTCGTCATCGAGCCACCATCACCACGACGACGACAAAATCTGCTGCTGCTCCGAACTCGAATTATCGGCTCTCCACGCAATGAGCGGCTTGCTCTGCAGCGGCCCGTGCTTCAATCCCCAGTCCCTCTCCGAGGAAGGTGCCATTCTCTATCAATGGATCGACCTTTTACTCGCCAGCAAAGACGAAAAGGTATTTCTTTCGGTTTCATTTATTTATTTATTTATTTCGCCGTCAACGTGGGACAATAATTTCACATGCAATTTGGGTCTGGTTGATTGGCGGTAGATTTACACACTGGCCCGGGAAACGGTGGTTCTTTTGTTGGAGGGCAATCCGGATATTGGTACGCTCCTCGATTGGGTCGTCGATCGTTGTTACACCGGTTCGCCCCAGGTCGCCGACGGTTGTTTTCTCGCCCTCGCCACCATTTTCAGCGCCAGGTAAACCAAAACCCGCTTATTTTACAACAGTACACACACACACATTACGGATTTGTCGAATCTTGCAGAGAATATCCGTGCGACCATTACACGAGCGTAATTAACGTCAGTCTGATGAATACCGGATGTCCGAGGGCACCGGTTCACGACGCCGCTCTTCAGCTTCTGCAACTGCTCGATCAACGATTCTTCGGTAACGTTGGACCGCTCGCCGCTACCGAATCCGACAATGGTAAGAATTTATTCGTCCCTTCCTGTAATTATTTCATGATGCGGGAGAGAAAAAAAGAAAATTTGCAACTCACCGTTTGATCAATTCGAAGCCGGAACTGGCCACGACGACTCGTTGATTTTTTTCTTTTGCGACAGTCGCCCGATGAGATATTTCGTAGTCGGTTGACAATCCTCGGTTCTCGAAAAATCAGACAGTTCGCAATTTTCCTCCCAGGGCATTTCCAATACGATTGTTCGTTGGCGTCCCATCGTGCTGCTACCCGATCTGCCCAACTCGGAGCCTGCATCAAATTAATCCAACCAATAATTGACAATATTGCTAGATAAAAAATAATAATAATAATAATAACGTTGGCCCGATTATCGTATACCGAAATGATTGACGCGCAACGATGACGCACGAGGCTCCGCATCGTTTCGGTTTCGAGCCCGACGACCCACCGTCATCCGTAGTACCGCTTTTCGAAAATTTTGCCCACTCGCGCAATATAGCACAAAGTTTATACCAAAATTCGTGTCAAACAACAGATTACAGACGTGCTGAATTATAACCGTTTCTCGCGGTGCTTCCTCGTTCGCCTGCATGCACAATTTTAACATTATTATTTGATAATTTCATTATTTTATTACTAAGCGCTATGTGCGTGTACCTTGAGGAAAGCGTGAACTCTCATGACGTAAGCCGGAAGATTGAAGCAGAGAAAGACACTGGAAACGACGAGCAACATTTTTGTTATTTTAATTTGCGAAAGGCCGGATGATCGCGGAGGCGGCGGAGCGTTTCGCGAGGATGGATTTTGATTTTTTGGCAACCTGCTGCTGCTGCTGGTTATGCCGGTGGTCATGGTGCGGCGAACCCGCGCGAGTCTCCACACACTTTTGACAATGAGACTATTGAGAACAACGATAAGGGTAAAGGGTAAAACAAAAGTGAGAATAGTATCGGCGACGTTGAACGCACTGGCCCAAGTTTCCCATCCTTCGGCGAGATTGCACACGGTGACGTTGATTTTGTGACTGGCCGGTCGCGGAGTCGAGAACCATAATACCGGACTGCACACAACGAGACCGAGTATCGTCAGTCCAATCAGTATACTTTTGGCCCGGGCGACCGTGCACATTGATTGTCGTCTCAGGGGATAACGCACCGCGACGAAACGTTCGACGGTAAACGCAACGACGAACCAAACGCTCAAAAAGCTGCACAACGTTGGCAAATAAACGAAAAATTGACAATAACCGGGTCGATTGAATATTCCAAGCCCGACCATGTTGAGCCAAACTACCAGGAGAGACGTCAAAAAACCCGTGTCGCTTATGGCCAACGCGGCGAGATAAAAACTCGAGGAGGAACGCCTCATTTTGGTACAAAAAAAAACACACACCGACAAAAAATTACCCAAACTGCCGAGTATCACCAATATCGGTGGATAATACATTTGTACACCGAGCATCACGGATTCGGCCAGATCCGGCGCCGGTCCCGTCGTCGACCTGTTGTTCATCATCGACTCCTCCTCTATCGACATTGCTATTACAATTTTTATTTTTATTTTCTTTTCTCGGTTCATCGACTCGTCCTTCTCCTCCTCCTCCTCCTCCTCCTCCGTCTCCTCCCGGATCACGCGTCGTCAAAAATCTCGACATCCGGTTGTTCGCAACCCGTCCCGCGCGTACACTCGCGCAAATTTACTCCCGGAATGTCTGAAATTTTCGCCGATTATTAATGGCCCTTGGACAAGAGCCAATAAATTTTCCTCGATTTCGCGCCGAGAGCGACGACCAATTCGTTTGATCCTCCTCCTCCTCCCCCAGGACACTTTTTTTTAAATTTTTTCATCCAACCGTCGCTAATACTCAATCTCGCAGGTTTGTCAACCGCGAGCGAATCCCACCGAAGCACCACTTGTCCTTGCCACGGTCTTGATTCGACTATCGGAGCCTCGCGTTCCCATCAGTTCCGCGATACTGATAAAACTTGTAGCTTCCGGCTTCTGCGCGTAGCGCAACGTATCTCCGCGCGCGTTATCCAAACAATTGTGTTGACGAATGGATTCGGTACACGTCGATTAATATTGTACATTGTTGTAGGTCATCAGGATGATGTGGGAACGGCGGCGGCCTCGGGAGGACAGCACAACAGCAGCGGCGGCGGCAGTCAAATTTGTAATTCAACGAATGCAAATTCAACTAGCAGAGGTGGCACCCTCGATGCTCTGCTATCGACGACCTACTGCCGTAACCAGATGTATCTCTCGAGACAGCTCGCCCAGCTTCATCCCGAGCTTACGATGCCCATGTTCAGCGGTGAGTGCGACCCTTCCATCTTGGGCGCGCCTCCCTCGTCACACCCGCAAACGCACCATAAAATATGTTCCGGCAGCGAAACGAGGCCGCGCGGCAATTCCTATACATTATCGAGAAGCACGCACAAACTCTGTCAATTTTTCCTTTTGAATCGTGCTCTATTTTTTTTTCATTTTCCCCACCATTGCCGCGCGACTGTAACTAAAACGACAGCATCGTTTGGGAATCATTTTGCATACCCGTTCCATTTATAAACTGTTGCGGAAGCTCTCGCACTAGCTCGCGAGACCTGATTTTCCATTCTAAAACGGCATGTGCCTGTAATCCTCTAGAGTTATCAATATCTAATATAACCAAAGCCCTTCCCCCCTTTGAGTTTATGTTTGCCGCCCGCCCACTTTTACAACAAGCCAAACAATTCCCGGCTCTTTCAATTTACTACGCGATTTACGCGCGTTCCGCAACCATTTTTCCATTTTTTTTTTTTTTTTCGTTTATTCGCCTCTCTCATCCTCTTCTATATATACGCAGATTACACGCGCGCATCCAATCTTCTTCTTTGGCTATCCGTTCCCTCGTCGTTATCTCCATTTCGACTCTCTCTCTCTCTCTCTCTCTTTCTCTCCGCCACTATCTCCGCCGGCTGATGGACTAATCGTAATTGCACTTGGCCAAACGCTTCGGGCCCTCACCATATATTCGTGTATCCAAGCCGCGCGGCGTTTATTCAATCGCTATTCGCGCTGTCCATCAATCTATTTTCTACAACAGCCTGAGAAGCTTCACTTTTCACTAAAAGCTTGACGCGTACCTCGGCCCAGCACACAACAACGAGTGCTTTTTTCATTCGAGCTTGATACTTTTTTTTCTCCTTTTTTTTTCCCCCCATACTTGTCTCGCTCTCTATCAAGGCAATGCCTGAACTTTATCGTATGCTGCTGCTTTTTCCTCGGCAATACGACCGGTATAAAATCACGCCAGAGTGCTCACTCTTGACAGATTTGCCGTGGTAGCGAAGCAATTCGTGATAAAAATTAAAAAAAAAAAAAACCCCTCGAAAGAAAAAAAACGAGGCAAAATAGCAAAATCTTTTTTATTCCTCTACGGAAAATATTTGCGGCGTCCCAAATGTTTGCCAAGTACGTGCGCTGCCTTTGGAATTTATAGCTCACGCATTTTTCATTACTTCCGTCCCGTCTCTGTTTCCCCCCGTGTAGAATTTTTTATTCTTCATGCGCAACTGGGCGCCGAAAGGTAAAAGATTTATTCACCAAGTATATGTCGGCGATAGATACTTACCTGGCGCAGTCATTTTCGCTTGAGAGTTGCTTATTATACATTATCGAAACATTTTAATCCCTCGCCACTCGTCGATTTTGCTGCCAAAGTCTCGTTCAACTCGACACCGTGATTGTTTTTTGTTTCTTTTCGTCTTTTCGTCCACCAACACCTGCTCCGTTTCTGTTGCAGAAATAACACATCGATTTCAGACTGCGAGACGCGAAGTACGACAATTGTTGCTTCAGTACTTGTTGCCTTGGCTCCACAACATGGAATTGGTCGATCCGAACGTCCCACCGCCCTGCAATCCAACGAACTATTATCAGGTGAATGATTTGCAACTCTCGCACGGCAGGGAGGATCATGATCATCATCATCAAAATGATTCTGAATTGAATCAAGATTGAAAAAAAAAAATAGTTTGGAGGCGCCGGGTATCGATCCCGGTACCTCTCGCATGCTAAGCGAGCGCTCTACCATCTGAGCTACGCCCCCCGTGTACGTTTCTCCCAATTCTCCACATGATTCGCGTTACCTTTCACTCTGGCCCAATTTTCTCAACCGCGACAAGTGCTCACACCGCCTTGTGGCGAAATTCATTGCGTTGGCGACAATCGTTCCCTGCACTCTTATCACGACGCACCAGGCGGCATTTCTTTAATGATACGATTTCCATATCCATATTTCATAATATTAATGGGAGACTTGCATTAATGGGAGAAGAAACTTTGCTTACTTGCATATTGGAGTGGCCACTTGATTGAGCATTAGTTTTTGGACCGTGCCCGATGATCGCGGCGCTTCATTTTCAACAATATATTTGGGGACGGTAAATTTTGGCCCGTGTCATAATAATAATAATGATGACGAGAGGGTAGAGCAAAAGGAATATTGGAGGCGCCGGGTATCGATCCCGGTACCTCTCGCATGCTAAGCGAGCGCTCTACCATCTGAGCTACGCCCCCCTTGTATTATTTATAATTGAAAGGATCAATTTCAAGTAAATCTGTGATCCACTTTTGGAAAATTGAAAGTTGTCGACGGCGAGAGGCGATTGGCGGTGGTGGGGGGGTTAGGCAGCACTCGGCAGCAGCAGCGAGGCAACAAAAAAATATCGTTTGAAGCCGACGGCTATCGATCCCGGTACCTCTCGCGAGCTACGTCCCCCTCTTACCTCTCTTTCTTCTTGTAATCGCACGGATCAGTCTAACGAAAATACATCGCCCATTTTTCCGCATTGTTGGAAAAAGTAAAAAAAAAAAAAATCAAATGTATTCTTAAAAGCAACGATTACCCCTGGCAATTTGAGAAAATAGAATTTGAAAAAAAAAAAAAAAAATGCCCATATGTAGCAACATTGAAAAAAATTGTGTCCGGTCGGTTTGTTAAAGTATTATGCGAGTGACGTGGCGCGTGGAGGAGCACGTCGAGAAGGCTGGGGTAGCGCCGAAGCCACGGAAATGGTTCTCAATAACTTGTTCTACATAACAACCAAGGTAGGAATAATTGACCAAGCCGTTTGTCTCTGTCCACTCATCCCCCATAGTTTAATTATTTTTGTCATTTTTTATGCAGTTTTCCGACGAACATCCAAAAGAGGTCGAGGAACTTTGGGGTACTCTATGCGGTTGCTGGCCCAACAACCTCAAGGTCATAATCAGATATCTCATCATCGTATCGGGAATGGCACCTCAAGAACTTTTGCCATACGTGAGTGGAAACTAATGGCGGGGCGTTTTTTTTACATTTTAAATTTATTTTAAATAAAATGGGCAACTTTGGTGAAACAGGCGAAAAGAGTGGTGCTGTTTTTGGCGCGGGCTCGACCCGATCGTTTGGTCGATGAAATGATGATTGAGCTGCAAACGGTCGAGACCCTAAATTGTCTTATCGAGCGAACGGAAACACCGCCCTTCTACAGGCTTACGAGCATGAGAAAAGCTTCTTCCCACAGTGACGCACCACCCGCAGATCCTGGTAATCCCTCGCGAGATTTGGCCGTTGAAAAGGGTACGATACACACGAAGCGTCATTCCGGGGAGGATCCCGTTAAAACAGGGTCAGTCTGCTTTCGTAAAATAAACTTGCATTTGATATTTTCTTGTTTCAACGAAGAATAAAGAAAAATTTGTGTGCTTGATCGTCGTTCTCAGTTCGAAATCGGACACGGCGCTGCGAGCATTGGCCGGATTTCCAACGCCAACGCGGATAGAAAAAACGAGAACAACGAGTGGCCCACCGATTCTCCCGGACGACTTGTCCACCCCGACAACAGACGCCGCCGAGGTTCGTTGAATCAGCGACAATGTAAAAAAAAAAAAAACAAATCCAAACAAATTAAATGCCAGCAGAATAAAATAATTTTTTTGGCTCAACAAAAAAATTAGCTGACGACCGAAGAATCGATGTACGTGACGCGAGGAGGTACGACTGGAACGAGCAACAAGTCTACCGGACACGGTGAAAAGTTTGACATTCCGCAACCGCATCCACTACCGATGCCGGAATACGGTGGTTACTTTGCACCCTTGACGGAATATCTTCCCGACAGTTCGCAGCCAATCAGCGGTTTTCACAGGTAAGCTTTTGCGCCAACTAAATAAATAATTATTTTCCGACAATATGGCAAATAAAGGGAGGGTTGGCTTGTTTTTTTCCCCTTTTCATCGCCGACAGGTGCAACATAGCAGTGATGCTGATAACGGACGTGGTGGTCGACGGTGTCCAGCTCGATTGGGCGATTCACGTACCCCTCATGTTGCACATCGTCTTCCTCGGTCTCGATCATTCTCGACCTCTGGTGCGCGACCACTGTCGCGCCCTGTTGCTCAATCTTCTCGTTGTGCTGGGCGATCATCGCGATCATCTCGGAGTAGCGCGGGTCCTGTTGGCCGCCAGAACCGAACAACTGGGCCTCGGTTTGACGACCCCGTCATTGCCAGTTATCGAGCACAATTTCACCGAGGTCGATCCCGAATTTGACAGTTATCTGTACGGTCAGCAGCAAACGAGTCTACCCCCGGCGGCGACTCCGCCGCAGTTGAATTCACCCCCGGAGCCGAGCTCCGCGACACCGATTATCGCGATACCTCCTCCGCCGCCACCGCCGCCGCCGCCTCCGCCGCTTCCACCATCGCCATCGCCGCCGCCACCCTCCTCCTCGCCCTGTTGCCCCTCCTCACCCTCGTCGGCATCGATGCCACAAGCCGGCGGCGCATTCATCGAACAACTCGATACCGAATTTGAGACTCATTCGTACGATTCGCAAACCAATGCCGCCCAGGCGTCAGCTTCCCAGCAGCAGCAGCAGCCGCCGCCTCCGCCACCGCCACCTCCGCCGCCGCCGCCCCCTCCTCTGCCTCCGACACCTCCGTTTCCATCATCCTCGGATGTTTCACCGGCACATTCGCCGACTCCGTCGCAATACGCCGCCAAAGATAACCAATCGGCGGCATCGGCGGCATCGGCGGCCAATTACGAGAACAATCGTGTCTGGGCATCCCCGTGTACGACGACGCCGGCGGTACCGACTTGCGGCGGCGGCAGTGGCGCCAGCGCCCCCCTGCCGGTAATCGTAACGCCCGAGGATGCGACCAACTGCTGCTGGAGGAACGGCGCGCAGACTCATACCGGAGCGCGTCCCATGGCCATACAAGACGTCATCAAGTCGTTGATTAATTTCTTAACGTCGCGAATCGATCAGCCTCTGTGGAATTACGAGGACATGACGGCCAAAGTATGGTGGGTCAGGAGCGCCGAACAATTGACCATTCTGTTGAGACACGTGCTCCGGGTATTTCGCGATTCTCTGCCGCACGCTCACGTTAGTCAACGCTGGGCCGAGACCGCCCTTCAATTGGGACTATCTTGTTCATCGAGACACTACGCCGGTAGATCTCTTCAAGTTTTTCGAGCCCTCCGTGTTCCCATTACCTCGAGAATGCTCTCGGACATACTTTCGAGACTGGTGGAAACGGTCGCCGAGCAGGGCGAGGATATGCAGGGCTACGTCACGGAGCTTCTTCTGACGCTAGAAGCAGCGGTCGACTCGTTGGAATCCGATTTCCGTCCGCTCGATTTTATGAAAGAAATATTCAAATCGACTCCCAATCTCAACAACAAAGATCCCGCTTCCGGTATGATTATCGGAGGTGGTGGTGGTGGTGTTGGTGGTGGTGGTGGTAAACGCAATACCGGTGGAATCGGTGCTAATCCGACCGGCGGACCGCAACTCTTTACCCATCTTCATCAGACCGGACATACCCGCAGTACCAGCTATTCCGTGAGTTATTGCATGAGAAAAACAACGAGCGGACCCGGCACCGCGACCGCCGTCGATTCCAAAGAATTGGACAATCGGCCGGGTTGTTCCAACAACAAATATCCAAATACAAATTTGTCGAGATCGAGATCGGCTCAATCGTTGAAATTACTGGGCGATTCGGCAACTCAGGACGACAAAATGACGATACTCGCACAATTGTTTTGGCTGTCCGTGTCCCTCCTGGAATCCGATTACGAGCACGAATTCTTGCTCGCTCTCAGACTCCTCGGTAGGGTTTTACACAGATTGCCGCTGGATCGTCCCGACGCCCGCGACAAGGTTGAAAAATTACAACAGCAATTGGGCTGGAGTTCTTTTCCGGGTGTTCACGCTTTGCTTCTCAAAGGTTGCACCAGTCCCAACACTTATGAGCCCGTTGTCACCCTCTTGTCACAATTTACGCCTCTCTTGGATCTCCCGGTCGTCGATCCTACCCAGAGTCTCGCTTTTCCCATGAACGTCATATCGTTGCTGCCTTACATGTTGCTCAATTACGAAGATGCCAACGAGTTGTGCATCCGGAGTGCCGAGAATATCGCTCAGGTCGGTAGCCCCGCCCCTCATTCACATTCTCCATTCGCTTCTCTTTATTGTACAACGCGCCTCTTTGGATGCAGGTGAGCGCGGAAAAAGGCAAAAAACTGGATCACCTCGGGACCGTAATGACGCTCTACAGCCGTCGTACGTTCAGCAAAGAGAGCTTTCAATGGACCAAGTGCGTCGTCAAGTATCTTTACGACACTTATGCCCATCTCAGCTTCAACATGTTGGCATTTCTCGTGGAGGTTTTGGAAAAAGGACCGAGCAGCGTGGCGCTTCCTGTACTCAGCATAATTCATTGTCTGCTCCATTACGTCGATCTCGCTTCGCAAGCTGCTCAACCGATAAACACCGAATTGTTGCGAGTCATTTCCAAATACGTCGAGGTAAGCTCTTTGTGCCCCCCGTGTTACATCCTTTTATAATCATATGTTTTATAATCGAAATGGGATTGAACGGATTTCAGGGGCCTTACTGGAAGGAAGCTTTGAAAATTTTGAAACTCGTGGTGACGCGATCGTCGAGTCTCGTGGCGCCACCCACCTCCGTTCACGGACCATCCTGGGAACCGTCGTTGACCTCGCCCCATCCGAGTTTCACGGATACCGAAATATTCACCAAGAAAGAATTGCCGGGTAATTATAAAAATAATAATATCTGTACCATCATCACTACCACCGCACCGCGTGCATGTTTCAGCGATTCTTTATCGAGCCATTTTCTTTCTCTTTCTTTTTTTCTCCTTGCTGTCTTTTCTTTCGACACGACTTCTCCGCGACGTGACCGCAACAACCGCGTGCACTAAAACGCGTTGTCAAACGGGCCGATCAAAGGTTTCGATAAAAATAATAACAATAGATAGCCTCAAATATTGTATAGTTACAATTGTGATAATAAATGAAAATATCATATTTTTCTAGTTTTGAGGATCCAGCAGTCTTGTTTCGTATTGTTGTTGTGGTTGTTGTTGTTGTTGTTGTTAGCAAACCCTGCTGCGCTCGTAGCCGGCTGTAGATGATAAATTTTGCGTTTATTTTGGTACGCAATATCGTCGACTCGCAGGAAGAACGATGGACTTTACGTTTGACGTTACAAAGACTCCGGTTATTGGGAAAAGGTGGTTGAGGCGGCCGATCGACGAAGAAAAAGCACCGGGCTCGCCGCCGAGACGTTCGCTGTCACTCTCGCCGGCTGACAACAATGCCATTTCCGGCTGGAAACGACCCTGGATGTCCCAGGTTATTATTATTATTATTATTGTTATTGCAACGACGCACCGATGGTGCGTGCACGAATTAATGATCGAGTTATCGATGCAGGGACGCGTACGAGAATGTCTGGTCAATCTCCTACGGCCGTTCGGTCAACCGGTTGGCCTGCCCAAGAGTCCGTCCGTAAGTGAATTTTCAATTTATCGACTCTTGAATTGTCGCGCGACTATCGTTATCCTGCCCTTTTCTTTTAGGACGAACATATTAGCTCAATGACACTATATAGCAAGGTAACCAAATTCGGCTTATCGTCTCATCATTTATACACAAAAAACCCAACGATAAAATCCACACGTTTGCAAAACAACACGTTATATTTTTATATTAGGTATATATCACGCAGTAGTTGTGTAATTCTCGTTGGAGCGTGGATAAATCCATGCAGAATTTAAAGCTTTCGAAATCACCGTGTGCGTGTGCGTGTGCGTGTGCGGATCCTCCGGGTAATCGTTGAGCAAATATGATCGATAAACGTGCGTGTCTCTGTTAGGTCATATTCAGCCAAAGTTCGGATCTAATGGAGAGACAATCATCGATGGCATCGTCGACGGAAGAAGTATCCGGTGCAAACAACGATTTGAGCGGAGGCTCGCGACGCGACGACGAACAATTTGGTGTATTCAAGGACTTTGATTTTCTCGAGTACGAGAGCGAGAGCGTCGAGGTAAAATTTAAAGGGTTGGCGCCTGCGGGACAAGGCAAAATGTCGCAAATATTGATGTTTTTTTTTTCCCCCGAAATGTTTTCAGGGCGAGAGCACCGATAATTTCAATTGGGGAGTTCGTAGACGACCGCTGAGCGAGGGTGAGGAAAGGGAAGCGAGCAGTTGTCGTCATTTCGAATCGAGTCTCAGCGAAAAAACACCGTCCTCGAGCAAACACACGACTCGGGTAAATGAGACAAGAAAATATGAATACTATAAAAAAAAAAGGAAAAAAAAAACATGCCCGTTGCCTTTGACAGCGCGGAGTGGCGGAAGAATCTTCGGACGATGAGATCGGTTCGGAATCACCGTTGGACGAAGTTGCCGGTGGTTCGGCAACGGGACAAGAAGTAAACAGTATTCCTGGAATGTTTCCACCCTCTTCGTTGTCATTGATACCGAGTCGTTCGCGTCACGACTCGTCAACGAGATCCGATACTTCGTGAGTACACTTTTACCATACATTATGTATCGTATGACCAAAATGTGAAATGTTTTTGGGTTTTTTTGTTCAATCGACGCCAGGGGCTCGAGCGCGGGCGATTTGGGAGACGTGACGCCGTGCAACGCATCGCCGAATCTCTCGGCTCTGATGTCGTTCCGTCAAATCGTACGCGACGATGCCGAAGAAATTTGGCGACAGCAGATACAACATTTGATAACGCAATCGCCTTACAATACTTTGGACTTTTTCCATCTTCTCGGTAGAATTCTCAGGGTTGGTATAATTCGCGCTCGCTATCGCATTGTCGCGCAATCTCGCATCGTTACGCGCACGAATGAATTTGCAGGATGTGAGCAGCAAGTCGGTAGGACTGACGCGAGAATCGAGCGCTCTGTTGAACAACGCGAGTACAGCTTCGTCCCACCAGTTGGCTTCGCATTTATCGAATCACGCTGAATTGTTGAGCTCCAGAGCGGAGCCACCTCTCGTTTGGTACTCGACGGCGGTATTCGCCAATCAAAGAATGAACGAGACTTTGCGTTTTGGAATGCTCGAAATACAGGAACATTTGGAAACTTTTCTCGACAAAAAGGATCACGCTACCGAGGTACGTTGTTGTTGTTGCTCGAATTATTAGCCGCGACGAGACTCGTTTGGTCAATTTTTGGGGCTGCCGCAGTGCCTGGAGACGGTGAAAGCGACGCAGAAGCTACAGGCCCTCGGCGAATCTCACACCGGTGATTCCGGATTCGAGGAAATGTTGCCCGGTCTCGGACGCGCTCTGTACAAGCTTCATTTTCAATTACTCCTGCTGATCGAAGCTTCAAACAAAATGTTAATGGCTCTGATAAAAGCAATGAGAAACGTATCGATACAGTTGCAAGACATGTCGAGCGAGATAGCGAGTATGAAAATGGCGCTTGGACGAGCGCTCGAGGAAAGTACGGAAAGCGAGCGCGGTACGCCAACGCCGACACCCAGTCCGAGTCCGTTGCCGGCGAGCGGAGCCAACGAACAAGTTGCCAGAGTTGCCGAGCTACTCGGATCGGCTCGATGGTCGTCGGCCCTCGAAGCTGTCAGACTGCACAGGGCCCAATGGCCGGGCGATCCTTTTCACGACGACGACGACGACGACGTTACCACCGCTGTTCACATGTACTGTCGCCACTTGGGACAAGAAAGATCCGGTCGGTATACCAACCTTTTTTTTCCCCCTTAAAAATGGCGCTCGCTCGTTCGTAGCGATGGACAAACAAAAGAAAAAACAAAACAAAACAGAACTTTCGTTGACAGGCGAATGTTTGACATTGCAGATTTATTTGTCATGACACGAAGCGATTTGGAAATGAGAGAGATGGTCGACAGGCTTATGGATAGCCTGTTTCAAGTATTGGCCGCGGTGACGGGACTCGAAGCCTCCGTTAAAGTGGCGAGCATCAATGCCGATCGCGTCCAAATATCGAGTCACTCGCATCATTCGAAAACCGACTGAAAAGCCAATTTTTTTTTTCCTTTTTCTATTAGTTTGTAATTACTACACACAATTTTTCCTGTTTACTATATTTATAGAGAGCGAAAGAAGGTGCGCGCGATTGCCGCGATACGATGATGCGTGAAATTGAAACATTTGTTGGTTTCTTTCTTTTATAAACGTGCGCACGCGAAAGAGGTAAAAAGAAGAAACTGTGACAGAGTGCGGAACCATGACGACTGACGAGAATCGTATCGATTCGGCAATCAATAAAGTTGAAATCGAGTTTAGTCCAAGTTGGTACAATAATAATTCATCTCCCGAAAGAAACAATTTCCTTTTGGCGAATCGTCATGGGAATAGCGACGAGATCGGTGCGATTGTCGAATTCGCCAATAAATTGGTGAATGAGACGATAATGCGAGCGATCGGAAAGATCGCCATGGATTTCTCGGGCCGGCGACGAAGCATCAGGAACGAGAATGAAGAATGGCCAATGTCGGAAAAAATGACTGCAACGACGGGCCTCAAAGCTATCGAGAGAATGATGAAAAATTGGAAATTGGAGCCGGTAATTAGTTGCCCGGTGCATGCTACTCGTCACATTTTCGAGATACTTGATTCTGTTGGTTGTCGCGTTGTTGCAGGCATTGCGCGGCTGGAAATATTACGCCGAGTTTATCGGCCTCGAGAGCGACGAATCTTTCGACTTTTATAGCTATCAAGTACGTTGGAGCTATCCAACTTACGCCTATCCCGAACCTCAAGTTATCGTCAATGTTTATTTCACTCTCGAAGCAACCAAATTAATGGATAAATCCAACGATCCGGTTGACGTAAGCAGCTCCTTTCTCCTCCTATATTTTCATCATCATCATTCCACCATCGTTTCCACCAGCAGGTGAAATACGTTTTTGAGGGAAATAAATTTGAGCATCGTTCGAATATCAAGTTCAGACCGAAATGGATTTACGACGTACTCGACATCAAGACGATCGTGTTCAAGTCGTTGAAATTCTAGAACGCGGCAAAACAAAACAAAAACTGCTGCATAAAAATAATGGCTATTTACAAAGTTAAACAAGCATCTGTCTGTCTGCGTGTGTGCTTTTGCGCTTATTATAGACGATTAATTTTGTCGTAGGCGCGCGCGTGCCGGTACGCATTTTCTTTTTTGCCTCCTCCGCGCGCGTCGCAATCATAAAATTGAGGCTCGGATTTCTCGGTTCGCTCCGGCAGGCAAGGTGCCCCGAGCAGCAGCAGCAGCAGCAGCGGCGGCACGTGCCTCCCACCAAACTCGAGCGACATACACAATGGAATATATAACCAGGTGGAAACCTAAAAATGCGCGCGACACGCTTTGCTCGAGTCTATACATTATTACAACAAATATGCATATGTTATGCGATGAGGAAAAACGAAACGATTGGATTTTTCGGTCCTCGCGTTGGTCCACGAAACCATTTTTTTAATTCTCTCGAACCGCGTATACCAACTTGTGTGATCGCGGGCGACCGCTGTGTCGCACACCAACACCACGTGTTTTCGGTTTTCGGCCGAGCATCTTCGCGTTGGCAGGTTGCACGCCGCGAGACGCCTCCGCCGCCACATGCTCCGCACCAAATCTGTTTGAAAAGTGGAATCAGAAAAAAAAAAAAAGTGGTAAACGATGACAATCGCCCGTAACCACCGCGCTCCCGAGCACATCGCTCCTCACCGCGAGTAGAAACTTTTTCTTTCCGTTTGTTTTTTCGACCCCCCTCTCCCGCGCGTTAGCGCAGCCACAAGTTTATTCCAAACATCACATCCGCCGCCGCCGCCGCCGTCGCGATTCCTTCCACATTTTTCGATGCGTTATTCAAACAGCTTCATTGATTCGACCCATACCGCGAGAACAAAGGAAGGAAATAAGATTTTAAAGGTGGCAAGTTGAAGAGAAATAAATAGCAAATGTATATACGCGTCGCGGCGCGAAAAAGGAAAAAAACGGGTGGGCAGAGTCGAGTGCATGTACAGGGTCACCCGGACACGCGTCAGCCAACGGAGTGAACCACGTGCGCGACGTCTGCCGCGAGTCAAATCAGCCAGCTGCCTCTGGGATCGCGCGCGCGGTACGCGAGGGGAACCCTCTGGAACGGATTCCAAAATTAGCAAAGCTCCTCGCGCGTTTCTCGCTTTCTCCAGCATCCGTGCCTCTCTCTCTCTCTCTCTCTCCCGCGTTGAGAGGGATTTTTGGAAATAAAGACTCGGACGGGGACGCATTGCAAAGTGTGCGCGGACAAAAGTCGCGTTCAGCAGAGGTTATGTGTGTGTGCTTGCGAGTTGGTCGATCCTGCTGCTCGTGCATGACCCTCGTATACGGTATGTAGGAAACGAAAGTAAAAAATAATCGTCTCGCGGCTTCTCTAATCTGCTCTCGTGCACTCTTTCGAAGGAATATGAATCCTCGTGCGGGCGGCGGGGGAGCGACGGAAAGTCGAAAAGCACGCTCGCATCTGCGTCGAGAGCGGATGCAGGCTGCATTTTACGATCTCTCTCTCTCTCTCTCTTCTGTTTTTCTCCCTGCTCTGCTCTCGGGGCTTTCTTCGAGAGGCAACTCGAGCCCCCGCGTACTCGGCCTGCTCTCTCCTAAACTATTATTAGAACACACGTTCCTTGCGCTGCTGCTCCTTCCTGCTGTCTTCCTTTAGCCTTTTTCCCTCCACCTCTGCCAAAGCGTGCGCGTCAACGACTCACGGCATTATTATATTAGAATAGGTACATTATTTTCTCAAAAGCTGATGCTCCGTGTGCTTGTATCATTCTTTCCTCTGAGATTACATGCGGCCACCTGTTGACGAAAATATACATGCCGCGGATTTGCAAAGAGTAGAGGATGCTTGCGAAAATATAGGAATGCGGTGAGGAATGGAGGCGCGCGCGGTTCGCGGTATGCGGGTCAACAGATTGAGATCATCCGAAGGTAAAATTACGACGACCTGCCAATATCTCGGGGCCTGACGCAACGAGCTTTACCAGCAGCAGCAGCGAATCATCGAATCTCATGCTATAGATGCTAATACGAGAAATCTTGAATGCAATAGGGACAAAAGCATCGTATCTCGTATCAAACAATTGAATAACACACGCGAGCACGTTGAAATATTATTAAGCAAAAACGCGACGCGGTATATAAATAATTTTTGGGCTCGATTCGTAACAACAACTGCTGCCATGCCGCGGCAAGGTTGCCGAGACGAGAGACGTCAAGTGTGTGGAATTTGTAAGAATTGTAAGCGACCGTCAAGTGCTGCCCTCGATACGTGTCGACCAAAGAATAATTAGGTCAAGCTTGTAAACGCGTGTAAGGACCGTCAGTCCGTTCGGAGCCGCCGATCCGCGTGTCACCCAATTACTCCAAAACTATTATATAATAAAGTATTAATATGATTAACAGAAACGTGTGCGTATGTTTATTTCGGTAAAACACCACAGTGGCGACGAGTGATTAAAGAATTCAGCAATATAGGATTGCTAAAATAATAGTGGATTTTTGGGGGATAAAATCACGTGTGAGAAAATAGTTAAAGTGAGCCATGCCGGAAACAGAGGAGGCAATTCGCGAAAAATGGCGAAAGCGGCAGGAAGATCTGAAAAAAGAATGGGCTGAATTGGAAGAACAAAAGAAGCAATTAGTGCAACAGCGGCAACAATTTTTGGCTGAGCAACAGGCATCGTTAGCGGCAAGAAATCCCACGAGCGCATCGTCTCAACAGTCAGGCACAGTTGACCAGAGAGCAACGATCCAACCGATTATGGCGGGGAGGATCGGAAGCATGAAAGAATTCTCCATGAACGAGGATTGGAACCACTGGTTCGAGAGGTTCGAACAGTATTTTATCGCGAATGATGTTCCCCCCAACAAAGGTGTCTCGCTTTTTCTCACCTTAGTTGGCGCGGAAGCGTACGCTTTATTAAGAAATCTCTGTACTCCGAGCTTACCATCGTCAAAATCAATCGAGGACTTAAACAGGATCATGAAAGATCATCTGCAGCCGAAGCCGAGTGTGCTTTCGGAGCGCTATAAATTCAAAGAGTGTTCTCAAGGGGAGAACGAAAATGTCCTGGAGTACTTGGCTAAACTAAAAAAATTGACAATTTATTGCGACTTCGGAACGGGTTTGGAGATGCAGCTGCGAGATCAATTCGTGTGGGGCCTCAGGAACGAGAGGATCAAAAAACGACTTCTAAGCGAACACGAATTGTCGTACGCAAGAGCCTTGGAGCTGGCGCAGAGCATGGAGATGGCGTCGAGGGATGCGGCTGCAATGGGGATTTCAAAAAACGGCCAAACCGACTCGATCAATTACGTCGCAAGGAAAACGTCGCTGTCTTCGAGAGGCGGAGGCAGAAGTCGGTGCTATTGCTGCGGGAGAACAAATCATCAATCCTCAGAATGCAGATTTCGTAAATATACGTGTAATATTTGTAAAAAAGAAGGGCATTTGGCTGGTGTATGTAAAGAGGCCAAAACGAAAAAAGAACACGGTAAAAGATCTGTAAATTTTGGAAAAACTAGAGGTAGACAAAATTTTCTGGGGAACGTTGATAATTTGAATAATAGCTTCGATACTCTATTTCACATTCAGAATGTAAACAACACGGTCAAAAGTAAAGACGTAATAAAACCAATTGAACCGTGGTATATGGGCGTAACGATTCAAGGAATCAAAATAGAGTTTCAAATTGACACAGGGTCAGAAATATCAGCAATTTCCGAGAAAGATTTCGAGAAATTTAATGAATTGAGAATATTGCCCCTTTTAAAGTCGGAGAGAAGGTTTAAAACTCATCCTGGGCATAGAATAACACCAATTGGAGTTATTAAAGTTCGAGCAGAATTCGCGAAAAGTAATTTGAATCTTCCCTTGTTTGTGCTCCCCGGCGATGGACCGCCGCTTTTGGGAAGATCATGGTTGTGTGCACTAAAGATCCCAATTGAAAAATTTGCTAAATGTGATGCAAATTCTTATGTGTCAATGATTGAAAGCGTTTGTCATAGGGACATTGATTCAATTATTAATGAATTCGAATCCGTTTTCACATCAGAGCTGGGAAAATACACAAAGGGAAAGTTTAAATTACACTTGAAGGACGATGCTCAACCGGTGTATTGCAAGCCGCGACCATTGCCATATGCGATGAGAGACAAAGTCGAAAAAGAACTGAATCGTTTGATAGAGGCAAAGATTTTGGAGCCGGTTGAGAGTAGCGAGTGGGCCACTCCGATTGTTCCGGTTCTTAAGAGTAACGGCGAGATAAGACTTTGTGGTGACTTCAAGGTCACGGTGAATCCGAGATTAAGAATTGATCGTTATCCTGTGCCGAGGATACAAGACTTGTTGGCAAGTTTGAACGGGGGAAAAATGTTCTCGAAAATAGATTTGTCTCAAGCTTATCAACAAGTCGAATTGGAAGAGCAATCGAGACCTCTCGTTACTATCTCAACTCATAAAGGTTTATTTACATACAAGCGACTTTGCTTTGGGATAGCATCGGCACCAGGATTATTCCAACGCGAGATGGAAAAAAATTTAAACGGCTTGGAAGGCGTAATATGTTTCTTCGACGATATCATGATTTGTGGCCCGACGAAAGAAATTCATAACAAAAGATTAAGAGAAGTTTTGAAACGATTATCAGACTGTGGGTTAACGGCTAATAGAAGCAAATGTGTTTTTGGAAAAGAAAAAATACAATTCCTGGGATTTGTGTTGGATGCCGATGGTATCCATGCAGCGACTGAAAAAGTGGACGCAATAATAAATGCTCCAGCACCCACAGATCTAACACAATTGAGAGCGTTTTTAGGAATGATTAATTATTATTCGAAATTTATTAAAAACTTTTCGAAAATTGTTAACCCGCTCTATAATTTATTGCAGAAGAACGTGAATTGGCACTGGAATGGCGAGCACGAAAAGGCGTTTTTAGAAGCGAAGCGTTGTTTGGTCTCATCTGAGGTATTAGTCCATTATGACGTCAAATTGCCAATAAAAATCGCGTGTGATGCCTCACCGTTTGGGTTGGGAGCAGTTTTATCTCACGTGTACCCGGATAACACAGAAAGACCAATTGCTTTTGCGTCAAGGTCGTTGACGAAAGCAGAGCAAAACTATTCGCAATTGGATCGCGAAGCATTGGGTTTGGTCTTTGCAGTAAAAAAATTTCACCAATTTATTTATGGGAGAACGTTTATCTTGGAAACCGACCATAAACCACTGGTTTTCATTTTTGGCTCCAAAAGTGGTTTGCCACAAATGGCCGCCAGTAGGGTACAAAGATGGGCGGTGTTTTTATCAGGTTACCAGTTTGAGATCAGACACGTAAAAGGCACTGATAATTGTCGTGCCGACAGCCTCTCAAGAATTCCATTGCCAATCACGGACGAAAATGAAAAAGAGAAAGAGTATTCGTATTTGAATTATGTTAACGACGAAATCCAATCGATTGATGTAAATGTAATTAGTGAAGAAACCGAAAAGGATATTATTTTATGTAAAGTTCGGAATTTTATTCTTAATGGGTGGCCTGAAATTGTAAACGACGAAATGAGAGTTTTCAAGAGCAGAGAGCGTGAGCTATCGGTGGAGCAAGGTTGTGTCTTATGGGGACATCGAATTGTGACTCCCGCGAGCTTAAGGAAAGGCCTGTTAAATGAACTGCACTCGATACACATGGGTGTAGTCAAAATGAAAGCGTTAGCGAGATCATATATTTGGTGGCCGAAAATTGATCAAGATATCGAAAACGTGGCAAAAACTTGTGAAATTTGCTTGAAAATTGCCGATAATCCGCCTCGCTCAACTCTTCACTCTTGGAAATGGCCAGAAGGGCCGAATTACAGAATCCATGCGGATTTTTTAGGTCCAATTGAGGGTAAAATGTATTTGCTAATAATCGACGCGTTTTCGAAATGGTTGGATGTAAAGGAAATGAGCGACATAACGTCCGATACAACCATCAAGGCTTTTAAAGAATATTTATGTACGTGGGGAATCCCGAATAAGTTAGTGACGGACAATGGGCCGAGTTTCTGCTCAGAAACTTTTAAAGAATTTGTGGCTAATTATAAAATTGAACACATTAAAACAGCGCCTTATCACCCTGCTTCGAATGGGGCAGCGGAAAACGCGGTTAAAATTTTTAAAAAGAAATTCAAGGCGTTAAGGTTAGCGGGTTTCTCAAAGCATGAGGCGTTAGTGAAATTTCTATTCTATCATCGGGCAACGCCAAGTTCCGCCACAAATTGTAGCCCAGCAGAGTTGCAAATTGGACGAAAGTTTCGGACGAAACTGGACTTGATTAAACCAGAAATACGTGATTATGTTGAAAGAAAACAAATAGTTCAACAGCGAAATTTTCCGGGAAAAAGAAATTTTGATGTTAAAGAAAACGAAGTTGTAATGACCAAAAATTATCAAGATAAAAGTTGGAGGAAAGGGCGAATTATCGAAAAATTGTCGCCGGTGACATTTTCCGTGGAGACGGAAGATAAGAAAATACACAAACGCCATTCAGATCAATTGCGACATTGTAATCTGACGTTAGAAAATAATAATCACAGTAATTCGGGGGTGATAGAAGCAAGTGAGGAAACGGAGAATCACATTCCTCATAATCAAAGTGTCGCGATGGAGAATGATGATAAATCGTTGTCAACGAATGTCGAATCTATTCCACCAATACCGGCAAATTCAAAAAACGATGTTCCGGTTTTACGCCGTTCAGCGAGAATTCCTAAACCGAGGAAAATATTAGACTTGTAAAACATTTGAAAGTATCCTGCGAAATTATATTAAATAAGTGATTGCGAATACTGTAAAAATGAAACCAAATTTAATTGTAACAACGATGTGGAGAAGACATGCATAATTAAATGCACTCTGTAACGCCGTAAGGGGAGAGTCTTAAGTTAAGTGGGAAGGATTGTGGAATTTGTAAGAATTGTAAGCGACCGTCAAGTGCTGCCCTCGATACGTGTCGACCAAAGAATAATTAGGTCAAGCTTGTAAACGCGTGTAAGGACCGTCAGTCCGTTCGGAGCCGCCGATCCGCGTGTCACCCAATTACTCCAAAACTATTATATAATAAAGTATTAATATGATTAACAGAAACGTGTGCGTATGTTTATTTCGGTAAAACACCACAAAGTGCATAAGGCAAAAGTAGTTGAACGTGCCAGCAGCAGCGGCGGTTACCGATTTTCGCGAGAGCAATGCGAAATTTTTCGTTGGGAATAAAAGAAAAAGAAAAAACATTAGGCGTACAAGAGGGGTCATTGTTGCGGCGGGGTGAAACTTGGCGGGCGAGTGCTAATCTTGGACCACAGCTCGCCTACCGCCAGATTTTGTTGCTCGCGTTACTACAAGTACCTCTGCTATATTGCCGCCGTCGAGATTGGCACACGCCAGCTTTTTCGCATAATTAAACTATACGCGTTCAATTAGCATCTTATTAAAAAAAAAAAATAATACAAGTAGCACGGCGGCGGATATAAAGAAGCAGGCAATATGCATGGGTCCCCGCGAGTATATGGATGCGAAAGAGAGAAGGAAGGAAGGAAGGAAGGAAGGGCGCGTGTCGGTCGCGTGCCGCTCTCGGAGCTTTCTCATTCCTTCGTCTCTCGCTTCTGCCGCTTCTGCCGCTTCGGCAATGTGTGGCACAAGTCGCGACTGCTGACTAACTCGGTGTCTCTGACCCTCTGTTTCATACTTCTTGGAAGCAAGGCGCATTTCGCGCGCCACCTTTCACCAAAATACCAAAAGAATCGTCGTCTCATCTCGGCTCGATCCCCCGCGACGAGTGGCTCTCATCCCCCCGCCGCACCCCCTTCCTCTTCCTGTTTCTCGGCAAACGGTCGCGCATACACAGCATCCACAGCAGGATGCTGCGTGCCGCATATATTTATTTTTTTTCCCTCACCCTTTTCCGCTTTTGAAAGCGTTTGACACGCGTACGCAGCTGATCGCTCTCCCCGCGTTCCGAACCACCTGCGAGCATCACCCCCGATCGAATACTATATACATTTGGAATATTCCTTTTGGTCAAAGGGTTTTCGTACGGATATGCGATGAGTCGCGTCGACGTCGACGAGCAATCGCAAGTGGCTACGTCCGCGTGCTGCTCAGCAGCGGAGCAGCAGGCCTCGATAATATACATACGCGCGCGATGGGTATGTATACATTTGGGATGGAATTTGAAACGTACAGAGCCGCGAGATTCGAGAAAGCAGCAGGCCTCGTGACTCGTCGCGCAGAGAATTCTAACGGAGCAGCAGGCGGCTGTTCCGGAAGGAACGCGCGACGTCTGCTATTACCAGAGCGGACACGAGACGTCTTTTACTTCCATCTCGAGGCGCACAGTGATTATTGACTCGGTATCGCTCGTTGGTTGCCGCGAGGGCAGATATGCTTGGTTGCTGGAAAATTACTCGCGAGACGGCCGAGTAAAGTTCAAAAATTGCCTTGGCATACTGCCAAATATCATTCGTTTTGGAAAATACGCAAAGCTCGCGCGCTCTTGTATCTTCTCTCCAGCGACCAGATGGGTCAAATTAAAAATGTTTTTGATTCGCGCTTTCATATTTCTAGGGCAGCCCTCGCGGCGCAAAGGGTTGCGAATAAGCAGCAGCAGCAGGCAGGTTCAAGGTTTGTTGAACGCTCCGTTATGCGAACGACGAGGCGGGAGGTCGTCGTACCGCGTGCGGTGGCTACGGAATAGCGCATCTCAACGCGGCAGGAGGATGACCGTGGCCGGAGAATAGACATACACGCACGCGGGAGGTGGTTTAGCCGGCGCGGCGCGAACGAGCAAATGTGACAGCTGCACCTCGCGCGCGCTCCGTGTTCCGCGAGTACCCGCGGTACTCGAAATAGCATTTCTCCCGTCGCCGCCGCGTTCCCTATCCTTTTCTCGCTCGACGCGCAACCCCATGCCAAGCGCGCGCGGCCGAGGGGAGAAACCATGCAGCAGCAGTGTGTAATTTTGTGCTTCTTATGGAGATGCCTGCTCGGGCGACGAAAAATTATTCGACGCGAGGCATCTCGCGCGTCGCTCCGCCCATATACCTAACGGAAGTAAAAGCAGGGGGCAACGAAATCTCAAGCATGATGCAGCAGCGGCGGCGGGGCCAGGCGTTTCCGGATATAGAGCTTTTCGTTACGATCGCGAGGGTGCCGAGCACGCGACTCGAACATTATTACTTTTGGAAAAAAAAAACGCCCCTCGCCGTCTAACGAAAAGCGGTCGCGGAGGTGATTCAACTATCGAAGATTGCCAAGTTGTTGCCCGTTTGGTCAAACAAAGATCGCGTGCTTTGTTGTTGCTGGCAACGCAGAGATATGCCAACTGCAGGAATCCGAGAATTAAAAAAAAAAATGTTGTGCGTTTCCGCCTTATCCGCGCATTTGTTGGCGATATATTTAAACACAAAGACCAGCAAAAAGCGATTTTACGCGATCAAACGCGTTTATGAAAAGTCGAGCCAAAAGGTGTGCATGCGTGCGTTGTCGACCGCTGCTTGCGTCAGTATAAATTCACGCCGTCTTATTTTTGGCCATCGATAATCGACGCGGCGGCGGCGGCGGCGGCGGCGGCGGCGGCGGCGGGGGACACCTGTTTCGTGCAACACAATGAAAATTGTGCGTCTCCGCGGGTTTTTGCAACGCGCCGCCGCCGCATATCGCGATAAAAAAACTCGATTTTTATAGCCGCGAATACCAACGCGCGACTACGACATGTATAAAAGTTGAAAAAAACATTGGAGCTATTGAGTTTAAGATGAAATGCTGACGAGTCGTTAGATATATAGGCACACGCGCTGGTAGAATTGCGAGAAGAAAACGCGATTGAAGAAGCAAGCAGGTTGGTGCGCTGGGTGGTTCTTCTGGCACAATGCCAAACATCCGAACAAATTTAGCACCGGAGAACGCTGACTAACTCGCGTGGCATTCATTCAATAGCCGAGCAAAAAGCATCCTACTGCTGCTCTATTCGCAATTGAACCAGCACGCATCTATCGAAACCTGCACAAGCTTTTATATACGCGTTTGCCGTATGATATTCCGCGACGCCGACGATATTTTCGCGACAAAGAGATTTGAATGAAAGAGAAAAAAGGAGGAGCGCGGGGAGGGGAATAAGGCGCGACGAATAGAAGAAAATAAGGAAGAAACCCGCGGTGGCACATGCTCTTTCGTGTCCGTGGGGTGGGCGCGCGTGGTGTGTGGGTTAACCGGGCAGCTGAAGGAGAGCGGCGCGACGTCGGCAACCAAGAGCACGACCGCGACGATCAAAAGTGTGCGTATACGAGGACGCGGCAGCGGCGACGGCGGCGACGGCGGCGGCCCTCCCGGTGTTGGAGGGAGGCTGCGGGGGAACTTGTCCTATATGTAGCCCCGAATCTCGGGCGGTTCAACTACTACGCCGGAAACTCACGAGGCGATAACATCATCCCTCTTGAGCGTTTGCTCTCGCGCTACTTGTTTCATTACGATTTTCAACGCGCGCGCGAGTGTCGAGTTTTGTAGTGTGATATTGTGCGATTGGTCGCGCGCGCGCTGCCATGCGGTGTAGAAAATATTATGAACGCGGATAACTGACATTGCAGAGAGATTGCGATCAAAACTTTCGGATCGTTGACGAACCAAGTGCGCGTGCAATCGTTTCAATATGCCGAGAGCTTTTCTCATCACTCACAGGAGGTACAACGGCACCGAGGAATTTCAAACACCCGGCGGACGAGGTAATTTCATAAATTTTTTAATTGAAAATTCATTGCAATTGATGGCGTCGATGCGTCACGTTGCCGCCGCCTGCTATTTCCGTTCAACTTTTGCAAACGCATGATGCCTCGCGTATTGAATTTAGATTACAGTCCGGAGCGCAGAGTCAGATTGGCCGAATACGTCGGAGCGGGTCAGTCGAGCTCGGACGGTGCGAGCGATTGCGCGAGCGAATCGTCCTCCGAGTGTCCGGAGGAGCTTTACAACCTGACCAAATTGGCGGAAGTGAGCCTTGCAGCGGCCGCCGGAACGTTGATACGTCCGAGAACGGTATTGTCGTACGAGTCGAGAGGACAATTGTCGCCGCCGCAATGGGAGCAGGCCCCGCCACCGCCTCAGGTGGTTCGCGCGTTGCGCACGGTGGTCGTACCGGCCGGCGGCAACAAGTCGCATCATCATCAGCATCGAGACGCCATACGCACGGCCGAGCAGGACGCAAAGAACCAAATAATGGACGAGATGGACGAAATCGAGTTGAGTTTGCGCGAGAGAACGAGATTGTTTTTCGAGAGGATCGAGACCGAGAGAGAATCTCTCGCGACGAGACACCGCTCGTCGGAAGAAACGACGAGCGCTCGTCATATTTTGGCAATTTCGTCGGTCGATCGGTCGGAAGAAGGGGAAATTTGCAGCGGCGTGGATCAGCGTCGGAGCTCCTCGTCCGAAGGGGGCTCGAAATCGGACGACAGCGAGGACCACGAGTGTCCCGATTGCGGAAAAAAATACTCGACATCGTCGAATCTGGCGAGGCATCGTCAAACCCATCGGAGCCTCGGTGATAAAAAAGCGCGACGTTGTCCGCACTGTGACAAAATTTACGTCAGCATGCCGGCGTTCAGTATGCACGTCAGAACTCACAATCAAGGTTGCAAGTGCCACTATTGCGGCAAATGTTTCTCCCGACCGTGGCTCCTACAAGGACACATCAGAACTCATACCGGTTCGTTTTTTTCCTCATTTTGTTTTTTTTTTTTTTTTCAATTCTCATCGCTCAATCTGGGCAAATGATGATACATGTTTTTTGTGTGCAGGAGAAAAGCCGTTCAAATGTACCATCTGTAACAAAGCCTTTGCGGACAAGTCGAATTTGCGCGCCCACGTGCAGACTCATTCCAACACAAAGCCTCACGTTTGCGGACGTTGCGGCAAAGCTTTCGCCCTCAAGTCGTATCTGTACAAGCACGAGGAATCCTCCTGTATGAGAGCTCATCACAGATCAGCGTCCGAGAAAAATGAGCCGTCGACGGCACCACCGGGCAATCCCGCGATCCTCCGGGATCACCGGGTAGCGCCGGTTGTCGTGACGGCCTCGCCGACCAGCGTTATCGTTCAATGTTCGAGCAGCGCCGATCGAACTCGCGAGCCGATCGAGTCGATTGCTTTACCCGCTCCCGATGCCCTACCGGCCCTCGACGCCACCAGCAGCAGCAGCATTATTCGCCATACCAAGAATCACGCGCCGCTACCGGTAGCCTCGAAGCGTCATTTTCGAGATGCATCGGGCGACGTCGACTCGGAGGAATCGTTCAAAATTTCGAAAATTGTCAAACCCGAGCAATTTATTCCGCGGCGTATGGTCGTGAGAACTTCGGTCATTTCGACGAATCCCGAATCACGGCGGGCGGTGGTCGCATCGTCACTGCCGCCAACGAGACCTTTCGATTTCACCGATCCCAGCAGCAGCAGCAGCAGCAGCAGCAGTCTCAGTCTCGCAATCGCCTAATCCTATAATAATTATATATATATTCCATGGGGGTAAAGGGAGAAACGCGCCTCCCCTGCTCCAACCAACAACAATCTTCCTTCTATTAGGGACCATGTAGCGAATAGTATAGTTTGTTGTTACAAATGCGAAAGCAACACGAACGAAGGAAACGGAACAAAAAAATTCGTTCCTCGTTTTCTTTTTTTCACTTTTTTTTTCTTCAACATTTTCTTCCTTTTTTTTTGGCAAAACCGCAAACGGAATGAAAAAATGTATAAAAAATCCGTGGCGCGGTTTAGAGTGCAAACTAGTCGAAATCGTTTCGCGCGTGATCGCGAACCTCTTTTCTCTGCCGTGTCTTTTCACTCGCGATCGCGTTTATATACGCGAGAGCATGCTGACGACGCATTATTTTAGAGACGCCCACCGCGGCGCCACCAGCGATGCTCCGCTAATAAGAAGCGCGTGAAAAAAGAGCGCGAAACGAGGATAATGATTAACTATATACGATAAGTGCGAATATTCGGAATCCGCTTGCGAGCCGCTATTTTTTATTATATCCTAGTCATATCCCTCTTTACGCAGCTATATACGGTGCGAGAAATGTCCAATTGTAAATGGAACGTTATACCCAGTATGTTTGTTTTTTTTTTATACTAGCTTCGAGATTGTAAATAATTGTTGATATACCTGATGAAAGAAAAAATATTTTCCTAGATGTTAGTGCGTGCGAAATTCGTGCGAGCTTGAACAATATCATATATAAACGAGAGAGTGCCTTATGGATTTTGAATGTTTTTTCTATATATGATACGCCAACATCTTGTCAATCGAAAAATTCTACATTTACAAATACATACGCGATATTTGAATTTATGAAAAATATATTGATTCGTTTATATTAATCGAATGTATTTCCCTCATTTTATTGTCAAGCACCACCGCGTGATAACAGAGTTTTGCATTGTCAAGCGTGGATGGGCGCGTACGTATGGAAAATGGTTACAGGGTCGAACACGACGAAAAAGAAAACAACAACAACGAATCGCTGTCTTTGGCAAATCGAACGGAATAAATAATTGGGCCGTGGTGATGATGCTGGGACGCGAAGGAATAACGCGCCTCGAATCGATGCGTCTCGTATCTGAACCAGTTTAAAATGAGAGATAGCAGCATCGTTGTATAACACATCAATGTGCAATGAGAATGGCTAATGTTCCAATTAATGGCGCGTGTAATTATATCGTTGCGCGCCGCGCGGGTATTCTTCGTAGGACCGAACGATATACAATTTAGGCAAAAGGAAAAAAGTGAGCGCGAATGTAAGAGTAGGAGATGCCGCGGGAGGAGAGCAATCGCAATGTGCTACCAACGTATAAAAATCAGTTCCATATTAGTTGATCTCGTGGTAAGAGCAGCAGCTTTATTATAATCGCGCTCTCGAGCTATATCGGCATCAGTAGTACTCGATCCTCCGAAAGTGCTTGCGGAAGCTCGCTCAGCTGCGCGGCGGTGCAACACCACCACCACCACCAGCAATATGCAACCTCTGCTACTGGCCGTTTTTTGCTTCCTCGCGGCAGGCGACGTATTCGCCCGCTCTCACGTAAGTTCATTTTTTAATGTCATATACAAAATTTCTAATTACCAAACTTTTTTGGCCCCGTTTGATCCGTCGCCATTGTCGGCTAAATTTCGTGCTTGATGCGCCTCGCGGCGCGATAAGTTTAGCTCGAGCAGCAGAGTTCATGCGATAAAGATTAAAAATATTCGCAATTTTAGTTGTATAGAACACAAGCGCGAAACCTCGCTCTCGCGATTTCTCTTTACATCTTTCGTTGACCAAAGGCGAGAGTATAATCAAAGAGATATTGATTAAAGTTTAAATAATGCTGGAGAAAAACGATTATAGGAAAGAAGGAAATTGGAGGAATCACCATCGAGCTTCTCGAACACTGAGATTCGGCTACGAGAGACGCTCAGAGACGTTGAAACGGTGCGTCGACGAAATTTTTCATACCGCATCGTTGCGGTTATTTTTTTTTTTTTTTAATTTGGCAATAAAATTACAGGGTTATACGGCGTACATCGATCCCGGCCGTAAAATTTGTTACTTGGAAAAGTTGCGCAATGATTCTCCAGCGGTGGCTGGTAATCTGCTCCGGCGTCGGAGGAGCAGGCTACTCGTCGAAGCTTCGCTCTCGGATATAACGGAAATTGAGGTAAACGCGTGCTTGCGGAAAAAAACTATAGTCGCAACAATTGCTCGCATATACAAAACGCGTTGCGTGAATTTTTCAACATGCAGGCGCGACGCTTTGCCGGTACTCGTATCGCCGCTTTCTGCAAAGATTCGGCCATTGCTCTGTTGCGAGAGCGCGATGTCCTCGCGAGAACGAAACGTCAATCGGCATCGTTCCGATCTCCGAGATTTCGAGGACAGACGCAGTCGCAATACTTGAATATCGGCTCGGAGCAGGAAGGCCAAAAAGAGGGAAAAGCGGAGGCCGAAGCGACCGATTATTCCTCCAGAGCAGTTGTCAGTCAGTACAGATATTTTTTCAATCAAAAAACAATGTCGATTTTTTAAAACATTTTACAAAAAGACAAAATTATTTGTCTTTTTGCGACGGGCAACAGGTGGTAGCAACGGAATGGGTCAGGCGCAGAGCATGTCGAGCGGCGGCGGCAGTTCCGGTTGTGAAGGATGTCCAGCAGCATATCCGGAATACCACCAAGGGAGCGGCGAAAGAGCTCCGGGAAAATTGATTGATCCGGGGAGCCGACCGAGCGATGGCAGCAGAGGATCGTATCGCGGTGAATCGGCGCGTCCAGGAACGCCAATTTATACGGGAGGAGGTTCGGTTCATCCCGGTGGAATGGGGTATCCCGGGGGAGTTGCAACGGGCGATGGGCAGCAGGGACCCCGCGGTTATCCGGCCGGTGGACCGACGTATCCCGGCGGTCAATCAACCAACCGGCAGGGAGTCGGAAGCCCGTATCCCGGTGGAACGCTACCGAGGAAAACCGCAACGACTTATCCTGCTCCTGGCGGAGCCCAAACGAGTTATCCCGGTGCTGGAACGTCGGGAGTGGTGAACGGTGGGCGGCCCACATATTCCGGAAATATACAAACCGGAGGTGCCGGAACAACTTATCCTGGTACTGCGGATGGTGCAGGCCGATTACCATCCGCAAACGGAGTGCAAGGGAGCCTTTATCCCGGAGGTGTGCAGCAACCACCGGGCGCGAAAACGCCGGCTTATCCTAATAATATTGAGGGAACGCGACCGGGCGGACGAGAGGCGACATATTCCGGAGATGGAACAACAACTTATCCCGATGGACGAACAACGGCAACCGGAGGTGGTTTAATGCAACCGTATCCCGCTGGTGCAACGGGAACGATCGGAGGGACTGGTGGTTATCCCGGCGGCAGCGGGCTTGTCCGACCCGGTGCGGTAACCACTTATCCTAGCGGAGGATCAGGCCCTACGTATTCCGGAAATAATGTACAAACCGGGGGAGCCGCTTCTATCCCGTATCCTGGTGTTCCAGCTGTACAACCGGAGCCGGCAACGAGTTATCCCGCTGGCGGCAGCGGCGGTGCGACGACGTATCCGACCGGAGGAACAAGCCCTACGTACTCCGGAAATGTACAAGGTGGGGGTGACACGTCTATCCCGGCATATCCCGGTGGCGGAGCTGTACAACCGGGGCTGGCAACAAATTATCCCACTGGTACGATAGGAACGAGTAGGGGGACCGTATATCCTGGTGGCAGCGTAGTCCAACCTGGTGGGATGACGGCTTATCCTGCCGGCGGAGGAGGCCCTGCGTATTCTGGAAATGTACAAACTGGTAGAAACGGCGCTACTTATCCTGGCGGCGGGCTAGTCCAACCCGGCGGGACGACGACTTATCCTACCGGCGGAGGAGGCCCTACGTATTCCGGAAATGTACGATCTGGTGGAACCGGCGCTACTTATCCCGGCGGCGGGCTAGTCCAACCCGGCGGGACGACGACTTATCCTACCGGCGGCGGAGGAGGCCCTACATATTCCGGAAATGTACAAACTGGTGGAACCGGCGCTACTTATCCCGGCGGCGGGCTAGTCCAACCCGGCGGGACGACGACTTATCCTACCGGCGGCGGAGGCCCTACATATTCCGGAAATGTACAAACTGGTGGAACCGGCGCTACTTATCCCGGAGGCAGGCTAGTTCAACCCGGCGGGACGACGACTTATCCTACCGGCGGAGGAGGCCCTACGTATTCCGGAAATGTACAAACTGGTGGAACCGGCGCTACTTATCCCGGCGGGACGACGACTTATCCTACCGGCGGAGGAGGCCCTACATATTCCGGAAATGTACAAACTGGTGGAACCGGCGCTACTTATCCCGGAGGCAGGCTAGTTCAACCCGGCGGGACGACGACTTATCCTACCGGCGGGGGAGGCCCTACATATTCTGGAAATGTGGAAACTGGTGGAACCGGCGCTACTTATCCCGGCGGCGGGCTAGTCCAACCCGGCGGGACGACGACTTATCCTGCCGGGGGAGGTCCTACATATTCCGGAAATGTACTAACTGGTGGAAGCGGCGCTACTTATCCCGGAGGCGGGCTAGTCCAACCCGGCGGAACGACGACTTATCCTGCCGGCGGAGGAGGCCCTACGTATTCCGGAAATGTACAAACTGGTGGAACCGGCGCTACTTATCCCGGAGGCGGGTTAGTCCAACCCGGCGGGACGACGACTTATCCTGCCGGCGGGGGAGGCCCTACGTATTCCGGAAATGTACAAACTGGAGGATCCACCGGTACTTATCCCGGCGGCGGGCCTTTACAATCAGCAGGCGGAGCAACAATGTACCCACCCGCTGGTGGATCGCAAAGAGGAGTTACCTATCCCGGAGGAGTTGAACCGAACCAAGCTCAAACGAGTTATCCCGGTATGACAGCAGGTGACGGCGGCTATTTTGGCAGTGGCTCTTATCCCGGCGCGCTACCACCGACCGGTGGTTCGTACCCGGTCGGTGGAATCGGTGGAAGGGGCAATGGTCGGACGGAAGAATCGCAGTATTACGCTCGGCCGAGCTCGGCGGGGATGAGCGATTTGGTCGAGGATGAGAACGGAGATTCTCACGCATCGAGCTCGGTAAAAGAAAACGAGGAGGGGACTGTAGCGAGCGCGTCGTCGGACGGTACATTTGGCACCGGTACGGCCAAGTCTCAGGTGAGCGGAACGTACACCGGAGGAGGCTCGTTTTCCGCTCAGGCCGGGACGAGCGACGGTAAAAAAGGCGCCCAGACGCAGGTCAGCGGGGGCAAGGAAGGCGCGATGAGCAGCGCGCAGGGCAACGGAGGCGAGGGAAAGAGCCAGACTCAGGTGCAGCTAAACACGGAAACCGGTACAACTACGACGGGAGCTCAGAGCGGCGGAAGGAATCACGGCACCAATTCGCAGGTGCGAGCGAGCTCGAAAGGCGGAATGGCCGATGCCCAGGCAAACGGCGAAGGGAGCACCTCCAGTCAGGCTCAGATTGGCTTTCAACCGTACGACGGATCCGACGAGAAAATTGATAGTGCCGTGGTGGCCCGTCCGTTCAGGGGCGGTGGAACCGCCACTGCCCAGAGCGGAACTTTCAAGGGCCAGTCGCAATCGCAATTGCACGGTTCCTTTCAATATGGCATTACGTATAACGGAGCGGCCCAAGCTGGCTCGGGTTCCGGTGCGGCCGCCTCCAGGAAGCCCTTTAACTTTTCGACAACCGACGACACCGAGCTTTTCAAACCGTTCAATCCAGTCGAACCGCTCGGATTGACCAACTCGAGAGACAGGTCGTCGTCGTCACCCACCACCCCGTCGTCGGAGGAAAAAAAGGTGGCTCGCGGTTTGCAGGGCAGTTCGAGTTCGAGAAAGAGCGTTGTAGCGAAAAAAATTGATCCACCAATTCCAACAATCGCTACGACTACGAAAAGACCCCATAGAGAAGAGACGTACGATTCGTCGGTGGGTACCGACGATTACGAGGATGAGGAATACGACGAGGACGACTATGAGAATTCACCGAGACAGCGGCAAGTTGAAGCGGCAGGTGTTGGTGGAAGCGACGACGGTGAGGGTAATGCCCAACGCTCGCTCAATATCGTCGATTCGGAAGGGATAGGACGCGAAGCGCGCGAGGGTGATCTCCTCGAGGCGGGTACTTCTCTCGCTGGCTACACGATTCCACCGGGGATTCGGGCGCGGGTTACATCGGTATCCAGCGGAGATACGAGTGTCCCGCGAGGTGCAGCCGATTCAAAGACTCAAACCCCCCGCCACGATAATCACCGTAATTATTCGCCGTCGTATATTGGTGCTCCGCAAGACGAAACTCTCGATGCTGAACGATCGCACAGCGGGACTCGTTATCCACCACCGATGAGACCGGTCAAGCAAAATTATTACACGGTGACAAACAGCGTTGCCGGGAAAATTGATGATCCGCGAAGAAAGTACGAGCATCGTTATTACACGAAAAGTTCGACCTGCGGTTACTTTACGTTTTCGTGCAACATTGTTCACGGTTCCAATGGACGAACCAAGATCTGCAAACCCAAAGTACCCACGCATCCCGACGGAACGCCCATGAAGTGTTGATGCGCACGACTCCGATCGCCCTCCATCAAGATCCAATCATATTTACAACCAGACAGTAGCCAACTAATCACAACGTAATTATTAATCCACCGAAATGTATGGAAAAAAAAAAATCTCTGTTAAAATTGTTTCATTCTTTATTTCGCCTCCTACGCGCAATCTCCCTTTTTCTCGTCGAGCTCCGTAACAGCGTAATCGCGTTTGTTGCGCACAATAAGATAATTAATGAAATCGCAGAGGGCGACATTAACATCGAATAGTACAATATCTAATTGGCCGACAGTTTCGATACAACAATTATTCTTAAACTCCAACGGGCTCATTATTTTTAAAATATACTCCTACGAATGGGCAATTTTTCAAAAGTCTCCTTTCCATTCTATATCTCGTGTAATGTATACCCTGCTGACAAGGTAAAGTTCAGTCTTTTTATAAATACATATTTTCTCCCAACTTTTCGCGATCCTCTCGAGTTTCAACGAAATTGCGTAATAATAATAATGATAATAATAAGTGATCGGAATAATTTACAGCACAATATGTACATCATATGTACATACGTTCTCTATGTACAAATAATGAACCTTGCGGGGGAAAAAAAATGAAATATTTCTACGGCCGACGCGGTGGGAAATAAATTAACGACAAGTCGAGTAGCAGTTGTGGAAAGATTGGAACGTGTGTATAATGCATGACGATACCTCGTTGATCCGATCGATTCGCGCTCATCCTCGCTATTACTCCGCGATGCTCAGCTATTTGTACACATTTACAGGATTCAATGGCCTATATCGCTCTATCGAGTGCCGGGGGCCCTTTGTCGTTCAATTTGGAAAATGAATCGAGGCTCTACTTTTTCGTACTAAACCCGGTGACTGATGTAATCTGAAAATGTCAATATATGAAAATGCCGCCAAAGTCGCATTTGTCGAAGCATCAATTACCGTCAATGGATCCGTCTTGGTCCTCGTCGTCCTCGTCGTCGACGTCGTCATCGTCCTGACCACGACCGTCGGTAGTTTCGGTGCCTACCTCCGATACACAATTGTCCGTCGAATTTCTAAAATGCTCAATCTGCACATTTGCCGATTCCAGCTGCTCGATAAGATCCTCGTTGGCTCGTTGCAGCCTGCGCACGCTGTTGGTCGCTGCGTCAACCTCGTCCTGAGCACCCGACAGTTCTCTCTTGAGCTCGTCCACTCGAGATCGTACTCTCTTAACCTCAGCCTCGTACTGTTCCGATCTTCTCAGGGCGTGCGACAATTCGGTCGTTTTTTCGGCCAATACTTTCTTCAACTTTGAATACGAGTGCTTCAAATCCGAAAACTCCTAAATTCCGTAACGCGTTCGTTTATTAGCCAATTTCGTTTGTTATTTTGAAAAAAAAAGAAAAAGTCAACCAACGAACCTTGCTTCGATCAATAATTTCCTGCTGCGAAGAATCAAGGGAGGCGGTGTGGAGCGCGGAAACGGGTCGTCCCCGCCGGCATTCGTTCAATTCCTGCAATTCACGAATCTCACTTTTCAGCTTTTTGTTTTCGCGTTCAAGACTTATTTTGTCCGACTCTAAGCGTTCGCGTTTGCCCCATTCGGCCGCATTTTCCGCCTGCAACCTCTCCAACTGCCAATTGCCATTATTATTATTATCATCGCATCATTATTTTATTTGGCCGATTTACGTTGGATTGGAAATGATTTCTCGCCTCACCTCCTCTCTCAGTTCGCACAGACGTTGATCCATTCCCTCGCGATTCGATGCCTCGTCGATGAGATCCGCTCGTGCCGCGCTCAATTCCGTTTGGAAACGCTCCCTCATCTCCATTAGTTCGCGCATCGCTTCGGCTCGGCTCGTTTCAAGCTCCTCGCAGCGTGACCGAAGTTGCATCGTCTCGGAACGTAACTTTTCCATTCCTCGATGGAGCGACGATTTTTCTCTTTAAAACGACAAAGCCACATTTAGAAAATTTCGAATAACTAAAAACAAAATCGGCCAAGGCGAAAAAAAAATTCTTCTTTATTCGACTTTCGCACTTACTCTCTTTCCGCCGAAATAGTCCTGCTCGCTTCTTCCAGTCTGAGATTGAGCATCGACATTTTTTCCATCAGATATTCGTCGTTGCTAATTTCAAAGGACGATTGTCGTTTTTCCTTCTTGTCCCGTATCTCATTCGTCTCGGCGATGAGTTTAGCAATGTCCCGATCCAAACTGGCAACGGGGCTTTCGACGAATAATTCGGGCGAATTTGTCGCGATGCTCGTTTCGTGATTCTCCGCGAGCAGCAGCTTGGCGGCCGTATCTCGATCGAGGCTGCTAATCGGGCTATCTTTGTACAATTCGACCGCGTGTTTCGGTACCGCACCCTGCAACACGTACTCCTCGATGTCCGCTCTGTCCGCCGGACTCGTTTCTTCCCCGCCGCTGGTCAATGGGTTTGCTCCCTCGTCCTTGGGGCCGGGGGCCCTTCTCAATTCAGGATCGGATTCGAGAATCGCCACGATCCGTCTGTCAAATTGTCCCGCGTGTTTCAACAATACCATATGCAACTTTTGCAACTCTTTGCGCAATTGCTCGTTTTGAATTTGCAACTCTTGACTCTCGTGTTTGAAATTGTTAGAGTCCTTGGTCGCCGCCTCCAGCTTGTTTCTTAAAATTTTAGCCTCCTCCCGAGCCTTGTTTCTCTCGTTGCGAACTTTGCTCCATTTCTCGCGCCAATTGGCCGTACAATCGGACCACCATCTCATTGTTTTTTCCATTTGGGCAGCTCGCGCCCTAGCCTCCTCCAATTCTCTCTGACCGAGGGCCTGCAAAAAACCGAGATCGAGCAGCGGTCATCCATCTGCCAAGCCAATTTACAAATATTTTTCAAAATTTACCTCTTTCGTTTCCCATTCGCCACCGCCGCCGCCGTCACCGGCATAACGAGGCGAAGCTGTGGTGCTGGACGAGCAGCAACTACCGACGACATCGTGCTGTTCCCTGCTCGTCTGTCTGGTACGCGAGGACGTGCCACCACCGGCCGCGCTATTTCCCGTACTCTGTGAGTTTTGTGACATTGCTCGCAGTGAAACCGCCGCTGCTCAGGGTAGCGGCTAGCGCCCCGGCACTAACCTAAAATATCACACGACCATCGTTGCTCGTGCCATGCCGCGCTCGCCACCTGCAACCAACGCGACGATGCCTCTACAAATTTTTCACGTCACTGCACCGCACCTCGCAACCTTTTTATTATTTATTTTTCATTCAATCGCGTCCATATCCGATGGCAGCAATAGCATACTCTGTCCAACTGTCTTTTGTAGTTTAGTTTTGTCGCCGTCGCATACTCACCCACCGGATAGCGCAGCTCGCCACGCCAAACTCGGTGGACGGCGAAACAACTACTGCTCGTCGATCATCCGCCGATATACGAGCATTCCTCGTCACCGACAGTACCGACACAATTATTCGCGAGAGCTATAGTGCAGCAGAGAATAAATAAAAATACAGCTTGTTTTCGTAAAACAGTATCTTTGTATTTTTATTTTCATAACATTAAATTTATAATCTGAGGTACTCGCTGCGATCATACTCCATACATGTCCATATATATATATAACAAATGCAAACAAATGTCATATAGTATACATGTTATAATACTTTGCGGCGCGAGATTCTCGCAGTGTCTCGGCGCGCACGTGTGTGTGTCTCTTGATAGCACAATATATTCATTGAACTCTTGTAACATTAATTGATCTTTTTTACAGTAGGTACTATAGTCGTCGTTATTTTTCCTCGCTTTTTTCCGCCGCCGCCGCCGCCACCGCCGCCGCCGCGGTGCGAGCAGCATTAGAATCACGAAATTTTCTACGCATGTGCTGTGTGCGTGCCTAAAGAGTGTGTGTGTTTTGTTTTCGATTGCTGATTGTGCGTACGTCGAGTGTCGCCTTACTAAAGACACATTTTACTTTTTTTTCTCGTTATATCCCATTCGTTTCCTATTGTTTTTGTTGTTGTTATTGTTGTCGTCGTCGTCGTCGTCGGAGCAACATATATATGATTTTATCGTGCGCGCGCGCGCGGTTGACAAAGTTATTATCCGCGCTGCGCGGCGGACTGTACATCAAAAAGTCGTGAAATTCCAATAATAGCAAAACCGCGATGCAAATAAAAAAATAATGGTCGCGAGTGTCGAGAGCGACGGTAGAAAAGAAAAAATGAGCTACGAAACGTCCCGTGTCTGATATAATAATACGCGCGCAGCTTCGTCGCCAACAAAATCTCGCGCGTGGAACGCGACAAGCCTGCTGGTGGTTTGGTGAAATTTGGTGAAAAAGTCGGGGTATGTATTTGTAAAAATGGCGCGTCTACAATATGGAAAACGCGATATTTATGATGGGCGCGCGCGTCAAACAAAATGTGTATGCAGTGTGTGTTAAATTAATAGGCCGCGGTGTACTGCTGCTCGGCAACGCTCGCGCGCGCGCGCGCGCAAGTATCAAAATATTTAGGCTACGAATATTGGCTTTTGCGACGCTCCGCGTATATTTTATAAACATGAGAAAAAATTCATCAATGTGAAAATATATGCGAGGAAAAAAAAGAGAGAAAGACTACGCGGACGCATTTGCCGGAATTGTGTCGAGATTATTTCACAAGAGACTGCAGCCTTATCGTATCGTACGTAATTTGATAATAATATACATCATCCGGATTGTCGAATAAATCCAAGTGATAATCGTGTCACCGGCAGTGTGTCAATTTATTACAACGTGTATCGCAAGGCGAAGTTTTCTTTATCGCAGCAGTTGAACCATCATCATGAGACCATTTCTTTTTTCCCAACACACAATTAAGTGTCTTTTACTTTTCTTTAAATATTCAACGTTTTTAAAAGTCTCTCTTTACGTATCTTCATTTTTGGCACATTTGTTTCTCTCGTTTTTGCAGGTTATTCTTTTTTTTTACTCCCAACGCAAACGCGCGAGTCCAATATTATATTTACTATTATAATTATATATATAGTGTCATTTGTTTGTTTTGGCACACTCGATTGGCCGCGCGTTCCCTCACCTCTTGTTTCACTTTTGTCATCGTTGTTGATACGAAACAAATACAATATATCGTACATTTCGAGTGTTTATTGCTACGTGTGTAGCAGCAGCTCGCAACCCGTTGTATAATAATTCATTAATTAATCAAGACGAGGCGCGGTGCGGGGGTCTCACTCGCGCCAACGCAAATATATAAAGAAAACCACGCATGCTGCTTTGCCGCAGCTGATGTCGTACGTTGCTAATATACAATAATCTATGATTCGTTAACAATTATTCATATATATATTCAACAGTATCTAAAAGTCGCAGCCCGCTACTTTACGTCGTGTGTGTGTGTGTGGGTGTGGGTGTGTGCTAATCGCCTCGTTCACTCATCATTTGAAATTTTGTTTATCGCGGGTGATGTTGCGCGCGATCGCTCTTACAGAGAGCAGCAGCAGCAGCAGCAGCAGGGGTGGTTCGATGATAATTCAGACGCTGCTCGTTGCGTGACAATCGTCGAGTGTCGGGAGACTGCTGGCCATTAGCGAGGCCAGACTCAAGGAACTTCGATTGAGGGTATTGAGGTCGTGTGGATTGTCACAGTGAAGATAGAGTCTTGAGCTCACGGATTTGTGGCAATCCGGACACAGTCGTTTTTTCTTCTTGTCGCGCCTCTTTAGAATGTCGTACGCGCATCTGCCGCGACATGCGAGACAAACGTAAACGGTATACATATATGCTCTGGTTATGAGCAGCCGGGTTTGAGCCAAAAATGAAGAAAAGGGCTCACCTCGCGTGTAAAATGTGCGAGCACGGTAGAGCCTCGAGGGAATCAGCCTCGAGGCCAAAGGGCTCGTTGCAACTGCCGCATCTCAGTTCCAAATCCTCTTCCATTGCGGCAGCTAGTCTCTCGTGATGAGATTTCTGTTCTTCGTCTCCCAACGAGCCATAGATCCGGGAGAGTCGACATCTGACCGTTCTCATCAGGAGCTAAAAAAATGAAAAACAAAAAATAACTGTTGTATGCATCTCTCGCTGCTGCTGCCGCTGCAACTCACCTTGGCCCCCATCGAGTTGGCCACTTCGAGCAGTCTCGTATTAAATTCGAGCGGTCGACAATTGCATATCTTGTGCTGAAGCCTCAACGCCTCGAGACATCTCGCCGCTCCGTCCATAGCCTCCATTTGACAAAGACGGTCGTCCGTCGCCGCGGCCGAGCCCATTGCGCTTTCGTACTGTCGAAACGCTTTCTGAAACCGACCCCCGCGAAACAATAATCCAATCGCCCGGTGCTCGTCGCATATACATATATATCATGTACGTAATCACTCACATTGATGTCTGACTTTTTTCTGTAAATGTCACCGAGGATTCTGATGCTCCTCGCGTAACTGGCCTGATCCCCCGATACGAGAGACAAACGAGTCGCTTCCTGCGGCGATAAAACCATTTTGTAGGAGAGAGCGACGCCTATAATGTAGCCTAATGTAGTAAAGTAAAACGATGATAAACGCGCTTGGCTCACCGAGCAATAGTCGTGGGCATCGCCCAGTTCTCCTTTCTTTCGCAGGGCCGTTGCCATTTGCAAAAGAGCGGCTCGGTGATGCCTCGAGTTCAAGTCGCCGAGTTGCAAACTTCGCGACAGATCGTACGCTCTCGCGGCGTATCTCGCGCTCTTGTCGGCATCCTGCAGCCTGCAAAACAACTCGGACAAGCCTACGTATACCTGTTCCGCGCGTCGCCCCGCCAAACAAATGATAAAAATCATTATTTGTCATAAAAGCAGCGGCATGCATAGGTGCTTTGCGAATAAAAAGCTTTCTCAATAACCTGTAATTCCAAGGAAGGGTCCTGGATGGAGTGAGCTATTTTGTGGGCTCTTTGAAAAGCTTCCAGCGCTTTGCAAAAACCAGCGAGTTCCAGGTGGACTCTACCCACTGTTAAATGAACGAGACCGGCAGTCGCGCACTGATCGCACTCGTTGTACAGACTGCGAAAGCAAAATTCACGACGAATAATCACCGCGCGCTATACTCCATTATTTTTTTCATAAAAATTGCGCCGTGATGCGCAATTACCTGTGCCGCGCATAGGCCAAAGCGCGATCCAAAGCACCCAGTCTCTCGTGCGCTCGTGCCAAATTGAGATACGCTTCGGCACGCATGTTCGGCGAGTCCAGCTCTTCGGATATGTCCAGTTGACGATCTGCAAAATCTATGCTGTCTCTGCAAAAAATCATATAACATTTCAAACAAAGGTCATATCGCGAATCGATCGAGCAAACAAAGCCTGCTTATCGCGCCATCTTTCCTCCTCGTCGCACGACAATGAATCGGGGCTATCCTACTTCGTGTCCTTTCGGCGCCGCCGCCGTTGTTTTTTTTTTTTCATCGAATATGTAAACACGGGTTTGCTCGTTGCTGCTCGACGCGCTCGGGTGATTCTTTGACGCAGCCGCCGGGATTTTCTCGTACGTATCGCGGTGCCAAATAAAAACACGTCGAGTCGCACGTTTTGAATACTATTTTTATTCTTTCTTTTTTTCGCATCGGGCAAAGAGGCGCGTGGCTCGCTGAATATTGATATTTTAGCGTTTGAGATACACCCGACGAATTATATACATTTTCTTTTTGCTTAGCACAAAAAAAAGAAATGCAAATGAGGAAAAGTCTATGGAGGATTAAAAGCTCGCGGCCGAGGGTCATAGAGAATAAGTCGACCGAGCAGTACTCTCCGCCCGCGTCGCTGCATTCGTTAACTTTACCTCCTCCAGTATATTATCGTCGTCGTTGTATACCACGAGTGGAGTCTTTTTTTCCCTCTTCTCCCCCGCGGTTTCTTTCGGTCAGATGTCAAATGCGCGGGCGCGCGCGCTTATTTCGCTCCGGTCGACCAACGACAATCGTTTAAGAATGCGTTTAAGCGTTTCGGCTGGTATATAAACGAAATAAATGGAAATGACGAGACGCGGTTAGCGTATTAGGAGGGCGTCGCGCGCGCGCGTAGCCCCGGGTAAACCGCTACACAGTCGTCGACTCGCGTCCGGACGAAAGACTCTCGAGAACGAGAGGAGAGAGCTCTCCGCTCGAGTGTACGTTTTTTTTCTCTCCTCTTGCGGCGCGCGATGAGCGCCTTTCTCTTCGACGCGGTCCCCGCCGCGGGCGATCACTCGACGTAGACGCGTTCCGCGCGTCTCGCGATGATAATGTTTCGGCATATATATGCAATCATTTACCGACACGCGTGCGAAACGTATTGGTTTGAATAAATCGTAGAAGAATACCGACCTATATTTTCCCCAATCCATGTACGCCTGATAGAGATATCCCAAAAGAGCAAACTTGTCCTCTCGTTGTCGAATGCTCTTTAGCGCACCTCTCCATTTTCGCACAGCCGCCTGTTGTTTGTGCGCTCGATAAAGTTTCAGGCCTTGTTCAACCTGCGAAACCCACCACAACGAATCGTCAATTTTATTATTTACTTCTCCTCCGCGCGGATTCGAAGCAGCAGGGTAGAAAAATTGAAGGATTAAAAGGCTCGTTCGAGATTTACCCAATAACCATCATAATAACCCCCCCGTTGCTCGTGTCGAGAGGCAAACTCGCGCAACATCATTTTCCGCGTGTGCGCGCGCGCGCGCGAGAACGAGAGAGCAAGAGAGAAAAAGTGGTTGCGCGCGCGATGAGAAGGCCGTATCGATTTAACCCTGAACTTGGCGTAGTCCCGCGAGCGCCCCGTGCCAACGGCAAAGCACGTGTAACCAACTCGTCCATAAAATTCACCGCAACGCTCTCTAATAATAAAAACATTTTATCCCCTGCTGCATCGCATTATCATATGTGCGAGAAAAAAAATGTGTCGCCTGCTGCTGCTGCTTCCGCGGTATATTGTCCGCTACCCATGCAGCCAATACGTTTTTTGCCGTTTGGAACAAAATAAAGTACAACTTTTATCGCGGCTCGCGATCTCTATATATTTATACGCAACGCGCGCCCACAGCACCACCTGTAGATCGCCGCGCCGCGAAATAATTTTCGCCTCAACCTTTTGATCGAGCGCAGTGCTCGCGATCGATGCAGCAGCAGCATTCAAATTATTCCTACATATACGCGGCGTGCTGGCAACTCTGCTGGAATTTTTTTAGACGCGGCGCGGGCTACATCCATCTCGACTATACTTTTTCTCGCACCGCGCGCGCGATGCCCGCGCGCCTAAACGAAAATCAATGGTCCGCTGGCAAAGAGATGGCATGCAAAATAAAATGTTTGTGTCGATGAAGGAAAGATAAGGAAAAAAAAAAAACTTACTCTCCTTCTGGCGAGCTGCTGATCCAGTCGATGCCTGCAACTGATGAGGCACTCCCAGAGACCGGCTCCGGATCTGCCGTTTCCATTCTGATAGTGGCTTCCGCCGCTTCCGTTCGGATTCCGATAATCTTCCTCGGCAAATTCGTAAACATCGAGAGGATGACGCGACCCGTCGGGACTTCCGAGGAGCGCCGTTGCCGATAGTTGGTGACTCCCCGAACCCCTGAATCGCATGAACCATCGCCGCACCGAGTCGATTAAAACACGCGTACGTATTATCGCGGCAGCGATCGAATAAAAAAAAAAAAACCGAATATACTGCTTGCCTGAGGTAATCCCTGGACGCCATAGACTCCCATGACATGGCTGATGCTCTTCCGTCGCGTTCCTGCTGTTGTTTGTTCCTCTGCTCGGCGATCGATCCTCGTCGATGTTGATGATGATGATGATGATGATGATGATGATGATGATGATGATGATGATCCCCGGCGTTTGTCGGATGATCCCCTTGATCGCAATTGGAATAATCGCGAGAGCTACTGATGCCCCGTCTCTCGAGTCGTTCTTCCTTTTTCGCTTCTCGATTCGCCGCCTCCTCGTCGTCCCCCTCGTCCGGCCTCCAGCGCCAGTCTCATCTCTCTCCGATCCCACCTGCACCACCATTATTCCGACCACCTACACCCCCGCACTTGCATACCACGCTCAAGCAGTACATAACAGACGCCGCCCTCGTTGCCCCGCTCGCTTATTCACTCGCACCACCACCACCACCACTTTTCTCCTCTTGTATTATTCGTCTCTATATAGCGGCTCTCTTTGCTCCCGGCCACCGGACACGCGACTTTTCCCCAATGATGTTCCTGCTCGAGACAAATAATGCGCAAGCATTTCGTTGAAAATCCGCGCCTTCGTCATCGCGCGCTACCTCTTTAAATATATATCCCCCCCCTCCCCCCGCACATTTGCTCGCTCCCAGCGGCCGCGCGCGCGCCTCTTCTTCCCCCAAATTTCATCCACTCGCCATATCGAAAAACAAAACTGACAAGAGCCAGAGTGCACGAAATTTCAGGCTAAACATCGCGTGCATAAAAAGCCCAAAGATCGATTTTATCGGTTATCTATTTTCGAACGAATAACCTTTGCGCGTATTCTCTCTCACTTATTTTCTACTTTTCCCCACTTGGCCATATTGCCGTATATTTCGCACGACTTTGACAAGGTCACATTGGTCGTATCGTTGCGCGCGCATTCAATATTCTATTATTTCTTTTTCCCGCTGCTGCTATGAAATTGTAATGTTAAATTCTGGTGATCCTGCGAGCTTTCTAGCGCTTGCCCCACCCCAACGCGCGCGCGGCGCTTGATCGCCTTTTCTTTTTCACCACCTTTTGTTTTACGAGCGACCAACCCGCCTACTCGCCGAGACCCAATACCGCGCCAGTTTGGCCCGCATTTCGTTCTTTCGTCCTTTTCCCTCCAGAGCCAAAATTTTAGCCATACAAGTAGGTCATCGCTTTTTGGCCTTCCGCGCGCGCCAATCCTATATACCGTATTGGTGGTGCATGAACCATATGAAATCTTTTCGCGAGAGCGCGCGGATATAGGATCGTTGGCTTTAACTGGGTCAGGTAGCGAAAAGTATGCGTTCGCAATAAGAGGCAAGAAAAAGAGAGAGAGAGAGAGAGAAAGAAAAAAGAAAAGTCAAACGAGGCTGAAATTTAGCCCGTGAGATGGGCTTTGAATTTCGACTCGGGGTGTTGGCTATATACCTTCGCTCCGCCCTCTCGGCATCCAGCAACTTTTTCCTCGAGATTCAAAAGAATAAAATGCTATCGCGGCGTTGATGACCCAACCAACATTGCCCGGATGGAAATATAGAGAGCAATTATTAGTATTATTGTTATTATTGCCGATTCGCTTTTATCGATAGCGCGCAAACACGTGGGCATACGCACGCAGGCACGCACGCTCGTGTTTGTCACGTATTACGCGGAGAGCGAGGGCAATAATTTAATGATGGTCTAGCAGGCATCTGAATTTTCCGTTTTCCCTCTCGCTGCATGGATGCGCGACGGGGCGAGTGCCGCGGTCGCGGTATATAAAAATATATATATAAGAAAGCGAGCAGCAGACAACCCTGAAACGTGATTTATCTCTCGATCCTTTGCAAAGAAAGCATTTTCTGTACAGCCGCAACTGCGGTATATCGCAGGCTCGACGGTCGACGCCCGCCGCTCAATTTCTTCCCTGCACCGACCCCAAAAATCATACCGAAAATCACTGCGCGCCCCGCGCGCATGCAGCAGCATCATTCATTTCCACCAATATTCGGCATAAACCTGCCCCGCGACGACTATAATCGTTGTATCCTTTTTTTCAGCCGAAACTCACTCAATTTCACTGCACGGGCTTTCCTCCAATCATCATCATCATCGTCGACAACGCACAGTCGGAACCACCACCCATGCACAGCCTCGATATTTCATTGGCAAGCCCAGCGCACCGCCATTCCGCATCGCGTATACGCGGACTTGTGATTTTATATTTCTATTTTCATTTTATTTTCCAGCATTCAACTGCTAGCAAGCAAATTCCAATTCACTATACCAATTGGCTGATGATGACGTAAAACACAAAACACACGATATTTCAGACGACGCTACGAAATCCCTGGAGCATAATTGTGTCAATTTCCGGCCGAAGCATCACGGTGTACACGAAAAACAATCCTGCTGCTTCAACGACTAATCCTCCAACCAAATTGAGTCGAGTGATTTTTTATTTTTACTCGCGTGCCGATTGAAATAGCGGGGCTATGAGGGAAATACGCTACAAACGACGAGTGCATGCATCCATGGCTCTCGGAGCACCGCCGCTCGCTCAATCGCTGTACGGAAAATATGACGCGCGATTGACACACCTGCTGCAGCATACATATCCACGTAAGCTATATATACTATATATAGTACCGTTATTGCGTTAAAATGCGTGCGGCTGTATTTTACTTTTATTGCTTCCAACGAGCCTCGGATTATTTCGCTAGGACGGAATATATACAACAAAATTTGTCTACTTTTATTGTTTTTTCTTTTCAGCTACTTTTCGTGCGTTAAAAAGGATTGATATTTTCTGCGCGTATATATATTAGCGAAGCCGCGCGCGAGATTCTACCGACGACGGTCGGGGCAGAACTGTCGCGCCCGAGCCGCAGCAGCCCGCAACACACAATCCCCTCGCGAATCCACCAGCACCCTCTTTTCTCCCTCGCTCGGGGGATGATGCTGGCTGCCGCTCCTGCGTACACCACCACCAATATTTAGCCAGCTTGCTTGAGCATCCTTTCTTTAAAAACTCGTCGCGCCGCTTATACTCGTCGTCGCATCTTTGCAAATTTTTACGCATCAAAATCATCCAGTATATTTGAATTTGAATACGCCAACAAAGGCCACGCGAATTGGGCCAAAAGGGCAGCTAGCAGCAGGGCATGTCGCGCTGCAAAGAGACGAGAGGCGTTGGCCCGCTCCCGTCAAGTTTTCCATATGTAGCTTTGGCGGCAGAACCAGCAGGCTCGTTTGCTGCATCGGGGTCGTGGCCATCGTGTCGCGGCAGGTTGGTCATTTTCTTTTGCTGGACGGCCCCGCCGCGATGACGAGAGAGTGCATGCGGATCAGAGTCCCGGAGAGCCAAATCCCGAACGCGCGCGGAGCTAAAACGAGAAAGCGCAGGGGATGATGTGGGAAAGGGGCGGGTGACCCGTTTTCCGTCTCGCTCCAGCGGGAGATGTCGCGACGCTCATCCTGCTACTCGATCCATGCATCACCTGGCTTTCTTCCTTCCTTGCTCGTCGCCCTCGTCGCCCTCGTCGCCCTCGACGGCCGGGTGGATGGCCGCCTCCTTTTCTTCGGCTCTCGCCTCCTCTATCGACGACCCACGAAACCGTCCGAGTCTTCCCGAGTCGTTCGCCCGAGCCGCGCCTATATCTATATGACTCTCGCGCTCGCATCCTGCTCATCATCCGTTCGTGCATCCACCCGCGCCGCATTCGCAACAACTCGAAAATCTCTATATTGCTGCCAACAATTGTTTCAAAACTGCCATCGCGCAACACCCCATGCATCGCCGGCGCGTGCAACCTGCAACAACCTGCTTGCAAGAGCAGGCAAATGTAATCGCAACATTTGCATCAAAGGTGCTTAATTATTACTGCGTAATATTTCAAATTTTTATACCGCTCGGATAACAATGAAAAAAACTTGTATCGGTCAACGTTTTTCTTTTCCCGTGTCCTGTTTTTTAAATTCATGTTTCACGCGAATGATGTATGCTCGCGCTCGCGATTCCTCGAGTCTACCGGGCCACTTTGCCTCACGTTCCGCTATATATAATACACGCAGCAATCATATCGATACACACGGAGGTTTTCCTTCCCTTCGGGCGTTATTACACACGCGCCTCCTACACGCGCGCGCGCTCTCTCTCCTTCTGGATTATTGCCAGGCCTAATTTTAGCTCATTTTATTCGACTCTCGATAGATTATCCCAATTCCTCGAACGTGCGTATAAGCCACTTTTGGTACATCTCCTCGCCGCCGCGACGAACCATCGACGGCAGGGCGGCCGAGCGTGTAAATATCGTTTTAGGAATATAACGTGCCTTTTTTCCTTTTTCTCGGATCATTATTGGGAAAAGAAGAAAACGAAAAAAGAGTGGGTGCATGGGTCTTTTGGGCTAATTAATGAACGAGATCCCGGCAGCAACGGTGCGCGCAATGATGGCAAATGCTGCCAAAACTATAATGCATCTACCGCTGCTATGCGAGGCGGAGAAGGTGGGACTTGGGCGAGATTCGAATAAAATTTCGAGTTGTCCAATTGGCGGAGCGATTCGAAAATAGTCATTTGGGGGTTGGTCGTTGAGTAGGTAGTTGTTGTTTCGCTCTTTTTGTCGCACTTTGTCCATCTCTCGTTCTCGAGCGCGCGGGGTGACACATGTAAAACGTAAATATCCGCGCTGTCACGAGCCGCGCGAGAGAGAGAGAGAGAAACGAGGGATTCGGAAGCTGCTCGCTGAGCCCGGCCCGGCGGGCCGAACCGAAAGTTCGTCGAGTCATTCACGCAGTCTATGAACTCGAGCAAGGGAGAGAGAGAGAGAGAGAGGGCTACCGTGGCACGCATATGTGATTAAATGTCACGAACGTACAAACACACGGACGGAGAAAAGGCGTCTTGAGGCGGACGACGATACCATGTGGCCACACAGCAGAGCGGACGAGGGAGAGCCTGCTGCTGCTGCTGCTGCTGCGGCAAAGCGTGAGAGAGAACGAGAGCCGGTGCGAAGCGAGAGTACACGCGTTTTCACTCTCATCTCCGACTCGGTGGATTTCGGACGTTTCGGAAAATCTCCGAGAGCTCTTGACAAGACGAAACGCGCCGCGGAGGTTCTACGCGGGGGACTAAGACGAGCCACCGTCGCCGCACCGTCGTCTTCTCATTCTCAACGACACGACGGCGACGATCCAAGAGTGCGCGATACGTTATCCCGTTCGATCGGCAACAGCCGATTCGATTACTTCGCGTTCGTGGTCCGCGTGTCGAGCGGAAAAATCCATTCGCTATATGTAAAAGGGCGGAAAAAAGTTGGGACCGCGCGCGTTTTCCAAAACATGGATCCGCAATCACTCGGTATACAACGAAAATACTGACAAAAGTCTTTTGATGTGCGTTCGTGTGCCCGTGCGCGTGTGTCGCAGAGGTGTTGGTATCGCGAACGCGATATCGTTGTTGTATAAAAATCATGGAAACGTGACGAGTGCGGGAATCATTTTCATTGTGTCGTCACCGCGATGAATAGGCCATCAAGTTTTTAATATTAAAGGAGCGAGCGATTGACAAAAACGCAGAAGGGATATTCGTGAAATGATGACCCTTATGACGGATATCGGACCTCATCCGTACGAGGCGAGAGCATCCTACGATTCTTATCATCATCATCACCACCACCACCACCTCAATCATCATCATCGTCATCGACATTTTTATGCGACGAGTCCGGAAAATGAGTACGTCCAAAATTATGCGAGTGAGCGCGAGATCAACAGCAGGGATGAACAATCGATACGGACAAGCACGAGCGCCGATAGCAACAGCTTGGCTTCGGCAGCGAGTGCCCATCATTATGCCCACGATCGTTTCAGCAGCAGCAGGTATCGGAGCGCATCAATTTATTGGGAAAACCTTTTTCTTTCATCACTACTCTTACGTCTCTCACCTCGCTCGATTTATCTTTGACTTTTCGATCAACGCGTTCGCGGAAGATGCGTCCATTATTATAGCAGAGTCGCGTCTGCCCTGCTCGGCCGGTTGACACATTTATTATCGCGCGCATGAAGAAAGTATCCACCAAGAAATCGGCAAAATGCGCGCTTAAAAGCTCGCGTGTGCGCCGCGCGCGCGGTGTTGCTGCTGACGGCCGTAACTATAGAGCTGGCGAGAGAGACGAGAGTTGATTTCTCACAGCAGCAGCGTTTGCGACCCGACGACGCTTTTATCGGCCTTTAAACTGTTTTCACTTTATTCAGGACGTCCGCCCCTGCTTCATTCCCCACCGCCGGCATGTACTGCTCGCGTATATACATATTTAACAGCTGCATCCGCGAGTCGAGACTCTGACCACCTGCAGCTGCAAAATTGATATTCGCTTACCGGCTCGCGGCTCATGCATATAATATTCAACTATACTTTTGAAATTGCATTGGTTTGCAGGGGTAGTTCGCAGTCGCGATATATACCGGACTCGGACGACGCATCGTCCATCGTATCGGCGGACGCTTCCGTCGATCCCGAGTCGGCATCGATCGACGGAGGAGATGAGACCAACGAGAGCGAAACGGCCGAACACGTGCCGCATCCTCAGCACGTACTCGATGCGGGCTCACCTCATGGTCCACGCCGATGTCTCCTGTGGGCGTGCAAAGCGTGCAAAAAGAAAACGGTCACGGTTGATCGTAGAAAAGCTGCTACGTTGCGCGAGAGAAGACGCCTTAGAAAGGTAACCCGCCATGCAAATACCCTTATGCTTTTTTTTTTTTTTTTTTACAATATACCGGCTACGACTCGTACTCGCGTTTAAACTCGTTGCCACCGGCGAAGCGGCGGTATATGATACCAGAGAGATGCAGCAACAACATTCCCGCGACGCGCGATCCCATACATTTTACTTACAGCCCCCTGCTGCTGCCAAAAACGGCCAGCAATTTTATTACCCACCGCGTCGCTCTCTTTGCCGAGAGCTTAAAAGCACACAAATTCCCGCGATACAATTTCTCATCTTGCTCGTACAAACTCGCGCGCGATTCATCAACGCGTTTTCCCTGTCGCGCGCGCGCGCGCGCGATCAAACGAAACGCGTCCTGCTTCCACAAACGCGCTACCCGCCCAAGATCTCGAGCGAAAAACGATGATATTATTATTGCAAACATTTTATCATCAGGTTAACGAAGCTTTCGAAGTGCTGAAAAGAAGAACGAGCAACAATCCGAATCAACGTTTGCCAAAGGTTGAAATACTTCGGAACGCGATCGAATACATCGAAAGCTTGGAAGCGCTTCTCGATGGAGACCGGGCGGCGGCGGCGGCGGCGGCGGCGGCTTCCCAAGGTCACGTCTCGCAACAGGACAATATTGTAAGTACACACGGCAGCCCGAAATTCATTATTATTATTATTATCATTGTGTTCTTTCTGGTTATACTATTAACAAACGAGACTATACAATTGCCGCGCGATTTACCAAATGGAACATTTTTTTAACGGGGTTCATTCTGGAACCGTCCGGACATCCAAAGGCGCTTGCAAATTCCGGCATATTTGAGAAAGAACCGAGAACCCTGAATTCTCCGGGACTGAGCTCGTCCGACAAGACTCTCCACCGGAGAGTTTCGTCTTTGGCTTTCGAGCACTAGACGCGCTGGCGGCGCTGAGGAAAAACAGTTGCTCCGGCGTTTTATCAATTGCGGGCAATCGCTTTTCCGGCCCATTTCTCGAGATGGGCTAATTTTATACCTCCGTCGTCCGCAACGTTTTCATCCTGCGTGCCGATACCATTTACCTGCACGCCCCGCGATATCAAAATTAAATGTGCCATCATTATTTATCAACAAAGAAAAACATGATCCTCGCCGCCGAGTCCCGCCTAACGACTCACCTTTAGGCCAACTTCTCGAACGATGTAGTTTCCGTATTGTTCGATAATGCATCGAACGCGTCGCAGATAATCCTGTTCGCTCGCGGGTGCCCACCAATTGCCCACCAGATTCCCATTCTCGTCAAATTGTCTGACCAATCTCGTGACCAATCATGTACCCGATCGCACCGTAATTCATATAATTTGGCCGATCCTTGTTGAAAAAGGTACCTCCCGGTATACCAGTCGGAAATTCTATACGCCAACTGTCTATACGAAACTGTTTTCCCGTTGAGAATAAAAGGTATCAACGACGGCGCAAGTCGCGTGCGTCATCCAATCGGTTTTCTTTACGGTTTTGTGCAAATCAATCAACGAATGATTGGCATACAATAACGACAAGTTGAGTATAGACTCAAGATAATCGTTGCCGGATAATTCAACATTTTCGTGAAATTTATCAAGTTTTTCGTCGTCCAACAATTCTTCCGGATAGCCGATGTGACTGACCATCGCGTTGACTCGATCGTTCGCTCTCCGTCGCGTTTCTTCATCCATCCAATCGACCTGCGCAACAACATATCGCGCGTCATAATTAATAAAAGAGCGCGAAATTAATAAATTAAAGAGCGAAAAGTAGACGCGTCGGCCACTATTTCGGCAATGCTTCGTTCAGCTTGCTCGTTAAAGTAATGCTTGATGTATACATGGCAGCACTGATTATCGGAAGCCACCCAGAGACGATTTGAACGCAGTGTTTCCATCTTATATTGACACGGTTTCGGTACTTGCGGTGAACAGAGCCTGGTACGATTGTCGCCGGTCGCGTACCTCGCTATCGAGGTAAGGCAGACAACTCGGTACCACGCGCCACATGAGGTAATTTGCCTGAATTCTCTTGCAAGTTTCGGACAGTATTTCAGCCAAATCCGCAATGTATGGGCGACAGTTTTATAATAAGAATCATATTTAATAGGATAGCATATGGTAAACGAGTAAATTTTAAGTAGGAGCGATATCAGGAAATCGGTACGTTGTCACGTTTTGCTCTGCTTCAACACAGAGTCGGAAAAAAACATCGGTGCAAAAGACGATGCATTATTGCAGGTGGATGTAAGCATTTCATAAAAGTAAACATATTATATGGATTAAGACGTCTTTCTTCACATTTTTATACGATATCGTGTGCGTTTTCTCGCGCTACGAATGCGCCGATGCACGTGTCAACCACGTGCAAAGAAATTTTTTCGACCACCAGCGATCCTGCCGCTGCATCTTCTTGTACCGCGAGCACAATCATTCGCGCAATTATAATTATGCTGAATTTTCGTGCTGGGCGGCGGCGACGGCGGCGGTTGTCTCGACATTTCATCCCCATCGCGTTCCGTCGGACCCCCAACCCCGCGCGCCTCGGGGATTACACAATGAAATATATATTTATCTCTTTGCGATTTTCACTTTATCCATCTTGCTCGGCGCGTTATTCCGCCTTGGCTCGCCGCTATACAGTCGCGCGCACTCGGATCTCTCCCGTCGCGCTAAATATAAACGCGCGGGAGCGAGCGAGCGAGAGAGACGGACGGCGGCATAGCGCGGTGAAGGGCGATAAATCACAATGCTCGCCGCGGCCCATACTATAGGGAAAAGGACCTGCTGCTGCTGCTCGGAGATTATAAGAGTTGCATGGCCGCGCAAAGGATATCTCAAAGAGTGTGCTGTACAGGGCTACGCGCGCGCACCGATCGCCCGGTGTTTCCCACTTTTTCGAGCCAACTATTGAAGAGCGTTCTTTGCCCAACCCGTTCCTTTTTCCTGCTTGCATCTATGGCGTCTCCTTACCGCAGAGAAGCTCTTTACTCGCGCAACGACGTCGCATACATCCATACATCATCCACCGGAACCTCAAAAGAGTGTCGACTATCTCGAAACGCAAACATTGTGCTTATTTAAAGCTGCTACTGCTGTACACTGCGGCCTTTCTCTTTTGCTGCTGCTGCTGCTGCTGCTGCCCCTACCGGATCGCAATCCGCCGCACCATACGACGAATAACCTACTCCCTTTCTCCCCTATGAATACCGCCCGGTCGCAAACTCTTTAACGTGGGTGTATACATACGCGGCGCTCGTTAAATCAGCATATTTTACGATAAAAGCTCTCTACTCAACCCGCGTCTTCAATTCGGCTGCTCAAATACCTCTTGGAAAAACATTCGTACAACGATCCTCCTCTCGAGTCGACACATTTTTTAGCATCATCATTACTATTATTATCATTATTTTAGAAACCCATCAAACGCGGTTTACGAGTTGAATCTCCGCGGGTCGGTGTGATGAAATGTTTATTCCGTCATTACTCTCGTCGCGCGAGCAGGTCAACGAGTCAACCTTTTTCCATTTTGATTTTTGACCCTGCTACCGCTGCTGCTGCTGCTGCGCGCGCGCTCGGCTCTGGCAAAATTCGTTGATACGTTTCATTTTTATTCGCTCCCCATATACGCTTCGCGATACATATGCTTTCGTGTGTTTTCGACTTGTCGCGGAGCTTACTATACACGGATCGATCCAACCGCGCGCCGCGATCCACGTTTCTATCCTTGCTGCAGCTCCCGCGTAATTATTATCCACCAATGTTGTTATACCCGGCGATTGGACGGATGAAATAATGAAAGCATAAGCGGGTATATGCCCTCGGAATTTCATTCTACGCATCGGCCGGAGCACAGCAGGGATTAGGCTCGTCTCGCCAAATTTTTTCAACGCTGTCCTCGCGTTATAATTTATATATCTTGGTCGACACGAATCATTCGACTCTCGCGCGCGAGATAAGCCAGCCGCGCGTCAACTTGATGATGGCGTGTTTGTATCCAGCAGCGAGTTGCCCTCTCTTTTCCCTCTCGCCGCGAGTTATATTCCTTCGCTATACGTGTCCTGTACACGTGTCCGCAACGTTGTATATTTTCGGAGCTTCTTGCTCTCTTTTTTTCCTTCGTTTTTCGCCAAAATCTTTACGAAATCGGCCATTTTCGTAGGCCATGCAGGCATACGGAGCATCGATAGTAATCCTCGCGCTCATCGTGAGATACGACCTCGTACGCGACGAATTATATCGCGCGCGGTTCTTCGGACCGTCGCGTTTCTACATTTAGACCGACGCGACCAAATCTTTCGCTCTCTGCTGCTAAGCGCTCCCCCCCTGCTCTTCGCGCGCCACCGCCGCTGCTCCTCTGCTCTGCTCTTCGCTCTGCGTCCATACTTTCCGCCTTTCTCATATTTTTTTCTTATAATCCACGCTCTTCCGCTGCTCGCACCTCTATAGCCCCAATAATAATATTGTTTCGTTCCATCAGACGATCGCGCCATCTCATACATGTTTTTTGGACTCCTCGCGGCCGCTCCGAAAGGAAGCGCGCAGCAGTAGCAGCAGCAGCAGCAAAGTATATAGGTATATTCTGCAAGTGCCGAGTTTGCGCGCATGCACCGCGCGAGTAAATGTCACAGCAGCGGGTGGAAATAAATTGCTGTCCATAATCTCGAGTCTTTGCTCTCGTTTCGGATTTTAACTCTCGCGCCAACGCGTTACGGGGGCCTGTATACATTGTCGCGAGAACACGCGATGCATCGTCCGCATGAATTTGCAGCAGCAGTCTGCGAACCGCGTGCGCGGAATCGCTATTAAAATAACCCGCTGCTGCTACATTAATGCAGTCAAACAGGACGTTTTTTTCCAACAAATATATATTCATTCGCGGTCATCAGGACCGCGTCGAACCGATTTGCGACACTGCAGCTGAATTTGACCCAGATTCCTGACCCGCTGCTGCTGCTGCTGGCTGCTGCGCGATTCGGAAGGTTGCGCTTCGGGTCAAGCGCGCAACCTTCCGACTTGCAACTTTCGAGACTCGAGCGGAATGCCGCGCGATATTCGAATGCCGCCGCCGCCGCCGCCTCCTATAGCGCTCGTCATCCGGTCAGCATGAATTTTCCGTGTGTCGCGCGTACGTAAAATACAATTCATCGTTTGTACAAATATCGAAACCCAAAGAATAAAATAAATCCTATAAATGAATAGCAAATTACTTCAACTGCGCGCACGGATGAGCCTGCTGCAAGGAGAAATAAGGACAAGATGGGAAAGCAGCAGCGAGTATTATTAGGAATAAAACACAATGCAGCTCTCTGTGAAAATCAATATTGTACCGTGCCAACCGCGATTCGCGCCTAATTCAACGATATAGGTATATAGTCCTATAACCGCGCCGACTAATTTACTCATTTTTTTCTCTTTACAGAATGGAGAACCGCATCAATACGTAACCGATAGACTGCGTCAATTTTCCGATCCTCTCGCAAGGTTTCAACCAATCAGCGGTGAGTTTTAAAACCAATTGTCGTGCGAGAAACAAGCCGTTTATGCACGCGCGAGTATCGATCGCGGCGATAACTCGATCTGTCCATCCTCTTTTCTTTCAATCCCTCTCTATTCCCGTGACGTTCACGCTCGACGAAAACTCGCCTATTTCCGTCATATCTCATTGTATTTTTTTTTTTTTTTGCATCTCGCCACTTATTGGGCTCGAGTATAGAAAATAGAGAATAGAGACGCGCACACATAGTAGTCCGATCTCTCATCGATTATAATATCATGCCTCTCAGCCCGCGGAAGAAACAAATATAAATTTCTTACCAATTCTGTCGTATATAGGATGCAGGAGTTTGTCGCTTGCATTATTTCTCGGCGTGCAGACCGGCGGGAGCGAGGTGCACGTGTAGGTCGCGCGACGCGGCCAACACCCCCGTATAGTCCCGCCGTCGCGCGCCTTTAATCCAATACTTTTTCACTCGTATGTATCGCATGCGCGTAAAACGCAACGATACGCGCGGCTCGTAGTCGCGGTCTGTACTGCGCGCGGCATGCGGTGCGAAAAAATTGTCAACATCTGGTCAACATCGGGCGCGGCGACTGCTCGTATATCTGCTGCCGCGCGCTTCTCCTCGACTCTTTTTTTTCCTTATTCGCTATATCCTTCCTTCTTTCTTACATGTCGTCGCGGGAATAAAAACGTACCAAACGAACCAGCGCGAATGAATATATAAACAAAAGAAAAAAAAGAGCCAGCAGCGGCGGAGCAGAGGTGACTGACCGCGCCTGCATATTTAGAGGTTCTTTGAGAGGTCCTTCGGAGGTCCTTCCGCGCTTCTGGCATTCCGCTATCGCTACCATAGACTTTCGTTCCAAGCTTTCGTCCCAAGAGCATCCCAATAAATCTTATTATTTATAGCACCTACTATAGGTTTTATACTCATTGCATCGGGTATCTACGCGCGCGCGGCGTTTGACAAGTGCCTTTCATGCCGGCGCGTTGCGAGGCAAAAATAAAGCGTCAAAAGGCAGTTTATTGTGCCGCAATAACCGATATTTGCAACATGTCCATTGTTCATGCACGATGAGCCACCGCGGCAACCGCATCATCGAGAAATCAGGTCACACGCGCGTTTCGCACAAAGCAGAGGCAAAGATATGCTGGAAAATGGGCCGCTGGTCGAGTTTTCTCTCGCGCCGCTGCTGCGCGGCTGCATGGAATTTCTCATTGCCCCTCCTCCTCCTTGCCCTCTTTGGAAAAGCATTTTTCGCTGTACAAATGTTTCCGCATGCGAGCCGCGCGCGTCAATAAGTCATCGGAGAGCTCGAGTGTTGCGCCTACCCTCTGCATGCTTTTTTAATCTATAAAAGTCGCATTTTACACACTTGCGAAACGCGTTTATACTTGCGCTACGCATGCGATGGGTGAAATAGGACGGCAAAATAGCAGAACGCGGCGAGCAAGGGGGGCTGTATACACAAAATGTGTGTGTTACATCGAGATATTTTTAAGTAGATTAATGCCGGACACGAAACGGGGCATTAAGCAGATCGGTATTAATGACTTTTGTCACCCCCGAGTGACACTCGGTTCCTATTTGGTTACACGCTAGTAGCTTACGTTTATAGATAGCCCACCCATGAGCCGCTTCTCGCCGCCGCCGCCGCGCTCCTGCAATGCGGCCTGCTGGTGCTGCGCGGTGCGGTATAACATAGCTCCAAAACAACACCGCCGTCCGCCGCTGCATTGCTGCTACGCGGAGAAAACACGAGCGACGAGAGCAGTGCGCGCGGCAACTGCTCGCAAGAGGAAAACATTGCGAGCGCATCGCAGGACGAAAAATCTCGTCCGCGTCGGTTAATATAATTGTACTCTGCTCGCCAACCGACGAGAGCGCGCGACATGCGCGCGGCCGTCAATTTTTTTTTAAATCCATCGCACATATTGCGTAAGCGCGCACGCGGCGCTAATAGAGTTATTTATTCTTGTCGTTTCGAGGTTTATTTGGGATATTTGTTGGCTCGAGAGACTATAAATATACTATCAAGGCGATCGAGGATGCGAGCGCGCGGGCGCCCGAATTTATATCCAAGAAAATATGAATAACTCGAACCGCGAGCCGAGGTGTAAAGCATTAATTAAAATAATCAGGATCCAGGGAGCGGCGCGCGGTGTTGCTGCACGCTTCGGTAAATTGCTTGGCACCCACTAAACCGCGCGGCGATTCGGCAACCACTCGCGCGGATATAATGCGTCGCCGCTGCAACGACCGCGTACTAGCTTATTTCTTCCTGCGATTTAAAACAAATTCATCAATGGGAGTCGTATAGCACAATGTGCTAACGCAACGCAAGTTAAAAACTGGCAGTTTATGCTGGAACGAGGGATCACGTATAAAGCATGGCGGCGGGGTAGAACGGCGCGCAAGACGCGGCAAAATAAGTGTTGCATTATTTTCATCTCCCTTTCTTGCTCTCTTATATATACTCGCGGCTCGCGACTCGTGTGAATTATATGTCTTCACGCTTGCCAATAGCCAGGTATTCATTAACGCTAATTAATCCCGGAGGCTATTAATAGACGCCCGCGTCCGAGAATCCCTCGCGCGACCGGCGCGGCGGAAGACGCGCGCGATATGCGAGTATATAGAGAGGAGCAAGCAGGAGACTCGATACATTGCGCCCGCGTACGTGCCCCGCGTCCACCGCTCGCTCTTCATCTCGATCGATGGTTCGCTGCCAAAAAGATTTTCGCCTCCTCCTACCGGAGCGAAACCACTCGTGTCTAGAATTCCAAGTGCCCTCGACCCCGTCAACTCGCTGATGTTGCTGCTGCTGCTGCTGCTGCTCCATCCTCCGTGCAGTGTGTGACAAAATAGCTACTTGCTCGGCCCCGCGTTATCAAAACAAATATAAGGGCGGGCGTCATCGGCTGATGTATTGCGCGATAGCTCATTCGCTTGGGATACCATGTCCGCGAGTACCCAGCATGTACACGCGCCTATCGAATGGCAATGCAAACATTTTCGCGATTAATACAACGCGGATATATCTCGGAAGCAGGAGGCGAAATACGCTCGCCTACGCCCTTGTTGTTTTTGGCTCCAATCCACATGGCAGCAGGTTATTGTTATATACCTATATATCATGCGCGCGCTCAAACACGCCCAAAAAAACTCATCTTTTTCATCTTTTCCTCTCTTCTCTGCTGCGCTGCTGCTCACCAAATTTCATTTAATTCGATGCTTCTCTAAAATATTTATACCTGATATACCGTGTCCAAAAATTTGGAAACACTCGTCCCGATTTTTGACCTGCCTTCACCGACCGGTGGATAAATTTGTTCACTCTTTTTTTTTTTTATGAAAAACTGAAGGCAGGCTTCAATATTCTTGGCCGGAAACACCCCCGCAACATAACGGAATCGCGGATATTTGATAAAAAAAAAAAAATCTTGGGTATCGTGAACAAAGGGCGGGGATTCAATCCGCGATTTAAGAATTACCGCGCGGTCATATTTTGTGCGCGTGAAAAACGCGATGAGAGAATGCAAGCAAGGATAAAGTTGCCAATGCAATTTAAAGTTGCGGTGGTGGGCAGTTGGCTCGCCGCGGCGACGACGTGCCAATGGGTTTCTCTTGCTAATGAGCTAGAATCAACGCTTTCGTTGTATGTATTAAATGTACTGAATATTAGCAGGCTAGCTGGTAGCTAGGTACGTACAAGTTTTGAGGCGCGCGTACACAACGCTCGCACTGTGTGCTGCTGGGACACACACGACTCGACGACTCGCGTATTCATTTTGCTGCTGCGCGCACGTAAATTAGCCAACCAACGCTGCTTTCTCTCTTTGAAGATGAAAATGCAATTAACTCGTTCTAATTCGTACATGCACACATGTGTCTAATAGGCCGCGGTACGTGGTGGATTTTGACACGACTACGCACACACACACACACACTCTCTCTCTCGCATTATTGTTGAACATGCGTCAAAACCAAGTCGCATGCATGTGCGAAAATTTCATCTCACCCGCGGAGGCTGTTGAGAGAGCAGCAGCCTCGCGCTCGCTTTTATCCTGCTGCTGCTGTTGCAGCTTTATTTGTGCGTATATTCTCGAGCGAGCAGCAGTCTTGTAATTGATACGTTCTCAGCAGATGCATAATGCAGCCGCATAACTCTCCGCTGCGTTTAATTTGGTGGTACATTTATGAAATGTATTGGACCGCAATTGCATGCGCTGGCGTTATAATAGTATGGCCGCGCGACTCGCCGGGCGAATATCAAAGCAGTATACGCGTGAAAAACTTTAAAAGCATCGGCGGCCCGGCATCCCCATTTTTTCGAGCTCTGCCTCAAATGTTTTCTTTATTTTCCACGTATAAGCCCGCGCGAATAATGAATTTTCAAATCAAAAGGGCGGAAATGCCTTGTCGCGGAGACTAATCCGCCTGCTGCTGCTGCTGCTGCTGCTTGCTCTCACACGCTCCTGTCCGGAGCAAGCATTTCGTTCGGTTAAGTGGTCGCGACTCGGACATGCCGCTCTGGCGGCGTCTCCTCGACGAGAGAGACGTCGCTGCGCGTCGGGGGATCAAGACGTTAAACGTGTTCGGGGGAGCGTAAACCAAAGTTGACACACGGGGCGGCTCCAAAAAGGTTCGCGTCTCGCGCGGGGCAGAGTGAAAAATTGGAGGATGATGAAAAGAGATGCTCGCCGTGGCGGATACTTCTCCCTGCTATACCTTATTACTATACAAGAGCCAATAAATCGCCGCGATTTCTCCCCGCGCAACCAAGTCCTGCTGCTAATTGACAATAAATTTGCTATTTGCGACAGCCTTTGCTGCATCAATTAATACAACGTTTTTATTTTTATTTTTGCAGGTCTCGAGCAATCGGAAGCATCGATTTCACACAATACCGGAAGCAGCCTCGATTGCCTGAGTATGATAGTGCAGAGTATAAGCGGCTCGACTTTGAACGATAGTCATCGTTGTTAGTCGCATCGCGCGCACCCGCGCGTACCGATAGGAAAATACACACGCCAAAGTAATCGTAATTTTTATTAGCTTTTAATAGTGCGTGCGAGCGAGAGAGCGAACGAAAAAGTATATTATAATATATAAGAATGCCAATAGATATGTACGAATATCCTATTGTATTTCATTGCTCAATTAATAAGGCGAATAAAAATATGTATTGTCAATACATTTTGGTCAACGATACGCCGCCGCTTTTGGTCGTTGGCGCGAGATGGTTGAATTTCGAAAGCCATTAGAGCGCGCCCCGAGACTATCGGTCAAATGGTAATTAACCAGCTGGACGAGCGTCGCAGAAGTATTAATGGAGCTGTGCGAGCGCGCGAGCAGTCGCTCGAATATCCTCTAAAAGCTGCTCGCGAGCATCGGAGAGCATGCATGGGCGCTGGCATCGCGTTGCGAGACAAAAAGTTATTAATGATATCCATAAATGCCTTAACACTCGTAACATCAAAGTTGTCACTTACTAGTTTGCCACTTACTCCGCCGCTAGAAATATCGCGCACTACCGCCCTAGCTATAGCACACTGTTTTCAACATGTTGACTGGAAATATGTGCAGCAGCAGGTGAGTTATTACATCAGGATTTTCAAGTCACTCGAATATCCATGCACGCGCCTGCTTTTTCTTTTCTTCTCGCGGCGCGTCCTTATATGCCGCGCACCAGCAGCAGCCCGCCATAAAACGATTGAGCCATAGATTTATTTCCAATTTTACCAATCTGCTGCAGCTCAAACTTTTCAATCGTCGTCTTTGAAATTTATGATAAGGCGCGAGTCATCGTATGTCGACTAGATGATCCGGAGATATTAATTGCGGCGTAAGTCTCGCGCGCCTCGAGTAGCGTTTCAACGCACGCACCATAAAGACTGCAGTTGGTACCGGCGCGCGTTGCTGCTGGCCGCGGTGAGATAGACGCTCGCGGTGCGTACTTTATTCGCGCGATGATTTTCATACCGCACGAGCGAGCAACATATTTTAACGCACGGACGGTAGGGCTCTCGTCGTGCATTTTCTTTGTAGTTTTACCTACTACGGCAAATTAGCTTTATCGCTGTTTAGACAAGCCGCATGCACACTCGCAGCACCAACTCGCGTACGTCTTTTCGTCCCTTGCCGCCTCCACCTCCTAGCAACTTTGCCTATTTTCGGCCAAGCAGACTTTCCACTTTTGTTGCGAGGCGCGTCCCGCCGCGAAATAAGGACGCAGCTTCCGGTACTTCCGGTATTTTACCACCACCACCATCGACCCGGGGTGCATCAAACGTTCGCGCCCTCGATTTTATAGTCTGCTCCGCTGGAATGAGAAACGCGAGCGTCATATAGGCTGTAGCGGTATGCGTGCCATGCAGTGATTAATGGTGCTATATATGGAGGGGAGGGGGTCGGAGCTATTAGCCAGGCCGGTGCAGCTGCATGGCCCGCGATGAGAGAAAAAAATGTTTCAACGATAGTATGTATATGCGTATGCGAGGAAAAGCGGACGGAAATGAGTGATTTTGCTTCGAGTGTCTAATGCGTCGACGTGTATATCTAAACGGCTCTGCTTGACAAGCACCGAGAAACGACCGCGTCTTATTATATTTCCGTGAGTGTTTCAACTTTGACGCAATTTCGGCACGTTTTGTCAACATCGTTGAGCTCTTAAGGGCGCACGTAACTCCCAATTCTTCCGCCCCGCGATGCCTCATCCGCATGTGTTTCGAGCTCGTCAAGGAGCGGAGCACGCACGCACCTCCGCCGCCTATTTTCTCATGATTCGTCTCCTCCTCGTTCCCATGGGAAATTTACAAGCAGCAGCAGCAGCAGCAGGCCCCTCAATTCGTTTGCATCTCTATATCGCTTTCTCGAAGCGATCGACTAAACAGTTTACCGCGGCCCCCGCCGCGTCCTCAACTGCAATCCCTCGTGCGTACGTTGCTGCTGCTGCTTTTCGTCCCGGAGTCTCTTCGACCCGAGAACGGGATACGCGATTCGTGCCATTTCCCAGGAGGATACAACATAAAAGCATCGGTTCTCGCGCTCGCGGTGTCGAGTTTCAAAAGAGTCCTGCGCGCGGCTCGCTCCATCCACTTGCATCGGTTGCTGCTTTACGTTTTTTTTCTTCTCTTCAAACTCGATCCTATTCCTCGGTCCCAGCTTAGCTTTTGCAGTCCTTTACACACAATTGCGAGTCGATTACTCCCTGCGAATTCAATATATTTTCACGTATTCGTACAGTTATCGTATTCTTTGCAGTCGTTTGAGCTTTCACCATAAATAACTTGATAACGGACCATCCTTTTTGTTGTTATCGGGAAACGAAAAAAAATTTGATGCTAAAACGAAAATATTGGACCGATTATATATAGTTGGCGCGCATATAGGGTTAATTATAAATTTTAAATCGGCGGAAAAGTTATCGCGCGAATCGTATAGACGCCTTTGCAGTACGAATCGAGTCAAAATAAATTTAACATTTTTTCCGAAAGTTTAGATAACGCTCTGCTGCTGATCGCGTCGGAGCAGCAGATAACAAAATCCAAAGAGCTTTTTATTGGGCGAATTGGGGAGCGCGCGCGTGGCGGCCAACGCTGACGATGCTGCCATCCGTTGGTAGATACGGCGGACGAGTCAACTGCTGGCAAGAGGCAAGGAGAATCAGCAGCCGCGCGGTAGCAGGCGATGAGCACCGCGTGGCGAGTAGTTTCTGTTTATTTTCGTCCCCGCAACAATAGCCCGCGCCGTTGGTCGCGCTCCTTCAATCGTCCCCTCGCCCCCTCACCCCGACTCTGTACCGCAGTCTCGCTCATCATTTCGAATCCGCTACGGAATAATATACCTACGCGTCGCTGATCGACCATGCATGTAGTCGTGCTCGCCTCGATCGATCGCGATTATCGCTGCACTCGTTTTAATAATTTTATAAATAAATATCCATATTTCGCGCGCGTTCTGTTATTCACCTTGGCGGTTCTTTATTATTAATACGCGCGAGAGTTTTGCATGTCAAACGTATACACGATCCAGCAGCTCGTCATCAAATAAGTGGCGCGGTGAGCATCGCGGTCGTCGCGATCTTCTATTCCCCCCGTTTTCGTACGATCGCATTATAGGTCCGACATGACCACGAAATTCGACAGCGTAAGCGCCATGAGGCATCTCAAATCACTCGGAGACGATCGTACGACGACGACGACGTCGACGACGACGGATTTTTGTACCGACAACAATATCGAAGATGCCATTTGCACTCTGACCGAGGTAGATTATACAATTTTTTGCCGAAATATTTATTCGCAACATTGTTATTGTTATACGCGCGTTATTTCACACTTGTAGGAATTTGAATCTCTCGGAATTGATTCGTCGCCGCGAGGATCGAACGAAAGGTGGTTCGTTGATTTGATAAACGCTTCGTGGAGTCTCGTTCGGAAGCACAGAAATCTCATGAAAATCCATCAAGATCTCGAGGACTCGCATCGCAAGCTATCCAACGACAATAGCAATTTGATGGTAAGTCCGCATCGAAACTCGAACGACAAACAATTTATCTTGTTAAACTAACCGACTTGTTGCGCGTGTTGAATTTTTTTTACTTTATCGCTGCCGCAAATGTATCGTGCCGCGTGGCGGCGGTGCTAACGGTAAGAGCAAATCCGCGATTGCGATTTCATACAACAAAAGCTAATTTAATGGGGGGTGCGTGTGTATTATCTCGTATCTCGTTGTAGAATCACGTGAAAAGACTGAAAGAGAATGTAAACAAAAGAGATCATGCCCTGTGCGAGCTCGAAGAACGAGAGAGACGTCTAAAGGTACAATCGGAGCAATTATCGCGTCAATTGAAAGGAGAAAAAGAAGAGGTTTGTCGTTTATCCTATACGTCGTCGCTCTCTGTATCCCGACGCGAGGTGGGCCTCGCCCTGCTCGCGATATGATTCCTACTCACCAACTTGTTGTTTTTTTTCACTCTCTCCCGCTTTCCAATATATAGACGATTAAATTGCGGAAGCAATTACAATCCAAGGACATTCAGCACACTCACGAGCTGCGGAGATGTCAACAGACCGGACAAAAACTTCGTCAACAATTGGAAAAGTCGGCCGGTCAGTAAATTCGATACAATCGCGCTTTCTTTCGTAATATCACTGCGCGTTGACACTTTTTTGCCTCGACTGCTCGCAGGTACGTGCGCCCCAAAGAACATAAACAACAAGTCGTCATCGTCATCGTCATCGCAGCAGCAGCAGCAGCAGCAGCAACAGCAGACCGAGACCGAAAAGAAGCTTCGAATTTACGAACAGACGATTCAACGATTGCAAGACAACAACGGTTTGATGCTCGAGGAAATAAATGAGCTACGGGCAACTCTAGCATTGCACGCCGGTGCAATCGAGCTACAGGCCGAAGCTTCGGGGCTCTGGGACACTACCGAATAATCCGAAAAAAAAAAAAACAATTTTATGAACGCATGTGTATTTATTAATAATTGGTTTGTGCACAAGAGTTTATGTAGGACGCAGCGAAACATGTAAAAACCATTTGACACAATTTATTATCATATAGGTATATAAAGTTGAATCATTTTGTACGAAAGTGTGTGCGTAGATGCCTCTGTTTGTTTACAACGTTTATTTTACAGGGTGCTCGGAGGTTCGTGCGTGTCCGTCCAAATTAACCGCGCGACGCGACCTCTTTTATCGTCGGCTGAGAAGGAAGAAACGCGCATATGATGCATAAGCCAAGAATTTTAGGCGACAATAAAAAGGAGCAGGAGCAGGAGTGTAGTTGCAAGCGAATGATAAAAATTTGCACGAGAGCGTCCAGCATGAGCAGCAGCAGCAGCAGCAGCGGAATTGTATCCGGTGTTTTTGGGACATTTGCAATTTCCAGCGATGCACACGGTATTGTTGTCGTTGTTGTTGACTATCGATGATGGGAAAAGCGTGTCCGAGGGTCCCCTGCTGCTGCTGCTGCTGCTACTCGTATAAATGATCTCGGTCGGTAATCTGTTGTCGAAACTGTCGATTCGGTTGGCCGACAATCTGAGGGAACTCTTGCCATCGGCGCAGCTGGCGCTGACGGTTATGTCGCTCGACGCGACGATATTGATGCTGAGGTTGGTGAAAACGCTGTTTGATATCGTCGCTGAAATTCCCTCGATCGACAAGTGGCCCGGCTTTTTCATCCCAAATACCGAATTTTTTATGTCGATTTTTGAAAAAAATGCAAAATTTAGCGTCGTCTCGACATTATTTATCACCGAATCGTGAATCGTTAAACTCTCGCCCCTCTCGGACAGATTAATACCAATCATTCGATCGATCGTTACGTTTTTCATCGTTAACCGTGTCACATTTATATTTGTCAATTGTTCCTCAAAATTTTCTATCCGCGCGTCTCGAATGTACAAATTTTCGATTCGCGTCATACTCGGAAACGTCTCGTGTCCGAATATCGACATTTTCTTTATTCCCACGAGCTTGAAAATGCCCAGTTTCATAGCTCTCGCGAATCGTCCAAGCAGTTTCAATTCTTTGCTTATATTTCCAACGACAATGCCCCGTAGATTGTCCGCCGATCCGCTCAAACTCGACAAGTCGATATTAGCTCCGGCACACCGGGTCACCCTCAAGCTCTGCATCACCTTTGAATAATTCGACCTCATTTCCGGTATTGATAATTCCTCATCCTGTGTGCACGCGCGCGTACGTCGCATCAACAAAAATAAAATTATGTATAATTTCAATGTCATTGTGTCATCGCGCCGCCGCGCATGTATAGCTATTCCTACCTCGTTCATTTCGTCGCTGCTACAGCTGCACTCGATCGCCGTTTCATTTTTCATCGCGCAATGTCCCACTGCCGCTGCTGCTCCTGCTTCAATGTTGTTTCGTGCAACTCCAAAAACCACGGAAATTACGCAAATAATTATCAACGACGAGACGCCGCGGTCGTTGCCGATGCAATATTTCATCGTGTGTGTCACGATGCTTCTCAACTGCTGCTCCTGCTGCTGCTGCTGCCGCTGCGATGGACGCGCATCTCGATTATCGCGGATCGAACTTTATCACGTTTTCATGGCGGTGCGCGTTTATTGATGATAGGAAAAAAAATGAGGCGCGTTGGACGCGATGCGAGCGGAACGCGTTACCGGCTGCGAGTGTTTCGAGGCCTCGTTGCGCGTTACTTGCCGCGCGCGGCGGCCAGGACGGCTATACGCGATTCGTTTCGAAATTGTGATTGACACTCGTTTCGTGCCGCCGCTTATTTTCATCATTCAGAGTGACGTCCGTCGAGGCGAATCTTTGTTTGCGCGTAGCCGAGCCGCGCGCGTTGACAAGGAAGCCGAATCTGTGCAGCCGCCGAGAATCGATGATTCCTCTGCGCCGAGGAGCAAACTGCTGCTGCTATTGTAATTTGGAACAGGAAATGGGGCCCGTGTAACGACGATGCTTGGAATCACCGCGCGCGGGCAAAGGATCACCGCAACTAAACGCGTGCTGTCATTCTCGTTCTCGCATTTCCGCGCGACCATCAACACACGACGAGTCTTTAATGTAATTATATATATATATATATTTAGGTATAAACATTATCGCGACACGGATTATTATCGCCCGCTCAACGGCCTGCTAGTACAAAACCAAGATGCTCTTGGTCTTGTTTTTTATTAAAAAATACGTTTCTCATTGTTTCCCTCCTGTCCGGTGAGACCAGAGCAAAGGGGCTTTTTCCTTGTCCATTGGGCAAGTCGGTTCGGCCACCGGCTTCTATCAAATCCATGCAAATTTGAATTTGTGCGGTTATCGGCAGGGCATCCGTCGACAGGCCGAATGCCAAATGTACCGGCGTATCGTTCATACCGTTCGGCATGTTAACCACTTCTCGAGCGTCCTTGTTGAGCAATAGTGTCTGTGGACAACAAAACCCGCGGCTATAGATTTTTGCATTCCTATACGCGTACCCCGTCAGCCCGTGTACATACCTTGACGAGTAGAGGATCGCGACAGAGAGATACCGCGGTGTGCAGAGCCGTATTCCCTAATGGCGTCATCTCCTGCATCCTCTGATCGGCCCCGTTTTTTAACAACAATTGCGTCACACCGAGACAACTGATTCTCGACGGGCCGCTCGGATCGTGAGATTCTACCGCAATTTGAAGAGCCGTTCGACCTGTCACGCATATATCACAAAGTCAATGTTGAATTTAACAAGGCGCCCTTGTTATTGCGGCCATCTGGCCATCGCATCGCGCGCACACCACGGCTGCCGCCAATTATTCAGCTCACCGGTATAATTGCGCTGGCAAAGGTCAAACACCGAAACATTTCCTTCCGGCCGAGCAGTCATCTCGAGGGCCAAAAGTTCAGCCAACACCGGCGCGTGACTATCGCCCTTGGCCGCCAATACGTGTATCAGGTTATTGCCCTGCTTTGTCATCCAATATATCACCATTATTACCATTATTTATTATTATAAATATTATAAAGCCGCCGCGGCAGGGGGCGCGTAGCTTACCCCGCGATAGAGCCTCTTGCCAATGTCGATATTTTTCTGGAGCATCGCCGCGGCGAGATAGCCCGTTACGTATTCCATTTCCGGACAATAGACGGCGGCGATATAGAGCGCATCTTCGTCACGATTGTTGGTCATGGTGAGAGAGCCCTCTATGCTACCGATCCTCTCGACCAACGGCACCAAATATGCCTTTTTCTTTTCCAACTCGCGGCCATTACCCACCAGGCACATCAACATTCTGCCCGCGCGCCACGTTCCAACAAACATATATATATATATTATTAAATCTCAACGTTGCTCGCGCTCGTCGAAAAATTGACAAAAATATATACTCACGTGTCACCATCTTTGTCCGCGGCGGCCAATTCTTCCCGCGGCCTCTTGAGCAAATCTTTCATTGCTTTTTCAACCTCGCGCGGATCCAGTTGAGCCTTTAATCTTTCACTCGCCGCCGTATCGGGTAGATTTAGACAGGGCCACGGTGCACCGCCGGCACGCTGCCGTTCCGAGTATCTGAAAAATATTTTCGTCTCACGTTTTTTTTCTACCTCACATCGATCAACGAGTTTGCGGCTAACCGCGTATATCACCTTCGGAGATGATTCTGCCGTCGAAAGGCCGAGACCGTCTCCGGTATTTGAAATTCATTGAACGGAGATTGCGAAATTTTCGTCGCTGCTGCGTCCGCCCTGCTGATTCCGCTACCATTCGCCAAATAGTCGATTGCGTTATTTGTTTCTAAATTGCTCGATGAATCGCTAATGGTGGCGGGTATCGCCGCTGCCGAATCGGCATAACGAGATGCCAACAAATTTTCAAAAGTATTATTGAAATCGATAAAACTTTCGGCCGAGTTGTTGAACGAATCGTTGCTTGGAAAATTATTAATTTGCATGCATTCCGCATACGCCATAGCATCGACGTCATATACGTTGCAAGAGTCGGCGGTGGCAATTGTCGCCACCGCATCTTTTCCCTCGGAACGAGGGGGACTGAGAGCCGCCGCCGCCGCCTGCTCCTCATCCTTTTGCCCAGCCATCTCGGCCACCTGCTGCTGCACCCGTTGTATCTCGTTATCAACGATCGCATCGATTATTTCCGCGGTATTGACGAGAGTGTCCGAGGACATGTAATTTGGATAACCGGTTGAAAAACTATCGAATTCAAAGCCCAACTGTTGCTCCGCCGTGTGATCTATGGCCGACTCGTAGCTCAACGGGCTCGAGGTATCACCGAACGAATGATTCGACGATTCGGACGAGGAGAGCGCCTGGCAAACCCTGAAGCTCGTTCCTGCCGCCACCTCGTTTTTCATATCACCCGTCTGCTGTGGAGAGAAACCTCCCATTGGGCCATATTGTTGCAATCCGCCGATATCCGATCCAACGTGAACGCTCGAACCCGGTGATTGAGCCCGACTCGAACTTCGACTGTGAGCAGATCCGGAAGACACGGACGGAACGTTTTCGTTGTGCGGCCAGCCGCTCGCCGGTGAATCCGGCCAATTATGACGATTATGATGTTGCGGCGAGCTGCCGGCCACCGCCGCCGCCGCCGCCTCGTACATTGATCCAGCCTCTTGATAAGCACCCTTTGTCAACTGTTGGAGGATCGAGTCGCCAATGTCGCTCGTCACCACCACCGGCATCGCTCCGTTGCTCGCCTAGAAATAGCAAAAATTAAGTCAATATACGCGTTGCCGCTCCGCATCGCAACGAGCCGCTCTACTTGCCTCATTCCCACCGGATAAATTCGACACCGCCGCGCCGTTGTTCATCTCCAGCACATTTTCAAATTCACCGATCGCATCGTTGAAACGGTTGCCGTTTGACTCTTGTCCCCCGTTGTTGACGAAATAATTGCTTCGATCGAATTCCGACTCGTTGGAAAGTTTATCGATATACGGATCGAGTTTTTCATACAACTGTTTGTTTTGTACTATTTCGCTGAGGCACTCGTAATCGGACATGTACAACTGGTTGTTGTTGTCAATATTTTGTCCGCTCGAGGCTAGCCAATTGAGAGTATAGTAAGGCTTTTCGTGATGAGATTGATTGATCGCGTGAGGTCGAACCGGGCCACGTTCCACAAGATCCTCGTCCTCGTCGTCATCCTCGTCGCCGCCGCCGCCGCCCTCTTTCTTCTTTCCCGTTTCGGCTCTCGTTTCCTCGAGTCGTGCCTTTCCATTCTCGTTATTGGCAATTTTATCGGAAAACTTGAGACCAATCATTTGATCAATCATCTCGTTGTATTTGTCGAGATTCGGACCGGGCGACGACGAGGACGACGACCTCGACGACTCGTTCGAACGGATCGCGTCGTCGTCGTCGTCGTCGTCGGTACTCGACGTCGAATAACGCGTCTGCTCCGACCGGGCATTTCTCTGGACCGCCGCGTCCGGCTTGATCCTCGATCTAAAACAACAAATCAAACGTGTATATTATTTCTCGCGTGCTTCCAATCGAGCCAGCCATCTTTCGATACGCCGCGTCGCTGCATGCTATATTACCTGGCGCCCGGACGCTTTAAATTATCGCCCATCGCTTCTCTCGATGCCGCCGTCGCCATCGCATCCTCCTCCTCCTCCCGCTCGAACGATTCGTAGCTTACTTGGGGCATCCTGCAAAACCATAACAATGTGACATTTTTTAAATAATCCGCGAGTTCCGCCGCTCGATAATCTCGACGCAACTTGTCTCGCGCGATTATTCTCTTCTTTATTGCTTACAACCAACATTTATCGAGCCCGCGCTCAGTGCCTTCTCCCGCCCGCCCCCAAGCTCTGCTCAAACTTTATCACAAAGCAGATAAGAGAATGGCAAGGTCGTGCGCGTGTCGCGCGAGCATATTCGTCGCTAGCAGCTGCTTATTATTATTTGAATTATTTCCAATGGACCAACGAGCAACTTTACCGCGACAGCGGGGGGAGATTGACGAATAAATTTTCAAGTTTATCGCCGCGATCGGATCCAGTCGAATCGCGCGCGGTTACATCATCGCGCGCGTGTGTTTCATCGTTATTTTTTTGCTGATAAAACCAGGGCCAATACGCGTCACCGCCCGATCGAAGCTCTCGTTTTTTACTTTTTCATTTACTCGCCTATATTATTTGAGGTAAAATCTTACTCGCCTCCCGCGAGCAGCGGTATAATTACATGCTAAAGATATACTTGAAATATTTCGCTGTAACCTTTCGAGTTTGACGGCGGCGCGCGAGCATCAGGCGTGTAGAAATTATTAGTTTTCGTCGCCGCGTAGTACCGATCGTTAGCCGCGCGCCGCTCGATTTTATCTATATTCCTGCTTTTCGTAAATGCCATTCAAGAATCCATTATATAGTTTCGTCGCAGCGCAGCGGCGATCCTCCTCGTTTTCTCTATATTGCCCGCGACCACTCGTGACGCCAGCAACCAACCCATCGCATCGATATTATATACCTATATATACCATATACTAATTATTCTTTCAAAAATAACTTTCTCGTCGCGTGCACGCGCGCGGACACCGCACCGCGTCCACGACGATGTTGACTCGAGATAACAAGAACCAAATGTATCCAGCCAGCAGGAGTTTTTGTTTTTGTTTTTTCGTTTTTCGTTTCCTTTCCGTCTGAAACGCGGTATAGGTATAGTCGCGACGCGGATAGCTCCGTGGTACATGGCATATGGCAACGAAATTTCGGCATTTTGTAAAAATACGAGCAGGCGTGACAAAAATCGCGTGGAGAGATAACAAGATGACGTACACTATATACAGAAAAAGGTCCAAGATTTTGCGGTTGCGTATACTATGGCATGTACGACGCGAATCAAGGTCTCACCTCGCTCGAGCATAGTCCAGCACGCCAAAACTCGTCCCTCGATCTCGCTCGATCTCGCCGCCGCGCACTTGTTGTCAATCACACATCAACACTATTATAGAATCTCTCGCGCGCGCTCCCCCACCAAAACAATTGTCTCGCTACGCAGCCTCGCGCAATGTTTATATATTTTCATCACGCACGAAATGACACTGTGTTATTCGCATTTCTCGTTGTGTCGCCGTCGCGCTATCGCGCAAAAAACCAGAAACAAAGAAAATGAATTGAGCGGTGTGCGGCGCGCGATGATAAAATTAATAAAAATCGAGCCCGTGCGATCCGACCGATAGGACTGCTACTGCTGCTGCTGCCGCTAACCGCGGCCACCACCAGCAGCGACTATTCTGCTATACGACATGTTGTTTTTCGAGCTGGCGCGCATGCGTCACACGTATACCATCCCCACCGGAGTCGCGCGGCGGCTCATCGGCCTACGCGGGCATATAATTACCGCGCAACAATATTATCATCATCGCAACTTGGCGCGTTAAAATCCAGCATCCAGCATATTGGCTCGAGGCGCGCGAGAAATGTAAAACTTTTTTTGCGCTTATTATTTTACGAATGTATTCGCTGCCGCTGGAAAAACCGTTTACTCATCTCTCCAACTCTTATCCTCGCAGCAGCATCAGGTTTGATATTTTCCGACCATCTATAATAGGCGAATGTTGGCTTTTTTGTTTTTCTCTTATTGGTACATTATTGGAAAAATCGACGTTATATATAGATGCGGTGCGGAAAGACCGCGCGCGTCGGGGACAAGGAAAATAAAGTGGGATTTTTGTTGCGGTATATAGTTTAATAGATTTTAATTTTCTTTCCATGCGTCAGCAGAAAACGTGTGCAATCGCGCGAGTTGCGCGATAGTTGCGGTGCGGCGGCGGGGAGCTCGGCCTATCGCTAAATGTTTGCCATGATGCCGCGGACGAGTAACCAAACGCCAACGAGTCCGATCCAGACTTTGAATCCAGCGTCGATCCACCACATTCTGCAAATTCAATTGATTCCTTTAAATAAACAAATCAATTCGCGAACGCGTTTCCGCGTTCGCCTCGATAAGAGGAAAACGAGTTGTGTGCAGGCCGTTTTTTTTTTCTTTCTTTCTTTCTTTTTCCATTCGTTGCAACAGCGACGCGTCGTCGTCGAATTATTTTCTTTTTCTTTTGTCGAGCAGCAGCAACTTGCGCAACGGGAGCCGCATGCATCGATCAAACACACCGCGCCGCTATTGTCACCAGCTAGACCGCTGAAAGCAGCATACTGACCTATTGTAATGGTGCTTGGCTCGTGGAAGGTTGTTCATATCCTCGCGAAGCAAATAGGTTTTCGCCCCGATCAAACAGTGCCTGCGCCGGGAAAGAGCGTCAAAATTTAAGACAACATTTTGGTGGCGGTGGTGGGACGAGACCATCAACGAGCGAGCGACTCGAATTCTTACTTGAAGTAGGTGTAAATGTCAAAAGTTGCGTAATCGTAACCAAAGATATCCCTGTCGGCGGGCAAAACATCCGTCAGCAGCTTCTGCAATCCTTTATTTTGAAAATACCATTCGTTCATGAGGAAATATTCCAAAGCGCTGTTGGCTATATAGACTTTGCGCTGGAGTCTGACGAGCCTGCCAAAATAATAATAAACAAACGAGCCATTAAACGCCTCTGCTCTCGTGTACTTTGTACCAAAACTACTACTATTAATACAGCGGCTTTACATGGGCTTTCGACCGCTCAATTTGAGCAATCCGTCGACCAATATTGCCGGCACCAAATGAAGAAGCAGCATCAGAACGTAATAAATCATCTTTTTGTTTGTTCTGATGGTCGAGGGCTTCCACAAACATCCTTCCAATGGGATTTGTTGGTTCCAAGTGAGGCCCATGTGTACCAGTTCTCGCAACGTTATGTTTTTCGTATCGGCCGATGAACAGTTGTACACGTGAACCGAAGGATCCCGCGTTATTCTGCAAACAATTAATATCCACCGATTCATCGTGTTGCAATTATTTGAGTTTGGTGGCTTTTGAGTTTGGGACGTACGTGACGGTTCCCCGTTTCCAGCCGGCGGTAATCATCGCCTTGATCGCAACGTCCACCGGTATAAAATCGGCTTTGGTTCTCGCATCGCAATAGAGCACGCGAAGAACCCCTTTACCCCCTCCCACCATCATACCAACCGGCCCATTGAAATTGTCCAGCCATCCTTTTACCGGCTCGGCCAGCGTCGATATCACTGAAATCCCGTATGTCAACGACCTCTTGGCTCTTATTTTTCACCACCCCCCAGTGGACAATTGCGCTTACCTATCGATGGTCTGAAAACAACGCTCGGTACGACGCTCGAGTAATCACTCACGATTTGTTCCGCCAATCTCTTGGTAAACGTGTACGTGTTTGGAAAAGGTCCCAGATACCTGCGTCGTGACGCGTCGTTTCAACACACATATCGATTATCATCGTCGAGCGAATAAATGAAAAAAAAAGAAAAAAACGCTAGGAATGGAATTACACACTTGGCCGTTAAAGTTTCCAAAACCTGTTCGTCCACATTTTCAGCAATTTTGATGCTTCTCTTCCAATCGACCTCGCTCGGATAAATTTTTTCTTCCACCTCGAATTTGTCCGCCTGGCTGTAGGTTGTGCTCACGTGCACCAACGCCTGCGAAATAACAATAACGCTATATATTTCGTTGCCGCGCGCGATTCGATTGTAATTATTGCGTCGTTGCGCGGACTTGCCACGAGTTGCTTCATTTGCGTGGCAAGATTGCAAACGTCCCTGGTCGATCTCGTATTGAGAAAAATGGCCGCTTTGAGGCTGTCGTCGAATCTTACGCTCGCGGCAACGTGAAATATAACGGAAACTCGGGCAATGAGAACGTTCCTCTCTACGCTCGGTAGACCAAGACCTTCCTCGGTCACGTCACCCGTTACCGGGATCAGCTTTTCGAAAAGTTTCGGCCGTTCCGCTCGAATTTTATCAAACAGCTTTCCTCGACAAAATAATAGTGCCAGCAATTAATGGGGCCGCGGGCGCCCGAGCTTTTTCGAGCTTTTTCATACCAAACACTTACCGGTAGCGACAGCATTTTTGCCAGTCTCTCGTCGATAGACGCCGCGCTCTTTTTAGGTCGGAGAAGCAAAAAAATTTCACGAATATCCGGACACGATCTCAATAATTTTTCAATCAATACTTTGCCCATAAATCCCGTCGAACCGGTTACGAGAAGGCTTCTGCCCGCGTAAAACGCGCTAATACCGATCGGCTCATCGTTGCTCGCATCCATCATCGCGCCGGCACAATATTGAAAATCAATTCACTATAACGTCAACACGCGTAAGGGACCGCGTACGAAAAACACGCCGAACGAGAATCAACTGAAAGCAGAGCAGGCGATGCGATCATTTTGGAAGACATGCACACGGCGGGCTCGTGCGTCGACCACGCAACACACCGCGGTGCCCGCCTGCTGCAGGAAGTGACGATCGAATTTGTTGGCTCATTTAAATAGTTTGTCCACGCTCCGGGGTCAACGCCGAGTACCAAGCTTTTAAATATGCGCTTCGTTTTCAACTATTTGCATTTTTAATAGTTATTCGTTTCCTATCTTATTGGTATAATCGCACGCGCGGCCTAATTTTTCTTTCGCTCCGCTATCGCTCCAATATTTCAATTTACACTATTATTTTATAAACAATAACATATAGCTTGGAATATATCAACGCGCGTCACACCTGCTGCTAGTGCTGCTGCCGCCGCTGATGGATGAAAAATATATTATAATACACACCGTGTTTACCCAAGTGTTGTTATACGCTTCTGTTATTGCCCAACAACATTCACAAGGTCACATTATTACGAGCAATATCATTGAACGAATAAAGATATTTCACCCGCCCACATCGTCGTGTCCTATATATATTGCAGCTAGCGGCATCGATTGTACGTTTTTCAATTGTTTGCGAGTGACACACGCGTCAACGCATCGAGTATCATCCTTTTCAATTCATACGCTCGCAACGTCATCATCTCGTAATAAACAAAAAAACGTAATTTTCTAAGGTGTTACTACGCGGGAGCGTTTTCGCACATTTTTGCTCAAAGAGCGTGGAGCGGCGCAGCTTGAAATTGTTTGATCGATAAAGCAGGCGAGAAGAAAAGTCTGCTGGCGGCGGCGTTCCCTTATTATTCCCATCCTCGACTCCACCTACGCGTTCCAAACGAGTTTTCCTAAATATATATATATATAGGTCGCATGTACAGCATGGATGACGGCGAAATGGATACGGAAAGTGGCGACGCAACGACGAGCCCGAGACCGAGCACAAAACGCATCATTCCGAGGCTAGCCAACACCATTCTCATAGGCCTCTAGAAATTTATTATAAAAAAACTGACCGCAACTATGCAATTTCGATCTTGTCCCAAAGTCCCGCCGCGACCGATCAAGATTCGTCGGATCAGGCCCGATCGAAGCAACAACGGAAAGCTCGAAAGAAGAGAGGAAAAGTTGACACGGCTGTTGCCGCCGCGAACGAGCAGGATGAGGCGGTGGAAAAGCAACAACAGCTGCGGACCACTGCTCATGGCCAACTCGGTACTCATTACGACGAGTACGAGGAAGACGATCCGTCCCCTTGGACATTGTTGTCGGCGAACCAACATGAACCGCGACGACGAGTCTCCGATCTCGTGAATCTCTCTCTCTCTCTCTCTCTCTTGATCGTCGCGGCTCTCGCATAACCACCCGCAACCGTTTCTCGTTTCAGCTGAGAGAATGGTCCGCCAATCATCATCAGGTACTTAACGAGCCGTGTCATTATAGTTTTCTTGCGTATACGAGTCGATCGCGGTCCTTGCGGGGATGATGATGATGATGACGACGCCCCGAGTATTTCCAGCCTGAAGTTGCCGCTTCCGCTGCTGTTCCTGAACAACAGCAAGAGACTCCGTCGGGTAAAAAAAAGCGGAAAAGAGGAATGAAGCAGGAACGAGAAAAGAGTCGGGGGGCAGCGGCGGCGGCGGCTGCTGCTGCGGTATCCGCCGAAGCTGATAAAATCAAGTGAGTCTTTGATCAATAAAATACGCGGCCGAAACTCGTTGGCTCCTCCTCGGCCGCGAGAGCCGTTAATCTCCGCGCGCATTCCGATTACCGCAGCACGCTCGACGCGAGGAGGGGCAAATGAGAAATTGCATTCGCCGAAAGCGAGTCTATTTATACAACGCGCGATACGCGGCGTCCATTATGTACAACGATTCATTGGCAATTATCAAGTTTTTTGCTAGTTATGCCGAGAGTGACGAAGAAAAGTCTAAACGACAGGAACAACGGTCGGTTGGGCGTGTAGAAACAAAAAAAAAAAACGAAAAAAATTGCAAATAATGTCGTCCAATATATAAATTTGTTTGGCTCTCTCTTGCACACAGAAATGTCGTAATACAGAGGATGCAAGAGGAAATACGGCTGGACAAGTACAATGCCGAGAGACAAGAGCAAGAAGAATCAAAGAAAGCATCTTGGCGTCGAGTACAATTGGAAAACTCTTGGTACACGATATTTGAGAAGAAAAAAGCTTTTGTCGATTATATTCTCAGAGAGAAGGAGGAGGATCAAGTATGAGCAGCAGCAGCAGCGGCGGCGGGAAAACTAGCGGGTGTGTTTTTGCATATTTACTTTTTCTTTCTGCAGTGGTTCCAATATTTGACCTGCGACGGCCTACCGGATCCGGGGGTTCTACCCGATTTAAACACGTACATGTTTCTGTGGAATTTGGAAGATGACGAGGCGAGCATGGCAACCGTTACGAAAAAGTGCCGCGTCGTAACATACGTGAGTAATTTATAGCCGCTGCTGCTGCTGCTGCTTCCGCCTTGTCTATATACGTGTACATAATATATCCTCGCCGCTTGGCAACACAGTTGCTCGAGAGATTGGACGCTATCATTAATTTCCCGATAATCGATCAACCGGCATACATCCAAGAGTGTAAAACGGTTTGTAAAAATTGGCCATTGGCATGCATTCGCGCGGCCTGGCGAGGATTTAATCGCGACCATTCTCCGAGCAGATGAGGCAGCTCCTGAGGGATAAACTCAAATATTGGATAGATTTGGCGAGCTATCGGCTACTGCGACAGATCGAGAGAGATACCATCAGGCAAGATTTGAGAAATGCACGCTACGTCAAACAAGCCGACGAAATGATTTGTTGCATCTGGGCATTGATAAGACTGCCGGTGAGCATGAAACAGCTCAACGAGAGAGACAGGTATGAGCGCCGAGCAGTTGTTGTTACCTTGTCGCCGCGAGGCTTTTCAGGAAATTTGTGAAATTTTCAGGAAAAATGTGGAAATATGCTTTCAAGAATTGGATCTTACGGTCAAGATGCCGATCGACGTCGACTGTTATTGCATGGCTATAAGAGCTCTGTGGCTTCGGTACGATCATTATTCCGATCGGGCAACGTCTTTTCGAATGCCCGATCTACCCGAAGAATACGCCACGGATTTGGGTAAGCGCATCGCGAGCCGCCTCGCGAGAGTTGCAACTTTTATTTCATTTTTTCTTCCTCGCGCAGATCTCGTTTCCTATTGCGAAAACGAGTATGTGGAAAAGGTGCGAATCCGCGAGGAACAAGCCGAGGGTCGTAGATTGAGGCTGGAGGAGAAAAAACTCGAGCTTGAAAGACTGATGAATCCGCCTCCGATCGTGCCCTCTAAACCAGAAAAAAAGACCAAATCGGGAAAGAAAACACCGGCGGCGACGGTCGTACCGCGGACGAAGCAATCGGAATCGGAGATTGAGCCCGAACGCCTCCCGTATTTGCCAACACCCGAACAAATAATATTATCCAGAGAAGGTTCGAAAATCAGTGAATTAAAAAAAGAAAAAAGTTGAATAATACAAGAGAAAATAATGAAAATGTATATGCGCACAGACGAAGCGAGAAAGGCAGTGCGAAAATTGTTATTCACACGGTGCGAAAAGACGGAAATAAATTTGCGCAAGTACGCGATACTCGGTGGAGTTTATCACGTCGATTTGGTTCATCAGCCACCCCAACCCAAGGATATGAGGAGAAATATATTTGTGACTACGCGTAAGTATAAGCCGTTGCGTCTATACACGCATGCAACTGCGCGACTTTATCAACGCAAAATGGTTCAATTTTTCAGTACAACTTCCAAAAGAGCTCAAGTTTGTACCTTTTTCGAAACCGTACAAAGCACCGCCTCCGGCACCGGATTCCGAGAGGACGCCCGAAGTCATAGAGGCGGAGATGAAGGCCCTCGAAGCAGCGATGGAAGCGCTCGCCCTCGTTACTCTCAAGTAAGAGACGATACGAAAAAATGTCGTCAAAGTTGCGTACGAATTATATGTTTAATTGCCGCGCGGTATAGGCTTCCGGACAACGTGCTCTGGTTCGAGCCGCCTCTGGTGGCCCACTGGCTTCCGGAGGAAAAGATTTGGTCGACGCGAGACGTGCACGACATAAAATACAACGAGGAGAAGCAAATAATAACGTTTAGAACGGGTAGACTGGGTATACACGGATTGGCAGCTTTTCGTTTCATCAATTTGCCATATCAGAGCTGGGAACTCAAACCCGAAACTAGCAGAAATGCTCAACCATCTCGAGGAATTGTTTTGAGCTTGACAGCCGCCATCGTTCAAGTTGAATTTATAGTCAGGGTAAAAGGACGATACAAACCCGCCGCCAAACACAAAAGCCCTAATAATATTATTGCCGCGCGCGCGCGCTTATTTTCCGCAGGAAGATTTGGTCTGCCTGCATACGTTGATCGGCGGAGGTGCGAGCGCTACCGCTCTCCAAGAGCTCATCGATCGATTCATGAAATTGCAAACTCTCGTACGGGTAAGCCAAATATCTATAATAGCTCAACAATCGCGTTCAACCGCATTCTTTCCGTGCAGAAAATGAGAGACGGCGGATGCGATCTATTTCCCGAACGAGATGCCTTCAGTTATGTCAAAGGACTCTCGGTCAAACACACCATTACCGAGAAACATTTGCAAGCTTGTATGGGACTTTTGTCACCGGCTTACAGCTTTTCGTCGTCACGATGGAACGCTACCGTCACGCCCCGACAAATTGTTGTACAATTTAAAGAAATTCACGGTTGCGTTGCCAAAGAACAGGCGAGTATATTCACATCGATCCGTCCCGTTTCAACACATTTCTCACGTTATTACGCCCCTGCTAATTTGCTCTTGGTTCGTTTCCGCCTCGACAGCGAGCAAACGCGACCTTGCTGGTGACGCCTCTCGAAACGAGCGCGGTTCAATGCACCGAAGTCAGTCCGGAATTTTCGGATCGACCCGTCCAAGGTCAAGAGTCGAAATTTTTCGCCGACGTCTATCATTTGGCCCTCGATCGCGCCGGCATCAAGACTCGATTGTTGATCAAAGCCGTTTCTTTCAAATTGGCCACGACCGTCAAGGATTTGCTGGAGGCGACCAACGTCATATCCGCCTCCTCTTAACCCATATAATCTGCTCTTTCTTATTTCGTTGCAACTTTCTGTTAAAATGAAAAATAAATCCTTGTCTTTTGGCTCATTTAAAAAATTCCTATTACTCCGCAATCGTCGTTTCCTTCAATATTTGCCCTAAAATAGGACAACATGGGGCAAAACCGGCACGCTTCGGACCGAATAGTTTTGACCGCAGTTGATTTCTTCGGAACGAATAAAAATCATTGTGACTTTATTTATTATAAGCTTATTATAAGCGATCAGCTTGAACTCGCCGCTTGAACTCGCCGCGTTTACAACCGCAGTGCGATGACGCCATCTCGAATTCAGAGTATGTTGTTTCTCACCAATTCGTGACAAATTCGTAATAAAAACTGGAGACGAAAATTGAGATTCCACTGTCGCCATACAACGTCCTTGAAACATTAATAAAACGAAAAATCACAAACCCAAACAACGTTAACCCAAACAATCTGTCTCTCTCTCTCTCTCTCTCTCTCTCAAAAATTGACATTTTTTGTTGTACACGTTTTGGATATAGTTCCGAAAACCCCCCACCTCCGATGGACTTGAAAATTGCTATACTTAAGTATTTCGACTCGCTGATGAAGAATATTGTACTCAAAATTGGCGCAAATTTCATTTTCAAGGTGGAATGGACAAAAAAAAGGATTTTTAAAATGTTTTTCGCATTTATTTGAATAAAAATAGATTGTACAGGAAAATGTTTGGAATAAAAGTTATTGGCAATGATGAAACTTACATTTTTTGTTGTATATATTTTTCCTGTAGGACCAGTATTTTTCAAAAAAATTGCAAAATTTGGGTAAACCCAAACAATGCCAGTTTAAAATAACGTAAACCCAACCGAAACCCAAAAATATGGGTTAAAAAGTCGTGAACCCAACCGAAACCCAAAATATATCGGTTAAAATGTCGTAAACCTAAACGAAACCCAAAATATATCGGTCAAAATGTCGTAAACCCAACCGAAACCCAAAATATATCGGTCAAAATGTCGTAAACCCAACCGAAACCCAAAATATATCGGTTAAAATGTCGTTAACCCAACCGAAACCCAAAATATATTGGTTAAAATGTCGTAAATCCAACCGAAACCCGAAAATATCGGTTTAAAAAGCTTAAACCCAAACATCTGTCGGTTAAACCAAAACGCGTGGAATCGTTTGGGTTAGTTTAGGTCCGGCAAACCCAAACAGAGCGCGTTTGGGTCCGGCAAACCCAAACAGAGCATGTTGAGGTCCGTTAAACCCAAACAGAGTCAGTATAGGTCCGGTAAACCCAAACAGAGCGCGTTTGGGTCCGGAAAGCCGTAAAAGAGCGCGTTCGGGTCCGGCAAACCCAAACAGAGCATGTTTGGGTTTGTTTGGGTTTGTTTGGGTTTGTTTGGGTTTGTTTGGGTTTGTTTGGGTTTGTTTGGGTTTGTTTGGGTTTGTTTGGGTTTGTTTGGGTTTGTTTGGGTTTGTTTGGGTTTGTTTGGGTTTGTTTGGGTTTGTTTGGGTTTGTTTGGGTTTGTTTGGGTTTGTTTGGGTTTGTTTGGGTTTGTTTGGGTTTGTTTGGGTTTGTTTGGGTTTGTTTGGGTTTGTTTGGGTTTGTTTGGGTTTGTTTGGGTTTGTTTGGGTTTGTTTGGGTTTGTTTGGGTTTGTTTGGGTTTGTTTGGGTTTGTTTGGGTTTGTTTGGGTTTGTTTGGGTTTGTTTGGGTTTGTTTGGGTTTGTTTGGGTTTGTTTGGGTTTGTTTGGGTTTGTTTGGGTTTGTTTGGGTTTGTTTGGGTTTGTTTGGGTTTGTTTGGGTTTGTTTGGGTTTGTTTGGGTTTGTTTGGGTTTGTTTGGGTTTGTTTGGGTTTGTTTGGGTTTGTTTGGGTTTGTTTGGGTTTGTTTGGGTTTGTTTGGGTTTGTTTGGGTTTGTTTGGGTTTGTTTGGGTTTGTTTGGGTTTGTTTGGGTTTGTTTGGGTTTGTTTGTTTGTTTGTTTGGGTTTGTTTGGGTTTGTTTGGGTTTGTTTGGGTTTGTTTGGGTTTGTTTGGGTTTGTTTGGGTTTGTTTGGGTTTGTTTGGGTTTGTTTGGGTTTGTTTGGGTTTGTTTGGGTTTGTTTGGGTTTGTTTGGGTTTGTTTGGGTTTGTTTGGGTTTGTTTGGGTTTGTTTGTTTGTTTGTTTGTTTGGGTTTGTTTGGGTTTGTTTGGGTTTGTTTGGGTTTGTTTGGGTTTGTTTGGGTTTGTTTGGGTTTGTTTGGGTTTGTTTGGGTTTGTTTGTTTGGGTTTGTTTGGGTTTGTTTGGGTTTGTTTGGGTTTGTTTGGGTTTGTTTGGGTTTGTTTGGGTTTGTTTGGGTTTGTTTGGGTTTGTTTGGGTTTGTTTTGGGTTTGTTTGGGTTTGTTTGGGTTTGTTTGGGTTTGTTTGGGTTTGTTTGGGTTTGTTTGGGTTTGTTTGGGTTTGTTTGGGTTTGTTTGGGTTTGTTTGGGTTTGTTTGGTGCGAAACTTGCGTGCGTTCTTATCTCGAAATTCTGATGATCCTGAGCTTCGTCCTCGTATGCAAAATATTTACAATGTATTTTACAATTTTAATATAAACTCATTAGCACTTTAGCAGTCCGTGCATGGGACTTTTGAGTGTGTGAATCGGAACGTTACAATTTTTCATTGCCCGAACGTTTTTTTAATACGATTTTCAAAACACGTCGAAAAATAATCAATTCCCGAGGATTTCGAGATGGGATTTTTGACCTTTCGAGATTTCTTGTTGCCTTGAATCTAAAAAATGGTTGTAACCTTTGCTTTTATTTGATGCTGAGACTGCGTAACGAGTGCGCATTCAATTATAAAAACGAAGAGCGTTCGAGAAGGACGTTTGGTTACGGTTTATCGTGATTTATCGATTTTCGAGACAATTTCCAAGTTGCCTCAATGAAATTTTGCTTTCGCTGAAATAAATGGAAAAATAGAGTGAGAGCTACTGTTGAGGGTGAACAATAAGGCATAGAAATGAATATATCGATAGATTATGGCGGAGGCAGACCGGCTGCGCTTTG